>CM032896.1:16950000-17550000 GCA_019176425.1 Megalops atlanticus
TGTAATTGGTCGAGGTCACCACGTCCAGGGACCACGAGCGGTAGGGTCAGTGGGTGACGGGCATGCCCACGCTCCCTGTGCAGTAACACAGCTGGGTGGGAGCAGCAGAGCTGTCCATAGCGCTGATCGTCACCCTGTCCACACCTCCGCTCACCGCTGCAGTGCGGTGCCAACAGCACAATCACTGTACAAGGTCACCACGCTCTTCACGTGCGGGGGTTTCTTAAAGTTTTCCCCCTCATAAACCTGTTTAGAATGGCCAGTTGAATATTAGGCTCATTCCACCAGGATAACCTCAGCAGGAGTGCTGAAGCTAGATGAATTCAATCCCCTGATACACTCCACCAATGGATATTACTGATTGTGTATATCCTTGAATTTTGTGCATTCTTCTGTTGGGAATTTAGCTTCTGTTGACTGTTTCTGCCAAACCTGAATTCTAGTTCATTTTATTTGAATCGGCAGCAACAAAAATCATAATTATTTAGAGTGTAGTCGGACAAATGAAAGTGTATTTTAATCCGCTGATGGGATGGAATCAAGGCTTTAATGCTCGGTGAATGATGTTTCCCCGACCACACGGGCATGCACTCAGCCCAGGTGCCTCTAGCCCGGCAGATGCCCTCCGGCCGTGAGGCTGCTGGTAGGATACCGCTGCTGCTGTGCTGCCGCCGTTCCTGTGTCCTGGAGCCATGTGTGATGACATCACTCCCGGCAAAACCCCTCCCGTGTGCTCTGCACGCCCTCCACAAGAGCCACTGTCAATGCCACAGGGGGGTGTTTCAATTTTACACACAAAGGACAGATGCACACACGCCACCCGCTCACAAAGGAGACACAGAAACACGCACATCCACGCACATGCATGCACCTGATCGCAAACATGTTTTACATATAAATGCACCCAAGTCAAATGCATGGACATGTGAGTGACTGGGGCCGCTGTGTAGCATAGTGGTAAGGAGCAGGGCTTGTAACCAAAAGGCTGCTGGTTCAATTTCCCACTGGGCCACTGCTGCTGTATTGTTGGGCAAGGTACTTAACCCAGAATTTCCTCAGTAAATACCCAGCTGTAAAAATGGATAACATGTAAATTTTAACCTGTGTAAGTTACTCTGGGTAAGAGCATCTGCTAATTGGCTGTAATGTAATGTACAGAGGAATGAAAATTTTACAAATGCAAAGAGTGCACACACATACTGATACTCCAAACAGCACAACCCAAACACACACATACATGCATTATGTGCCAATACACAATATGGCAAGACAAATGCACACAACAACAAAGTAACACCCCACACACACTTAAGTAAACCACAAGGAATGAAACCTTCATTTACATCAAGTCTGAACCACAGAGACCCCAGCCAACTGTTTCTTATTCATGAAAAGGGAATTTAATTGTTATCTAAACTTCGAAGGACAAAAATATCAACTTCCAAAAAATAACACCAGGAAGAAGCAGCCGCTGCACCCGAGTCTCACGCAGGTGCCGGGGTGCGTGACTGCACCAGCAGGAGTCGGGTTACTGAAAACAGTCCACTCCACTGATTCCTGCCTCACAATGGAGGCGTGTCAGATTACGGCAAGATCCGCTCCGATACGCTTCTTCTCACTTGCGGCTATTTCTGGAGACCCCCGTCTTGGCTGAAGGTCGACACGCACAGAGGTTGATCCGGAGGGCCGGGGGGTTCGAGTTTCAGACCGCACCGTGTGAAGATGAAACAGTGGCACCTGTAGACTCGTTCTCACATTAACAGCCGACAATGGCTGGGCCTTTTTCAGGCTCGCCGCCAGCTAACACCTTTTCTTCATGACGTGTGACTGCAAGAAGCAGAAATGTAATTGTCTGCTGATGAATCACCCACTTACTGACTGGCTGAATACCTCCTGCAGTAACAGCATTTTACCACTAGAGGCAGTAGAATAGCCTGTCACAGCGTAGCTAATGTTACATGCACATTTACATTTATTCATTCGGCAGACGCTTTTATCCAAAGCAACTTGCAAGTGAGGCAGAGTACAACACAAGCAAAAAACCAAACAACATTAACAGTGCCTGTTTAATCTGTGCATTTTTTTCTTTCTGAACATTCACACTCAATGATCCTGAGTGACAAATTCCTCAGCTCTGTTTGAGGCTGGAACAGCACCACCACAGAGAAGTTCACAGGTGTGTGTCGGAGTCCTCTCTCCTGCGGAATGCCTCCGTCAACCAGTGGGGAGCGTGTGAGAGGGGTGCGGGGTCCCGGTGCGATGCTGACCCCGCTGGGCCCCGCTGGAGGTGGCAGGGAGGAGCGAGAGCAAGAGCCGCCGAGCCAAACTCACTGCTACCAAATGGGGACGGGACACTCGAACCCCAACCAGCTCACCCACCTCATGCCAGCCTCTGTATGTCTATATTGCGTGTCCACAGTGCCATAGCTGTATAACTAATAGTTGTACATATCCATGGCCTGCACTGAGGTAGACTTTATCTCATGCTCATTGTGCACTAGCTGCATATAACACAGTGCAATATTTGTGTGTAACTAATTGCTGTACAAATCAACAGCCTGCACTCATGTATAATTTAGCTCATGTTCACTGTGCAATAGCTGCTCATATAAACTTCACTCATTCCATCCTTATTCCATGTATGTATCCTGCACTACTGTTGGTGTTTGTTATATCACTACTGTTGACATTGTATGAAAGACACAGCGAGCTGGAGTCAAATTCCCTGAATGTGTAGAAGCATGCCAAGCCTGATTCTGATTCTATATCACTCCACCGATAAGTGATGTCTGATCAACAGCAAGGCTCCAAGTGTTCTGTTATGCTCTACAGACTGATGGGGCTGAGCAGGAGCATGGGATTTTGGTGTCCTGCATTATAATAGAAATTTATAATCCAAATAAAATGAGTCAGCAGACATTCTCTTGATCCATCAGGGCTGGGGTATCCATTCCAAATGGAAGGAACTGATTTCCCCAAAAGGAGCAGTCTGTCACCTCCCGTTCTGGAGCCGGAGTCAGATAACATTATGCGCTTGCATTAAACGGGGACCTGCTGCAACTGCCATTAACGGGTGCAAGACGATGCCAGCGGATGGATGAAGCGGTCCCCAGCTCTGTCGGACATGCGCTTCAAACACGTCACCCAGAGCCAGCAGTGCAAGACGAAGGGGCAGCGATGACTTACAAAGAGCAAATGAGTAATGAGTAAAAATATAAATGAGACTACTGAGGAAATCCAGGGAAGGATCTGGTGTAGACCATCTCCAGTCAAGACTATGGAGGGGATATGGACACATTTGCAACCAAAACCAAGTTTATTACAATGCTTGATTGTAATAAGCATCTCCTAAATGTATATGGCCCTGGCCACCTGGTAAGGAGAGGATTATGTTCTGCCTGACTCCTCACCCTTATCAGGCCATATAACAACACTGTGGCATTAGTAAATGGACTTTGTGACTCTGCTTTTGATTTAAGACCAACACAAACATCCTGGCGCAGCCCTGCATGTGTGGTAGATAACCCCTCTGAGGTGCCTGGCACTCCAAAGGACAGCTCCAACAGGGGTCACCCAGAGTTTGCTGGAGATTCTCAGGGCTCCCTTTGTCCAATTAGATTGCGCAGCAGTTGGAGGTATGAGTTTTCTACCAGTGAACAAACCTTACATAAATGTGTGGCAAGAAGAATGTTCCCTGGTTCTTCATAGCTTATCTGATGGCCTTGCACCTCACCTACCCTCCTTGCTCTGGGATGGGCATGGGGGGGTGTTCTTCCCCCCAAATTTTTACTCAGCCCTCTGGAAGGGGAAGACTCCTCAACCACTGATGCATCCTGAACTCACAACCGATGCATCCTGAACTCACCTCCACTTATGGACAGCCAAGCTCTTTCCAACACACTCTGTTATGAATCCACAGCCTGTTCTGGAAGCAAGATCCTAAATAATAAATGATGCACCCATGGAGACCAAAATGCCTGAACACGAAGTTGGAGGCTGTCACACACACGTCTCTTTGTCATTCCCCTATGTCATCTCTGTACCTGGCAAGTAGGAGACCTAGCTCTGGATAATATGTAGTGCTTTCCTTTATACACGCGCGTGACTCAACACAAAGTTTGAAGCTGTCAGTGAAGACAGCTATTGCGGATACAAATATGACCGGATCTCTTCCACATCCCCCACTTCAACAATGTCTGCCTGGCACTGAAGCCAGAAGAAGCTGGTCTCCAGTGACGGACGCTCACACTAAACATTATTTCTACACTCCCATTTTCATGTTATCTTGTTCCTCAATAACCTTTTCCATCATTTAATCATTAATTCATTTCTTGTTCATCATTGTCTGTTTGTTTAGCTATTCTAGTTTGTATCATTCCATCAGTGTTTGTCTGCGTTGTGTTAATAAACTTGTCTTATTAATTACATTGTCACCTCTGTCTGCATTTTGCATTGACAAACCAAGCTCTAACGGGCTTAAAAGAAATCATTTTATTACTTTTTATATTCATTGAGAAATGTTAACTATCCTCGCCAAATGACCAGTGCCTCTATGGGGATAGCAATATTCCCTGCATACACCGGTTCCCTGTATGAGGAAGTCAACTACTACTACCGCACTCCTTCTCCACGTTTCCTCACACAAACACACAAAACACACAGACACACATGCATGCACAAACACCGTCACATGGCCGTACTCACTCACACCACTCCAACATACGCACATATTTACACACACACTCACTCTTGCCGGGTTGATTTGATCGATTTGCTGAGTTGAGGAGCTGCAGCTGAGTTGATGGAGATAAGCCAGAGCTCCTCTGAAGAGATTCCCTCACACAACCAAGCACTTTATCTGTACTTAGCAGAGGACCCTGACTATGCCAGGGCCACTTAACCAGCTTACAGTTTTACACCGACAATGCTTTCCAAGAACTGTGCAACATTAGATCTACACACCTTCACTGTACAACACTATAGTAAGCTCTGCATAATCACTCAGAACCTCCTCACCCACACTGCAAGCCAATGGGTGTGCTACATGACCAGCCACGTCAATTATAGCTGTCCGTTTACATTTCCGCCCTCCCGGCAGCCATTAATAAACCCTACAGCTGTGTCTGCCGACAGCTCCGGCGGCCATGTTGGATGAGGCAGGGGTGGAGATGGCAGCTTGCCAGTCCCTTTCCCAGCTCCTTCCCTTTCCCACCACAAGCTGCTCGGCCGTGCTTACAGGCGTCGTGCTGCCCCCGACCCTCTGATCTGAGCGTGGACCGGCTCAGGCGGGCTCCGTGAATGAGACGATCCAGAGATCGCCGGATCTGTGCTGACTCCTCTGCAGCACGACCCCCTGGGACATGACCCGTGTGGCATGTTGTCGCGGCGGAGAGGGTGCCCGCGCCGACGAATGAGGAACCGGCCTGCAGCTTCTCCCTTTCCCTCTGGGCAAACCTCCTAGGCTCAGGTGCTCTGTGTGGTCGCCAAGGCGCTGGTGCAGGCCGTGCCCCGCGGTCATTATCAGTGCTGGGGCGGGGAGGTTGGCCGGCCTGGGTTTCCTCCTCCCACCGCTCTCAGACACCCTGCGATTCGTCAGGCACCTGCGAGCCGCTCAGATGGCGTCAGCGGAGCGGAGCCTATCCTCCAACTGCCGCGCATTTCACAGTGGCGCGCCGTGTGACTCGCGGTGCGAAAACAGCTGCTGCAGGCATGCGAGTGTATCAGAGGATTGCAACTGTCTCGCTTCGGTGCTCCTGCGGAGGATGTCGCAGTGACACAAACCTAATAACCGATCACCAGTCGCAAACCACAGGGTTGCATAAAGGAGGAAGAGCATTTAAAAAGACAGAATTGTATCAGGACCGGCAAAAGAGAAGCCAAGCCCCCAGTCGTGTAACTGCACGCTGCCAAAGGGATGTTTAGGGCTATTTTATTACCCAAGGATCCTGAGAAAGGACCCTGCCACAGCAGGAAAACCAGACCATCCTCAAGGGAAACAAGGCCTCCATTCCTTTCCCTGTGTCCTGTAGTTCCATGCTGCATTTTTGCCCTGTCATCACCTTTGCTCCCTCTATTCCCCCCCATTGGAATGACATGGCCGGCCCTTAGCCAGCCCTCCGTCTGTCTCCACCAGTGTTTCTCACTCAGCCTCCACCCCACACAGACCGGTCGTCCCTGGCCCTGCGCCAGACACACACCTTAATGGCTAACGCCGTTCCTTTGTGGGTTAAACAAACACATCGCCGATAGTCACACGGAGGAAATAAAAAACCAGCGTGAAAAGGTGTGGCGGATTGTTGCTCAACATGCTACAGGGATCTGTGAAACAGGTTGGGCCGCAAAACCGTTTCTACAGACCTGAAACTGTGCACTTGAACTAATTTTTGAATCTATATTATTACAGGACATAGAAACAGCAGCATCATGGTATATTCTGACACACTGAAAGAGAGAAACTCCGTAACTCATCCAAGTAATTTTAGCACTGCTAGGCAGACACCCCAGCCAATGAAAAGGATTGTTTGGCCAGTTGCCTTCATATTCTAAACACTGAATTGCAAGAACAACAACAGAAAAAGTCCTTGCTTTTGTTCATGTTTAAGATATTTTAAGCTGAACAGACAGCTGGCCAAATCTACATTTGTGTATCTGTATCTGCATCCTCAGGGCACACACCCCCAGAAATGCCCTCTTCATAGGATAAAAAGCTCCAGGTCATCCCTGTGTGGGCAAACTCAAATGCCTGAGGAGTCTGTCTGACTTTGAGGCTCCAGTCTCATTTCCCAGGGAAACGCAAGCTGTTTACGGTATAGCAGCGAGAGGCCTGTGTCGAGAAGTATACGTTTCACAACGTCCGGCACTTTTATTTACTTTGGGTGTCCATAAGAGGCAGCTTGCAACACTCACAGCGCTTAATACCTTCTGTAACACAATAGCCCAGTGCTCCCGCCGCTTCCTCTAACTCTGTCTGAAGCTAACCCAAAGCGAACATGACAAATTCTTCATCCTTGCCATTGACTGTCACCTTAGAGAACCCAGGCACACAGCAGATGTGCCCCGGTATGCAAACTATGTGGCCTGCCCTTTGAACTCATGACACGACTGGCAGCGCGCTCCCTGAGAAGCCCGGGCCTGATCCCCGGGGCAGGAGTAAACCGAAGTGAACGAGCACAGAAAACAAAGACGCACACCCTGACGCCGGCTGATTCAAAACTGACACCCGGGACGCGATCGCATCAGAGCGAAGACATCCCGTACAATGAGGCCTTCATCTTGACGAGCTGCCGGGCCTGTGGGAATTCGGCTGGAAAGAGCGCGCTTTGGCCCGGCCCGACAGTTTCAACTCCTGTCGAGCAGGATCGGGGGTTTGAATCCGTGCCAAAACTGGGAGGTGTACCTGTCAAACCAGCATGCCTACTGTAAATCTGGCGCCCAAAATACCGACTGAATGAGAACTATGTGAGTCACAAGGCATCGCAGCTTCCTTCTCAGAGGACCATGTGCATCCATTAATGAAGAAAGCTTCAGGCCTCATGCACGCTGTTGAGTGAGGGGACCAAGGTTATGTGATGGCAGTGATGTTACCACGTGGGTCTCAAACCCTTGGTCACTCGGCCTGGTACTGCAATCACACCTGTGTTTATGAGACTGCCAATGCTTGACTACTTCAAGAGGCTAAGGGAAGATACAAAGCAAAAAATCTGGATTGAAATTTCATTTTTGTGCCTCATAGTTCAGGCTACCGACAGCAACCTGTCTAAGATTTATTATACAGGTAACCTACACATGCTTAATTAATAACGCGATATATTTATAGGTAGTAGTCTGTTACGTATAAACACCACAGCATTTGAAAATTCGTGATATTAATAGTTGATGTACAGTAGGAATAACGTGTTGCCGGTCGTTACGTACACAGTTTCAGGTTGTGGAGAATAATGCTCATCGACTTTGTTTGGTTACTGTCCGAGATGACATACATCAAGCTGAAGCGGTGAGAATGGGGAGAATACCCCCCCTTTCACTAGGACTCAGCAGTGGTGCTTTCGGTCTCTTTCCTAAATTATATTAACACATGCGCACGACTCCACTACGCTGCTCGTTCGTCTTAAGTACCTCACCGATGTCGCTGACGTTACTGTATAGCAGCAAGCTAACGATCTATTTACTTTGCATATTTATGGATCATGCGGCTAGCCGGTTGAATGTGCCGTCATATTCGAGGGGAGGAAAACCGAGATATTTCTCCATAGGCCACACACTTTCTCATAGCTAGCTAGCAATAAGAAACACACCAAACGGTAGCTGGCTGTAGACTACACCGAGGGAATGTGGCAGTGTGTCAACGATATAATCAGACGACGGCAGTACTGACCGGGTTTGCTGACTTGCTACATTGTTATCGGAATATGTTATCACTCGAGAATAAAGGAGGGTAAGAATGCAAAGTTGTAATTGTCTGCTAAAGGTACTGCCGATAGCCGAGATAAGAAGGAGACACTTCATCGATAAAGGGCCTTTACAAACAGTAGCAGGCATGCTCCCTCATCCACTATCTTAATTAAATTAGCTAGCAGCACTACAGCGAGCAAGATGCCTCCATAACAACATCGCGGCACATCTGCATGACCACCACTGCACTGGCTAACGTTACCGCACACAAATGCAAAGAGCAGGAAAATGCACACTCACCTTGCTGTAAAGCTACTCCCGTACAATGGCAGCTTCAATATACATACAAAATAAAACAAAGGTAGCTCGCCGATTATCGGTACGTTTAAAAAACAACTTAAAATGAAGCTAACTCGCTACATATCTATTGCATTAAAATTCCAGTCTTCTTATTGGTCTGATAATACTACCCATCGCTAAGAGCCCGGAAGTGACTGGGGAACATCATCGAAACGGGGCGGTTCTTCGGCCTGTGATTGGGCTCCTCGAGGTGGCGCGTGCTGAGGGCTGGTCACTGATGTCACGGAGTGGAAGCGCGGGGTTACTCGCGGTCAAAGCCGAGCTTGCGGTAGTGATCTTAAAATTGCTGGGAGGTTGTGGGGGATAGCTGTGATAGCTGATGGTATTTAACAGTGGGTGTGCTTTGGGGACTGTGAAGAATTCACTTAGAGGTCAAAGAATGGAAGAGGGCGGGGAAATTGCGTGCTGTTAGTTACGCTGCTAGTTGTGCATGAGGCTGCATTGATGCTGGCAGCACCACTGTGGGGTAAACGCCAGGTATTCCTTTGGAACAGAAATGAAATATATCGATAAAGAGAAAAAAAAACATGTACATCACGAAAATATATTGTATTCACATTGGCACTGATTTCGATTAGACAAAACCACGACAGTTAAGTAAATTATCTGAAAGTCAACAATTTACTCATTAGGGAAGGTATCAGGGTGAAACAAAAAGAAGAAATGTTGCTTAAAAGCGTACAGTGAGTGAGTGAAATGCAGATTTGTGTGTAGAGGCAGTGCCAGGTGGTTGATGTCACCACAGACAGAATGTTTCATGTGACTGTGACCACACCACAAACACCACCATGCCAGTCTGCCATAACCATTCCCACACAAGTCTCTCAAAATGCATCCCGTCTTACAAAAACAGGGAAACCTAAAAGTTGGCTGTTCATTAAGTAACGCGACAGAAAATTACCGAAACACAGCTAAAATGTACCAAATGTAGGATAATGTTCGAAGACACAAAAAGCTTCTCATACCGTGCGACAATTTTAGCAACAGTCATTGCCACATACCCTACTGTAGGACTAGACCATGAGAGTCACATGACAGACAATGCAGCGACATCCCCACCGATCTTTCCTTTCCTGTTCCTTATCAAATCATTCTCAGATCCTTTTTTTTACATGAGGGAAAAAAACAGCGCACGTCGGCGATGTTTTCATTTGGCTACCACAATGCAAAGGCTAAGCTGTGCGACGACGTCTTAAGTAGCCGTCATAACCCTGCAGACTGTGGGAGACAACTGGATTCCAGTGTTTGAGAATGTAGGTGTGGTGCCTGGCAAGATCTACACCGAAGCATACTGGTAAAAGCAATAACTGTATCAGTGATTCACGATGAGAGCTGTGACCTATATTCTTACTGTGATTCACAGCTTGCCTCACTGCAAGCGTTCTGAATGACAGAAAAAGAAACCCGGAACAAGCAGACATGTCCTTGCCCCGTCTGTACTGGAACTCGATTCCCCTCGAGCCGGACCGTGACCCGTTCGATTTAATAAGCGAGATTTGGTATTTTTCACACTGAAGCGGAAGAGTAGCCCAAAGGCAAATAGTCAGATGTGTCGAACAGCACATGTTTAATGCCAAGAGCTTTTGACGGACCCTAGTTAAGGGTCACCAGAAGGTTCTGTCCAAGTTTACAAGAGATTACACCACAAAGCATCTGGAGAGCACATTAAAGTTTTTCTCGTCTTCACTCAGATGTGAAGCGCATGAGTAGTTGCTCCAACAAATTGCTAATAGGGATTCCAGTTAGTTGTAGGGTTGGTAGGAATTTCAGTAAGAAAGCGGCGGAAACTTTGAAGTGCACTTTTGGAGTGCTTGTAGTTGACTGTCTAATCTGACAAATGACATGAATCCAAAAAGAAAATGATTATATAAAATAATTAGCGCAGGCCTATCTCATTTGCAGACGTGGAAAAGTCCAGTCCTCAAAAGTAGATGAAGGCTACTTGCATGTTTGTATGATTTCACTGATTACTCCATCTGTCTGAAAAAGTGTTAAAAATCCAAGTAAGTGGAACAAATACTAGAAGTAGGCCTACCTCTACTTTCTACACACCGACTCTACACTCCACCTCTGCTGTTTAAATGAAAAGATGAATACTGCTACCCTTGCATTGTTTGAAGGTCATTGCATCTCACCTAAAGAAAACGTATATGATGCCAAAAGGCAGGTTCACACAACTGTAAAATACATTAGCGAAAATGCACGTGTTATTTTGCAGCTGCATAAACAAACATCTTCACTGACGTCAATTTCTGCTTGTTTTGATGTAGTAGGAAAAAAATCACACATGCAGTAGATCAAACAGACACATAATAGATAACGAACGCAAAACAACCAACGTCAAATAATCCACCCTCAATCATTTACTTGAGCGGTTAAATTACAGATTATCTCACCTTTTGAACATCCGCGCCGCTGGTGTAGTGGTATCATGCAAGATTCCCATTCTTGCGACCCGGGTTCGATTCCCGGGCGGCGCACTGGTTTTTTCCCCCTCCACACGAAGCTCACTTAATTACTGTAGCACTTAACGAAAAAAGTGCGATCCGGGTTGCAATTCTTATAACACAACCAAGCAAAACAAACAAAATTAAATTAAATAACAAAACGCTATCTGTCAGGTCTCTGTATCTAGTTTGATTCAGTTTTACGATTCACTCGAGGAATTGCTAGCCCCTATACAGTCGTGTACTATGGTTACATCTACGTTTGAAGTACAGCCTAGCCCTAGTGGATATGGAGACGATGGGCCGTGCAATCGAGCTGTACTCGACTTACTCCGTTTGGTCATGTGATGTCAACGACGTCTAAATCTCTCCCCATACAAAATTTCTTCGGTATTGGATTTCTCCTCTAGAGGGCGGCCTTCTTCTTTATGAATGGAAAACTCTGTGTGCACTGTAGCGTTTAGGGCATTCTTCCTTCCTTTCCCCACTAGGTGGAGGACACGACCCTTCTCTAAAGCAGATTATGACAGCGTTCTAATTTATTTCGGTTTGATTGACCTCTTACCTTAACACTGCTGTTTATTTGAATAAGTACGTATATTCATATCTTTAGTCTCACATATATTCTTTGCGGACGAGATATGCTGTCACACAAGTGTTTGCACTAAAATTAAAAAAGGAAACTTGTTTGTTCAACTTATTTTTGCCAAAGGCTTATTGAACAGCTAATTATTTGTCAGGTAAATACTTCGTTTGTGTTACTAATTTGTTTACAGGACTCAAATGAATGTGAATAACTCACAGAAATATCTCACAAGTATACTTCTGTTACAGCAAATGTATTTCCAACAACGCCATATCTGTGCCAGCAAATCTGACAGATATTCACGTGAAGTCAAACAGAGATCAATGCTCTTTTAACAGCTCAAAAAAACAAACCCTTAATTCATGGAGAGGTTAGCTGGAGTGAAAACCAGCATACACAGTGGATCCACAGGACCATACCTGAGACCACTGGGTTACAATGCCAAGAAGTATAGCACATCACATGTAACAGAATAGAGAGCTCAGTATACGATATTGCATAGATTACACATAACCCCTTTACTCTTAATAAAATGACTAAGTAGACTTCACCATTACGTACTAAAAGCCAGGGGGATACTGAGACCTACAACCACTATTTTTGGCAGTGCCCATTAATTTCAAGATTATGGAGTAAAATAGCACAGGAGCTGAGTAGCATCTTCAATACTAGAATCGATGAAGACCCAGGGCTTTTGTATCAAACTTGCTCCCTAAGGAGGTGATTATGAGCAGAACACAAGCCAAATTATGTGACAAATTACTACTCCTGGGTGGCAGATGTGTATTGAAAGAATATATATTAGACAGGCTTCCCACTGACACACAGTGGTAAAAAGAGGTCTTAAAAATTTTGCCATTTGAAAGGTTAACAGCTTCCTGAATGGCAATGACAGTCTCTTTGTAAAGATGTGTACCCCCATACTACATTACCTACCAACAGACACGATGGAAATTGTACTGAAAGGAAGATGTGCCTTAGAATAGAACTACCACTGTAGACCTTAGCAAACAGAAAAATGGGTGGAGAGTACACCTCCCCTTCATCTCTCTCATTCTCCCCCACTCTGTCCTTTTTTGTCATATTTTGCCCTTTAGGCAATTTTGTTTGCTTGCTGTGCTTCTTTAGTTGCCTTTTTAAATCTGTTTGGATGTAGATACATGTATGGATGTACATATACTGTATATAGACATGTATGAGCGAGTGGGTACGTATGGCATATATGTTCATTTCTGTAAATATCTATTTTTGTATATATATGTGGGTATGAGTGGGGTGGTGATGGGGAGGGATTTAGAACTTAAAAGAACACAATAACAAATCTGTAATGAACTGTTCTGCTGTTGGCTCATGTTTTCTGTATTATTTCTATTAGATTGTTTTGGATGGCTGAAAAAGCACTGTCTTGTTTTATGATATATTATATTATATTATATTATATTATATTATATTATATTATATTATATTATATTAGTGTGGAGTGTGATATTCTAAACACAATTTGACCTACAGTGCAACAGCTTCATTTGGGCTTCATAAAAGAGTGGGGATCTCAAACAAAATCATGCGGGCAAGCTATTGATCAGCTCCTTTTGACAGGACAGGCCAAGAGGGTAAAGGAGAGAGCAGATCTACTGCAGTGTGATGGCAAATCGCTGCAAGGTCACAGAGAGGACAGACAGCTGCAGGATTCTGGGACTACAGATTCATCAGTGAGGTCGATCGATGAGCCTGCATTCCCTGAAGGAGCTGGAGTTTCCTCTCAGCATATCCCTCTTGCAGAGGAAGCCTGCAGAGAGTGTCTGTCTGAGAGAGAGGGAGGAAGAGAGAGCAGAGAGTAGACAGAGAGAAAGGAGAGATGTAGATAGAGATAGGAGAGAGGGAGCAAGAGTTACCAGTAATACTTTGTTTCCTTTGATGTTGTGCTAATATTTTTTCCTTTGTTTGACACGTATGTGCTTTTGCAAAAGAAATGTATGTTTGCTGTGCTAATGAAGCAAATTGAAAGTGAAAATGAAAAGGTTGTGTGTGTGTGTGTGTGTGTGTGTGTGTGTGAGAGAGAGAGAAAAAGACAGAAAGAGAGAGAGAGACAGAGAGAGAGGAGAGAAGATTAGAGAAACAGAGGGGAGAAGGGAAACAAACAAAATGGGATCGAGTAGGTAAAGAGTCTAAAGAGGTGAAGGAGAGACAGGAAGAGAGGGAGAGAGAAAGAAAGAAGATGACAAGGTTATGGAGAGAAAGACAGAGGGATGACAACATGTGTGTGAGAGAGAGGAGAGAGAGTGATACAGCACAGTGCAGCTCTTTGGAAGGGTGCCATGGGGACAGTGTTGCCATGGGCACAGTGTTACCCTGGTCCTGATGTTGGTAATGGGAAGGTGATGATTGTATTGGTGAGTCATGTCTTTTGCAGCCAGTCAGCTCAAAATAGAAGTGAGGATGCAATTGGCTCAGCATGGGTAATGCCACCAGACACACTGAAGGCGGTAGTCAGAACATGTTCAGTGTTATTATCTATGGCCTCCTCACACAGCTGTGTGTGTGTGTGTGTGTTAGTGTATGTGTGTTCTGTGTGTTCTGTGTTTTGTGTATATGCACATGTTCAGTGCTTTCATCTGCAGCCTTTTCACACAGCTCAGGGTGTGTGTGTGTGTGTGTGTGTGTGTGTATGTGTGTGTGTGTATGCACAGGTTCAGAGCTTTCATCTGCAGCCTTTTCACACAGCTCAGGTGTGTGTGTGTGTGTGTGTGTGTGTGTGTGTGTGTATGTGTGTGTGTGTATGCACAGGTTCAGAGCTTTCATCAGCTGCCTCTCACATAGCTCAAGCTGTGAGTGTTTTGTGTGAGTGCACATGCGTGGGAGGACCTAAGTCTAAAATGACAGGGAGCCAAAAAGGAAAACGTTACCCTGTAGCTGTGACCCCAGAGACCCCGATTATGTTCACGCTTGTTGAAGGGGGGCATCACAGGGTCCCATGGGCCATGGGTCTGATAGGAGAGTCGGGACTGCTACTGGACCAGCTGCCTCTGCCCCACACATCCCTAGAGATCTCACCCTTCAGGCTCCTGCCGACCCACCTGTTTGACCCCCCACTTTGCCTCATCACAAAGTCCCTCATGCTCCTCTCTCCTTTTAGCTCACCCTGATTTTCAGTGACCGGATGAGGAAACAGATTTGGAGAGGATGCTGGGAATTGGTTTGCGCTCATGTGGTCATATGGTCACACGGTCATGCTAATGTCTGCGCCCGTGGCACTCAGGGCTCGTCCTCAGAGGAGGGTCATCTCTGTGAGACGCAGAGTCTCTGAGGGTGCAGGCAGTGTGAGAGACAGAGGCACTTTCATCTCAGCGGTAATATCTATGTCCAATCCAGTAATTACAGGGAGCATGCTCAAGCTGTTTCAATCCCGTTTGAGGGCAATTTTTCAAAGTGACCCGTGCAAATCAAACAGTGGGCATGAATAGTCATATTGCATAATGGCTGCTCTTGGCTCAGGGAGAGGTGAACATGCGTTGTCAGATGGTCATTCAGAAATAGGCTAAATATATTAAGCAGTGAGCTGCATTTTGGCAATGCGCCAACCCTGAGGAGGCGTTTGCCTTTCATTGTTTTTGTACCGCTGTGGTAACCACGGCCAGCTTTAGAAGATTGGAGAAGTGATTTCTTTAGTAAAAGGATTCTCTTGTAGGAATCCTCCTGCAATGCATCCTCCAGGAATGCATGGTAATGAGGGTTTAGGATTGGGGGTTGGGGGTGTGGGAGTGATTGGGGGGTTCAGTGGAAGCTGTGAGTCTTAACCCTGTTTGAGGGCTGGCTCTTCTTTCAAGAATAAATGGAGAAGTCAGGAAAGGTGGAACCACACAAGCACCCACACACATACACACATACACACATGCACACACACACACACACACACACACACACACACACACACACACACACACACACACACACACACACACACACACACACACACACACACAGGTACAAACAGTACACACACTTACACACAAATACACATAGATGGACAGACACAAGCACAATTACACAAACGCACACAGACACATTCATAGACATGATGTACAGAATCATGTGGGTGTACACTTGGCTGTTACAATGTCCTGTCTTGCTTGTTCGCTGTTTTGCTTAAAATGAGGTAGAAATAGGAAAAACAAATGCTTCATGATAGCTAATGCCTACTGATGTGCTCTAACAGGGCTGCTTTGGAGTGCAGTTGGGCTTGAAATGTGTTAAAAAGGGGGGGGCTGTTGAGTGGATTAGGAAACAATAGGATCCTTCTCTGTCATCAAAGAGAATCCTCTTCTCATCCGTGGCGCGGCGGCAGGTTTTTCTGTTTCGGGTGAAGTGGGGTGGGGAGGGAAGGGGGGGTGCAGATTTCAAAGGTAATCTTTAACTTTAAGCCCTGCGGTCCGACTGAAATGAAAACCCCACTCCAGACACCTTGTCTCTGCCCTGCCACAGGAGTCTGTCCGCTCTCTTTGTCCTTTGTTTCTGGTTCGGTAGCGGTGGCGTTTAGTGGCCTTATTTATTGCCGTGGTGACCGAGCGATGGTGTTCGCCTGTGAAGGGGGGTTCCCCTCCATCTTGTGAATGGGGGCGGCTTTAACTCCGAGCCCCGCTGGGTTTGTTCTCTCCACACTGAAGTGGGCCACAGAACAAACAGCAGCAAAGAGGTGATTCACTGAGTGGAATCTTCAGATGGAATGATTTAGTCTGACCAATAAAGTATTGAAGCTTGGACTGCTCTACTCTGTACTTGATTATTGACATCGAGCTCTTCCTGTGTGATAGCCCTCTGTCACATGTTTGTTTTGGCCCCCGTCTGTTCCTACATGCTGCTCCAATGTGGACCAGTACCACAGTCCAATCTTCAGATGAGCTCAACTGCCATGGAAATCCGACAGAACCAACTACTGCTGACCGCTGAAAATGGAATGAAAAAGTCTGTTCATTTGTTCAGCATAGCTGAATATAAATTAAATATAAATGGAATATATAGAACATATAACATTACATTTATTTTATGTCTAGTTCTCCAATCAGTGTTTACTGTAACTAATCATCTCAGTAAAATTAAAATCAATGAAATAAATACATTTTACAGAACTCACTGCAGTCCCCTGTAGTTTTTTGCTTAATTCCTGCGTATGTCAGTGAATTTGTTTACCTTGCAGTGTATCGTCATGGCAACCATCTTGACAATCCCTGTCTCTAGGACAGGAAACCACTCCATTGTAGGTACATTATTAGCTGTTCTCTCAGATAATAAGATTATGAAGAATGACCTTGATCACCTAAATACACACACAGAAAAAAATGTACAGACACAAGCTTTTGCAATAAAAAATGAGAATACAGTTTACATAACAGTATTACCAAATGTAGAATTTTTCACATATCCCTACCTAACACATCTGATCTATTTACTCCTTCTGACAAATAATTGAGTTATTTGACCTTCTTCAAGATACAACAGAAATGTCCAGCTGGGAATTTAAATTCAAGAGTCTTCCCCCTTGCAGAATATATTATATTAGGTTATATTTATAGAGCTCTCTGTGGTAGGCTTCAGATCAATAATAAACACTTCGGAAGGATACACCCTGTGAACCACTTATATGAATTGCTGAGTAGATGACCTGAAATATATATTGATGCAGCACCACTTAAAACATCCTTAGCCTGCAATGACTGATATATCAGTATAGAATCACTGACTTGTAATGATGCATGATAGACTGACTTCAGCTCTTTGTTATACATGTCTAATTAAATGCATCCCTATTAGCTTGTTAATTATTGAGAGAGACCCATTTCTGGTAAGCGTTTGTCTCCACCTGGTCCTCAGCAGGAAATACAGCATTCCCAGAAGCCTTTGTGCAGCTGGGGTCAGTGGCGGAACAAGACAGCATCACGGCGGAGAATATCTCACTGTGGCAATGAATGGCTTCCGACTGAATGCAAGAAGTAATGGATCTGTGGAAAAATATTCCATTACCACCATGCCTGGTTCTCAGGTTCACAACTAATACCTCTATACACTACTTAGCTGTTAGGGTCATTTTCACTATCTCATGACATGTAACCAACGGAAGTCTCAGACTGACTACAGCTGGAGATGCAGAATCATGTTGAGTTTGTTTGTAATACTTGTTTGTATAGCAGATGCCTTTATCCACATATGAAGCTATGAAACTCCACTTATATGAGAACCTGGCTCAAGGGCACAATGGCAATGCTTTTAAATGGGATTTGAACCTGCAATCTCCCAGTTAAAAACCCCTCTCCTTAAGCAGTACTCCACATTATAGCCTCAGCTGCAATCTCTTTTATTAAAAACAAAAAGGTTCGGATCTTATTACTCTATACACGGCAGAAGGCGACACACAGACACACAGAGAATTAAGTTGAGTGTGAAAGCTGAGTATGAAAAGTTATTGAGTTCAGAGGACTGAATGATATTAATCCTCCTTGTTAAGAGGAATATGACCTTTAAGCAGACGATTCCTTTTGCACCTGCTCCTCGCTCCTGAACAGAGTTGCCACAGAGACAGAAGAGGAGGACCTTGACTGATCCCTGTGGCATAATACACAAGACACAGGAAGTAGGACCAGTGCCATACAGGATCTTAGCATCATGGGAATCGATCATAGTTTCATCCACAGCAACTTACTAAAGCAAGTCAAAAGCAGACAGAGGTGTAGAAACCTCCTCTCGTACCTCTCTCTCTGTGGCAGGTAATTTTAATTGTCTGCCCATTTGTGCTGGCAGTTCAAATTGCTAACAATTCTGTCATTTTCTTGCCTCACTAATACATTTCTTCCCAGGAGCTTAATACTATTTTTACAGCATAAGAGTTTTTTTATCAACACTTATCTGTGCCACTATGGCAGGTAGCTGGGCATTTCTCACTGTCTATGGTAAGCATGAGGATGTTTGTGCACATATCATCACCTGAGAGTTTCAGTGAGTATTGCAACCTCAATGTGTTCCCTATCACCTGGATTATGTGTCAGACCTCCTGGGGCAGAGCATGGGAAAGGACTGTGTAACACATCATTCTGTTTTTTTTTTTAAAGCCTCTTTTTCTTATGTTGCTTGGACACATTCTGCAATGTGTACTGTAAATATGGCATCACTTCAATCATTCTCTTGCTTTGCATACACCTTGTTTGACATTGACAGCTTACGATTTTATAAAGCTGTTTACTTGGGCAAATATGTATTTTGCCCAGTGGCTCTGACAGCAGTGTCCCACCAAGGATTCAAACAACTGATCCATAAACCAGTGTTTTGCCCCACTGCCTGATCTAAAAGATGCATAATTGTCACCATCAAACTAGAGTCTTCAGGTATGTTACACAGGCATAGAGATTGGCCGCACTGTGAGTGAATGATCCCTCTCCCTCTGCAGCCCTGTAGCCCTGTCTCTGTGCAGCTTCTCTGGGGCCTCTCTGTGAACCAGAACCCCAGAGGTTTCAAGGAGGTATTTTAAGCTTGGAAGGTATATTTAATTAATGACTACTGTGGGGAGTGGGCAGAAGTGCTGATGTCACCCTCAGTTCCTCTTCATTGGTGTTATTGAAAAGAGCAGAAGAATGTGGATAAAATGCAGATTGAGGCTTAGATTCATAGACACAGCAAACAGAAACTGCAGAGGATAATGGTGATGACCATTGTCATTTGGGCTTTCTGTAATCTCTCACAGCAGCAATAAGGTAAGGTGGCTTACACAGGAGTCCCATCTAGGAAGGTGCTTGTGTTGTTCTGAATGCAAATTCAGTGCTGATCTTTACAGTAAAAGTACTGGCTGATGTTGTCAGCTCAAGTCAATAAGAGTCACCATCATGGTCAGGACACTCTGTGAGTGCAGGATTACAGCTCTCATTTGGGGACAAGATGCAATAAACTTGTATTGTGGGCCCTGAATGAATGGTGACAGTGTACTGAGAGGGCAGAGGCTGGGACACAACAGAAAAGGACAGAGTTCACATTGTTATACATATGACCTTTAACCCTTTAACACCAGAGGCCAAGTGGGCAACACACCAAGTTAAACCAAAAAATTAACTGTGCATCATTTGTGGCAGGGGGGAGGCCTCTACATTTTTACAACTTCAGACAGATTAGACAGCAAGGACAAAACAACCATTTCTCTTTCATCTCATTCATGTGCAGTGGGCTCTAACTACTGGAAAAAATGCATTTAGTACGTTTCGCCTCAGAAGGTTTGATCTGTGTAATAAAAAGTAAAAACCCTAAGACCAAATGATGTTACTTCTTTCATGTCATGTGACATCTGAGAAAGCCCAGGAGATGCTTTCAAATGTGCCTTGAGATGGGGTGACTTGACCTTTTGTTCCTGTATTAGAGAGCACTGTATGTAGTAAAAGTGAATAGGAGAAAATACAACTGACCCGGCCTTGACTTAGCCTTGATTTATTTCAAGGAGAGAATGAAAACACAGTTCCTCAGAGTTTTTCATTGAGGGAATGATAGGTGGTATGACTCCTAGCCAGGGTAATGTTGTATCATGTGCCTTCTTCTCATTCTCACGCGCCTGACATCAGAGAGCTTTTCAAAGAATACAAGAGCCACTGTTACACAGGTAAACGAATATTATACAAGCTGCCATAATTTAATTATTATTATTTTTTTATTTAAATTAATTTAAACATTGAATCCCGTCAGCCAACATTAGCTAGCAAGTGTTCGACAGACTAACAGTTTAGCTGGTGAACTGAGTGAAAACAATGTACTTACTTACTGTAAGTGAGAGAACATGAACAATAAAAATACTGAAAGTACACAGCGTGTAAAGTATTTTGTGTTGTACAGTTTTACACTGAGCTAGCAAGCCAATTCACAGTATTTTCGCTAGCTTTCGTGTGGTACATGGAAATACGTGTGAGATCATGTTACATCGTAACAGGTAAAGTGTATAAAGCATTGGCCGTGTCCCAGTTCTATTACTGATAACGCGCTTTTTTCTAACTCTAGACAAATTCCGCTTTCTAACCAGATACATATCATTCAGATTCTGTTTAGTTCCAGCTTTTAAGTCAAACCACAAATTTTAGACACATTACGTTCAGTTCTAATAAAAAACACGGAATCATTCGGTCTGATGGAGTCACTGTTTCGTGATCGTGTGCGAGAAACGTTCATTCATCCAGAAAATACTCTAGTTGTTTCGTCTCTCAGATTTCAGCACCACTGTCGCCGGACAGCGCCCATCATCTCGAACGGGAAAGATTTGCATTAACGAAAGAGCAGAAATCTGTTCAACCAAAGGAATGTTTTCGCAGAGGTGAGAATAATTTCAGAGCTTGACACTATGATACAAAGTTTCAACTGGGTGTGGGTCTTCTCATCTACCACAAGCCAGGCGGCTGCCGGAGACATTGCGTGATTCTCAGATATTGAATTGACTGCTTAGGTAGCCTACAATCATGCAATCCCGTTAAAAACTATTCAGAAGGCATTTTCTATTTGAAACAGTATTAGTAGTCTCGTTATGGACAAAAACGTAAACGTAATCGTGCCATATAAGGCTATTTTCTACATTCAGATGTCTAGAACCTAAAATCATATTGTGTTGTTTTTGACCGAGATTTCATCTCCTGTTGCACGGTGGTCGTAATCTTATTATACTTGCGTCTGAGACGTGTGCCTACGCGACCTGCCCTGTCCTCAGATCATTGTCTGAGCGTCTTTGCTTCCGGATTCGTTTCCTCGTGTTTTAAACTACAACCACGGGCAAGCAAAGGGGCTTCGGCGGAGGAAACGACAGCACGGGACTGTTTCTCCGCTCCGTGTAACTGTCAGTTAGGCTCTTTCTTCGTCATCCTCTCGCAAGAAGACAAAAATAAACTTGCCATTAAAAACAACGGCATTACATCACCATATTTCTATTCCGAGGATTACCATCTTATTTCTAACAGTAAGATTACAGCGTCGAAGGGGGACAGGAGACGGCGGTCTGCGCTTTACTACAAGTGGAGATTTTACAGTAATGTAGATGGCACAGCGGGGGCGTTCGTCAACCTACAAACCGAGACCGTTAGCTTTACACTGTAAAGGTCTTATCTGCGCGCGCCCAAGCAGCGGAAGATGAAATGGCAGAGGCGAATTTAGCAGCGCGCGGAGGAGATGGGGTGGCGACAGCTATTTTCCCTTATGAGGAATATGAATGCAAAATTTGTTACAATTATTATGACCTGGACCGCCGCGCGCCCAAGATTTTGGAATGCTTGCACACATTCTGCGAGGAGTGCCTGAATACTCTCCACCTCCGCGAGGATCGACCATGGCGCATAGGCTGTCCGTTGTGTCGTCACCGGACACCAGTGCCGGAATACCGGATACAAAACCTTCCCAACAACACGAACGTCATACAGGCGTTCCCTCTCTATATTGAAGCGGACCCCCTTCCCCAGGACAGCTTGCCCCCATACCCTCCGCCGCTTCACCCGGCACTAACTGCCCTTCGCCGCGAAGAAGCGACCGGAGCGGCAGCAGGAGCGTCTCCAAACCAGGCAACCCAGTCTGCCCCTGTGTCCGCTGCTACCACGGCTTCCTATGACTCCGCACCCTACGAGAGCTGTCAAAATTGCAAGCGGGTAGCGCTGACTACGTGCTGCGTATTCGCGATCTTCGCCCTCTTGTCCATGATCGTGCTTCTCTTCATTGGCCTTATATTCATGCACAACTTCAAGATATAGATTCTTACCGTTTTGATATTAGTCGTCCGTTGTGTGGAATATATAATGCGTGGTCCTGTACGTGATTTTTAGTATTATCTTTGCACAGTCATAAGGAAACATGATATATGCATAATCTTTCCATGTGCTTGTGTTGTCATACAGGGGTGCCGAGATCTATGAGTAGCTACTCAATGTCAGATAGCGTCTATGAGTGTTTAAGCGGAATAAAATGCAATTCGTTCCAGTGAAACAATTAAAACGAATAGACTATTGAACAGTTGAGACGTAGATAGGGGCAGTTGCAAGGAACAGATGAATGCGTCTAAATTTACGTAGGCCAGTTTGTTTAATATTCTGTACAAGAATTGAAATACAATTGGTATAGAGAACTGGCAAATAGAACCTTGCATTGTAAAATAACAGACCTGTGTTTTCTCCTGGTTTGGGTCCCTCTCGGTTTGCCCCGAGACAATTCAGGGTTGTGGATAGCACTGAACTCCGAAGGGGTGCTTAGCCAACAAGTCAGAATCTCACTTCTTGACAGCAGGAAACGGTATTATCCACAAACCCTGTAGAAAACAATCATGTTCAAAACCTCCCCAAATACAACAATGCTTAAGGGAACCTCTGCCAGAGAGCGAATATTATGGCGATATTGTGCAACGCAATTAACTAGCCTACGTATTTTTCAAACGACAGCCTAGACTGTGGTAGAGCAAAAACTGATAAAACTCAAAGAAAGGGGAGGGAAACGTTGAAAATTAGGCGCAGTAATTACTGGTTCAGCTGCAGCCATGCACATGAGTACCTTGGTGTACGTCTGATTTACACACTTGTTGTTGCATAGGCTACTTCCTTTTAAGTTAAAGGCAAGAAAGAACATTATCAAAATCCTGTTGTTTTGGGTTCAAACTGAATGGTTAAGCTTGTGATGTTTACACATAAACGTGTTTGTATAATAAAGAAAAGTCGAAAATTATTCTCCTCGCGCTTCACGGTCCATAATCAATTTATGTACGTATGTGTGTGGTTGATGCTGTACCTGCTGCTGATGATCACGATCACGATATTACGTATAGTAGAGTGCTGTCAGGAGGAATATTTTGAACTAACACTTTTCAGAAACCTATTCATTCAATAAGATTAATTCCACAACAATCAACTCACTCAATTAAGCGCATGGAGTGTATAGCACTGTCCATGCGCCGTGTGTCTCAGGTGTTATAAGCAAAATACTGTATATCCAGGCCGCTCCTACTTCGTATTCGGCCTTCGAAGTTCCTCACAAACCGCTGCATTGTCACATGGGTGCCCCCTGGTGGTGACTAGATGTACTTACCTATTGTTGCGGAGTCGATGTACGCTTTCATTCCAACTCAAACCTTGCAATCGCTTTATTTTTCTTCATTTAACTGGCTTATGGGTAATACCAACTATGATTCTACAAAAATATTAGACATTTATTTCATTTAGTTCATTTTCCTAATAATTTTAAATATTATTCTTTTTTCTGGTGGAAGTAACCAGACTTGAAGCAATAGAAGGTCAAAAGATTACCAAACACCTGATCTCCTGAAGATTGCAAGAGCCTCCTGTATTTTTATATACTGGTGCTCACATCGGTTACAGAGTAGCAGAGGTCAGTCAAACATGATAACGCTTTCTGAGGTGGAAATTGCACTGCAATGTAATTTTTAATTAGCTAAAACTGGTCATGTCACATCGTTATTCATAGCTAATGAGCTTTAATCACCCATATGTCTCGGAATTAATGGAAATATTCCAGTTGACAGTGACAAGACAATTCATCCAGGAACGAATTTTGCAAATCCTTAGTCATTCTCCTCAGTTTGTTTGATGCATTATGGTCTGCACAAATGTCCTGGATAATCATAAAAGCAACACATGCTCCTCTATCACCATACACCTGGCTGCAGCTTAAGATCAGCTGATGCCAAACTTCTGAGACCCATCATCAGGACCAAGTACTGAAACACCCTTCTCAGGCACATCAGGGATGACAACACGCTCCAAAAATTCATAAAGGCCCTTAAAACCCCTTGTCCATTTCCCTCTGGTTGTGTTAATCTTTGGTCATTGGTCGTAGGTGGCAGTGTAGCATAGTGGTTAAGGAGAAGAATTCATAACCGAAAGGTTGCTGGTTCGATCCCCGCTGGGACACTGCTGCTGTACCCTTGGGCAAGGTACTTAACCCACAATTGCCTCAGTAAATATCCAGCTGTATAAATGGGTAACATTGTAAAGAACTGTAACCTATGTAAGTCGCTTTGGATAAAAGCATCTGCCAAATGAGTAAATGTCATTGTTATTATTTAAATTAGCCTTTTTACTTTGCTTGTTGATATTTCTGGTAGCTTTTGTATTGTTTCATCTACTTTGTAAAGTGTCTTTGGGTATCCTAATAGTACCATACCAATAAAATGTGTTATTATTAATAAAAGGAAAAGACTAAAAATTAATCCCACTGTTGTGTCCTATAATGATGTCACAAAGTGCTGTCTACGGTTGAGTATGCGCTCTGACTACCATACCAACGAGCCTGGCTCTTTGGCGTTGCAGTCAAGCTGCAGGTTCGGTACCCTGTAAACCTGGGTTCGAGGCCAGGTGGGGTGACTGCTCTTTCCCTTCGCTACAAATGACAAATGTACAGAATCGTGGTCAGGTTGTTTGTGTGTGTTGTCCAGCTACTGTGTTGTTGGTATTATTCAGAGCTGTCTTTCATCTGATCTCAAAATTCCTCATCAGCTGTCAAAAGATGATAAAGCTGTGATTTGGAAATCCTGCTCCAGATTTAGTGATGTTTGACATGCAAGGAAAGGACAGTTTAAAGCAGTCCTGAATATGGGGCAAAAAAAGCTTTTTTCCAGAGGAAAGTTGGATAAGGAATAGAGCATAGGATAGCACTGCATAGAATTTCTAGTTGAGATGGAAACTGCAGCTCTAGTGGTGATGTGGCCATCCTGTGGTCTCAGTATAAAATCCACACAGCATGGTCCAGTGGCAGTGGGCTTGGGCTGACTCTAGTCTACTGGGGCTGGTTCTGGTTCTGATTGTGGGCCTAAGGAACCTGGTTCACAAGCCCGCATCCTGTGTGCTGGATTTCCTCAATCCTGGAAATGAAATGTCACCTTCAATTAAGATGACATATGGCCACCAGAGAAGAATGAACTACTTAATCTGACAGGGTGACAAGAGCCAGAGTAGTGAGGGAGAAGGGGAAATGAGAGAAAGTATGTATGCATGTGTGTCTATAGACCTTTTGCTCCATTAACTGCAATTATATGACTAATTGACATCAATAAGTTATCGCAATTGAATTACTGTGTACCATGTGGCTTTATGGGGATCCTTTGGCATTGAATGACTGAAATGCAGGCCTCAAAATAAAGTCACAGAAAATTGAAGGTCCTAGTTATAGTCACTATCTGTAGTAACATTAACACACACCGGGTAACAAAGACACGGGCTGCCCCAAGGTAGACCTCCCTCTAGTTTTAAATTAAAATCAGGGGACTAAAAGCAACTTCAGCCAGAATCCTCTCTGTAATTAGTTAATCTCTAACGGGCCAAGGAGTAATATTGCCCCCCCTCCCCACCACAACATCCTTCCAAAAAGAGAAGGGCCCTGCAGGGGAGATTGTCACCCCAGGGTACAGGTGGGGAGTAGCACTTCAGGGGCTGGTCAGTTTGTCTCACTGTGGAGCCAATAAGATTACAGTTTCACTGTCCCAGGTCACAATCAGGGCAGCCAAGAAAATGCAGAAGACAAATATGTTGTCACCCCTGTCCATGTTTTAAAATCATATACAATGATATATTCATGAGAATATAAGTTTTAAAAGGCAGTGTCTTGCATTCAATTTAACTGCATTTCACTTTTTCCCTATATGTTTTTACAAGTGCTTGCGCGCGCACACACACACACACACACACACACACAAACAGCTCCATTGTTCCATTATGTGCTTTATTGCAAAGTAATTAAATGTGATAGAGGCCTAGTCCCGGCTTCACTTCAATCTGTTAAGATAATGAGGGGACAATGTGAGGTGTTAATTTCTCTATTGAGAATCTATATGAGATCAAGATCTCACTAATATATTCTGTCACTGATTTGGGCTATTGTGGGTCATGTAATTGAATGAACATAACTGAATGGTGTCAGAATGACCCCATCTTTACATCAGCTACCTCTGACCCCCATTACACAGTACAAACCACTTAAAGTACTGCTTCCCTAGAGACCACCTGTGTTCTCTGGTTTTCATTCCATTCTGTTTGATTGAACTGATAAAGTACTGATAGTACTTGATAGTGCAGAAGTACTGATTTGTTTGATTTCCCTTAAATATCTGCTTTCAGCTCTCTGTTACAGGTATGGGTTGGTAGTGGATATGTTTGCTGTAACAGAAGTATAAATGTAAGACATTTCCTGTAAGTTATATTAGCGAAATAGAAAGAAAAATATAGAAAGTGGAAAAAATACAAAGTAGAGGAAGTAAAATACAAAGTATTTACCTGAAATAGAATTAGTGTTCAATGAAGCCTAGAGCAAGAAATCGAGTAGCTAATTATACTCAATTAGGACATCTGTGCCCATGCTGGTTGAGCGGAAGATATTTATAAAAATATGTTTAGCAAACAAGTTTCCTGTTTTTCATTAGTATGGAAAACAGCTGTGATGGCATGCTTCAAGGGAGCATAGAAATTAGTCTTTGGAATGTTTTATATTCAAATAAAGAGTTGTCACATAGTGAGTTAGTTGTAACTAGGTAAGTTAACAAAACTAAGTCAGTGAGAGCTAAGATGGAATGAAAACCAGCATACACCATAGGTCCCTAGGTCCAGGACTGGGAAACACAAACATAAAAGAATAGAACATGTAATAGCAAAGAAAAAAAATTACATTTTTAAAATTTACGTTAGAACCTTTTCGGGTTTTAATGTTTTTAATGGTTTCACTCAGCAAGTCTTTACTCAACTTCGAAGAAAGTTTTTCGTGTAAACCTATTTTAAGAGGCTTTCAGGTCTGCACGCAATGTTTTGACGGTAAACGCAGAAAGGTCATACTGTAGTCGTCTTAAAGAATACATGTTAGGAGTAGCTACTAGAGGGGGAAAAACATCTGAGAAGATTCCAATGTGTGTCACGTGTCGCCTTTCTCCCCAGGAGACCCCTTCTGAATTAGATTCGAGCAGGTTGTTGCTCCTTTTTGTTTATTAAATTTTACATCCACCCAAATGCAATTCGGCAGCAAAAACGGTTGTCTACAAACTAACGACTTGGTTGTGATTCGCTATCTTTGCATCAATCGTTATTATACAAGACTGTTTCTAAAAGGTGATCTTTATATCAGGCATTTGCACGCACTGTAGCCTTAGTATAAGACATGTAGCCTAGTTCATACAGTAAGGACGGTGAATTTGTTTTGGACAAGACTAAAGTCAATACACATTGTTACAGAACGACAAAACGTTAATCGTACAGAACCATAATCACCACTAACAAGGATAATAGACCCGTTACCTTAGATAAAAACCCAACTGGCTGTACGCGTTGGTTGAATTGTTTTGATTAAGGAGAGAACAGTTTGACATGGTCGGGACAGACCGCACGCATTATCGCCTTTGCTTAAACTCCGCAATCGGGAGTTCCCAGATATTCTGAAATTATTTTGTTAAACAAGAAAACATAATTTGGCTCTTCTACATTTCTACAACGGTGGTATTTCAGTCTTTATTTACAGTGCAATTATTTTTTTCTTCATCAAACAAACTTGATGGGAGTGAGAATTTTAGCCGCACTAATGGATTTGACACGGAGATCCAATGTCCCTTTTAACCGGGCCAAACACTGAATCATGACTTTTCTGTTTTGCTTTTATTCCTTCTTTCTTTTTTATAGCAGTATAGAGTTTCCCAGATTCTGGTGAAACCCCGCATTGACTGAATTTGTTAGTAAAACGGAATTTCTCGTATTTTGAAAGTCATGAGAAATAACAGCCTCGTGTAGATTCTGATTTTGGTGTCTGATTCTAAGCAATCATGTAAGGCATAACATAATGTTCAACGATGTTTTTTTTACGACATAGACTACCTAAAACACAGTTTTAGTTAGTAACACAACATGTACCAATATGTGAACAGAACCCCTGCGAATGATACGTTTTCTTATTATAATATTCATATCCCTATCCTTAATAGTAAAACATAGTATTCGAATGAATGCATTCTTAATTTATTTCAGCATTATGCAAAACCAGACGTCAACCAATAAATGAGTGAATTAGACTGGAAATGACCATTTAGCACCGTCCCTAATTATCGGATAATCTAATACCATATGCAAAATAATCCACTAAAAGGTAACTGCTGTGGGGCGAACTGTATGTAGTTTGACTTAAAAGATCGTGCCATGCCTAAACATAAATTAATATTAGGCTTCATTATGAGCTTCCTGCGAAGTACGTAGAGTTCATTTGAAGTTTTATTTGAATAAGAGACATGGGTCACTTAGCACCTGAAAGAGCCCCCGTTTCGTCGCGTACTTCCCCTATTGCTTTCTTCCATTGTTGCCGCGTTCGGGTAGAAGGAAAACATTTGAAGTGGCTTTTCACCTCTACAAAAGGTAAAATGTTAATACAGCCACAAAAAAGGTTAAATGATAATGAAGCGTTCATTGGCTTTCAGGCACTTCTTCCCGCAGCGTCCTTGCATTTCGAGCAACAGAATAGGAGTCCTAAGGGAGAATAGGAGTTTGGAGAACATTAAAGGCTGCAATCTGATATGAATCGCTTGTAGCCTGTGTGTTTCCAACAGGAGGCCGTGTGACCCCCATGATGAATAATTCATATAACACTCCTAACACAGTACAGCGAATAAACAGAAGGCAATACTATTGAGCCGATGCTGTAAAGCCATTACTTGTAGTTCAACCTGTTTATAGTCTAACCGTAGACCTATACCAAATGGCGGCTTTTTACAGAAAAAAAAACTAATAGGTAGAAAATAAAATAATAAATTCAATTGGCTGCATCTCAGTAGTAGCAGTGAAATTAGTGTCATGACTACTCACTCAAAGTGTACTGTTATTATTATTATTATTATTATTATTAGTAGTAGTAGTAGTAGTAGTAGTAGTAGTCGTAGTAGTAGTAGTGGCAGTCAGAAGTATAGTAGTAATATTAGTAATTATAGTAGTAGTGGTAATCTGGACATCTGCAGAACAAATGTTAGCTAAAACGATGTTAATTGACGGTGTTTTTGTAATCGTCTTTCCCAGTCTGTCCCGCGGCGATGTGGCTCAACATGACACGGTGCACCGCATAATCCGGGTAAAGCGCACCTGAGACAGGGAGGCTCGCCAATCACTTTCGAGCGCTTGAGTCCGTGGGAGAGCACGCCTCTCAGGGTCCCCAGTGCACCGCAGTTATTTCATCCAATAAACTGAGCAACCTGAGAAAAGTTACTTTCAGTTTTCAGACTGAAAATTGTTTGACACCACGCGACGTGTTTATAAATCTGAACCCCTTTGCGAATTTCGCTCTACCTGGGTGACTTTGTCATGTAAGGCACACATTAGAGGTAAAAAAGTAAAAGGAATATAAAAACAGAATATTGGCCATTGTCTACTAGGACAGTTTGGAAGGAGTTAAATGGTTATAGTCTGCTATGGGTTTATATGCGATGCATTCAATCCACAAAAGCGGTTTGGTCTTAAATTTCAAACGCAGATTTAAAGCATTACTATCTTACTTTATTTCGTTACAAGCATTATTTTAAAAGGAAATCAAGCACGTTCGCGTGAAAGAAAAAAAATGCGGTGGAAGTTATGAAAAAACGTTTTTTTAAAAAATTGCGAAACCTAACAGCTTTATTAGCATTACCCCTTCGCGCATCGAGCGCTCATCAACAAATAAGTCTACCAACACGAATTAGGCAATATTATGAATAACTATTCTTCTACCATTGTACGAATAACAGAACAGATAGGGGCATAAAAGATTGGATAAGGTATATAATCTATATATCAGTAATCGAAGTATAAAATACATTTTAGAATAAACTTGAATAAAAAAAACTGAAGCAGAAAAGAAAACGAGGGTCATTGTGATACTGTGATCAAGTGATAGGTCTTCAAACAAGACTGCATGAGGCCCAATATTACGGAGGCCCACATGATCGAACACCCGGTGCATCGAGTTCCTCTCATCTGCATAAACCTATAGATGTATCTGTATGCGCCAAGGTTTGGGTAGTCTTTTCCCCTTACATTGTATTGGGTAGCGGATCACCATGACTCTAAAGCTGTCTCGGCAAGCTCAAAGCAAAGATCTTATGTACTTAGACTGACACCATTTTGTGGAACTGTAAGGAAAACTCTCAATTAAATTCAGAAGTCATACGCGGAATAACCCACTATTCCTTTGATGGAATAGCGTTGCTGCGCATAGCTTTGTGACTGACAGCGTTCATCAATGGGTTTCCACAAATAACGAGGGCCGGGGAGAATGTGGGCGGGCACACTGCCGACCCCGAGAGAGCGCGAGGGAGGGAACGAGTGAAGAAGGATGGGTTTTCTAACACAAAGTTATAAATGAAGTCTCTTCACAATTGCACCTTCCTACGGCAGAGACGGACTTTACGGTACTGCCGGCGTCACACCCTGCTGCGGGAGTCCCACCTCCAGTCAAACACTGCGCTTCTTTTATTCTAATTTGAACAACGCAGTGTAAATACCACAATAAATTCCTTGGAGAGCACAAACGTTAAGGCTATTTTAGGCGCAAAAGAGGGAGAGTGCCAAATCAACACATGTTTTCGCCTCACTTGCTTTGAAACGTTGTCCATGAAAGTTCTACAACTCTTCATGCGAGAGATTTAAGACAGAATACGTGCGAATCTTTTATTACCGTTGTTTGTCATTGCAAAACATAAACCAAAACATCCGTATAGATTTCCTGCAAAAATGAACACAATCATTTTTAGATTAGCACTGGTAAAAAGCAATGATCAGAGAATGCGACAGTCCGGCGATAAGAGTTGCATGGGAATTTGTTTCCGAGGGACAACACTGCCGCTCTGCACCATGCTAGAGTTGTTCCGAATTGAATAATTCGTTAATTACATAATTGTTTCACTAAATGATCGTTTACCGCAATAATTGATTCTTTCAAAGGTGCAGTCACCAGTCCTTCCGCACAAACTCTTAAGTGTCGGCTTTTGCAGTCCCAGTGTCTCGTACTCAAGAAGTCACAGGAAAAGAAAAGTTTTTGCTGTCGGCCAATCACAGTGCACTCTCAGCTAACGGGACATTCCCTTTCCAAGCCAATCACAGGACCCGAAGTACTGATGGAGCACGGGGTGCAACAACTAATAAATGTTCCACGACCCCTCTCACAACAGCGGCACAAGGACCACGAGCTCCTTGAAGTAAACTTCTTACCCCGTGCTCAAACGTGGAATTCAACTTTGGAACTCATTATTTTATAAAGAATTTGCGATCGATTGTTTTTTCGTAGAGAACGTTGCCTGTTTTTTTTCCTTTAAGGAGGGAAACTTTCATCGTTTGCCAGGGCAAGGGAGTGCCATCCTCCTCCATTGAATACTTGAAATCCAGACACCGGAATACAGGACAACTTTGTAAGGTTTTGCATCTTATTTTCCCCTCCGTCAACATATCTGCCTTCTCGGACTGCGTGTGAAGGTATGTCAGCGATAGCAGGGGTCATACCCACGATGATGCGCCGAACACCGCCTCAGAATTATCCGCGAGGCAGCTTCCCGTTGGAAGGTAAGAAATCTCCGTGACTCTTCTGCGGGGAACCTGCACAAGTGTTCACAGTGGTATTTTATGTACCTTTATTACTGCTGCTGTAAATATCGGTTAGGCCTCTCCCAACAAGTACAGAAAACCAAAATAAAAACAGATTGAAATAAAACCGATTAGTATATTAGTGCATTAACAGTTGTATATATATTAGTATTTCATTTTCATCACTTGCGCATACCGTATATTTCTATCGTAATTTGTTGTTTACTCTGAGTTTCACTGCATACAGGATGCTGCGATGCTGTCAGTCCTTCCATTCTCAATTAATGTGTCAATAGATGGTAACGGTATATCTTATCTGTTATTAAAAAAACTGTCTAACTACACACCATCCCAGTTCTTTGACTATTTTTAAGCAACACTTCGAGATCTGGCACACTGAAGAATTAGTAGGCCTATGTTCAAGTGTCAAAAATGTGATGGAACGTAACAAGTTGTTTCAATGCATTTTCAGTAAATGGGGATAAACATTTTTAGTAACTGAAGATTTATTTAACAAAAGGTTTATTTGATTTGTAAGGAATGCCATCTTTAAAAAAAAAAAAAAAAACTTTGCAGTTATGTTTAATTTTTAAAAATCGCATGATTTAAAAATCTATCCTCGTCTTAAATTATCTTAAAATAAAGTTATGTTAAAGTTATGCTACTGTTACTTTGTAATTTGCACACTTCTTTAAGAAAATAAAGCATTAATATATAATTTTAAGTTTTTATTTTTTATCAATCATTTACCAATGTCCTTCCAAAAGGCCTTTGATAAACAACTTCTTCTTCCTCTTCTTCGTCTTCTTATCATGACCAGTAACAGGTCTGTTTTGTTTCGTGCAGTCTCTACCCCATTAGGTCAAGGCAGGGTAAACCAGCTCGGTGGAGTTTTCATAAACGGCCGACCTCTGCCCAACCACATCCGTCACAAAATCGTTGAGATGGCTCACCACGGTATCCGACCGTGCGTCATTTCGCGCCAGCTGCGAGTCTCCCACGGCTGCGTGTCCAAAATCCTGTGCAGGTACCAGGAGACCGGTTCCATACGGCCCGGTGCCATAGGAGGAGGCAAATCCAAGGTGAGCCGCACGAGAAGGGCCTTCTACCCTCTGCATCGTAGCTGAAAGGAATATCAAGCGGGGGACAGTGCAGGTCGTTTGGTATAGGTTCGCTTCGTTTCATTTCAATTTGCGTGAGTCATGACCGACCCTGAAAATAAGGATGTCTTGTAGATCTGTGCATTAGTTGAACATCGATACAGTGTATGGTTATCCAATAAACGTATATACATTATTGTCACTAGTTTTGTTATTGTTGCAGTTTTGCTGTTTATATGACTTTGAAAGTTATATTTATTTCATATATTAATTTGTCATTTAAAGCAGATGACAACACCTGAGGTGGAAAAGAAGATCGAGGAGTACAAAAGGGACAATCCTGGAATATTTAGCTGGGAGATTCGGGACAAGCTTCTCAAAGATGGAGTCTGTGATCGGAGCACCGTCCCCTCAGGTACAGCAGATTTAGTCTCAATATATGCCGAAATATATGAATTCATATTCTGAAGGTTCATAACGGCGACAGAAGAAATGCACACCCATGGTGCCGCGTATAGGCATTAAATATGCTTTCATAAACATGTTCAAGTGCAGGGAATAAATAATACATTAAATTAATTAGATTCTTCAATCAAATTTTAACTAAAACTGTAGCACAGGCAAATATGAAACGGATTTTTTAAAATTTAGATTTCGGCAAAGCAAAAAACGTTTCATGAAGCTTGGTTTTTGAAAAGTTTGAAAAAATTCAAAAGTGGTTTTGAATTTCTTTAATTTCAAGTCAACGGTAATTGTGGAGGGAATAAGGCAGGTAATTGTATAGCGGTGTAAACAAGTGTTACTTCGTTTTTTATTTTACCACTATTTCAAAGTCTTAATAAAATGCGCACACAAGTATCAAATGAGTAGACTGGCGAACTCGAGAAACTTATTATTTGAGGGAAGAAATAGAAAAATAGCTGTTATCTCCTACACAGTTTATGTACATTCCCTTTGATTGTTCAATTCTCTGTCTGAAGTGAGTTCAATCAGTCGCGTCATGCGGTGCAAATTTGGAGGCAGTGGAGAGGAAGACGAGAACGTGGAGGACCTGGAGGTGGAAGACAGCGAGAGAAGGGCAAAACACAGTATCGACGGCATCCTCGGCGACAGATGTAAGTTCTACAAAGAGGCCTACCATTATCCCAAAGGTGACTGTAAGTGATAACGGAAACATTTTAACACTAGTCAACAACATCTATCTGCCTATGATAGATACATCGACAGAAGTCTAAATAGATTGCTATATTTATTTAGTTATTTGATTACGCAATTTGAGATTTTCAAGGTGGCGTTTTGTTGCTATTTTGACGAGACCGTTATTTAACTGTTCGAGTGTTTACTGCTTCTCAGTCATTTATGACGATGGGAACGTTATTGGCTTGGACTGCTCAGCATTTGTGCATATTTGAAGTCAAATAATCGTATTTATCTGATCAGTATTCACTTTAATCGCGTTTTTAGACGTGGTTTTAATTGGGACATCGTATATGCAAAAATGAATTGATATTTGTGAAAACCCCTTTGTTTGACGTGTACACTGGCTATGCCTGTTGTCAGAGTTTTTCCCCGGAGGCCCTTTGGTAATTAATCTACAGAGGTGGGGGTGGGGTGGGGTTTGAACACTTGGTGCTCATTATCAAAGGCGATGAATAGACCGCTGTCCACGAGACCTGTTGATGGTTTTCCCAACTCCAGTGACGAAAGGCTCCCGGCCGTAAAAGCCAAATCATTCAGTTAATGTGGCTACAGTTTACCTTGTAATCTACTTCGTACTATTCAGAAGTTAAAACGTGTAAATGTAAATGTTGCGCTGCCAGAGGTATCTAAGCCAGAAGAAATATTCAGCAAAAATCAGAACTGCAGGAGCAAATCAGGACTACAGAAACATATCGTATGTGCTGCTGTGCAATACATCGGGGCCCATTCTAAGTAAAAATTAGTTTAGGACTTTATACAGACAGCTGCACACGCTAGAAAGTTTTAGGTAGACTTTTTAGGATATTTCAAATAAGAAGCCCTTATTATTATTCTTATTCTTATTCTTATTCTTATTCTTATTCTTATTCTTATTCTTCTTCTTCTTCTTCTTCTTCTTCTTCTTCTTATTATTATTATTATTATTAGTAGTAGTAGTAGCAGTAGTAGTAGTAGTAAATTAGCATTAATATACATTATTTTATGATAGATTAATTATTTTTTAAATATTATTAAGTAATTTAAATGATAATAGGCCTATGTAAAATTTTAACGTGCAATCTTTGACGTTATCAAGAGTGGACTAGCACAACAATAATGGAAGGGAGAAAGACTCCAGGAACTTAATTATGAAAATGAATGTAAAATATCATACGTCGTAAAGTATCAAATAAAGTTTTAGATGCAAAATGTAAAATGCAACACAATGTGTGACAATCAACAGGTCACTGTATATAATTTGATTCACAGAATCACGAATATATCGTGCGGTCCATTTGGACGGTATTACGATGTGTAAAAAGGTTTAAAGGTTTTAACACTTTTGGCCCATCCAGCCTCCCTCGACCTCTAAGACCTGATATATCTATGATACGCAGCATATATTTCAACAGACGCGCCAGAGAGCGAGATACAGCAAAAGACGGAGAAAATTCGGAGACAAAAAGTCTTAAATTAGTTGATCAAACATTTGTACAACTGTTCCATTCCATACAAAGACAGGCCTTAGGCGCACAATCGGACACTTGAAGATGAACTTGGGAGACAATGTTGCGAGAGTCCATTGAAGCTCACACTTCGGCTTCTCGCCGACAAAAGCAGGGCCTGGAAGCAGCTTTGCCAGCACAAAAGAAGCCAACCTTTTATAATTCCTGGAGAAAAGAAGAAAAAGTATCTAAAGAAAAGGCCGAAAGCAGATAATATGAGCTTGCAATGAGGGATGAATTATTCAGCGATCGCCAATAGCTTGAGCTCTAGAAGTTTCATAGACTATGCACCGTCGAAAAATGACCGTTTAACATACAAAACGGTTATTTTCGTCGCCCAAAGATGCGGACTGCGGGTAAAACTAAAACCGAAACCATTCCCCGACTCTCTCCTCCTTTTTCGAAAGGCCATGAGCATTTTACTTCGTCAATTTAATGAAACTGGTGTATTTTAAACACTTTAAATATAGTTTGTAAAGTTGTCCAACACGTGTTGACTGTTGACCCCTTCGGCATACATTGATAAAGAAGCGTACAAGAACTGAAACATTTTACGGGATGGACTAATATTATTTCATTTATATACACAGTCTTACATTTGAAAGATGTAGAACAATCTCCGCCTTTCTTTTGTTGCATTTTGGGTTCATATTAATGCACCGCTGTAGTAGGCTACAAATAAATATTTTGAGGCACATTATCACCATTATTACCTTTTTATGAAACCATTTCCATTTTGTTTTGTTTGAACGCGAGCGATGAAATTAATCCTACCTTTAATTAGTAACAAATTATTTTAGTAGGCCTATTGTTTACGCATAAAACTTTGTGAGCTCCTTACGAACCCAAATTTTAATGTTTAAATGGTTTGGAAATATACAGAGATCATCATTTACCCATGGTGATAAAAAAATCTATTACGCAATAATAATAATAATAATAATAATAATAATAATAATAATAATAATAATAATAATAACGGACCTTTTTCTGAAATCTCTGCGAATAAAGGAGTTAAAACTATAAATATACAATAAGGTCCTCTGAACCTAAACGCTGGTTGGGTCCTCTAAATATTTCTGTTGCTGAGTTGTGCAGCGTGCAGTGATTGAGGACGCATTGGAGGCGTTGTGAATGGGCACTTGTGTTTTCCTCAAGAGGCGCGCTGGCCCCATAAATTTGTTACAATAGGTTTCTCTTCGTCATGCGCACTACGAAAACGTTCGTCCACCACGCTCAGTCTTTACTGCTGAAAAGCTCCTCTAGTAGATTAAAGTGAGCCTTTTATTTCTTCGTACTTTCATCTCGGCACCACACCCGCCTCCCCTGCACAGTGCCTACGGCGCACATTTACGTACTATATAAAACCTTTTTTTGGCCTGTCAGGGGTGTCAAACGTAATTAAAATATGTTGGTTACACGCTTATGACGACAGTGGTATTTCATTTTTGTGATTTTTAAGGGCAGTTAAAGAACTGAGGACAGTCCGAGAGTGAGTATGTCAGTAGCACCGTATTTCTGGGTAAACGATGCATTAACCGACTGGTTGTTTAGACTTTCAATTTGTTTTTAGCTTTGGAAACAGTGCTCAGTTGCCTCTGACCGTATTCATGTATAATTTCTGCATTCCCAGTCAGTGTTCAACATTAATAGAAGAGCCATTATTAATCATAAGCAAAGAAACTCAAGAAAGTGGATAAGTGATATGTGCTCTCCTATCAAGTCCCCATGAGTGCCTCCTCTATCCACTTGTCTCTGAGAGATCAGTACATGATTCACGCTCTGTGGAGGTGTCTTTACCAAGTGGGTTACATAGCCTTGTGCAAAGAGACTCAGTTTAAGGGGTTAATGACGTCAGCTCATAAAACATGTGGCCGGGACAGTAAAGTAGACAGTCCCCATTCAGCAGTAGCTTTTATGTGCCTCCGAATGCCCTGGCAGCGGCAGTGTCTGTCCCTCTTTGCTCAGAGTCCATTGTTTTACAGCGCTGAATTAAAATCTGAAAAGGACCCTTTCAGCGCCGCTGGCCAAATATTGATTAAGTGGGTGTTTGTGGAGGTTGTTGTTGTTGTGGGAAAAGGGACCGGTCACTCTCTGCCCCGCACGGTTCAGGTTCCATTGTCGGATTCCCCTGAATGCCGAGATCAAAGCTGGCCCATTTAGATTTATTTGTCTGGGAATACAATTTGGGGATTTGTGGGACACATTCTGTGGAGTGGACAGAGCGGGAGGAAATGGGGAGCCATGGAGCTAAAACTCTAATTCAGTTGCAGAGATGGTTGTGATATGTGCTGTATACATTATAAAACCTATGAATTGTCACCACTTTCACACATCCAACTGTTTGCATACATGACATAATAATTGGGAAAATGTAGAAAACTGCAGAACATTCACACACATAACACTTACACAGGATATTTTATATATATATATATATATATATATATATATATGTGTGTGTGTGTGTGTATATATTATGTATGTAACACACAGAACACAGATGAAAAACATGTATTGTTTAAAATATGCTGCACATTTCAAAATACCGCACAATACATCCTTGACTATTTGGCTTTCATATCAACATAAGCAGTTTATCACAATTGGCATAGCTCCCTTCCATTAACTGTGCCATGGGACTTCATCTGATGCCAAGCTGAAGTGTTCTGATACCTAGAATACCTACTCAAGTGAAACAGATTCCTTTCTTGTGTGGCACAGTAAGAGCTACTGCATTATTTTGCAAAATTCATTTTACACAACTAATAAATTGATGTTGGCTGATAATGAACATCATCTTCAAGATGAAAAGACTTTCAGACACATTGAGGAAGTTGTCTGTCTGTACTCTGCTTTCTCTTTCTGTTGAACACAAGCTGGCTACTAAAACGTCCTCACTTTGGAACAGAGCCTGCACAGCCATTACAACCAAGCACCACTTAAGTGTAATTGGCAGCAAGTTTTTTTTTCTCAAAACTTGCTGCCTTCAAGACTCTGAAGGGCAGCACTGTGCTAATAACCAAAAACTAGCATCCAACGTACACGTCCGTCCCCCTTTCCCATTCCCCCTCCTCTCCCAAAGTTTGCAAAAAAAAAAATCTTAACCTCATCAAACTAATTAAAATTAGCCAAAGTTACCAAAGAGAGACTGGTTTCATGGACAAAAGAATTACCTTGCAGAAACACAAACAGTCAAAGGGATAACTTCATCTATGAAAGGGAATCCTGGAAAGGCTAATTGAATAAGCCTGGATCTTTAAAGTCTGCCATGGTGAGTGCAGTCAACTTGTCATAATTAGGTTTATTGAGGCGAGTTCCAACAATCTGCTTCCATTCTTCCTGCCTTATTGTCCTGGGCCAGGGGGACCAAAGGAATCAAGCACTGACAACACATGAAAGGGGCGAAAAGATTTAGCCGCTTTTGTCAAAGGGACTGCGCAGGACTTTGTTTGTGTAAATAAAGTGCAGGATCGGCTCTCCTCTAACTGCAAGCACAGGACTCTGAAAATTTTTTTTTGTTAACTGGGCAACTGGATAGATGCCAAGGAGTGAGGGAAGGAGAGAGGGAACAGAGAAGGAGAGAAGGCTGCAATGTGGGTTAGTTTGTGTATGTGTGTTTTTTTTCCCCTTTTCACATATTCAGCATGACTTGAAAATTGGAATAAGGAACAAGGAGCCCTCATACTGTGGCCTCACATGACATGTTTCCCTCAGTGAGAATTTTACCCCCCTCCAGGCAGGAGAACATCACACACATCACTTTCACTTTCCTCTCCAGCGCTCTACTGTCTTGCTCATACTTCTTCTCCCCTTCCTTGCCGCGAGGGCCCTGTTTCTTGCACCCGGTGACTCTCCGTGCATAAAAAGACACGTTTATCTGCAAGTGAATGGCATCCCTGTGCTTCACTGAAGCCCCCTTTTTTCCCCCCGCTTGGCACCGGCATTGTGACTCTCCGATATTAGCTCAAAGGGGGCGATCGATGAATGCGCGCCGTCTTTGAAGTGACGGGCCTGGGACCGAGGCCCGGCGGACGGCCCCTCTGACGCGCTGAACCCGCCGCATTCAGACCAGCGCTCCGCGAGACGGCTCGAAGCCGTTGAAAGAGCGCAGGCTGGCAAAGGTCAAGGACAATGGCCTGGACGTAGTGGTGCGCTCTGTTTGTCAGAGGCGTTAGTCAGGAAAGAAGGAAATGAAGGGAAGGGATTGGGTATTCGGACACAGAGGAGGGGTGGGAGAATGCAACAGAATGACAAAGCTAATTGGGAAAAGCCAGACTGGGAATTGTCAGTTGATTAACTTGAAACACCTGGGTCTTAAACTCCGCTTTGTAATCTGATTATGTTGGGCAGTGTTGGGATGGCAATGCAAGACACTCCCACTGATTGGTGAAGAGAGTAATTGAGCATGAAAACCAATCAGCCAATCAGAGCTTAGCAGGCAAACTGGGAACTTTGTCAGGTTTAAAACTGGATAGCATGTCTTTCCTTATGTGTTTGGGCATTTCTGTGAAATATTATGGCATGGTGCCAAAATCTACAACTGCACAGTCTCTTTGGTTCCTCATAAACACTGTTTGCACAGCAGTTATGGATATGCTTTCAAACATAAACTGTATATTTTGATATAAGCTGTATATTAGAAAGATATTGCTGGGATTTCAGATTTGTATTTATTTTGCTTGGTGATTATTAACAGGAAGAGTGATGGAATAGGAAGGCTCAGAAGAAGCATATCTAACATATCTGGTTTGTGCTAGTGATGGGAGAGTGAGACTTTATAAACCCCAGACTAGATGGTGTTACCTTTCGCTATTAGTCACTGTCATGTATGAATAAATTGGAGGACTTTTCTCTCTGTAGCATCACCCTACTGGTCCAAAGCAGTGACTCATAACCAGCACATGACAGCTTAACCCATACTGGGATTCCTGAAGTCTCACTCCCCCATTGCTAAGTTTGTGCGCCTGGAGAAGGTGTGGAGCCGTGGCCTTGTACGCCTCTGGATAACTGTGTGAGAGCTTTGCATGTCTGTGTCAACCTGCCCCAGGGCTGGGGGCAGTGATACCATCACATCTGTGCTGGTATAGATTAGCATTTGCTGCCTCATGCTGTGCTGACAAAATGTCTCAGTGTATCTACATATGGCTCCTAGTCATTCTGAGTATGGGCTAGATTACATAGTAATCACTTACTGTTTAACATTACTATCTCTCTGTCTCTCCTGCCCTCTTTCTGTATTTCTCTCACCTCTCTCTTTCTGTTTTCAGTATGACTGCTGGGGTGCACTGCCTTTACTTCCGAATTACTCATTTAAGCAGACATTTTATATTTTTTTCATTCTTACAGTTTCATTCATGTTTGTGACTGCCGAAGGTAACAATGTGTGAGAATAAAAAAGTAACACTTGCTTAAATCATCGCTCAAAGTTAAGGATGAGCAGACTGCAGCGGTTAGATTGAACGCCCCTCCCCCCTCTGGCAGCTGCAGAGTTGGGAGGCTCCTTAGCATGTAAAGTTGGGCTCCAGCCCCTTTTTAACAAAGTGCTGGGTGCAGATGGGCCCATAGTGTGTCAGTTAACCTTTATTCCCCAGGCATCTGCTGGCCTTCTATGTACTGTTTTATTCAGTGGGGAAGTCACTCAGCTCCAGGCCCCTGAAAAGGCCAACGCCGCTCCCCTGTAGAAAGGGATTGTCGCTGTGTCCCTCCTGCCTTTTGTGCGTTTTGGGGAACACATGTCACCAGCTCAATTACCCTCTTCATTAACTGCCCCGAGAGAACTGTCTGCCCGTCCCCATCAGCGAGGGCCATAAACAACACACATACGCTCAGCATGTACCCACCCACACACACACACACACACACACAAAGGTCTCCCCTCCCTTTCTCACTCTTCCTCTGTTTCTGGTCTCTGCACCTGTAAGGGTTTGTCTCCTCTCTTCTGTTCCATATCTGCACCTGGCAGGATAATATTGTGACAAGCATGGAAATGGACAATGCATGTGGGCGATACACAGTCTGTGGAGAATTATACCCTGCAGCACTGTAAGACCAATGCAGTTTGCTGTGGAGTTATATTTCATTATGCTTTAGGTGAGACTCCCACTGTCTTCCCTGTAGCAACAGGCCATGCCCAAGGCGTAAGAGCACTCCTCAGTATCTGGCATCTCTCCTTTCCCTCAGATTTAGTGGGTTTTCTCTCCAGTAAACTGGAGTGGCTGTGACATACTGCCACATATAGGCCCACCGGCAGTGCTGGATGCCCTTCCTCCACTAACATTGATGGTTTATTTGTAGCTAATTTGCGGAATGCCGGGAAGGAATATTTTAGCCCTTTGAAAATATTTATGTCAGGGATTTGAGATTGAGATTTTTTTCACATTGTTTGGGAAAGTGCCTCTCTGTGAATACAAATCTCGTCTCTCTTTCAATCTCTCTTTCACTTGGGGTATGATGGGAAAATTAACCCAAGGGCTTATTGGATGAAGGAGCTCATAGAACTTGTGCTGTTTAGGGGGGGTTGGTGGCAAAGTGCTGGTTATGGTTTGTCTTGTTTAGAGGAAAATGCATGTTGTGAACACCCGCATTTAAACTGATTTATCTGCGTGTAGCTGTCAGAGAGGGTTAGCTGGCTAGCTGTGGAGTAGAATGAGGTGGGAGGGTGGTTTCGGGGCACCCCCCTGCTGTGCCCTTCCCCAGCCCACTGTGGCCCCCTCTCGGGGCTCCCTTTGTGCCTCCCGCTCCCCTGCCGGAGAGGTGACAGGGCCCTGAGAGCCGGAGAGGGCCGCCCTGATGGATTCCACAGATGGAGCGTGGAAATCAGCAGAATGGATCCCATCCACAGGCCTGTGTCTTGCAGCCCAGAGAAAGGGGGTGGGGGTGGGAGAAATAACTCAAAAAGCAAAAGCAGAGAGACAGAGAGAGAGAGAGAAAGAAATTCAGCGGATCACAAAAGTGAGAGTGTCATTCGCTATTAACTCTGAGTGTTTGATGGAGTATCGTCCTCATGCTCACAAATAATAAAACGGGGAGGGAGAAAGGAGGGAGGGAGAAGGAAAGGCGCCCCGCCCTGCCCTGCGTGCCTCGACCTTCAGTAAACACGATGCAGTGCTTCAGAGAGCTTTTCACTGGGAGCTGCAGTTCTGCCCTGTGGGATTATCCAGTTTTAGCCTTTTGCTTTTCTTTTGTCTTTTTTTGTTTATTCTGTTTTGTTTCAGGGGGATCACTTCAAATTTCCTTCTCCCGCAAAATAATGAGGGCAAGATATTCATTCCTTTCATTAAGTAGCCAGCAGGACAAAGTTAAACTTTTTAAAACTGCATTTTAGAAAAACAAAACAAAACAAAACAAAAACCATTGCAATTGCTGTCTACCAAAGACTCACGACAGAAGAGTAAAAGTTTGACCAGGCTTTGTAAATAATATCATTATGTTCTCTCAAAATTGCTGTGATGTACTGTGAATTGTTGATTATGCAGATGTTGTGAGAATGCTGAGTGCATTCCGATCAGTAAAGGGGGGCCATCACAGCTTTCTCTTAGTGCACTCAGATGCAAAGGTGTCCACACAAACAGATCAGCCCCCTGAATTTCAGCTGAGGCTATCCATGCAACGCCCCCAATCCAAACGTAATGAAGAATTCTCCTGGAGACGCTGGCGATCACAAAATTCCCAGAGTCCTAATCTCCGTGACAGGCTTTGAGATGCACGTGCACTGGCAGCCAGGCAGAAGCATTTTCTGTGGAACTGCGGGGCTCAGAGAAGGACGCCTGGGCTCCGTGACTCCTGTCCTGTAATTAAAACTCTAAACCTGCAGCTAGCACACACAGCTGACTCAGGTTATCCCATCAATATTGAGCCTTTGTGTCCACTTCCTCCAGCCAAGAGTGTTGTCAGTTGGTATTGTGTAGAATGTAATCAATGCAATCCCTGTGTCCATCAGTCCATTGGTGTGCATGCAGGATGGAGGACCCACCCCCTCACCCCAGCACCCCTGCACCCCCAGCAGAGGTCACTACCCACCTCCCCCAAAAGAAGTTACTAAGAGTTCCCTCTCTCTCATTTTGGATCAGTTTGTTGGATTACTTTTCCATATGAGACTTCTGCATGAATCCTACTTGCTGCACTGAAAGGAAGTACAGGAAGCCTTAAACATCTTGTGTGTGTGTGTGTGCATGCATGCGTGTTTGGGTCATTTCAAACACGACGAGCTGTTGTTGGCTTTTAATATGGTGGTTGGGTTTAGAGCTGTTTGGAGAAAAATGAAAACTTATGACAGAGCTTTTAAGAGTGACGCTTTTCCGTCCATTTGATAACCTGACCCTTCCATACATTCCTCAGGCTGTATAAAAAAATTGGTTGCTCCTCAGTTTTTGATTTAAGTTTCATTCAATTCAAACGAGAGGAGTAAAGACTGAGACTGTGGTCACTGCACCAGTTATATTCTGAAAGGCTAAAGCACACACACATTGCAACCATTGAGGTGACCTATAAAAGCTCTAATGCTGTAAAATGTCAACATGACTAGGTTGCAACAATTTCACAATTGTATTGTACTCTGCCTCACTTGTAAGTCGTTTTGGATAAAAGCATCTGCCAAATGAATAAATGTAAACGTAAAGTAAATGCAACAGTACACTTAGACCAGTCTCCCCAACTAATGCCATTACATTCTGAAACTAGTGGAGAAAAAGATATGCCTGTTTAGAGCAACTGCCGTTTACCTGAGATGTGCAGTTGACGTGCGCCGTGTAATATCTTCCCCCTGGTGCAGCGAGCCACTCAGATGAAGGTTCCGGGGTGGACTCTGAGCCGGACCTGCCACTGAAGAGGAAGCAGAGACGCAGTCGCACCACCTTCACGGCGGAGCAGCTGGAGGAGCTGGAGAAGGCCTTCGAGAGGACGCACTACCCCGACATCTACACCCGTGAGGAGCTGGCACAGCGGGCCAAGCTGACGGAGGCGCGGGTGCAGGTGCCGGAACCCCTGTCCCACACACAAACCCACCCTGTCCGAAAATTAAAGTCTACACGGTGGAGCGTAATCTAATCACACTAGAGCTTTGCCCTTAACTTTCACTTAAAATGTTAAATAGACATTACATTTTTTCATTTACTGCTTCATCAGAGGTTCAGAGATTACTGAAATTGTCAGTAAATTTGTGTATTACTTTGTCTTATTTTTATTATTAAAAGTTGAGTATGATGCACTTTAGTGGTTAGACTAGCTTGTACCTGCTCACGAAAATCTGCTGTGAGTGAAAGCTGAGCAATGCTGTTTGAACATTGTAAAACGCTTAACATGGAAAATACTCAAGCAAAAAGTTAATTTTTGAATGACACAAACTACAACCAAAGGAAAGAGGACATTCTCAGAAAAAAGTGCACATTAATCATGTGCTGCATGTAATATAAGGTGGTCACAATGTGGCAGAAGGTACCAAATTTAAGAGATAACATCAAAACTCACACTTTTGATAAGCATAGATTATGACCAAAACATAGCAAACATATGTTAAGCATTTTTTGGAACATGTAAAGCACATGCACAGGTAAAGGAATATGCAGATAGGACATCACACTTAAAACACTTCTGTTCTGGACACGTTTGCTGTTGTGGTAATAATTTGTGCTTGAAATGTGAGGATTATTAGAAGTAAGGCTTTGGAATGATATTAAATCAATTATATCCAGTACAGTTATGGCTATTATGTGGATATATTTGATCATGGCCTGATCTGTGGCACTGATGTGATCCACCTACTGCCATGTAAGTGATAAGGTACAGTACAGCAAATGGAAATGCTCATCACCCTTGAACCTGGCTGCTTACCTCTGCAGGAAGTGATCCTGATTGGGCACTGAGTTCTGTGAATGTAGCTATTTGATTAGGTCCAGGAGCAGACTTGATCATGCACTATGAAGAAAATTACAACAATTACTACACTGGTCAGAAGTCCCTTGTATGAAATGTGATCCAATCCAATATGCTGTACAGAAGAAACGGGTACACAGGAGAGCGCTCTCTTATGTTGCAGAATCAGAGCAGCTTCTTTCTTGGATATAGGTTTACCTCAGAATGTAGGCAAAAGTTCTGAAATAATTTTATTCAAGATACACAGAAACACTTCTGAACCTGTGTGTCTTCTTTTCAGGTCTGGTTCAGCAACAGAAGAGCTCGTTGGAGAAAGCAAGCAGGAGCCAATCACCTGATGGCGTTTAATCACCTGATCCCCGGCGGGTTCCCGCCCTCTGCCATGTCCAGCCTTCAGCCCTATCAGCTGTCAGACAGCCCTTACCCTGCCACATCCCTGTCACAAGGTGAGGGCCGCCCCAAAAGCATTGTAGCGGTTAAGAAGCTGGGCTTTTAGCTGAAGGCTGCTGGTTCATTTTCCAGGTGGCGCACTGCTGTTGTACCTTTAAGCAAGATGCTAAACCAAAATTTCTTCAGTTAGCTGTCCATTTGCTTAATAACATGTAGAAGGCTAAACTATGCAAGTCACCCCAGACTAGAGTGTCTACCAAGTGAATAAATGCTTTCCTAGTTGGTACGTTTTACTTTGTGGTTGTACTTGTATGGGTTCCATAGTTTCAACAAGCAGTTCATGAAACTGACAATCTCTCACACACTGTTACTTTGTCTGCCTCTCTCCTAACCTCATTCCTGCACTCTCTTTTTTCCTCCTCTCCCTCTTTCTCTCCTTACACTCTCTCTCTCTCCTCCCTTCCATCTTTCTCTCCCTCCCTCCAGCGGGGTCGGAGCAGCCCAGCACGGTCCACCGGCCGCAGCCCCTGCCTCCCACGTCGATGCACCAGAGCGGCCTGAGCTCTGTCGGGGGAGGGCAGGAGAGCGGCTCCGCCTACTGCCTGTCCTCAGGGCGCCACGGATTCTCGGGCTATTCCGACAGCTTCGCGTCCCCGCCCGGACACTCCAACGCCATGACCCCCGCCATCAGCAACGGCCTCTCCCCGCAGGTCTGTCCCCATAGAACGTGCTCTGGCTGTCTCTGCAGTCAGAATGCACATGCACACACTTACTTGCCCAACCACTCATACAGATATACACACGCACACAGACACACGTGCATGGACACACACACTCACACTCGCGAGCAAGTACCTGTCAATTAAACACAGGGAAAACGTCATAATTGGCAGTCAGCTTTTTTTTCCTCAATGTGTCAAATATAGAATCAAATTCAGAATGTGGCTCATGTGCTCAGTTGTGTCTTTGTGCAATGTATTGAAAATAATCAAATTTGTTGATCAGGACTTCCTTAAAATTCCTTAAAAACCTAAGGATTACTGCACAGCATTCATATTGGCGCATTTCTGATGATGTCCGTTCACGCACACATCAAACACACAGCGTCGATTGATCCGTGATACTTTCAGAGACGTTGCGCCTTGTATTAAACACTCCTCAGTCTCCACAGGCAGCGGGGTTCAAATGGCAGTGCAACGTTAGCCTCGGGCGGGGTTGTTCCCCCGGTGTAAAATATCACGCAGGCTGGCGTTTGATCCGGCTCATACCTGCGGAATCGTTTCCCACCGCTGCCACGGCACCGCGGGTTTTCACCCCAGCAGGCCGTAATCCCCGTGACAACCTCGAAACAGACACGCCCAGCGGCTGCCTGCTTTCACTGGGCCTGCAGTCATTACGACTGGGAAGGATTTGTCGGACTGTGCGTTGTTTAACCGGCGAATATACTGGTTACATTGTTCTGACAAAGCATTCTTTTCGTATTATATTGCGTTTTGTTTTCCCAGCCTCTCACTCCATCCTGTTAGCTGTTCTTGTGTTTTTTTGTACTTAATCAGTTGGGATCGACCTGAAAAATGGACTTTTAATTAATCCAAGAACCAAATAAATCAGTAAAAAGACACTGCCTAAAAGTACTGAAACAGTAGTAATAGTGCTATGAACAGCACTGTGCCTGGTTCTAATGGCTGGGAACATCTGCCACTCTTCCACTCTCTCTCTTTCTCCCTCTCTCCTCTCCCTCTCTTCTGCTCCCTCTTTTTCTCTCTCTGTGTGGGTGATGAATGGGGTGCCTGACCTCCATGTGTTTCCCGTTTGTTGGGAACACACGCCGTTCTTCTTCAGGGTTGTTTGTCAGGGCTCCTTTGATAGAGTTCCTGTACGCTGCACGCTGTGTGAATGTGTGTGGCTTCCAGGTGCTGGGAGAGCAACATGTCCTCTCACCTTGTGCTGTAATCTGTGTCTGTCTCTTTCCCTCATTCTCTCTCACACACACACAGTCTCAATAGCACCTGCCATGTTACAGATGGTATCGCAATAATATCAGTGGGTGTATCGTGCACACTAAAAATCACATGATGCACACATGTATAAGCATATGTACAAGCTCTGGCATTGACACACATGTATACACTCACAGGAGCCATCCCATGGAAACACATGCATGCACACACCCACCCACCCACCCACCCACACACACACACACACACACACACACACACACACACACACACACACACACAGATTTTTCAAACCTGCACAAACACACACATTTTTCAAACCTGCGTGCTTTCCAAGCTGACATTCTTAAGATGGTTCCCTCTGCTATATTCCATTTTCATGCCGATGAAGGTATTTGGGAAAACAAAAGATATTTGACCTCATAAAGAAAGAGAGAAAGGGCAGACCTGTGCCAGCTGTTTTCCTTTCTGCTGTTCCCAACCCCCCCCCAACCCGACTATCCACACCTGTCTCTCCTGGACAATGAACATGAAGGTGCTCGACAAGGCCTTTCCCTGTCAGAGGGAAAATAAGCTCTCCACTTATCCCTTTTATGGGAGGCAAGCAGGTTCGTCTCATGTAAGGCAAGCAGGCGGAGGGCGAAACGCTTTTCTAAGGCCGTGTTTTTCGGAGTTTATTTTTATTTGTCAGACTCCATACTTTTCTTTCTAAACAGTTTTTCAAGTGCGGATAATTTCTGAGGAAAATGTTCCTGGGGAGCAGGAACACAACCTCCAACCTTCAAATCAGCGTTCGGCTCCTCCGTCTCTAGGCTGGGAAATGATTTAAAGCAAACCATCTGTCTCTGTGAATGCGGAATAATATGTCAGTCATGTGCATGTGATTTCTCGGTCTACCTGCTTTTGATTAACTATTAGGAGCGAGGAGCGTTCTGCTTTTGAGAATTGATTACTCTTAGGTATCGATAGCTTTGGGTTTACCATGGTTGTCAATGGGAACAGCCTGACTTATAGGTTTCATCTGAACAGGGCAAAATACTTTCTGTTGCCGTTTTTTCCTTTCTGCGACAGATTTATTTAATGAACTTCAAGGTATGGAAGGGGGTACATTTTGACTCCATTCATAAACATCCACAACCCCCAGGCTTCTTTCCCCTTCTTAGCACCAAAGAGGAAAAAAAGAGCTAAATTTGATTAGCTCAGCGCTAATGAACTGCAGGTCAGAACTATACATACATGTTCACCAGCTTCAAAGTGCAGCAGGAATACGATGTCTGTCTCTAGGCTTGTACTGTGTTATCTTTGACAAATCTGACCAAAGATGAGCCTTAATAGGACAGTGTTGGTGTTGTTGTGAATTCTGAGGCATGGCTGCACAGCTATGACAAATTGCGTAATTCTTCCTCTCACTGTCTGTCTCCTCTCCTGATCAGCTTATTTCATAGAGAAAGTGGGCGAGAGAGACATGTTGTTTGAGGACTATCGTTGCCTTACAGCGGTACAGCAGAACACTTTCCTCAGTAAAACCACAGTTTAAAGCTATGCATCCTGGGAAATCAATAATAGGGATATTCCAGTTGCAGTTTTTGTCTTCATTAATTGAGCTCTTTCTATAAATGTGTTGGATCAAATGGGGTTTTGAAGTATGTACTGAAATACAAACTAAAAAGACCTCACTGTTCCCACTTATAGGGACTTTTAGGACTTGCAGGACTTTTCAATTTACCGCCTGATTTATTGAATAGGACGTTTTCCGCTGAGGTGGTGTTTTTTACATCAGAACTGAGAGGGGGATCACATGATCTTAATGAGCAAATTATAAACAGGAAATGAAATCTCACCAACGGCACGCCTGGCCGTTCCTTGCTGCTCTCTGATTGGGTGTGTACACAGTATCTCTGGGTGAAAATGTGTGGGTTTGGACAGTCATTCCTTTCCCCTTCTCTTTCTGAGCAACGCACATAAGCTGAATTGCTTCTGGAAATATCCAACAGCGAATGAATAAAATGTAAAATATAAATGATGCGAGTATCCAGATTTTGTGTATCTGTGAGGCAAATAAGTTTCAATATCATCTAGTCAAAAAGGTGCATTTTTGTAAAAAAAAAAAAAAAAAAAAAGAACTGGCAGCTTTCCGGACTGCCCACTTGTCCACACGGTTTCCCTTCCCATGCTGCAGTCTGACCGTCTGGCTCTTGCTGCCCTGTTTCTGCAGGTGATGGGCCTGCTTAACCCGGGCGGCGTGCCCCACCAGCCCCAGAGTGACTACGCCCTGTCGGCCCTCCCCGGGGGGCTGGAGCCCGGCAGCGGCGTGGCGCCCAGCTGCTCCCAGCGTCTGGAGGGCCGGCCGAGCCTGGCCAACATGCCGGCCCTGTCCAGCTCCCAGTCCTACTGCCCGCCTGCCTACAGCTCCTCCGGGTACACCATGGACCACGTCCCCTCCTATCAGTACAGCCAGTATGGGCAAAATAAGGTCAGTGCCTGCTCCTTCATCTGCCTCTCTGTGTCTGTCTGTCTAGCTGTCTGGTCAACCATTTGCCTGTTTGCCTACGCCTGTTTTTTCGGCGGCTTGCTAATCCCTCAAGTCGATTTGTTTTAATCGTTCAATGCTAATGTGTCACACCAGCAAAAACATCAACACCAAGCCTTTACTCCACTAAATCAACGCTTCATTTGTTTTTTATGCGACTGTGTGATGATACCTTAGTATTTAATTAGTGTTAGTAGTATTAGTGGTTAATTTTGTTACTGCCAGGTTGTTGGCACTCAAGTTAAAATACAAAGGTGAAAGCAATGCATAATATTCATATATTTCCATTGCTTTCAGGTATAATAACAAAAAAACAAAAAAACATATAATGAAATTAAATCAAAAAATGATAAAATGGGTGGAGTTCAGGAAAGTGCACTTTACTTCAGATTAATATTATTTCGATGTCCATGAGGCTTCGAAACAAACACTATCGTCCGCGGTGCGGTCGGTGATCACCGCGGGCTTCGCTTCACCGCCCGGGCGACCTCGCATGATGAGCTCGCCCCTCCCAATACACCGCATCCCTGAGCCATGAAACAACGTTTAAATAACGAATACATCTCAGGTTACATGAAGGAAAAACAGGGGTTAAAAACTACAGCATGTGTTTGACAGACTGAGTGAGAGAGAGAGGAAGAGGGAGAAGGAGAGAGAAAGAAGCACACTGTCATTGAGGAAAACCCTGTCAACGACATCTTGATGTTATTAATTTCCTGAATCCAGAGACGGACATGCTGCCAGGTTTTTTTTGGGGTGGGGGGTGGTATATGTGTGTTTGGAGGGGGGACAGAAATGAATGTTTCACAAGGATCAAAATGGCCTTTGGCAGGCAACGATTGGAAACATGTGTCTCTGGTAGAGGTCAGCTCAAGAATTATTATTGATCGCTTTCCCAGATTTGTGTAGCTTCGTCAGTTTCCTGACAGGGTAAACTTCAGCTTCAAGTCCTCACCTCAGTCCCCCATTACATATGACACAACAGCAGAAGCACTAGGGGTTGACATGACCCCATGAGGAGGTGTTGTCATAACCAAATGTAATGTTTCTCTCTCTCCCATCTCTCTTGTTTTTCAGGTGTCTTTCATTATTTGAAGCCCAACGTGCCTGACCTGAAAAGCCTCTTGAGCCCTCAGCCGGGTCCCTTGCCTCTGATCCCCTGTTTCACCACGGGGCAGGACGGAATGGGCCGTGGTCTGGTTTTGGGAGGAGACGGGTTGAGCGCCGATTCTGAAAGCAAGGGCTAATTTTGGATAGGTGGCACCAGAGCACCACCCTCTCCAGAATTCTGTGTGCATGACTTGCTCAGTTCACGTCAAGAAACGAAAACCAAGGCAGTCGGTGCCCCATGTTCAAGTACGAACAAGATAGAGGCAAAAGAGACAACAAAAAAGTGAAACTCTTCATACAGCATTCCTATTAAATGACAGAGATTTCACTGGAAGGAAATGTTGTCAGCAAGTCTGAGGCACTTGTGCTGGCTATTGCAAAAAGTTACGAGAACATGGGCACAGGCCTGGAGCTGGTTTGGTACTTAACATTGGGGTTATGGGGTAGCCTGATGGAACCAGTACAGCAGAGAGACGCTCGGTGTTGTAGAGCACTATTTCACTGGTTTGAGGACCACTTGAATAGATAATGTTTTTTTTCCTTTTAGAGGAGCAGAGAAGAACATTTGATGGCATATAAACTCTCCACAGTCTCCTTTTACTGCAGTGGTAGTAGATGCAATAGGGAAAAAAAGACTTGAGACACGCACACATTCCAAATAGAGACCAAAAAAAAACAAGAATTATAAATATAATACATTCATTGAGGGTTTGGAGTGCAGAGACTGAAAGAATTCTCTTCAGCACATTCTAGACTTTTCCAAGAATTCAAGAGCTGGCCTGACAGTATTCCAGCCATGTTAAACAGAAGCATGGTCAGAGTTGGAGGGGAGAAAGTAGAAGATCAAATGTTATGGACAGAAGGAACTCCTGGGAGAAGAGAGGTGCAGAGGATCGGAGCAGGACTGAAAAAGAAGTGGGGGAGGACAGAGACACAAGATGGTTGACACTTCCACTTCAACTGTGAGACCAGAAACGCTGATTTCCTGCTCCTTGCAAAACTACACGTGCTACCCCACAACGGGGACGCCTCTTATAACTTTGATCGACGAGCGACGTCAGGCATGCTGCGATCTGATGAAAGTGCAATGACGCATACCTCAGAACTGAGTTGAAGAAACTGACTCTGATGAACTGATGAACATGTTTTACGAGAGCATTTTCTGTTACTTTCCTTATTTTTCTACCAAAAGAAACAAACAGCACAGACACATCCAAGTTGCGTGGGAACACATTATTGCGGAAAAAAGAGAAAAAGTCATATCATTCAAAAAGCTGCAAAGTTTATATGCGCTTCAAATTTCATTAGGAATACACATGGACCGAATCAAAAAAAGATGGATTTTTTTCCATATGATGTAATGAGACCAAAATTTGTTGTTTTTTATATTTCTGTGCCAGTTAGCGTGCTCATGTGTAATTTAGAAATGATGACAGCAGCAGTAAAATGAAAACACCGTAATTTATTCTCTCAGATGTATAGGTGCTGTCTCTGTTAGTTAAACCCACAGTCCCAAAGTAGCACTAGATGGTAAATTGTCCTTTGCCTTTAATGGCGACTGGGAGTGTAACATTCTTTGCTTTTTATATATTTGTATTTTTATATACACAAATTGATTTTCATATATGAATTCACAAAAGGATTTTGGTTTAATATGTCTTGTGTTCAGAGGCAGTACTATTTACTATTTATAAATATAATAAAAAATGCTAACTAAATACAGCTTTGGGGGGTCTGTTCATGAGACACTGAGTCATCGCAAGTCATTTCAGAGTTTTTCTTTTAAATATCATGAGGGAAAAAAATGAAAAGACACTATTTTTATTCCCACCAGTGAGCTGGCTGCTGATTGGAGCTGAGGTACACCCTGCATAAAAACTGAGACTTGAACAAACCCAGCACTGTCTAAGGAAACTGAGAAATGGATGAGGCAACTATAAATACCAAACTGCCCACAGCGAACAGAACTTGTTTTCTGAGTCAGAGATTAATCAGAGGGTACATTTGCACAAACATGTATCTGTCATTTTTCTCTCTCTTTTTCCTTTAAATGTGAAGTACGTTTGAATGATAGTATCTAATCACAGATGAAAACATGTTAGCATATAATATATTTAAAAAACACATATCCCCTTCCATTTAAATGACATTATATATAGTACCTTCTAAATTTATTCATACTTCTGATTGATTTCATTCAATTCAATTCAGTTCAATGCAATTGTCCCAGATGGTAAATTCATTTGCAGCAATGAGTCACACAGAAAAATACACAATACATATAAGATATAAAAGTACACGCTACACACATGCAAATTAGCATGGTTTGTTGCAAGAGTAATGTGTAAAATTTACAAGTGCTAAATTTAGCATGAAGGATCAATGACTTTTTCATTCTATTGTACTCAACCATGGATGACCTGAACCTACATCCTGAAGGGAGATTCACAATCTCTTTGTACAGAATGTAATCGCTACATTCTAAAACAGTTTTAGAATGTAAACAGTTTCTCACAGGACCTGACAAACAAAGGTATCAGAGATAGAAGTCTGTTGATCTCTAATGACCTTGCCTGCCATCTTTACAATACTATTAAGACGCCTCTTGTTCTGAACATTGAGATGACCAAACCAGGCAATCACAAAGAAGGTCAAAACAGATTCATTAAACAACCTATAAAACAGTGACATCATTGTTCTGTGCACATCTTTGATGACCCTTCTCATAGATCATATCTGTATTTACATCAAAGTTCAATTTGTCATCAATGACTACCCAGGTAGTTGTAGCTTTTAATAAATTCAACAAATTCCATGGCCTTGGAAGACAGTCAGTGAGGGTGGTTGGGATTGCCTTCTAAAATCAGCTTGCTGTGTCTTTAGTTTTAGAAACATTAAGCTGCAGAAAAGCGTCATAACTCCAAACTCCTCAACAACAGGCCCATGCTCTGCGTCCTCATCTTGTAGCAGACTGAAACTGACAGAATCAACTGTGTATTTCAGGATGGGCCTGTCCTCATGATGACTCCTGCAGGCCTTGGTGTAAAGTATATACAGCAATGGGGACAGGACACAATCCTGTGGAGAGCCAGTGGATGAGGAGTGCTCCTCTGATATGACACCATTAACTCTTAACATCCGGGAGCTATTTGTTAAAAAGTCCACAATCCAGTCCACAGTGTTTGAATATAGGTTAACATAGGATTAAATAGGAACAAACGATAAAAAATGCTTCCTGTATTAATTTTTGAAGTTCTGACACTTCGAAAGATTTTTGACCATTTCTCCAAGCAGGATTATTCTACGTCTTTGAAATCTTGTGGTGTACATTTGTAAGCTTCTGTCTTAAGGTCTGAACCATAAATGTTCAATTGGACTAAGATTGTTCTAGATATTGACATCACCAGTTGAAACTGTTGATTTTTTTTGCTCTGTTAACAATTCCTTTGTAATTCTGAGTGAATGCTTTGGAGCATTACATGCTAGAATGTCTATTTTCTGTGAAGTTTGAACTTCTAGTCAGAATGAACTTGGAATTTGCACAAACTGCCCTGGTACCTGTTGCAGTAACACATAACTTCATAACTCTACTTAGCAAGGGTTCTAGGACCCCTTGTTGCAAAGCAACCCCAAAACATAATAGACCCCAACCCTATTTAAAAGACATAAGCTCAACATAAGCTTCATCATATTACAGCCAGCTCTAAAGGCTCAATTTTCATTTTGTTAGACATACTTCGAATTGTTGTTCAGATATAATGGGAAACATTAGTTGTTGTAGCTTGCAACCATAAAAAAGCACATTGTTCATTTATAAATGCCTGCACGCACACTTCCTTGACCTCATATGGGCACATACATTCTCTCCAGGGCTCTCTTAACAGCCATAATGACTGAACCAGACACCTGTGAGTGGTATAAATGCTACACCACAATAAATGTACAAGCATTAGTCATTAAACCGGACCCACGAGAGTTCAAGAGGTAATATTTTTAAGACTCCCATCACTCTGCAAAAACAAAAACATCAGGGATCCTGAGCCCACACCACAGTTCAGAAGTCTGCATTCAAAGTGCAGTTGTTCCCCTCTTTCAAGTGGATTGGAACCCTACAGCTGGACCTGCCATTCTCAGTCAGTGTGTGTGAGAGAGAGGGAGAGGGATGGAGAGTGTGAGAGATTGTTCGAGTGCAGGCAGAGATAAGATTTCACTTTTTTTTTCTTGTCCCCAGCAAACTCACTTTACAAGCACTTAACCCGTGTGACACAATGGGGTCGAGGAAATGAGAGCCTCTCTCCTTCCACAATGCTGGTGGATGTGACCCCACCACGCACACATGGAGGACAACTTAACCCCTGACCTCAGAGCCCTTTGAAACTAGTGGCCCACTTGAAGGCAGCTGACAATACCAGGAATTACTGGAGGGAGAGGGAGAGAGGGAGAGAGAGAAGAGAAGAGAGAGGATTGGGGTGTAGGCAAAACGTCTATTCTCATTTATATCGTGCAGGAGGTGTTTAGCTGTTAAACGTGATGATATATGTCACTTTGTGTCAAGCAAACAGTATACATATCAAATAACATTGTAATCACTGTTCAGTATGTGCCAGTAACTGCTTGAGGTAAACCTACCCCAAACCAAAACTTTCCCCCTTAACCTAAACTCGACCCTAAATTAAATCCCAGTTTCAGCCTCAAACCCATAGACACTATAAATCTTTCCCTGTGGCCTCCTTTTGCTATTGTGTATTTGCATAGCGGCTACAAAACATTTGCTTTCACTTGAAATTATATTTACTTTTATAAATACAGAGCAGTTAAGTAGATAGTTTGTCTGCTTGCTCTGTGTGGTTCAATTACATTTGAATGCATTTTTTGTTGGAGTGATACACTATGGTTCATTGAAAACTGTAAATACTCCTGTATTTGCCAGTGCACAGGTCTTATGTTTATAAACATAAGTAACATTCATACATCTTGTAACGTTGCACCAATGTTGTGAGAATGTTCAGTTTTTTTAACTGTTGTCTGTAGAGAGCTGCAAAGGTGAATGGGTTTCTCCGAAGCACTTTTTATCTCATCCCATGGCTTTAATCTGAAATATGCCTCTTTATCAGAGTGTCAGAGAGAGGCCACAGCGGGGACACTGCATTCCTTTCCCCTTGTGGCTTAGAACTGGGCTCTCCTCACGCCAGTCTCTCTCTCTCTCTCTCTCTCTCTCTCTCTCTCTCTCTCTCTCTCTCCAGTGCTTTAAGCTCTCCCCCTTTCCTCTGTATCACTCTCTTTCGCTCTCTTTCTCTTTATGTTCGGCCCTCCCCTTTACCTTGTTTGCCCCTGTTCTCGCTCCTGCTCTCCCCTCATTCTCCTGGTTGACTCTCTCTGTATGGTCAGCATGGACACGAACAGGACGCTGCTCCTTGCTCTCATCGACAGGTGCAGGAAGGTCATCCTGGAGGAGCTCGAGTCCGGCAGCGCAGACGGTCACACCGGTGCCGGCACCAATGCCACGGACGCCGCCACCACCGCCGGCCCCGTCACCTCCTCCACCTCTGCCCCCCGGGGCTGGTTGAAAAGCAGGCAGGCCTACGACAACGCCTACTTCTACATCCTCTTCGTCATGCTCTTCTACGCCTTCCTGGCGATCACTCTGATTCGGAGCTTTGCGCGGTATGACAAGAGGAAGGACCCCTACGAGGAGTTCATCGACACGGACTCAACGACCGACAAGTTCCACACGGGCTCCTCGGCCACCAAGTTCGACTTTGAAGAGGATGGCAGCCTGTGAGAGCACGTAGGAAATTTTTAGTTGCTCTAGAGCCAGGAGAACATCAATATTTAAGAGTGACAGTCCATTTTATATTTCAAATTGAATACTCTATGAAAGCATGACAAAAAGGGCTTGGGGTCAGATGACTGGATAACATATACCAAATGAAGAAGAACCTCACCTGATTTACTGAAGACATTGCAGTTGTGACATCACAGTAGTCAGCATTCTGAATAATGGAGGACTAATGATAATGCACCAGGGGTGAACGGAGTAACTGCGGAGTAACCTGCCGACGGGCAGGTTGCGAAGTCTTATGACATTATTGTGTTCTGCTGGCAAAGATGTCGTTGTGGAACAATGGGCTTGTGCTTTGTTTTGGCATGGCCTTAGAGAAATATTTCTATTGACGAGGTATCCTGCGACATGCTCATTGCACAGTGCCACATCACACTTGCGCACAACCATACGATACAATTTGGCGAAAAGTCTTAAGAGCGAATGCAGTACTATTACAATTGATTTCAAAAATCTGATGACGTTTAAATGACCGCAGTCCTCAGAGACTGACTGATTAATCATGGGTCAGGCATGAAATCATTACACTTGCCTGTAACCAAACACATATTCCCAGATAAAATCTCTGCTTGATGCTACTCTTTATCTTGATGGCCTTACACATACTAATGGGGTGCTAACATTTATATAAACACTAGCCTGTGTGGCACAGAATTTAATGTAACAGGGTTATAGAATTATATATGAGTAACATTGCTTTCTACTCTTAAGGCAGAGAATTATTCAGTAACCCACCTGTTTGCTCCTGTTCAACAAACAGGTGAAATTATTCATTAGCAACACTACTTTACGAAAAGCACGAGAATTACAATGCACAGTTATTTATACACAGTGAAATAAAGGAGCAATTTTGATCTCAGACAGTTTGAGCAACTTCAGCCTGATCTAGAATTTATACAGTATCGTTAATCGCACTACATAATTTCAATAAGCACATGCAAATAAATACTGTTACACCAGCGTGGAACACAAATAACTACATATCCAGGTATAATTACACTGCATGTAGTTATAATGTCCATAGTTCTTCAACATGCACGTAAGTTGTTATTACAGAGATAAAGAATACTTCATTAAATGCATGACAGATTATGAGCTGTGTTAAATTCGACGCTTTGTGTTAATAACCTCTTAAAAGTCAGCAGGACTCGCCATCACAGTGTTCTTTTGTGGATACAACATTCATCTCGACTTGCATTGCACTGCTGTTCGACTAATTTTGACCTCCCCGGGAACCCACATGATCCCAGTTTACCAACCACCAGAGGACGTGGACAGGAAAACGTAGGTTGTTTTATCGGCCATAGGAATTAATACTGATTTGGGCGAGCAGGAATGTAGAGAAGTCTCTAATGAGAGCGCGAGTATTTGATTTCCCCAATGGTATCATATCCAACTGAGTATAAGAGGGAGACGGAAAAATCCAACAAAAACCAAGGACTGTAATTTGAGGTAACAGGCAACAAAGTGCGCTTTCCAACTCTGCCTTTAACGCCTCGTCTCAGGTTCACGTACCGGCTTTATATCTCGTTTCATGGGAGCTTTGAGGGAAATTGCGTGAGCGCTGTCACTGGAGAAGTCTACGTAACCAAGAGGCGGAATTGGGTCCTGCGTCGTTCCCCGAGTTGGGCAGAAGCCAGCGCTGTGATCACACATCTGGAGCGGGTCCAAACACAGTCTCAGATCAGACTGGCCAGGGAGACAGGACCCCCTTCACTCACTCCAGCTGCCGCCCTACTTTCTACAGACCCTCTGATTGATCTGCTTTGAATGTGATAAACATATAGGAACAGAATTGAAAAAAGTAAAACGTAATCTACACCACTGTCACTGCTGTCTGAAACATATGTTTCAACTTGCATAAAAAAACATACCTAAGACACAAAACTAAAACCTTGTCACATTTAACATTCATTTTCATTTATGAAACAAATTAGTAAAAGTAATACATTTATTATGAGCTAATATAATCTATTCAAGTTTGTATAAATCCTAGAAAAATATAAGAACACAGAAATACAGAAAGGGTCATTTCATTAGACTACATCATGTGTGTACTGATAAACGAGCAGAGTAACTGTTTTATGGTGTTTATGTTATCTATAATTTATTTATTTTGATAATTTGGATCTGATCAGTTTTAATAAACTATAATAAACTGTAATACAGAACATGCATTAATTAATTAAGCAAAAACAAAGCTTCCTTGCACATTGATCGGTGTGGAGCTTATAAAAGTAAACATTAAAACCAGAAAACGAATAGATGAAAGACTGGCAATGGGTTTTACACATTTACCGTGTATGGAATTATAAATAAAATGTTTGTGATTGAAAAGGTGAACAGACCTTTAAGACAGCAAGAACGCTTCCTCATTTCTCACATTTTATGCGCCTGGAAGGAAGGAGCAGCGGACTGGAAGGAAGGAGCAGCGGACATTAAATCGATGTTTTTATGTCACTCGAAGGAACACAAACCCGTCTTTCTCCTTTGGATTCATACCGCGCACTTTTCCACTCTGCTCACATGCCCAGACGACACATGTTAAGGAGGTGGCAGAGTAATGTGTCACCACGAGGAAATTAATTCTATCTGATGACATCAAATTAAAGTTTGAACAAAAGGCCATAGGTCGGTTTGTCAGGTTGACATTTGCGCGGAACCGATAGGCTATGCGACATAACACACCCAAAATACCGTGCACTGCTTCACTTATCGACACCGATCATTTCAGAACGGTTTCATATTTCTAATTAAACTTGAGTTTCATGTGAACCAATTTCAATGTATCCATCAAAGATGAAAATAAACCTACGTAAATAACACATGCCATTGCAGCGTACAATTGCTCAATAAGGACGGTGCGAGAAGAACAAAACATTTCGGGAAAAAAAGAAAACCTGCGAATAAGACACCAGCTTCAGTTCTACCGAACGTTGGAATGACACAAGAAGCCAAATTCTGCTTCGTGGGTTTGTCATTAAACATTCACGTTAATGTTTCAGCAGTGCCACCTATTGGCTAGTACTGGGAGCTTTCCGTTAAAAACAGTCTTCAAACCATATGCACCCGCCAGATCACTATGTTGCTCTGCAACCTCTGGACAACTGACTGTCCCTTCCCGACCTTACTCAGCTATGATGCTTGCCTGTACTGGTCCTCCACTGGTGGAATGAACTTCCCACGGGAGTCTGGACAGCAGAACTACTGGCCATCTTTTGACGCAGACTTAAGACCCACCTCTTTAGATAGCATATCTGTTCCAGCTCAGTCCCCACCCCTAACACCTGCTATTTGTATTGCTTACCGCTTATTTTATTTTACTTGTAGCATCATGGTGTGTTGTGGATACTATGACCTGGTGACTGTATGATATATGGTAGTGTATGTACTTGACTTCCCTTTCTAGGCTGTCTAGTTTCGGGTTAGCACAAGTGAACTTGTTAGTGCTTGAATGGTGTTGTGCTCACACTAACCGGTCGTCTTGTTAGCCTGGTCTGACACCGTTGTTCATTTAACTTGAATGGATACACTTATGTTCTCTTGCACTGGAAGTCGCTCTGGATAAGAGCGTCTGCAAAATGAATGTAATATAATGTAATTAGAACGGTTCTTTAAATAAAAGTGCATGCAAGGCACCACTGTGTAATGATGGTCCATCGTTTGTCACTATAATACATGTGCTACAATGTCCAAAAACAACCTTTAATCAAGGCGTCAAATGAAAATGGCAGAAATGTTAACAGAAGTCACCTCTTTTTCCATCGCAGGTCTAACTTCTTTACTCACGCATTAGAGATGAAAACAAAAGAATCACGTTTTTCAGGGTAAGATTTAGGCCTACCTCAGGTTGACTGATTCCTATTTTGTGAAACAGGAAATATTTGTGAATCGAACTTCTCTCACACACACTTTTTGTGTGTTTGTGCTTACAAAAACAACAGGCTTATCTTAGGACTGCGGAATTCTTATTAAAACATTCATCCAGTAGCTCAAGATCTTGTTGTGAGTCATCACACTGAGACTCCCGTTCTTGCGAAGTTTTTTGTGAGTTTCTGTACAGATTGGATCAAAGCGAAAGGATTTCAAAACAGTCCCCGGTGCTATCGTGCGGCCAGCAACCCGCATTCTTCCCACGTAAACAGTACCACATTTGGTTTGTGAGGACGAAGTTAATGGAAAGAGGTCTGGCACGCCCACAATATTTTTTCACAACTTCAAGCGGCTCACATGACAACGAGAAGGTCACACAGGGTCTTGTGAAAATAGAGACTTTATTGAAATTGTACCAGGAAGTTAATAAGACAAATGCATTAAATGAAAGTGATGTGTGCTGATACGCTTCCTAATTCTGAAAAGCGCACAGTAGTCGTCTGGTGAAATTAACTTGGGGGAAAGGGTATAGTTGGCCATACAAAGCATCGATAGTTAAGTATTGTAGTGTCCATTGATTTGATGAGGGCTGTATGACCAACTAAAAACTTTCCTCTAGGTTCATTTTTACAATTTACTTTTTACAGTGCACAACACATTGATTTCTGATTCCAGATAGACATGTTAAATTACGTATTTTAAGTTGAAGTGTTGATCATTCTTCTGAGAAAATGCCCTTGGTGCCTGCTAAATGTGCATTCTCATCAAGTTGGGTGCTCTTTCCAGTAATCCTATATTTCAATGACTGCAAATTAATATTACTGACAGAGATTTGTGGGTGAATCCTCACACTTTTCCTAAGTGGCCTGTATTTGGTTGCAGGGTGGAACCTGAGCTCTTGTTGAAGGTACCTAAAGCAATAGGCTACTGCATGTACAGTTTCTGTAAACATCTTCATTGTGTTGAGACCAGATTAAAATTATCTTAAGGGGCAACCCAAACCATTTAGGGTCAGGGTTGAGGATCTTCATCTGGTCTGAACACAGTGCTGATGTTTAGTTAGCCTGTGTCCTTAGGCCTACAGTGAGCACTCCAGCCTTTTGCTTCAGCTCTGGCCACCAGACATACTCTACTTATCCCTGGGCTGCACTCAAACCCCCTCCCTCTGATAGGGGGCAGTATTTGTTCATACAGCATTCCTGCTACTGCTGGTACCCATCACCCTCATTTACATTCTCTCTCTTCATACACCATTAATACTGTCTAATGCAGGGTGTTCCAGAAGAAACACAAGCATAAATTCCATCAAACATAATTCCATTTTGGGAGAGAACCAGATGTTGGATGCTTAGCTCAGACTGGATTTGTGCTCTCATTCTTGAAAAACCACCTTGCGCTCTGATGACGTTCTCTGATATGCTTATTGTTGAAAATGTTTACTTAGCTGGTATTCAACACATCATCTCTCTGGCATAAAAAAATGCTTCACTAGACTCACAACAGAATCTCATTACAAAATTTATAAATCTCACAAAGACATTGTACCTAATAAATAAGCATTCTTCAGACAGTTGCTGTGGATAATAAAAATAATTCCATAAATAGGCAAATAGTGAAAACAATGACATTTGACTTAAATATGTTGTTAAGGTAGAGTTATATTTCAGTAGGGCTTCCTGCAGCAAACTACTTTACTACATCTGCCCAACAACACCCTCCTCCCACATATTTAAATAATTCATCATTTAAATAATTAAGTTCAAACATCTTTACCCTGTCCTCACAGCTCTGTATACCATTCTTCTCAAGGGTCTGTGTCTATGGGGATCTGATTGAGTTTTGGACTCATCAGCATCTAATTTTGTCATCCAGTGGTAATGGTTCACAATCAGTGCTGGCCAAAGTCTGAAGGGTGTCAGGGGCCATGGGGTGTTGTGCTGTGGTGGTGGTGGTGGTGTGTGTTGGGAGTGTTATTATACCACAACCACACCTTAATATCCTAAACACACACATCCATTAAACAAGCAGTTGATTTTGTAATAGTCGGGTGTCTTTCATGATCAGCGTAATAAATGCAAGTTAACCTGAAGTAAAAGAACACTGCATACAAATAAGGAAATCCTCCCAGAGGCCACACCCACACCTACGAGGCTTAGGCCAGGAGACAGTGCTGTCCCAGACGTAGCAGGTGAGATGCAGGTTCCTTTGCTGCAGGTAGCATTTGCGGGTGGTTCCACATCCCTGATTGGAATGAGTTCTAGTTTGGGAAAAAAGGGACAAAAACATTAGGGACAAATCACATTTTTACTAAACCACATCCCTTAGTCATAATTTTTGGGTTTGAGAGGAGCTCTCTGTGTCTATTTGGACCCTTCTAAAAGATGGAAACCTGAGCTTCAGTGAAGGTCCAAGAAAGTAGATGTGTCTGTAAAAAAGTGGGTTGTTAAGTTCTTACAAGTTGTAGCAATTAGACACAATCTCTCAGAACTGCTTTGGAGGTTATCTGATGGTTTGCATTGTTTGAACTGGAATGCATGTTGTGGGAATGAAAACAAGGAACTATGAAAACAGGGAGGAATTTTTTTGTGCTATGACTACCGGCAGCACTGTGGTGTTGATGATTTAAACTTCAATTGTAAAAACGCATAACCATAACATTACAATGACATTTGGAAGTCATAAAACATGGTGGAGTGAATATATTATATTGATGAAACTTTAGGGGGGGTGTACCTGGTGTATCAGTGTATTACAGATTATATATTATTAAAAAAGCTTGTCTACATATAACTAAAAAGTGTAGAAACATTTTTGTTCATCTGTTATTTATCAGTGTTGATAAATCTTTTTTAATGAGTTAAAATAAATAATAAAAGTGCAATAATACACTTTTGGGTTGTTTTATGGTTTTGGCATGAGTCACAATGGTGGTTTACCTTGAGGAGCTGTAGCAGTCTGTCTGTCACTGGTGGTTTCCATGGAAATGTTAACCATAGAAATGTGACTGGTGGTATCTTCTGTAGATCCTGGAGATCTAGTCCCAACCAGAGGTGGTGGAATGCTGGTGTTTCTTAGCATTTGTGAAGTATTAGTCTCTCGCATGGTTGTTGACACAGTGCTCTCTACTGATTTTAGTGGAGTACTGGTTTTTCCTGGAGATGGTGCTGTAATGGTCAGTACAGGATTTGATGGAGAACTGGTTGCTCCTGAGGTTGGTGCAGTAATGGTCTGTACTGCTTTTGGTGGAGTACTATTTTTTTCCGGGGTTGGTTCAGTAATGGTGTCTACTGATTTTGTTGGAGTACTGGTTTTACCTGGGGTTGGTGCTGTAATGGTCTCTACTGATTTTGGTGGAGTTCTGGCTGCTCCTGGAGACGGTGCTGTAATGGTCAGTACAGGATTTGATGGAGAACTGGTTGCTCCTGGAGTTGGTGCTGTAATGGTCTCTACTGAGTTTGGTGGAGAACTGATTGCTCCAGGGGTTGATCCAGTAATTGTGTCTACTGATTTTGGCAGAGTACTGGTTTTTTGTGAGGTTGGTGCTGTAATGGTCTCTACTGATTTTGGTAGAGCACTGTTTTTTTCTGGGGTTGGTCCATTAATGGTTTCTACTGATTTTGGCAGAGTACTGGTTTTTCCTGGGGTTGGTGCTGTAATGGTCAGTACAGAATTTAATGGAGAACTGGTTGCACCTGAGGTTGGTGCTGTAATGGTCTCTACTGAGTTTGGTGGAGTACTGGTTTTTTGTGGGGTTAGTGCTATAATGGTCTCTACTGAGTTTGGTGGAGAACTGGTTGCTCCTGAGGTTGATCCAGTAATTGTCTCTACTGATTTTGGTGGAGTTCTGGTTGCTCCTGGAGACGGTGCTGTAATGGTCAGTACAGGATTTGATGGAGAACTGGTTGCTCCTGTAGTTGGTGCTGTAATGGTCTCTACTGAGTTTGATGGAGAACTGATTGCTCCAGGGGTTGATCCAGTAATTGTGTCTACTGATTTTGGCAGAGTACTGGTTTTTCCTGGGGTTGGTGCTGTAATAGTCTGTACAGGATTTGATGGAGAACTGGTTCCTCCTGGGATTGGTGCTGTAATGACCTCCACTGATTTTGGCAGAGTACTGGTTTTTCCTGAGGCTGGTGCAGTAATGGTCTCTACTGATTTTGGTGGAGTACTGGTTTTTCCTGGGGTTGGTGCTGTAATGGTCTGTACAGGATTTGATGGAAAACTGGTTGCTCCTGTAGTTGGTGCTGTAATGGTCTCTACTGATTTTGGTGGAGTACTGGTTTTTCCTGGGGTTGGTGCTGTAATGGTCTGTACAGGATTTGATGGAGAACTGGTTGCTCCTGTAGTTGGTGCTGTAATGGTCTCTACTGAGTTTGGTGGAGAACTGATTGCTCCAGGGGTTGATCCAGTAATTGTCTCTACTGATTGTCTCAGAGTACTGGTTTTTCCTGGGATTGGTGCTGTAATGATCTCCACTGATTTTGGTTGAGTACTGGTTTTTCCTGGGGTTGGTGCTGTAATAGTCTCTACTGATATTGGTGGAGTACTGTTTTTTTCTGGGGTTGGTTCAGTAATGGTCTCTACTGAGTTTGATGGAGAACTGGTTGCTCCTGGGGTTGGCATAGTAATGGTTTCTACTGATTTTGGTGGAGTACTGGTTTTTTGTGGGGTTGGTGCTATAATGTTCTCTACTGAGTTTGGTGGAGAACTGGTTGCTCCTGGGGTTGATCCAGTAATTCTCTCTACTGATTTTGGTGGAGTTCTGGCTGCTCCTGGAGACGGTGCTGTAATGGTCAGTACAGGATTTGATGGAGAACTGATTGCTCCTGGAGTTGGTGCTGTAATGGTCTCTACTGAGTTTGATGGAGAACTGATTGCTCCAGGGGTTGATCCAGTAATTGTGTCTACTGATTTTGGCAGAGTACTGGTTTTTCCTGGGGTTGGTGCTGTAATAGTCTGTACAGGATTTGATGGAGAACTGGTTCCTCTTGGGATTGGTGCTGTAATGATCTCCACTGATTTTGGTGGAGAACTGGTTGCTCCTGAGGTTGGTGCTGTAATGGTCTCTACTGATTTTGGTGGAGTACTGGTTTTTTGTGGGGTTAGTGCTGTAATGGTCTCTACTGAGTTTGGTGGAGAACTGGTTGCTCCTGGGGTTGATCCAGTAATTGTCTCTACTGATTTTGGTGGAGTTCTGGTTGCTCCTGGAGATGGTGCTGTAATGGTCAGTACAGGATTTGATGGAGAACTGGTTGCTCCTGTAGTTGGTGCTGTAATGGTCTCTACTGAGTTTGGTGGAGAACTGATTGCTCCAGGGGTTGATCCAGTAATTGTGTCTACTGATTTTGGCAGAGTACTGGTTTTTTGTGAGGTTGGTGCTGTAATGGTCTCTACTGATTTTGGTAGAGCACTGTTTTTTTCTGGGGTTGGTCCATTAATGGTTTCTACTGATTTTGGTGGAGTGCTGGTTTTATGTGGGGTTGGTGATATAAGGGTCTCTACTGAGTTTGATGGAGAACTGATTGCTCCAGAGGTTGATCCAGTAATTGTCTCTACTGATTTTGGCAGAGTACTGGTTTTTCCTGGGATTGGTGCAGTAATGGTCTCCACTGATTTTGGAGGAGAACTGGTTGCTCCTGAGGTTGGTGCTGTAATGGTGTCTACTGATTTTGGTGGAGTTCTGGTTGATCCTGGAGTCGGTGCTGTAATGGTCAGTACAGAATTTAATGGAGAACTGGTTGCACCTGAGGTTGGTGCTGTAATGGTCTCTACTGAGTTTGGTGGAGAACTGATTGCTCCAGGGGTTGATCCAGTAATTGTGTCTACTGATTTTGGCAGAGTACTGGTTTTTCCTGGGGTTGGTGCTGTAATAGTCTGTACAGGATTTGATGGAGAACTGGTTCCTCTTGGGATTGGTGCTGTAATGATCTCCACTGATTTTGGTGGAGAACTGGTTGCTCCAGGGGTTGATCCAGTAATTGTGTCTACTGATTTTGGCAGAGTACTGGTTTTTTGTGGGGTTAGTGCTATAATGGTCTCTACTGAGTTTGGTGGAGAACTGGTTGCTCCTGAGGTTGGTGCTGTAATGGTGTCTACTGATTTTGGTGGAGTACTGGTTTTTTGTGGGGTTAGTGCTATAATGGTCTCTACTGATTTTGGTGGAGTTCTGGTTGCTCCTGGAGACGGTGCTGTAATGGTCAGTACAGGATTTGATGGAGAACTGGTTGCTCCTGGAGTTGGTGCTGTAATGGTCTCTACTGAGTTTGGTGGAGAACTGATTGCTCCAGGGGTTGATCCAGTAATTGTGTCTACTGATTTTGGCAGAGTACTGGTTTTTTGTGAGGTTGGTGCTGTAATGGTCTCTACTGATTTTGGTAGAGCACTGTTTTTTTCTGGGGTTGGTCCATTAATGGTTTCTACTGATTTTGGTGGAGTGCTGGTTTTATGTGGGGTTGGTGCTATAAAGGTCTCTACTGAGTTTGATGGAGAACTGATTGCTCCAGAGGTTGATCCAGTAATTGTCTCTACTGATTTTGGCAGAGTACTGGTTTTTCCTGGGGTTGGTGCTGTAATAGTCTGTACAGGATTTGATGGAGAACTGGTTCCTCCTGGGATTGGTGCAGTAATGGTCTCCACTGATTTTGGTGGAGAACTGGTTGCTCCTGGGGTTGGTGCTGTAATGGTGTCTACTGATTTTGGTGGAGTTCTGGTTGATCCTGGAGTCGGTGCTGTAATGGTCAGTACAGAATTTAATGGAGAACTGGTTGCACCTGAGGTTGGTGCTGTAATGGTCTCTACTGAGTTTGGTGGAGTACTGGTTTTTTGTGGGGTTAGTGCTATAATGGTCTCTACTGAGTTTGGTGGAGAACTGGTTGCTCCTGGGGTTGATCCAGTAATTGTCTCTACTGATTTTGGTGGAGTTCTGGTTGCTCCTGGAGACGGTGCTGTAATGGTCAGTACAGGATTTGATGGAGAACTGGTTGCTCCTGTAGTTGGTGCTGTAATGGTCTCTACTGAGTTTGATGGAGAACTGATTGCTCCAGGGATTGATCCAGTAATTGTGTCTACTGATTTTGGCAGAGTACTGGTTTTTCCTGGGGTTGGTGCTGTAATAGTCTGTACAGGATTTGATGGAGAACTGGTTCCTCCTGGGATTGGTGCTGTAATGATCTCCACTGATTTTGGTGGAGAACTGGTTGCTCCTGAGGTTGGTGCTGTAATGGTGTCTACTGATTTTGGTGGAGTTCTGGTTGTTCCTGGGTTTAGTTCAGTAATGGTCCCTACTGAGTTTGGTTTAGTTCTGGTTGCTCCTGGAGACGGTGCTGTAATGGTCAGTACAGGATTTGATGGAGAACTGGTTGTTCCTGGGGTTGGTGCAGTAATGATGTCTGTTGGGTTTGGTACAGTACTATTTTGTACTGGAATTGATGGAGTGCTGGTATTTCTTCTGGTTGGTTGAGAACCTGGCTCTTCTATCCATGCTAGAGTACTGGTATCTCTTGGCTTACTGTCAGGATTGACTGCCAGTTGAAAAAAAAAAGAATTTATAATTAATAACCTGAGAATATTTTAATTCATCAAATAGAGAAAATTGAAAACAGAAATTAGCAATTAACTCTTAAAGTCTCTTCCTTACCATATGTACATGTGGTGATGGAAAGAATGTGGCAGTCACCAGAGTCCATGTCGGGACCTCTACTGACACACAGAAGCACCTCGCACTTGCCTAAAAATGCAAAGAAACAAAGCCTTGCTTGTTGAGTCATTTCAGTCTATTACACTAGTGTGAATTTTGCCTTGATGCTGATTTTTCACCCTGACAACTGCAACGATAACTTATTAATAAGGAGGAAATGGATTGATTAAATTAGCTTGTGTTGATATTTCTGAAAGTATGCAGTAAAGCCTAATGAGAAATATTTTAAGTTAAAATATGTGGAATAGCAAAGGAATGGTAATATATGTTATTGCACTGCAGTTCTGCTATTAAAAAAAACTGACATTCTACGTAAGGTTCACTTTAAAAGTGTTGTTAGACTGTGACTAAGAATTACAATGTGGTTACAATGCAATGGTGTGAAATTTTGCTCTTGTTGCCTAATTAGTTACAGTTTGTAACCAACTCGTTGAAGCCCATAAATGGCAATTATAGTGTATTTAATGTGTAATGGTGTGCATGTACGTTCGTGTTCCAAAATTACTTTTTGTGTAACTACACTGGTATATGTACACCACAATGTAGAGAGTTACTTACATACAATACTATTATTATAACATTACATGGAAGTTTATGGGTGAAGACAAATGCTTTTAATAATCCATCACATGGTTGTCCATAGTCATCATCATGCATTAACATACAGTTATGGCAATCCCTTTACAGTGTTTCCCAAAATTATGTTTCTCAATCTAGCAAGCTAGAGGATCAAATAATCAACACTGTATGTCAATTGCAAAGATACAAAGCCAATAAGAAAAACATGGCCATTCGACACTCTATAACAACTCACTGGGAGTAGCATTTAGGCATCAAGCAACAGCATCTTGCTAGATGGTACTCTTTTTGAAAACTTATCCTACCTGAAATGTCTTGATAAGCCTCAAAATCCAAAATGAACATTGGCTGCAGATTTACCATATTATGAAAAAGTGTGATTTGTTTACTACTTTGAGATGAGTAGACATGCCACACGTTTTCAGTGCAGTTATGAATAGCTTGGTGGACAGTGCTAGTTTAGCTGATGATATCCTTTTGAAACACTGCCCTACTGATGGCTATTTATAATGCTTCCACTAAAATGTATGGTATTATTAGTGAAAACTTTTTTTTAATTATACAATGGGCAAAAGTAAAAATGAGCTTTCTGAAGCTGACAAACAGAATTCCCAGTGATATTAAAAGAGTCCATTCAACCTTGAAACCAATGGTGTGTGACAGCTACTTCTGAAGAATAAAAAATACAAAGGCTGTTATGTTTTTGATGTGAGGTGATATTGAGGTGATACTAACTGTCTTCATCTGTGTGTGTGTGTGTGTGTGTGTGTGTGTGTGGGAAAATAATGTACATTTACATCGTATTAAACTCTTTTTTTTCTAAGATTCAATTTATTTCTGACCAGTATCTGAACTTCTTTAATTCCTCATGGAGAAAGATGTAGGTGTTTTTGAAATTAGTATTACAGAATTATGGTACAGTACAGCAAGCTTATTCTTACGGTTTTCATTTCTTTGTGACCTCAACAGACACACACAACTAGAGGTAATTACGTATTAGAAGATGTTAAAATATGAAACAATAATATATGCATTGCATTTTGCATTACATTACATGTTATGATACATGACTTGAGCAACATATTACAATTTATGAATTATTTCAACTTATTTAACATTATTAATAAAAAACTCTGATATATGAGAGTAGCAATAACTGATATATTTTCTAATGTAAGCATGTGGAGTTTTCCACACAGGCATTTAAGTGTGGGTCACACATTTATTCAATGACCAATGTAAATATCAATGTTAAGACCTAGCATTAATTAAAAACAATGCATGTGAACGTTCCAGAATCTGCTTTTGTGTATGATTGTTAGCAGATTGTTAATATGAATGTACAACCTCAAACCCCATGTGTCCTTACCTGGGTGCAGGTGTCCTTTAGTGGCATGTAGGAGTAGCAGGAGGCTGACGGCTGAAGTGAGGAAACCCATTGTGTGGTCTGACTGTGTGGGATCAGGTGCAGAGGCTTCTTTTTCTGATCCTGTGAGTCTGCCTCTCCTTTTGTCTCAGACGGTCCCTTCCTAACTGACGCCTCTCTCTCGCTCTCGATAGCCTCGCCTTCTTCTCAACGTAAACATTCCTGGAAGAATTCTTGGCACATTGCCACATGACTGGTCATTGAGGGGTTTTTTGTAATGCTCTGATTATCCTTGATTTTGACAATGCTGTTATAGTATAAATCTATCCTCTGGTGTGACAAGATTTTTCTGTGGTACAGGTAGGCACAGAGGTAGGCATAATTTTCTTTCCACATGACGATGGTTTAAATATCTGCTCCATATTCTTGTTTGAATTTGAAGTACTTACATTATGATAAAATTAGTGGTGGTTGGTCAATCTAGATGCAAGTTAGTTCCAAAGAACACTCAGGCTTTTTGCTGTTTGATTATACCCTCAATCTCTTATTCTCCTTTGTTTCTTCAGGGGGTTGGTAGGAACTGAGACTGAAGTGAATGAAAAGCAGTTTTTTGAATAACCTAGAACACAAGGATAGAAAATGATTGTTTTCCTATGAATCTTTTCCGTCTCCCTAATGAGCTGGTCTGCTTTCCTGTTAATGAGCTTTCTGCTTTTTGACAATAGCTCTGATTGTCACGCAGGTGTTTCCTCTAATGTGAAAATTCCTAGAACTACAGGCGTGCAACTGGTTTAAAGGAGCATAAGAACAGGTTGAGTAGTGCAGCTCATGCCTTGTGTGAGAAACTGTGGAGCCCTCACCTGTAACTGACAGCTGGTCCAAACCAGTGCGGACCAGAACTGGTCTTCCAGTTGGCACACAACTATGTCTGTAACACGGAACACATTTTCTATGAGGGCTCTGGAGGGAAAGAATTATTTTTACACTTCTCAGTCGATCTTGCATATTGACTAAAACAAACAAACAAAGTCAAGGATTTGTCTGTCTGACGGGTCCTTCGGGTACCCCCAGCACAGAACTGATTTGCCATTTTCTCTTTGATATTTACTATATTGTGTACTGGGTTAACATAAAGTAAAATACAGAGGACTGCTACCACAGAGGTGTTGCAATGTGTTTTGGCCTAAAGCATTTTGGTTAGCTACATGCAATCTAATTTAAATTCAGCTTTTAAGTAAACAAAACTGGTGTTTTCATCAATTATTTACTTTGATCGGTCAGTTACTTTACGGTCACTCTGAGTCAGATATGGGCTCTCCTTTCTCTTGATCATTCATCCATGCGAACTTTAACTTCACCAATTGGGGGCGTTGTTTGAATTTCCGCATTGTTACTATTATTGGGACCAAGCTGTGTTTTTCCATACTCTGAGAACAAGCCTGACCCAACAACAAAGCTCTTAAAAAAATATGGTGGTTGACCACAAGAATGAGTAGGAAATATTTTTATTTTAAAGACCTCAGGAAGTTCCAGTTGCAAATCCACTGGAGAGGGGAAAGCTCATTCTCTTAGTTATGTACAAGATGAGGAAGCTGATTTACAGATGCATGCAAACTTCAGTCAGCAGTGACAACACTCATTAGCCACTTGGTTTAATTAACATGTACATAAAGCTGATTGAAAAACTGAACTTTTCTTTGCATTTCCTTTCCTGATATCTATTTATTATGTACTCACACACAATGAGTGGCTGTTTTTCACAGTACTGGTCCTGAGCACTGAAACAGAGGAAGACTAGATTACAGGCGCATCTAGGCTAATGTCATCCAAGTAAGAAACAGGTGCTCCGTAAGCTACCATAGTGGACATGCTGCTGTAACACCTCACTGGACAGCCCTGTAAAGTAGACCACAGTGGGAAAGGGCAGCCTTGGGCCCCGAGGGAGTAAAGTACTCCTCAGATCATGTAAGAAGGGTGATCTCACATCTCCTTCACAGCTGACAGATGATGCCACTACCCTCTTGAGTGGTCTGGGTTCTGATGTCACCATCAAAAGTTTTGTGTGCAGCTCCAAACAAACCAAACTGCACTCTCATTTTATTCAGTCAAAGTAACTAGCTAGAGGTGAAAGTGCCCTGTGCCCCTTCTTTGGCTGGTTCCTTTTTTCTCTCTTCAGGCCATCAGTCAGCAGGTGGTAAACTTATAAATGGTGAGTTCATCTGTTCTTTAAGAAACACACATAGAAACACAGATCGACCTCATTAAATGAAGAGGTAAAAGAGGAAGTCACAGGTATGCAGTTAAATTATGTAACTTTTGTGATGAATTATCAGTCTCTTAGAGGCTAGGTAATTTTGATTTACTGTCCCAGGCAATCACCATCAGATAGGAGCTGGTATGCTTGTTTGAAGGCTTCAGTTCCACAGGACTCTAATGGCTGTTTAAGCACTTAGAGTCTGGCAAATATCCTTACCCGTGGCATGTAGAGCTAAACTACATTTTGTTTGATAACCTGGATTTATTATGAAATGGTGTGTCCCTTCTAAATGGCCCTTAAAGCTGTAAATCTAGAATGCAAATGCAATTAAGTAAATATTTATAAATATATATAACAAATTAAATTCATACCTGCATGTCATGTGGGGTGTTTTTGTAAAGAAAGAATGCAAAAAGCACTCAATAAAAAATGCACAGCTTGATTGCGAGCTCTGGGGAAACCAGTAACAGTATTTTTCTGCCATCTGGTGGCTAAATTCTGAACAGCAATCCCATTTGTTTTGCTGAGGGGGAATACCACAGTAGGCTGAAAAGCGTATTAGTAGATGATGCATGTCATTATATATTAAGTAGTGTAGCATAGGGGAGCTTGTAGTCAAAAGGTTGCCAGTTTGATTCAGCAGCAGAGTGATGCTGTGATACCACTGGGCAAGGTACTTAACCCAGATTGTTTCAATATCCAGCTGTATACATGGGTAGCCTTTATAAATTGTAAGGTAGGTTTTGTATAAGAACGTCTGTTATGAGAATGTGTTGTAATGTAATGTAATAACAAGAGACATAGGAAGTAGGGTATATTTTTCTACACACATGCAATATTGCATAACCTTGCACTTTGATGAGTGTTGTTAAAGGTCATTACTTGCATTATTGGTTAATATTTCGTCACTAAAAATGGAAGGAATGTAGAATGTTGCACTTATACTTGTTTGGACAGTGTGTCATAAAATGTTGAGATTGCTGGACATGGTCAAGTGATTTAGCATGATTAAACCAGAAATGCCTCAGGCAGATTTTCACAGGAACAGTCCAAATCCAGCTCTCGTACTGCTCAAGGCACCCATTTGACCTCAGTACAAGTCTAAACCAAATTGCAAGGAGAGTGTGAATTATATATTTGTTTTCTTACAGTATACAGCTGATTCAGTTTTAGATAAATAGTGCTGAAGACAATTATATTTGGAGAAAAAATACAGCAGATAAAACATAGTCATATATTTGTATATCACTGAGCACATCAAATCCATATTTAGGAAAAAAATATATATAAAAACTGAACTTCGAACAGTCTTCTGTACCAGCCTCATGGCCCCTATTTTGTGGTTACAACACTGGGCACACAATAAACATCAACAGTGCATGAAATTTCAGTCTGAAATAAAAAGTGACTTCTGTTTAATGAGGACGCTGATTTGTTCCTCAGTGTAACGAGAGAAGGACTGGTGGGCCATCTGTGGACATGTGCTGAATCATTAGTGGTTAAACGACATAGATTTCAGTCAAATTTCAACAGATGCAATTCTATAACAGGGATTTAGTGCTACAAAAGCAAAGTGCAAAAAAAGCTTGTGATATCACAGCTCCTTATTTAAGATCTTTAAAAAAAGTAATGCTAATATCGGTAAGTTTTTTCTTATTCAAAGAAAATGTGTCCTGATTTTGCAACTCCTGCATTGTTTTTTTTCTGACAAGTCAATGGAATGTAGGGGAAAAAAAAAAAAAAAAACTTGTGCTTTACAAAAATGTTAGCCACACAGTTGTTTGCTCTTGTTAAATTAAAAACAGTGATAAAACAGTGATAAAAGAGAATTGAGTATATTGAAGAGATATATTTTTCTAGGAGTAAATTTTCTTTCTGCCATGAGGCCAATGCCCAAGGGTAATGCTGAAACAGTGTCATAACTCTTCCACATATCTCTAGCTGAAAAAGCTTTGTGTCAGACTGAATGGACTGATCCACTGGAGGCAGGTTTTGGTATACGGTGATTGCGTTGTGCTGTTGTCGGTTTCAGGACCACGGTCGCCTCCGTGTGGGTTCAGGACCTGGGTACACTCTGCTCTGAGGGTGATCTTCTACAAATGGAAAAGAAGCACCAATCAGGTAAAACTCTGCATCCTTCCCTTGTTCTATGATCATTCAATCAGCTCCATGGTAATTCGCCACAAGAATCTAATACCCAAGTTTTGGAAAGGTATAGACTACAACTAATGGTGCCTGTGGGAATAATCACATAAGTATAGCATTTTTCCATGTGTATATTTAATATAGATTGTATTTTTAGTACATATTCAATACTCTGATCTATCCTTAGGAACTCTCCAGGACTGTGGCGCAATATAGAAGCCTTTCCACAGTCTCCTACTAGGCATTAATAGCGCAGTATTGACGTCAGTACAAGAAGCAGCTGACATTGCCAGCTGTAAAAAGTGTTTTGAATAAGCTAACAAAAGAGGTAGTAATAATAGCAAAATATGCGAGATGCCACGGGTAAGGATATTTGCCAGTCAGATCAGCATATGGTTCATTGTTCTCTGAGTCTATCACGTTATAAGAGATGCATCACAACAGGCACCGCACCTCCTTCTGGCTGTCCGTGTGCCCGACGTCACCCTCCAGCTATCTCCGAATGCGGTGACACTGCCGGCCTGGCTGCCGTCTGGGGTCATGAGGTCGTTCTTCTTCCTGCCGTCAAAATTTCCGCACAGGCCCCTGACCCTCCTCTTGTAAGTGCTGGGGAGGATAATTTCTGAAGGACACAACGATAGAGAAGAGCGTGAAGCTTGGGAAGTAATGACAGTTAAACGGGGATAAAAAGACAGCTTCATTGCTAGACTGCAGTGAAGTGCTTTGAGAGGTCAGCTCCCATTGGGTGAATTGTCTGGCTAGCCTAAAAACTTCTGTGCTGCTTAATTGTAGGAAGGCAAATTTGTAGTGCTAAACTAGCTCTTGGCTTTTCAGAATGTATTTCCATTAACTGCATACGAAATAAACTTAATCTCGCAAACTCTGGAAGTTCACACTGACTGAAGCCTTCAGGCTTAGCTCTGAGTAATTTACCTAGCCAGTGAGCTTTCAGTGATGAGTGTTCCTAGCTCTCAGTATCGCTGGAAATGTTTCATTGATCAACACATAAGTATGCATTTATTATTTCTAAAATTACCATATGTGAGATATATGGCATAATATTTAATAAAAGTCAAATACGCTCCCAAGGTAGCTACCATCTGCCCTGTTGTTGAGCTTTGACAGGGTGGTGACATTGGTATTCTCTTGTTATTTGTCATTTACTACAAATATTTATGCAACATGCATTCCTTTTTTATCAGACAGTGTGTTTGTGAGTGGCCATTATGGATGGAATAAATTTTGGATTTATCAAATTTCTGACAAACTTGATGAATAGTTAATATTTTTCATGTTGATTCAGCTATATTTCTATTCATGTAAATATAGCCATTGCTATTAGTCAACCTTCAAGATGACCAAGATGACTTGCCAAAAGAATGACGAAACAGATGCTACTGTCTCATAACAGTTATACTCCTCTATTACCCTTAAGATCTGCGCTTTACCTCAGTAGCTCCAGTAAATCTTCAAATAATGTATTTCCTAAACCCTTGTGATAACAGCAACAGAGTGATTAGAAATACAGTGATTGGGGATAAAACTCTGGTAAATTAAAGCTGTGCATGACATGGAATGCCTTATATCTTTCAATGCTAGTTGGTGTGAGGTTAGATAATACCCATTTTACCTGCTCTGCTATCTCCATCAAACTCCACTGAGAGGCCGAAGTCTGTCTTCAGGTAAATGCGAGAGGAATGTTCCAGAATGTTAAGCCCTCCATGAGGGGAGACAGGGGGATGGACCCTCTCCCCATCCAGCTAAGAGTGAGGGGGACAGAGATGGAGGGAGAGAGGAAAGAGAAAGGTGAGGATGGAAAGAGAGAGAGGAGGGGAAGGGAGAACGATCAGGAGGAGAAAGATTTAAGCACACCGTTAGCCACTGTAGACACGTACAGTGTTTGTATTTATATTTGATAGAGATTCAGTGGGTTGAATGGCATTCTTTCTGGGACACATAAAAGACACATAAATGTATTAGAAACACAAATGAGGTGTGTTTTTTAATCAATGTTCTAGTATGAACAGACAACTGTCAGACCAGCCTTTGAACTGTGTTTTTAGTACATTCAACACTGTGACCTGTCCCCAGGAATTCTTGAGGAATGTGGCACAATATAGTAGCCTGTCTCCTGCCAGATATTAATATTACAGTATCTAAGTCAGTTCGAGAAGCAGCCGCCATTGGCCATCTGTACAAAGCGTATGTTTTGAATAAGCTAATAGAAGAAGCTAATAAAAGAGAATAATAACATGCAAAATATGCAAGATGCCATGTGTATTGATATCTGTCATTCAAATCAGCATATGGCTATGTTTGTTCTTTGTAGGACATAAAAGACATGTTAAAAACACAAATGAGGTATGATAATGACTGTGTTTTTTTTTTACTTATAGCAAGAACAGACAGCTGTCAAGTGAAGAAGTAAGAATGTCGTCTTGCTGCTGTAAAATTGGCATAAATGCACATTGTTTGTTTTGACAAATCACACTAAGAGGACTGTGTAAGTAATTTTCCAAAGTGAGTGGAACATACCATGAGCTTCCTTTCTGCCTTAAACTCTACGGTGTGGTTGTAAACTCTGATCTTCAGCCCTCTCAGTCGACCACGGTCATCATCTTCGTCGCTGTCCTCGTCGCTGTCTTCATCACTGTCCATATGACTGTCATCCTCATCATCATCATCATCATCTTTCTTATTAATGCCTTCGATGTAGACCTCTGGAAGATTCTGTGGCTTGCTGGCAGTTTGGACCAGGACATATGAGTACTTCCCATCAAAGTCATGCTTCAGACTGTCAAACGTCCGGTACTCGGGGTCACCGTTAACAGAGCACTCCTTGAAATCTGCAGGCAACATGACACAGGGATTTCATGTAAATAACGTATGTCAGTATTGCTATTTTAACATAAATGACCACCAGGAGGGAGTGTTGAGTTTATCATTTACAAAGTGATTGCTGAAAATGTTTGTTGATCTCAACCGACATACTCCACAGCCATGGGGGACAGAAGGAGGAAGGATGGAAATTTCCTTCCTTTAGAGGGAAATCTAAAGACAGCAATTGGAATGCTGTGCTCACTTACGGGACAGTAAATTCTGTGCACTCGTACAGCTAACTGCCCTGCTAAATGTTTGCCTTGTATCAAAATCAACTTGTGTGCTTCTAAGCCATTTGAGGGAGAACAAGCTGTTCAGGTTCTTCGGTTATGAGACAAGAGGCGGCACCGTTCACTCACATGTAGACATGCACTTGAAATCCCCGTCTTGGCCGTGGTAGCAGACCTCGTTGCCGTCGCACTCGTAGTCATCGCAGTCGATTTCCCCTTCTCCGTCCTCCTTCTTACACCTGCACCTGTGGGTGCAGTGCTCGGTGACCCACGTCTTGCCGAACTGTGGAGGAAAAACTGTTGAACACCCGATCCAAGTTCACCACTGCGAGCTGGTTGAGATCGAGTTATTTTCAGATGCGGGAACTGGCCATATTATGCAAGCACATCCCTGTGCGTCCCACGATACTTCTGTTTACATTACATCAAGCTATATAAAAGACCATGCAAATTGCCCTTGGTGTGGGCATCTGCTTAACAAACAAGTGAATTGAGTATAGTGAAGTGCCTCTTTGCCCTTTGCTCAGAGCAATCCATACGGGATGGTTTCAGTTTACCCTCTCATTAAAAGCTGAACTTTTAAGCATTGCAACATTAAGATTTAATCTTGACCTTCAGGGAGATTATTTCTTCAGCCTTGCTGAACAGAAAGGCACTCTCGTTCCAAATTCACGACGGGAGCGGGGAGCGTCTTACCGCATAGTTGTTACCCTCGTCGTCACGGCAGCCGCATGTCCGGACAGGGACACACCTCCCCCACTTGAGCACGAAGCCATCGTCGCACACACAGCCCCCCCTACACGGGCGGTTCACCAGACAGCGGCGGGCGTTCAGGTCGTCACAGGTTGGCTGGCAGCTGGCTTTGCAGTCTGTGTAATGACTGTTGTGAGGACAGTTGTGACCTGAGGAGGAAATGGACAGCACAATACAGTACAGTACAGGAGCTGCAGTAACATGCAGGACAGTGCTATGCAGCTTATTGCCAGTATATTATATCAAAGAATTTTGATTGCAACAAAGAGATCCAGTTACATTAGTTAATATTGATTGAAAGAGATTGTTTTGAATGTAAAATCAGCTTTTTTTGGTTACAAATAAAATGATTTCATTTAAAGCACATAAAAGCATACAGCACAGTATAACTGGTTTCAGATCACTCAAATTCAGTTTAGTACATTACCTGCTGTTGTTGTTGTTGGCAATGGAGTTGTAGTAGTCTGTACTGGTGCTTGTGTAGTGGTCGTAGTCGGTGCTGGTGGTTTTGCAGTTGTAGTGGTCTGTACTGGTGGCTGGGGAGCAGCAGTTGTCTGCACTGGTGGTTGGGGGGCAGCAGTGGTCTGTACTGGTGGCTGGGGAGCAGCAGTTGTCTGTACTGGTGGTTTGGGAGCAGCAGTGGTCTCTACTGGTGGCTGGGGAGCAGCAGTTGTCTGTACTGGTGGTTTGGGAGCAGCAGTGGTCTGTACTGGTGGCTGGGGAGCAGCAGTTGTCTGTACTGGTGGTTTGGGAGCAGCAGTGGTCTGTACTGGTGGTTGGGGAGCAGCAGTTGTCTGTACTGGTGGCTGGGGAGCAGCAGTTGTCTGTACTGGTGGTTTGGGAGCAGCAGTTGTCTGTACTGGTGGCTGGGGAGCAGCAGTTGTCTGTACTGGTGGTTGGGGAGCAGCAGTTGTCTGTACTGGTGGTTGAGCAGCACCAGTGGTCTGTACTGGTGGTTGTGGAGCATCAGTGGTGTGCACCGGTGGTCGGGGAGCTAAAGTGGTCTGTACTGGTGGTTTGGGAGCAACAGTGGTTTGTACTGGTGGTTTGGGAGCAGCAGTGGTCTGTACTGGTGGTTGGGGAGCAGCAGTGGTCTGTACTGGTGGTTTGGGAGCAGCAGTGGTCTGTACTGGTGGTTTGGGAGCAGCAGTGGTCTGTACTGGCCGTTCAGTTGCTGTAGGAACCTCTATTAAATCTGTGCATAAAAAAGAAGATATTCTCAGAAAAAGAAACAATTTCATGTTGAAACATACACTAGTCTTGTTGATATAGGTAAAGTACTGAATAGTATCACATGAGAAGCAACAGGGTGTTTATTACTGGAATACTGTTGTTGATAATTTGCAGCACAGGCATAATGCAGTAAATGCCAGCAGTAGGCGATAAACAGTCTGAAAAGCTGGACTCTGAGCTGTGGCCTCTCCGCTGCACTGCCATAAAACAGCGACAGGTAGACGTATCACATAATTGTGGTGAAATGAAATGAATGTAATGTAAAACCATTGTCTGTGCGATTTTATTAAATCTTGCTTTCCTGTGTTCTGTGCTTTGAGAGGTCCCGCCCGTACCTGCACAAGCCCCACGGTGAAGAGACACATCGTCCAGGGCCACGTCTGATCGAACGTCAGTCCCTCTCCGACCTTCGAAAATGATCTGGAAGCGTGACAGTAGGTCAGATGCATCAGTGTGGCACTGCGGTCAGAGAACTGTAACCAGGGTTGAGGTTTCAATCCCAGGCATTGTATTCCTAGTTACACTCCTGAGCTTGGTACAGAACCTACATTGCTCCAGGAAGCATCTAGCTGTGGAAATGGGTTTATTCTTTGCTGCAGATAACAGAATCTGCTAAGCAAATATTTGCAATGTTATTTACTCAACAGGTAACAGGAAGTGACCTTCACATTACTTCAGCGCAATAAAACTAACGGTGTGACTTCTGTAAAAGCAAGTCAAGTATTATGAAAACAATACTGTGACTGATTTTTTTTTTTACCCATAGATAAAAGAGATACCAGTTTTATTATAAAAAACCACTTCTTTTTGTACACTTCAACAAAGGAACCTTCCTAAACCAAAGACTCTATAAAAACAATAATGTTAAAATAAAAGGGTTCTGTATTAAATACAAACAGTACGTGTACAGTACACAATATAAATCGCTAATCTCATTTGATTTCAAGCAAATCTTTTTGCAAGGGGGCAGTGAGCTCAGAGGAGCAGAATAAGAGGAGTCATAGTCTTGGAAGAGAAGGGGCGTGGCCGGAGGACTCACCCTGAAGGGCCCTGAGGCGTTAATGTCCACCTGTGCCCTGTGCCAGGCGTCCCCACGGTCGTTCCGGCGGGACCACTGCCGCTGGGCCAACGTGCCCTCCAGCAGGTAGACGGTCAGGCCCATGGTGTCGGCCGTCCCGTACATGTGGTACCAGAACTGCAGGCACTGCTTGCCCGGGTCGGAACAGTCCGCGCTGAGCAGGCGGGCCGTGTCCCCGTTGTGCACGCCGTCGGCCTCGATGTACAGGTAGTGCCCAGCTGCAGAACAGGTATGGCACTGAGCAGAACAATTCACATTCTCTTGACTGCCTGCCTTTTCCTGCCGCATCTAGTCTTTTAATGCATCACATTCTCTTGATTTTTTTCCATATATACTACATGTTGGTAACACAAGACTGGCTGTCTCACACTAAATTCAAAAAATAACAAAATTAAAATAAACAAATGTGGCTTACTCAGAGGTTTATTGATGTGGGGCGATGTTTTATAATGATAATCAAAATTATCATCAAAGTAATTTTACTGATCAGTGTCCATGTCTCACCTCCAGTTGTATGGTCAAAGGATGGACCGGTCATCGCGGTTGGGGTGGAGCCATTCAGTCTCGTCCAGTCAAAACTGTCTGTCAGCAGCTGGTTCCATGCGCAGATGTCGGTCTCAAAGTTGCAGTCCAGGTTGCAGACTGTAATGGTACAATTGCATTGTGCGAACATTTGATGATGTAAGCTAAACTTGTAAAAACTTGTAAACTTGTAAAAAATGCTTTTATAACTTAAACAATATGGAGAATAAGGAAGTTGCTACATTGAGAATGTTCATAGATATGGTTGATGATCCTCACGATCTTGTAACTCTACTTTACTTCTCTTCTGCATTTACCATACTATAGAGTCAGGCCTCTATAAATACAAAATGATTTTGGCCCTAACCACTGATTCAGGATCCTTTGATCTTATAACTGGTGCTGCTTAGATTGCGTCAAGCTGATCCTGGATCAGTTGTCAGGGGTGGAAATTCCTCTGAAGTGTGTCCACAGTACCTGGGTGTGGTGAACCGCTCCCTCCTGACGAAGGCACTGTTGGTCTCACGGGTAGAGAGGTGGTGGTGTCCATGCCTGTGTTTGATGAACCTGTCGGGGGTGGACAGAGGGAATACTGCCATGTCAGAAACTGTTGATATCTTTGTGGAATTCAAGGTATGAAACATTGTTGAGGTGAAGTGACTATAAGTTCCATACATTGGTATTTTTCTTGGGATCAGCATCATGGAGAAATGCAATCAGTCATATTAATAATGAATGATATCATCTGTTTTCTCATCTGACATCTACCTCTATGAAGACAAACAGCACCTTCAATTTGATGTGTTTCACATTTGGAAACTATTCAGTTAACAAAGCTAACATGCTTGGCACATGGATACGATAGGTTATCACCTGGGATTGGAGGTTACAACCTTCTGGTCCAAAGACTGAGGTCTAAAACACACTTTCCACCCCTCACGAGTGGCAACCCCACCTGAGCATGATCCGTAGTTGATTGACACATCGTCTAAGGCCACATCCGACCTCTGGTCTGAGCCTCGGATTCCCTCCATGATGATCTAAAGGAGAAATAAAAACACGTGCGGCACCCTCTCCAAATGAGCACAGGGCAAAACACTGTTGGTCTAAATGATTCACTGGCAAACTCATCATCATTAGTGTTTTGTCAGGAAAAAAGTAATATTGCACTATAGCCAGCTCTCCCAAAACATTTATGCTTATGCAACACTGTTGCACTTGAACATTTTTGCATGCACAGGCAGTCCTTGTTTTACTGCAATCCAGTTTATAATGACGCATGCTAATAACATTTATAAAAGCACTGTCATCTGTTGTTTTACGACAAATTCTGATTCACAAGCTGAGCCATAATGTTCAACTAAATTTTGTAAGGGCAAAAAAGACTGTTTTTCTCTTTTAATCTGTAGAAGATTTATTTTGTTCTTTGAGTGTGTGTGCCCTGTAAGAAACATATCTCCCAAGACTTTGATGTGTATCCTATGATTCCTGAACCAAGTGATGGTTCAAGTCAATGTAGAATATTTTTAGCTTATGCGTAAGTATATTTACATGTACAGGTATTTGTACAGTATGAATATCCCATGAATATTTGACTTGCTCCCATATCGACCTAGACTTTATAATGAAAAATGTGATTTCAAGCCCATGTTCATGAAGGTAGCCCCTGTTTATAACTGTGTCTGTGGGAAAACAGGACTCTGTTTGTGATGATCCATTATGTTGGGGTTTCCAGGAACTCACTCTGTCATAAAAACAGGTAGCAAGGAGAAGTAATCACATGATTACTATATACACAGACAAAGAACTTCCTCAATGAACGCGCTGGACTTTCCTCTATTTTTTTATTGTGCAGCAGAAACAATCAATGTTTTAGTCATAATGATTCTGAACTGGGCAATAGATCATTCTGACTGAAACAACCTTGATTGATTTTGTTGTGCTATAATAATAAAATAGAAGCCCAGCATGTTTGATGTGGAAGTCATCTTTTTGTTTACACAAAATAACAATTGAAGATATGTTGGGGAGTGGTGCAGTGGTGGCAGGGGCAGCAGTGCAGCACAGTGGTAAGGAGCAGGGCTCGGAACCAAAAGGTTGCTGGTTCAATTCTCCACTGGAGCACTGCTGCTGTACCCTCGGGAAAGGTACTTAACCCACAATTGTCTCAGTATATATCCAGCTGTATAAATGGATAACATATAAAAATTGTAAACTGTAAAACTGCAAAATGTAAGTCACTCTGGATAAGAGCGTCCGCTAAATGACAATATAATGTACTGTAATGTAATGGTTCCTTGAACAAGGCTCACCTGGAAGGGCCCGGACACCTCTATCTCGACCTCCGCCTGGTACCACGCGTTGCCTTGGTTGTTGGCCTTGGACCAGATCTTGGTGGCCTGGGAGCCCTGCAGCTTGTAGACGTTCAGGGCCATGGCCATGGCCGAGCCATACATGTGGTACCAGAAGCGCAGGCAGTGGGGGCCGGTCACCTGGCACCGCGGGCTGAGCATGCGGGCGGAGTCGCCGTGGTACACGCCGTCACCCTCGATGTACAAGTAAGAGCCACCTGAACAACGAGTAAAACACATGGCTCAAAGCACTCATCTGGAATCTCTTTAAGGAAATGATTAACTAGCTAACCCCTTTGCTAAGGTTAGCTAGATGGCAAACTATTAAACATGTGACTACTTAATATACTCTAAAATATGCGATCAATACACATGGCAGTAAAACAATCAAGAACGCTATGTACAAAAAGAGGGAACTGACAGTCTCTTGTGGGAGAGAAATTAAATGATACTGTTTCTTGCCTTTTTGGTTACATTCTTTATTACCGGATGCTACAGTTCCAAACACAAGCAATCAAATGGCTTCTGTGTGCAGTGACTGCAATCCATAAGTAAATGTATCATCAGGTGGCACATGGGCGTGTTTGCTCATGCAGCTGAAACCCCTGTTGCTCACTTGTGTTGGCGTCATCAAGAGATTCTTATGTGTCCCTCTGCGAAACATTAAAGTTCATACTGGTTTCAGTCTACTTTAATGTTCTGTCCACTCACCCCCAGTTGTGTGATCATATGATGGACCAGTGAGGTCAGAGGGGGTGGGTCCTTGCCGTCTCAACCAATCAAAACTGTCCGTTAAGAGCTGCTGCCATCCGCATTCACCATTGTCAAAGTTACAGTCCAAAGGACAGACTGAGGACACAAGGCCGAGAGGGGGGGTTCAGGCATGACCGTGACAAAAATGGGAAAATAAGAAAGCAAAAGCAAAGCAAAGAGCAAAGACACCGGTTCTTACCTCCACGGGAAGGAGTTGTAGTCGAAATGTCTGTTGGCATTGGTGTAAATTTGGCTATAATAAATAAATAAATAAAATATAAGTCAAGTACACTTACATTTACATTACATTCATTTAGCAGAGGCTCTTATCTAGAGCGACTTTCAGCACAATAGAACATGTGTATCCATTCAACTTGAATGAGCAACAGTGTCAGACCAGGCTAACAACACTCCCAGACCAGTGAGTGTCAGCATAACACTACTCAAGCCCTACCCTAAGTTAACTTGTGCAAGCTGACTAGATAAGGGAAGCCAAGTATACTACCATACATCAGCCATTAGGTCACAGAATCCAAAACACATTGCAATATAGCATGTAAAATAAACAGCAAGTACTGCAAATGCCAAGTAGAGACAATGGGAACATTGTGATAGCTACTGACATAGAGCAGGTAACTTTTGAGTTAGTTTTTGCTATATATACACACACACATGCACACACACAGTGTTATAGCTTAATCAGGGACTTGGGCCCTCTCTCTCTCTGTCTCTGGGCTCTCTCTTTCTCTGGGCTCTCTCTCTGTCTCTGGGCTCTCTCTCTCTCTCTCTCTCTCTGTCTCTGGGCTCTCTCTCTCTCTCTCTGTCTCTGGGCTCTCTGTCTCTGGGCTCTCTCTCTCTCTCTCTCTCTCTCTCTCTCTCTCTCTCTGTCTCTGGGCTCTCTCTCTCTCTCTCTCTCTCTCTCTCTGTCTCTGGGCTCTCTCTCTGTCTCTGGGCTCTCTTTCTCTCTCTCTGTCTCTGGGCTCTCTTTCTCTCTCTCTCTCTGTCTCTGGGCTCTCTCTCTCTGTCTCTGGGCTCTCTCTCTCTCTCTGTCTCTGAGCTCTTTCTCTCTCTCTCTCTCTCTCTCTCTCTCTCTCTGTCTCTGGGCTCTCTCTCTCTCTCTGTCTCTGGGCTCTCTCTCTCTCTCTCTCTCTCTCTCTCTGTCTCTGTCTCTGGCTCTCTCTCTCTCTCTCTGTCTCTGGGCTCTCTCTCTCTCTCTCTCTGTCTCTGGGCTCTCTCTCTCTCTCTCTCTCTGTCTCTGGGCTCTCTCTCTCTCTCTCTGTCTCTGGGCTCTCTCTCTCTCTCTGTCTCTGGGCTCTCTCTCTCTCTCTCTCTCTCTCTCTCTGTCTCTGGGCTCTCTCTCTCTCTCTCTCTCTCTGGGCTCTCTCTCTCTCTCTGTCTCTCTCTCTCTCTCTGTCTCTGGGCTCTCTCTCTCTCTCTCTGTCTCTGGGCTCTCTGTCTCTGGGCTCTCTCTCTCTCTCTCTCTGTCTCTGGGCTCTCTCTCTCTCTCTCTGTCTCTGGGCTCTCTGTCTCTGGGCTCTCTCTCTCTCTCTCTGTCTCTGGGCTCTCTGTCTCTGGGCTCTCTCTCTCTCTCTCTCTGTCTCTGGGCTCTCTGTCTCTGGGCTCTCTCTCTCTCTCTCTCTCTCTCTGTCTCTGGGCTCTCTTTCTCTCTCTCTGTCTCTGGGCTCTCTCTCTCTCTCTCTCTGTCTCTGGGCTCTCTCTCTCTCTCTCTGTCTCTGGGCTCTCTCTCTCTCTGTCTCTGGGCTCTCTCTCTCTGGGCTCTGTCTCTGGGCTCTCTGTCTCTGGGCTCTCTCTCTCTCTCTCTGTCTCTGGGTGACCCACCGCAGACGGTGCTCTGCCTCCAGTCTCCCAGCTGCACCTGCGCCAGCTCGCAGGCCGCCACGTAGGACTCCAGGGAGGTGCAGAGCTGGCGGGCGTCGCCCAGCGTGGCGCAGTGGTCGTACATGCAGCTGTTCACGTAGAGCTGGGGGGGCACAAAGCTGTGGCAGTGCTTGAAGACGTCGCCGAAGAGCACGCTGCACTCCTGGTAAGCCTCGCCCTCCAGCTGGGGGTCACAGGTAGCCGGCACTGGAGGGCTGTCCGCACAGCTGGAACAAAACGTGGCGAGGGTTGTTTTCCTTTCCTTTGAATACTCTTGTATTCATATCAGTATTTAGTAGTCTTGCTCTCGTGGATTATTTTTAGGCCCTGTGTGCACGTTAGATTGATGTAGGCCTGGATAATCACTTTCGAAAAATAAGTAATTTATTAATACCATTTTTGGTGCGTAGTACATCTGGAGGGAAAATTAACTTCAGTACAGTCCAGTTTTATTGCAAATTTTGTATCAGGTTAAAACGGTAAACTGAAATGTCTCTTAGGACATTTTGTAAAGGCTTTTCATTATAAAGATCAATACCTGGAGCTTCTAGATTCTCCTATTTCTTAGCTGCATGTGTTATTGCCTGTGTGTGGAATAAATTCACTAACAAGTACAAAGAAAGTAACAAAGACCCGGTATGAAAATTACACAAGAGAACTTACACCCACTCCCCATCCGCGGCCCTCCAGCTGTTCCCGAAAGCGTCCGCGCTGATCACAGGCACGCCGTCTGGCGTCACGAAGTCGTCGAACTGGCTGTTGGAGTAGGTGCCGCAGAGCCCGCACACCTCGCCGCGGTGACGCTCGTCGACCCGCACGAAGAGCCTGTGGTCCCCGTCGAAGAGGAGCTGCAGGCCGAAGTCCGTGTCCACCTGAACGTATGGCCCCTGCAGGTACACCTTGATCCCTCCCGCCGGCTCTGCAGGTAGCTGCAGCAGAGAGCCGTTCACCTGGTCCAAAAAAGCAAACGGGGGGTTGGGTTATGATGAAGCTGGACTGGGTTGTGCTGAAGCTAGGTTGGGCTATGATTAAGCTGAGTTGGGCTATATTGAAGTTCAGATGGGTTATAGTAAAACTGGACTGGGTTATGTTGAAGCTAGGTTTGGCTATACTGAATCTGGGTTGTGTTATAGTGAAGCTGGATTGGGTTATGCTGAAGGTGGGTTAGGTTATACTGAAGCTGGGATGGGTTATACTGAAGCCGGGTTGAGTCATTCTGTAGGTCAATTTGGCTGCACATACAGAGCTTTACATGTGAACCACTAAAAAAAAGTGCAGATGACTGACTAGATACCCAGCACTTACATAAACCCTCTTCTCCTTCCTCAGGGCCAGGTGAACGCCCCGTGCCTCCAGGGTGACGGAGTTCAGGGCCGACCATGCCGGGTTCCCCCGGTTCTCGTTCCTGCCTGTCACGGTGAACTGGACGGGGCTCTGCCCGCACGTCGTTGCCAGGGTGTAGTTGCAGCCGCCCTGGAAGTCGTAGAGCTTGCCGTCGAAGGTGAGGAAGTGGGGGTCGCCGAACACGTGACAGGTGGCCACGCTGGGGGCGAAGCAGCCGATGACGCCATCCTTGACCCTGCAGACCTGGTCCTGGCTGCAGGACACCGGCGAGCACTGGATCCTGCCCCGGCCCATGCACTGGCACTGCATCTCACAGTCGCCCTCCATCACCGTCACGCCTTTCTGCGGGCGATACAGACACATCGCGAAAACATCACCACAACGTGTCAAAGACATCACTCTAACAGCATCCAAACATTGGCAAAACAATACAGAAACATCACGCTAACGTCACATGGAAATCAGTTTAAGATCATGTTAATGCTGCCTAAACATCACAAAAGCATGACGGCTTCATGATTTCACCAGCTGAAATGTAATGTAGGTCGAAAATGTATTCTAAAATATGGAAAATAGTAAAGAGAAGAAAAACCCTTTTATGAGGACGTGTGTCCAAACTTTTGACTGGGGCTGTATGTATACTGTGCAGAGGCAGTGATACCTCCACATGCTGTCCATTGATCCAGCAGCCGCAGTCGTCCTCCGGGACGCACTTGCCCCCGCTAAGGAAGTAGCCGGCGTCACAGTCACACCTCTCCTCACAAACGCCGCAGCTCATGGGGATGTCCTGGGCGGAGCACGTGGAGGGGCAGCCGCTGGCACAGGCATTGTAGTGGCTGTTGGCCTCGCACACCAAGGCTGCAAACAGAACCAGGCAAGTTGGCGTTACCATCTGCCACTTATGCATGCAGCGGTGATAAAGAAGGAGTCACAAAGGTAGCAATGAGCGAAGTAAAACCTTTGTGAAGCACTCAGTGGGTGGGGCTGTATTGCAGCCTCCGAGGACTTACTGGTTTTAATCAACCGATGTGCTGTGCTGAAGAAAGCAAAGCTTTATGGGTGGTTTCATTTACATTTACACTTACTCATTTGGCAGATGCTTTTATCCAAAGCAACTTACAAGTGAGTAGTTTCACATCTAACTGACAGACAATTTTAGGCCCACCATTTGAGCAGTTCACAAAGCCTTACATCAAACACCCCCAATGAAGCGGACAACTTACGGCAGAAGGTGGCGTTCCTCCAGGGCGGCAGGGTGACCCCGGCGCTCTGGCACGCCGTCGCAAACGCCTCGAGCGCCGTGCACAGGGTCTGGGGGTCGCCCTGGGAGGCGCACATTTTGAAGACGCAGCTCTGGAAGAAGGCCTCGGGGCTGATGACGGAGGCGCAGCCGGCGAAGGGGCCGTCCGCCGCCACGATGACGCCGCAGTTGGGCTCGCTCTCGAACTCCGCCTCCTCCCACTGCGGGCACGGGCGCGGGTGGAAGGCCGCCTCGCACGATTCCCCCGCGCTCTGCCAGCTCCGGCCCAGCTCGCCGGCGTCGGCGGCGCGCAGCCCGTCGGGCCTGGCGTAGTCGTCCTCCCTCAGGTGGTTGAAGTTGCCGCACAGGCCGCACACCTGGCCGGAGTACCGCGCTGGAACCGCCACCTGCACGGCGTCGGCCGCGTCGTACGACACCGTCAGCTTGTAGTCCGTCTCCAGGACGACGAGGTTCCCGGCTGTGCTAACAGTAACAGCGCCGCCCCTCAGGCTCAGGGGGAGACTTCTCCAAATTCCATTCACCTGGAGGGGAATGAGCAGGACACACACACCAATAGATATGTCGTCTTTATCTGTGTTTCACCCATTTTAGTTTTACAGTCTCTTTGAGCAAAGAAACTCAGTCAACAGGGTGACTTTACACACAGAAAACATTTGAATCACAATGACATGCAACAGATTAAAGCTGGGAAGATTTTTTGTAATTTAATTTTGCCTTAGGATGACTGCAATATAATACTCCTTTCTTTTAAAAGATTCAGAGAAATACAGAAGGAGTGTATCCCTGTACAGTAGCTCAGTAGAAGCAAAGGAAGATGAGGCTCCACAGCTAAATGGCTGCCTCGCAGGCCGCTGGGAGAAACCCGCTGGCGGGAACGGCGGCACTCACCATGACCTTGCGCGTCTCCCTTTTCAGCAGGGACAGGGTGAGCCCCCGCAGGTCCACGTTCAGCTGCTGGATGGCGGAGGCGGAGGAGTTGGCGCGCTGCTCGTTGCGGGCCTCCACGCTGAAGTAGGGCACGGGCGCGGCGTCGGCGCACACCTTGGCCAGGACGTAGGTGCAGGGCCCGGCGAAGCGGAAGCTGGCGCCGTCGAAGGTGCGGAAGTGCGGGTCGCCGTGGAGACTGCAGGTGGCGACGGCGGAGGGGAGGCAGGCCGGCGCGCCGCCGGTCCTCCCGCAGGTGTGCTTCTCCGGGCAGGAGGCGGGGGAACAGGTCAGCTGACCGCCGGGGGCGGAGCAGCTGCATTTGGTGGTGCAGGCGTCATCAGTCCAGAACTCGCCCTGGGCGCACTGCTCGCCTGTGTGTTCACACAGAGAAACACAGTGAACGAACATATGTAAAGTACCACTACTGCTACCACTTACTGCAGCCCAGTGTCAACTGCTGTGTACTTGTATAGTTGGATGCTATTACCAGGCAAGGCTGCAGTAAGCAAGCTAGGCTCTATGCTTCCAGGTCTCCAGAGAGGCATAGTTAATTTGGCAACATTTCTCTGCTCATAAATATATTTTGGGGGCCAAATTCTCAATAGCAAAATGTGTGATTAAACATTGAAATGTGTACCAACTACTGAGGTTTATAAACTTGATTAGATCACAGGTTTATGTGACCATCAAAGCACTTCTTTAACTTTTTAAACTTTTGTACTTTGCTACCTTTCGGCATTGATATATCTAGCTAGAGAACTGGATATTCTGCTCAATATTTTGAATATTTTCTTGGAAGCATTCCTTATCCAGGGATTGTAAATCGTTGATTCAGCTTTTAATGTCATGTTGTGAAAATCTCAAAACACTGGCCATTTGTTTTTGCGCCTTCAATATTTAGTAGTTTAAATCTACCTGAAAGTTAAAAATCAAAGCCTCAGCTGAAAACAGCTCTGGAGGCCACTGATGGGATTACATTCATGAGATTACAAGGAAAGAGGTGCTCCTCTGGCTGTTTTTATTTTATTAAAGTTTTTTTTTGTGAAAATGCAAGGAACTTGATCCACAATGATGTGAGCTCCTGTTGTGCTTGAGCTCTTCTTTAAAAGATCTGGTTCATTCTTCAAGGCTTAAAGAACAGGAGAGACCTACCACATGGTCCCCTCCGCACTCCAACATTGTCAATGGCTATTTCTCCTTCTTCAGCCAGTCCCTGGCTGGACTCAAAGACCACCTGCCAAAGATGACACCTGTCACACCATTGCTATGCAAAATCAGGTACCAGAGACATATGCTACAGAGTTTTTATACTGCATGACAGAGATCTCCTCCAGTTCAAAGCACTGGTAAGAGAATCACTTGTCCTGACTTATCCACATCTTTTGGGCTAAACAATGCAAAGCCATGTGATATGTTGAGCTCCTAACCACTCCAAAGCCTGGAATGGAGTGAAGCAGAATGGGGTGGCAGAATACCTGTATGGTTGTCTCCTTAACGTAGGACAGGGGGACAAACACTTGTTGCCAGGACGTGCCAAGAGTGACCTGTGAGGTCCAGCGTACTGTCTCCCCGACGTCATCCTTTATCAGGACTCTGAGGTCCGTTCCGTTCAGCCCGGGAGTGCGGTACCAGAACTCCAGGCATAAGTCGCCCGAGACATTGATGGGGCCGCTCTCCAACCGGGTCACCCCAAAGGGATTCATTAGGCTGTCCTCTCTAGACAGATAGGCTCCTTCTAAACAACAAACAAACAACACAAGAAGCAATCAGAAGTCTGTCACTGGCTGACCAATGCCCCCTTGTCCTATGAAGGCTTTGAATAACCATTATGTTTTGATGGATTTTCTGCCTTTTGTTCTCTCAATGAGTGTCTCACTCTATTTGAAAACAGATTTTACTGGGTTCATTTCATCAACTAATGTTTACTTAAGGGTAAAAATAATAATTAACATTTAAAAAAACTCTTGAGATCCTTCAAGCTAAATTATCATTACTCATACCCCAGTGGCAGTCGGTTAGCTTCAAAGGAGGCCAACCTAAAACAGATAGTAGTTCTGAATCTGTTTTCTGTGATTTAGAAGCTTGCCAGTTTTAGAAAGACTTACCCATCAAAAGATAATCGCTTTTTATTTCATTACAAAAAAGAGCTTGTGTTATTTTGTTGAATTAAATACTCTGAATATGTCAGAGATTCTTTTTAAACAACATGGAACTTAAAACCATATTTTCCTCATAAATAAAACATTTTTTTCTGGAGTTAAAGCCAGCACTACCACATCAGATGTGTTAAAGAGGGACCAACTGGTCTTGGGCCATCCTTATTTAAATTGCCATGCTTGTTAATTGTAAAGGTAACTTCCCTGCCTCTCCTATGTGTAGCTCACCAGCCTTTGCTGCTGAATAACCACAGCATTAAGGATCCAGTCACAATAACATTTAGATGAAAAAATACTGTACAGTGAGGTATTTTATCCTTTATTTTATCCTCTCCACGAGAGGGTCTGCTGCCCGATTTCTCAATGAAGTGGCTGCACTCCAGCTGAATTGCCTTCTGGAGTACACTGGGCAATAAAATGTGATTATACAGCAGGGAGGACTGCGATGCTTGTTGAGTCAGCAGAATTTGTCAGAGTCCTGATGTGGACTGTGGACTAATTTTCCCAGAAATGATCAGAGGAAGGTAAAAAAAAAAAAATCTAGTCATGTTGAACTCCAAAGACACAATGGCGGAATCTTGGAAGGTTCAGCCCCCATTTTTGCATTTGTACCTGCAGAGATGTCGCAAGGGTGTGTGGAAATATTCTGCATGGGTCACATGCCAGTTTGTCAGGAATTATGGGGGAAGTACCTTCTCCTTGCTGTGTTCGGATCCAGCCCAAGTGAGTCCACCCGCAAAATGGAGCCTGGTCATTGTCAAAGTCACATTTTGTAATGTATTCTGAGGAAAAAAAGAATAATAGAGAAATTAGATTGGACCAACAAAAAAAAAGAAAACAGAAGAAATGAGCTGAACACGCAAAAGGTCAAGTAAACGGCAGTCTTCGGGGGCCTTTCGTGTGCCTGTCATGAGCTGTGCTTTTGTCCTGGATCACTGTAGCAGGAAATTGGTGGTGTTGAAGCGGACACTTTAATTAGTGCCGCAAATGGCACAGCTACTTTAAATCCCATTTTCTGAGATACTCCTCACTCTGCAAACTGCCATACAGGCAACAAAGAAACATCACTTATATCATTCGGTCACATGATTATACAGGATACTATAAAACCAAGCCCTGGATATACAGAAAGGATTATATACAGGACATGATATTAGCCTATAAGGGATATATACAGGACATAATATTAGACTATGTATAGCATCACTGCAAAAAGTGTTGTATTTAAATCAGTGTAGCATAGTGATAAGGAGCAGGACTCATAACTGAAAGGTTGCCATTTTGATTCCCCACTGGGGCACTGCTGTTGTACCCTTGGGTAAGGTACTTAACCCAGAATTGCCTCAGTAAATATACAGCTGTATAAATGGGTAACATGTAAAACATTGTAACCTATGTAAGTCGCCCTGGATAAGTGTGCTTGCTAAATGACATTAATGTAATGTAATTAGAGATGACAATTAGAGGGAGCTTGAATAAAATTGTTAATATTGCGCTGTTACTGAGAGAGATGCATGCAGTGGGTTTACTCACCTGCATCTGGTTTCCAGCTTGGTAGAGTGACAGATGAATTCAAGTCTACGACTCTGTGGCACAAGAAATAAGGGAGAGTCAGGATTCTGTTAGTGAAGCTCAGAATAAAGTGACTCCGGGTCTTCGTGACCGTAATGAAGTCTCCTCTGAATGATCGTGCAGGCAGTTGAAAAGAAGCGCACAGATTAAATGTTTCTTGAAGATGAAATAACTTCTCTGCAAAGGGAAAAGCCAGGGAGAATGCTGGAGAAATGGAAAGAAAAACAGCAACTGCTGTAATTCTGGAGACGGAGGGATGATAGGACAGAGACAGAAAATTAAAGAGACTAAGAGGGAATAAAACAGAAGAAATGAGAGAGAAACAGAGAAAGAGGGAGAGAATGGGCTAATAAAGTGAGTTAGTAAAAGAAGGAGGGGAAGAAAGATTGAGAGGGGGACAGAGAGAGAGTAACAGAAAGAAAGGAGGACAAAGTAATGCAGCAGTAATATAGAGAGGGAGAAAGGTTAGACAGATATGTAAAGTAAAGGAGAAGAGAGAAGGAGAGACCCACACTGTGTAGGCCCCTGTATGGGTAAATGCGTAAAAGCAAGTGAAAGATACTGGGAGAGAAGGAGACCCATCCCATGTACGACCCTGTCTGTGAGAGACAGAAGGAATAAAAGCAAGTGAAAGAGAGACCCATTCCATGAAGGACCCTGTCTGTGAAAGACGGAAGGAATAGCAGTGAGTGAAAGAGAGACCCACTCCATGTAGGACCCTGTCTGTGAGAGACAGAGGGAATAACAGTGAGTGAAAGAGAGACCCACTCCATGTAGGACCCTGTCTGTGAGAGACAGAGGGAATAGCAGTGAGTGAAAGAGACCCACCCCGTGAAGGCCTCTGTCTGTGAGAGACAGAGGGAGACTGCGAGGATCAGACTGAGTGGTGCTCTTCCAGCCATGTTCTCTCGCGGCAGACTCCTCTCACCGCCACAGATGCAGATCAATCTGTGGGCAGGGGGAGGGCACTCGACCTTATCAAGGCGCTGGATGGGAGGGGAGGGCACACAGGTGACCATAAAACCGGTCCTTGCTGGTGGCTGGGTGGAGGGGAGGGGAGTGGATGGGGGCAGGGCTCGTCTGACTTAATCACCCGCCGATATACATTCCCTGCCTGGTGACTTATGATCGCCGTAACAGTAGTTACTCATGCTGTGTGTGTTCTGCCTGAGCTATTCTGTAGCCTCATGACGTGTAAGGTGACAGTGGCACCCTTTCATTCCCAAACAAGACCCTGCCAAGAAAGATGTGCTCTTTTGTCTTGTTAATAAAAAAAGGTAACCTTTTTAAATGGGCCAACACTGGCTAACTGACAGGTAATTAATATAGAAAACTTCTGGCATTTAAAGCCAGCCAAAGCCCCTGACAGAATAAGAATTTCATATGGTTTGTTTTTTAAAATACTTGAGGAAAAAAATGTAATTGTTGCCTGTCAGCAGATAAATGTGAATCAATAAGTGAGCATCTTACTAGACTGTAATAACACCATCCTTTCCACCATCCCAGAAAAAGGTATTATTGCATAATAAACTTTACGCAACAAGCTGCACACTAATCCAAACTGGAAAAGCACGATAAACAACAATGTTGCTCTGCGTGACAGAGAAATGTTTCTCTTTTTTTGCCATTTCTCCAAACCTTGACATTGAGGTGCTCCTGTTATCACCCAAAACACCAAATGCCATGTTCTCATCCTCCCTTTGGGTAAGGTCTGTCTTGTGGAATGTGGGACTTTCGTCACCTGTTCCATATGCTAATTATGAAAAGGCAGAGGGTTTCAACATTTCCTTCGCTGCGGGGCATTTACGACAATGAAGATTAATGTTTAAACGTGGGCATATTTACAGAGGTGTTCGCCCTGACATTGAGATTTTGGGGGATGTGTGGAATGCTTCGGTACCGTGTGACTGTGCCAGGTAAAAGAAAACTCTCGAATCAGTTCCACCAGGAATTTTTCCTCAAATAAATCCCTCCTGCATGTCCCATGTGTTCATTGAAAGCACAATGTATGACTCTAGCATTATAAAATGGCTGAATCAGTCAAGATGATGTATTTCAATTAGCAAATCAATCACAACTTGCCTCGATGTTCACACAAACATCAAAAAAGTACTATTTTACAGCCTTATTGTCCCTTCTTGGAAAGCAGAACTCGATGCTTCAATTCAATGACCCTGACAATGGTATTTTTGTGAGGAAGATGAGCACAATATTGACGTACTGTTCTGTAATGACTAAATCAGGGCAATAGAGGCATCGGTGAGGCGTTCACTACCTCCACTGGTTTAATGGTTAAACCACTTGAGGAAAAGTACAGAAAGTACTATAGGGTCCCAGAGCATTTCAGAGGGGAGGAGGCTTCATACAAACACCTCTTCCAACAAGCTGGTCAATGCTCTTTCAAAAACTGTACAAAGTTAAATCATTCCCCGAATCAATGTTATGCAGTTCAATCACAATTTACGCTGCAAGCTTTTGCTCAAATGTACATTAAATATTCTTGAAAAAATTTCTTTTCCACGTAACAACAGGGTACACAAATGAGGCATTTAAAAAGTTGTATATGTTCACAGACATCTTTTAAGCCCTGGGGTACTGAATTGGAATTTACCATATAGAAGTCTTTATCATAAAGTAATGGTAAGCTATGTACTCCTGGCTGCGGTCACAGAACAGACACAACCAGTAAAATAAATATATAAAAATAAAATGCATACATAAAAATAAAGCTGACTCACTTATCATTTTCATATTATGATAATAATACATATTATCCTCTTGCTTAGTAACACTCTTCTGGACTCACGTAGTTGTAAACAATGCCCCGCCTGGGAACTGAACTTGCAAACTTTGGCTAATGAGTTCAGTGCTACCATTCCATGCTACCACCCTGAACTGACTTACTGGATTGATTTATCAATCCTTATCCCTATAATTGTGTTTGTACAATGTTACTTTAACATTACAGCAATGTAATTATACCATTGTGACAGGGTGAGAATGTTTTTCTTATAAATATATGTTGCCAGGTTCCATATAATCAGACTTGTATTGTGCCATTGCTGACATAATTGCAATGCTCAACACACAAATGAAAAATAATCCACCCATAAAATCAAGAGCTTTAATAATATTTCTTTTTAAGCATAATTTCTCATGGATTCTGCATGGACTCTTGCCTGTTACAAGTCCTCAACAGCTGAGCACATTATGTAATAAGTGTGTACCTTCCTTCAGAGATATGTGGTTTGTGGACAGTATGAGAGATAAGCATGAGGAAAGAGAGAGTTAATGAATTTATTTTGTTATCTTTTGGAAAAGGCAATCATTCCAGACATCTCATCGAGGAGGGGCAGTCTTACAATTGGCATCTGCCCTGTGAAAACTCAGACAAAAGTCTACATACTGTACCTTAGGAAACTTGGTAGGAGGCTGGTAGCTCAGAGTGTACCCTCAGTTTCTGTGGTGACAAGTACACCCCCAGGCTATAGCAATGACAGTCCTAATCCTGCAAGCTAACCCAACAGGGCGATGGTGACCAAGTTTATGTGGTCTAGTTTGGTATTAAAATTAAAACCTTCTTGGGTCAGAGCAGACTGACTCTGAGCACAAGGTTCCTGAAATGGTTTACTGGAAGCACCACCTCCTAATTGACCTCAAAAGAGTTACGTAAGCACTGACACCTATGCATGCACATGCCTGCATATTCTTGCGAAAGTTATCTACAGGATAAGGTACCAGGGACGGAATTTAAATGAAATTTTGGGCAGAGAACACTGCAATGCTGAAGTGTGCTCAAAGTGGGTCATGCTTCCTTCAGAATCCCAACTATTGCTTTTAGACCTCAGCCCAGTGTATCTGAGTGGCTTGCCAAGAAGAACTTTGGAAGTCTTAATTTACTATTACCTTATATTCTGCCTTTATGAATTGCAACTAATACTGACTTTTGTCCAACTTCCCTGGGGAGGAGTCTACAAGTGGCATGGCGTCAGATAAATGATAACTCGGATAAACAAATCGATCATTTGTCTCCCTTTTACATAAGTCAGCCTGTTAAGCATCCTGGCTCTACAGGCCAATGACTGTGGATGCTGGAGAAAACCCCCTTACCTTTAGTGCACAGTGCTTTACTTTGTAACCAATGTGTAATTACAGCAAACCAAGACTATGCCTTACCTTTAGCAACTGTGGTCATGTGATCTGAATAACATTAGCTTGCCCATAACTGTTACCCTACAAGTGGGTACTTTCACGGCAGTTATTCTGCACTTGTTTATGTAAATACTGTGTATTTATGGCATCATTAAAAATAAAATGAGCAGAAATATTCATCTGTTTGCCCACACTTGATTAAATATGCACAGTTGTGAACTTATTGTGAAGACAAAATTTAAACATTAAACAGTAGCCAGGGAGCTGAATGTGTGACTGGGTAGGTTGCAGACTGGAATATCTGAAGGGTCACTGCTGTTTCATTCATGATGAAGATAGCTGACCGGCCATATGTCAGTAAAAAAGACCAGAGTGTATAAATCTGTAACATGTAATATAAAAGCAGTAATATTTACCCCATTAAGCAAAGCAGATAAATACAGAAACATACTGGAAAGCATTAATTGATTAGCATGCTGTCTGAAATCTGTTTATCTCATGCCAGAGCATCCAAATGGGTCTTGAATCTTACTGCATTCCCCTTAAGTCAAGCAGAAACACAATGCTTCTTCCTTATAAATATGTTGGCATATGTCCAACCAAATGCATAATATCTGGGAATGTTTTGAAACATAACCAGTCTGTTGAGCATGGTGCTTCTCATGAACTTTGACTTTAAGATATACCATCCTTACTGCAAGGAAATATTATACTTTTGCTTAACTATTTTTGCCAAGCATGTAGTTACTCATTCATGAAAAGTACTGGCCTACGTGACAATGTACAGTATTTTTCATGTCAAGCAAAAATCTTGTCATTGCAAGCTCTTACTTTTTATGTGGTTCCATTTCCTATATCACTGTCACATACAGTATAAAGTAGTAATAGTCCTACTAATTATTTATTAATATATTAATATTATTTATTAATATTGTTATTTCAGAGGAATAGTACATTAATTTCACTCTCATCTGCTTTTATTGTATGGTAGACTCTCAGTCTGGTTGCAGTACTGAATCTTTGTTTCCAGTGCTAAATGTAGGCCAAGGGGTTGGGCAGTAATGGTTCTGGATAGGCAGCCTCCAAATATACGGGCTGTACTTTGACCAGGCCTGTTTCGGAGGAGCCAAGATGAGGCTAATCTCTGCTGATAAGGCCTCACCTGCAAAGTGGGTCCCCTCCTCGGCCGGAGCCTGCCCCGCAGCACACCTCTTTATCAGGGGCTGAAGTCTAATAATGCTCCCGATAGCTGTAACTGGGGGAACACTGATGTTACGTAAGGGCCTGTAATATCACGGTGGCATTGCCTGGCGGTCATCAACCTGGCGGAGGGCGCGTCTATTGTCAGTACCGACGCCTACATTTTCCCGACCTGGTCTACGTTACCTTTTTATCCTCAAAGCCATGCTTCAAATGACACATTACACAGCAATCAAGTGAGAGGATCTGGTCTGAGCCAATCCTTACCTTACATTATTGTCATTTAGCAGACAGACTTATCCAGAGGGGCTTACATAGGTTGCAATTATTACGTTATCCATTTATGTAGATGGATATTAACTGAAGCCATTCTGGGTTAAGTACCTTGCCCAAGGGTACATCAGCAAGTGCCCCAGTGGAAAATTGAACCAGTAACTTTTCGGTTATGAGCCCTGCTTCTTACCACTATGCTACACCGCAGCCCTAATATGAACAGAAGAGTACAGGTACATATTTCTACACCAGCCTACAGCTGGTCATACAGCACCTGTGTTTTTATGATGTTCCCACCTGGAGATGCCCTGCGATAAAGCAGGATAAGAATTTTTGCAAAGCTAACAGGTTAACTCAAGCTGTTGTTTCGGAAAGTTTCCAGGTGTCTAAAGGCTCTGTCATGACGGCATTGTAACTGTAACAGAATGTAAAGAATCATGAGCCGTTCTGCCACTTCATTGGGAGGGGATGTTTGTTCAACCCACAATCCCCCAGCCCCCCCAAGGCCATATTCCGAAAATAGTAACAATTCCTGCAGGAAGCTGGGGTAAAGTTCTACTTAATGACAAATGGCTTTCTTTGGTATGTTAATGGTTATCAATATATCATTACTGTAACACTACATGCCAGCACATGCCCCTGGTGTTGTTTTTATGAGCTACTTAAAGGAAGAGCAAGAGAGCTTGCTCTCGTGTTAGAGATAAAAATATCAATAGAGGTTAGAAAACAATAGCAGCAATGTGTCAATTCATGCATTTCATTTATTGCAAATTTATCAGCCATATTCACATCCCTGTGTTTCACTGTATGCATCTAGTGGGGAATGAAAAAAATATTATTTAACCTAACCGGTCTTCTACATTATATGCCCTAAAATAGATGCATAATACATTATTATCGAATATAGAATATATTATAGACTATAGATATATTACAACATATTTTCATAACATAGATATATTATAATATTCATTTAAATATTAATACAATTAACATGTTATGCCCCAAAGCCAACATACATTATGCAAACCACAGTAGATATATTTTCAGGAAAGGATTTATTTGTTTAAAAACGTTTTTCTGAGGCACTGAGCCTACTAATATATGAAAAAGGACTCTGCAAGTGTATGGGGTTTTGTGGCTAATATGTGATAGATTTAGACCATTAGACCACTGACCTTCTCATAAACAGCGTAATCCGAGGCCCATGGCAGCTGGTCCGTGATGAGGGAACATTATAGGGGTCACTCAAAGAGGCGTTTTCATGGGCGTGTGTGATCTGGCATGAAGAACAGGCAAAGGTAAACGCATGACTTTGCTTTGCCAGCCAATCTTTCCCACCACAGTGACGCAAGCCAGCCAGTGAGTCAGAAACCTTCTGGGCATTGGCTGCACAGTACCAGGTGTCTTGGAAAATTGGTCCAGTCCACACACAGCACATGTGAAATATTTCAGGTACCAATCTAAAAAAGGAAAAAGTCTTCACATCCAGCAGAGGGCAGCATATCCTATTTCTTGCTCGGAACACCATAGGTGTTCACATGCTGAGATGCTAGCAGTTTGGCTGTGGCCTGTTTGGGTTGAAAACCCACAGCTCTCACGCTTAGATATCCAGGCAGTACCCAGAGTGCCCAGAGCCTGCTGATCTATGTGAGATGTTAGACATTATTTTATGAGCTGAAATTAGTATGGTGACACATTATTTAACACCCTCTCTATCAAGCTAACATTTCTCCTGCATAAGCATTTCAAATGTCAGCGATAACCACTAGTGACAGTTGTGATAAATGCCACAAACTGTCACGGAGAGAAATTAAACCTTAATCATCCCCTAGACCAAGGCCTCTGACAGTCTGCATCATTTGCTGCCTTGCATTCTGATAAGCCGCTACGTTACCGCAGGTCCTGCGGAGTTTAGAAAACGTTTTGTGCGCCGTAGCAGTACCTGTAGGTCCACAAATCTGATCTCTCGAACCTTGTCCTTCTCCTTTTTGTAAAAAAGTGAGTATGACTTTGCCCCGCACCCCCACAGAGCCAATTTCGGGGCCTCGCTGCGCCATGTTTCCCCGGGCCCTGACGGTCGCTGGAGTCACGCCGTGTTCCCCATCGATCCTCCCCTTCTGAAGTGCAGAACACAGAGCATTAACTGGCGCCTCGTTCCGGGAGGGTGGGAGGAGGAAGGCGAAGGACAGCCCAGATCAAAGCCAACCCCGCAACGTCCCGCCCGGTGGATTCTTTTCTCTTTCAGCCTTTTATTTTTAAGGAGGAGGAAAGGATCGTTACGGGAAGCTCAGCTCATGAAAGGTTTCGGAAGCTGAGGTAGATCCACATTGACCGGGGGAGGGCGGCGCCCCGCTGGGTTCACCTTGCAAACTCCTCCGCCGCCCGACCGGGGAGAGTTTCTGTCCTCTGCCCCGTACTGTGCAAAGAAGCAAAGTTTCTTAGGGCTGATTTCACAAGCCCTGACAGTCTCTTACCCAGGACTGAGTCACACATTCGGACAAGGTGAGGAGCACGTCTCTGTAGCCACCGTCCCCTGATCAGTTCCCCGCTGTGCATGAAATTGGAAATTTGACATGGAAATCAAGGCTTCTATGTATGTAGGCCCTTTTGAGGCTTGCTCTATTGGTGGTTGAGCCGAGTTTAATTAAGAGTTGTGACATTGAGAGGAATTACAACACTGCTCTCAGCATCGGTCTTCTACGTTAGAAATTTATATATGGCTGGGATTACGCATTGAAGGAGCCCTTTCCCCTTGGGGTTGAGTTGAAGAGAAGAACAAGGACTTCACAGTAATACTGGTGTTGAAACACAGGGCGGGGGCAGAGATTATGGAGTTAGGCCAAACAGTACGCAGCGCGTAGGACAGCGTCGAGTGTACGTATCCCGAACACTTGAGGGACGGGCTGCCACCTTCAATCGCGTACGCGGGAGAGACGGAGAGGGAGAGTCTTCTTGTCTTGTCTTACATCTGCCGTGGGCTGGTGTAACCTGCGTGTGAACTGCCTAAAATGAAAATCAAGAGCATAAAAAGCGGGGAATAATTCATCTCGGCTCCGCCGGGGTATGGCGGAGCTCTGAAGCCCGGGCTGCCTGGGGGCCCCCGTGGAGGAGCGGAGGAAGGTAACAGCAATCAGGGAGAGAGATCAGAGAGTCCCGTCTGCAAGGAGAGAGGGGGAGAGAGAGAGAGAGAGAGAGAGAGAGAGAGAGAGAGAGAGAGAGAGGGAGGGGAGGAGACAGAAACAGTGAGCAGGCAGGGAGGCACGGCGCTGACGGTTAGGCAGGCGCAGGAAGCTGGAAGCTGGGAGAAGGAGAGGAATGATGCCGGCGGGCATCAACGTTGGCAGGAAGGCCAGTGGGCAGACGCGGTGCTGGCAGACAGGTAGGCAGATGCCTACAGATATGCCGATGGCAGGCAGGCAAGCTTAGCGTCCGCAGGTCCTGCACCAGCGGGCACGCTGCCGGGCATGGAGAGAACGAGCAGCCAGGAAGGCAACGGCGCTGACAGGTAGGCCAGGCAGGGCCGGCACAGCCAGCAATGCGGAGAGGACCTGTGTGGGTAGACAGGCGGGAAGAAACGGCCACAGCAGACAGGAGGGAAAGCAACACTACACACGCGGGTAGGCGAGCATGAAGGCACAGTGCTGGCAGGTAAACAGACAGACACCTACAGTACCTGACTGCCCACCTGCTGGCTCCTACCTAGCTGCCCACCAATTAGCATTGTTCTGGCCTGCCTGTGTGCCGGTGCCGTGCCTGCCCGCCTGCCTACCTTAAACGTTTGTGTTCTTTTTCATTGATTAAAGGAGGGGACTGATAAATTAAGCACCAGTAACAGTCGCTTTAAAGCTTTATGGGTCTTGTAATTTTGTGTTTTAAAATGCTTTGTCAACGCCACGCTGTTTATTGTCATGCCGGTTAAGCTCATTTGAATTAAATTGAACTGAGAGCAAGGCAGAGATAGAGGGAGGCAGAGAGAGAGAGGAAGGGAGAGAATGGGGTGGGGGCAGAGAATGGGAGAAAGAGGGGGAGGGGTAATGAGATTGAGTTAAAGAAAGAGGGAAAGAAAGAGACAGGGGAAGCGTGATGTATACAGGGAGGGAAATGGAGAGTGAGAGAGAGACCTGCCAATCAGCATGAGAAGCCGGCCCCGCTTCACTAGCCTGTCAGGGCCCCCTCGTTTGCAAAGGACGCGGTGAGAGAGAGAAAGGCACTTGATTGCAATTTGCAGGTGGGCGCCGATCGAAAGCAATATTTCACAGGGAGTTTAATTGGTGTTGATAAATCTGCCTTTGTACGTGCGGGAAAAAGGTCATTCTGGCGAGCCCGCTCCGCCAGCCCTGACTGGAAGCCGAGGCCGACCGCGCGCCCCCTCGCCAGCTCACTAAATCACTTTCTCACGCCGCTGAGTGACAGCACTGGGGGGAGCTAGAGGGACACACGGATACATACAGATGAACTCTCTGAGGCTCGTGGGGGTGTTGGGGGGCTTGCACAGTCTCTCTCTCGGTAATGTGACTGACAGAGCTGAGGTGTTTGGGAGTCTGTTATTCAGACGCCTCTGATGGTCCTTCCTTTCTTCCACAGCTCTGTTCTCCAGATCGTGCTTTCTTCCTCCTCGTCTCTGCAATAAAAATGAGACGTTCAGACGTTCTTCCCTTTTCAACCCTTCTGGAGTGTGTCTCAAATATGAGAGAGACTTTATTAATTGCAGTTTTTTTGATAATTTAAGCCGCCTTTGTGTGTGAGTGCAGGCAGCGCCACGGCACAGTGGTTATGAGCGGGGCCGCTAATCCAGAGATTGCCACTTCGGTTCCCGTGTGGGGCACTGCTGTTGCACCCTTGAGCAAAGTACTCAACTTCAATTGCTTAAATGGTTAGTTTGTAAACTGCAACGTAAGTTGCTCCGGATAATGCATTAAGAGCATGCATTAAGCAAATAAGGTTGTGAATGTATACAGAACTGATGATAGTTTTCAGCTTTCCTCAGATACACAATGTGACGTGGCAAACTGACAATGTTGTGACAATGTAACATAAATGTGACGAAAACAGCACACGTTATTGATAAGTATTGTTAGAACTCAGTCTTTGATCAGGTACAAGGGCATTTTCAAAATTTCAGGCCAAATTAATTCATAACTGGAATTCACTATGAGAGATGCAATTCACTGCACAAATGCAGTAACTCTCTACAAGTACAGTATTAAATAAAAGAAGATATTTTTTGCTGAGCAAAACTACAGAATAACAAAAAGTTCCATAGCGAAACTCACATATTTTCTACACATAGTTTCAGCTCAATTTTTCCTACTTCTAAAATGTTTAAATAAATCCTATGGATTTGTTGGTATTCTACAACTAGTTGGCTGTATTGATGTAATCTATATTGTGCATGCATGTGTGTCTAGGTAATCTGTACCATTCCAATCTAATCAGATGTATTTACAGAGATATAGGAGACCTGAAAGAAAATGCTCTGGCTTTGCTTTGCCACTCAGCCCAAAATCCACTCCATCACTGAGGCAGACATGTTGACTTTGGATGAGCACTGTGACAAACATACAAACAAACTCAGCTCTATTGATCCCCCCTGGACCTCATCAAGCCACCCCCGAGAATATCTCACCGACAGAGTCTCCAGGCGTGGGACGGCTTAGCAGTCTCACCCGCGGTTTGCAGGGATAAATCTCTTAATGAAGTTAAGACAGGACAGTGATGAGGTTTGCGGAGAGTGCAGGGTAGTCGTCCGTGCTCCGCAAAAGGTCAGACGCATGCGGAGGTGGCCGGGGGTGTGTGTGGGGGGCGGAGGGAGGGAGGGATCAAAACACGAGACCGCTTTGCGTGACCTTTAGGCCCGGGTGACCGCGGCGTTGGAAGGAGGTTTGTGAAACAAACAATAAGGACATTCGGTGTGGTGTGCAGCAAAGTGGTGACATGGCAACGGTGACCAAAACCCTAAAGCTCCCTACCTCTCTGCCGATAGTCGTGTTGCCGTTGCGTACGGGAGAGGTGCCTACTCTGAGGTCCGGGCTGAGGGCAAGCCCCGGTTCTGACGCTGCCCCGCTCCATGCCCCGTCACACACAGTGATTAAAAACACACCCTCTGATGTCCCTATCTTGCTCCGCCAGGCGAGATCTTCAAAGCTCCGTTTGCTCTCCTCTCCTTATTTTCCTGCGCTTTAAAGAGATTACGGCCATAATGTGGGAAGGGGCTTTCAGAAGGAAAGGAAAAAAAATAAAAACAACAGAGGAAAGAAAGACTGGGAGGGCGGGTGTTGGTTCAGGTAGGGGGCGGGTGGCAGTGTGGGGGCAGCGCTGGAAGGATTTGAGTTTGTTGTCGCTTAGCGTCTGTGTAAGTCGGAATCTACCTGGCAAATTCCGACATGTTTTTAAAATATCTATACCTGTATCAGTGTGACAGGGGTGATCCAAGCTGGCTTTTAGCATGTGTAAACTGTGCAATTCCAGTGCACATCTCACAAGGCACATAACAGGTTTTGCTCATCCTCCACAAACAGAAAAAAAAGTAATTGAAATCTTTATCCCAGATAGTGATGTCACTGTCAGTACGCTAGTATACACACGGAGTTCTGTTGCAGTATCAGTGCGCTGCTTCCTGCTGGCGTTGTGTATGAATCGGGCTAAGGGCTTGTGATGTTGTGGACATTCATGTTGTCCTACTTTGAATTAAAGTGGCTAGCACTGCCCACAGTGCTCTCGCAATCAAACAAAGGGCACTTGCAATGGCTCCACACGTTAAATGCAGTAAACTAACAGATGTGCACGTATTTACTTGCTGTCAGACTGTGATTCCAGACCTTCAGGGATCCATTTCCTGTGGAGAAGTGCATTCAGCACCCACTCGCTCACCCACACACACCTCCACCATTGGTGCCATACCTCAATAGGAGGTATTGTGGGGGTTCTGTCATATAAATATGGCTTGTAATGATAACACAAGCCACCCATGCTGTGGATCAGAGGGATGCGTGCATGCTGCTTTTGTTCCAGCCACTTCCAGCTGCATACCTCGACTAATTAAGTTAATTAGTTAATTAGCATGGCACAAGCAACTTAAGCTGAGATGTATTCGGCAGAAGAATATTCCTCTCCTCTGTGGTGGTGTGCTGTGTTGGTCTGATGGATTGGAGAGTGATACAAATCTTTCATGCATGGTCTTGCCGCTCCACTCCAAGATTGCCAAATTCCATAAAGCTTAAATAATCATTCGTCCTGCCTGTCATTTGGTGGAACGGGGGTAGGGGGAAACAAAAGCCTGCAGCAAAATGAATTGTTTTCTTAACTTTTATAGCAGGGCATAAGGAAATAAACCTGCACTCTGTTGTATGCCTGTAAAATTTTCATTTACTGTTGGCCGTATTCATTGGAAAGTCTAATGATTCATATTAATGGCTTTGGCATGGATTTATGTTTAATTTTAATGAATATATGGATTACATTCCATTTCAGCATGGAGAGAATTCTATCAAACACAACAGATATGGTTGGATGACTAATGGCCTCTAAACTTCATTTGGAACCATGGGTTCATAAATAAATTGCATTTTCTCGCTGTGTGTGGCCTTTGCATTTGAATTTCACGGTTTAAGTTAAAAGTATAGCAAATAATATGCAAAATAAAATGATTAAGTTTCCCAATTATCTGATTAAAGTATTGAAGGCTTTCTGCATGCTTTTATTTATCTTCGATACAGGTCCATTGCTGGAATTGTTTTTCTATTCCACGACCTGCCTGTTATATTTTGTGTAATATATTTCTTTGCTTGCCACTAAATAAAAAAATATGTATGTATAGGTCATGCATATTAAGGTGCAGGTTACTTGAGATGCCATATATCATTGTTAGCAAAAACTGATTGCATTTCTCCCCTGTAATAAAAGTGTTCACCTCTGAGTCAATCAACAATTTCTATCTCTGTGTCTTTCTTTTTCTTTCAGGGTTGAAGGGAGACACATGGGTTGATGAAAATATAAAAAACATGCAGCCATGCCTGCCTCCCAGCCCCCATCCAATGCTTGTATTCCACCCAGGTTGGGAGAGCAACCCTTAACATGTGCCTGCTGCAGGGTGGGCAATTGGTAGCCTCTCCTTTTGGCGGAAATTCTGCCTCTTGCTTGGCTGCATAGCTTGAGTTGTGTTGCTGTGATGGGCACTCACCCAGAAGTGTCAGTTGTGACAAGGCTTCCTCTTCCCTGTCATTCTCCATGATGCTCCTTCATTGCTTCGCGGGCGCAGAGATCTCAGAGATGCTGGCTGCCCCCGAAGGTCCTTGGCTACGATTCCTTCGCTCCTTTTTCGGATCGGCGTTCCAGTGTGAAGGCAACTTCCAGCATGACTCCTACAAATTAATCCTCTTATCATGAGCATCGTTTAAAATGTTTACCAATCCACAAACCACTGAGTGACAAGAGCAGCATATTCCCCCCCCACTCCCACTGGGCTTGCTCTTGTACCCTTCGCTCTGAATTTGAATGAACATGGATTAATTAACTTGGATTAAATTGAAAATTGTCTCTACAAATGCAAAAGTAAAATTAGCTTTACAGTTAGCGTTGCCCACCAACCCACACCGGTTACACAGGCATGTACAAGTGTATTTCAGCTTTACTAGTGAGGAGAGCATGCACTTGCCATATGATGAGTGGTATGCCAAGATGGACTCTTTGAGCCAACAGCTCTTTTTTTGTTAAAAAAGTAGCTGGAGTGTTCGAGGTCAACAGGGACCTGCCAGGGACCTTTGGCTGCAGATAAGAGGATTTTTTCCCCTCTAAGCTGTAATATTAAATGCTAATTTTCTATTTTTCCCTAATTTCCATCCTCCTGTTGGGACTACAAGGCTACCATAAAATCATGAGCTGGTTTTGATAAGCAGAAGCTAGCTATAAATTCCCCAGAATAGGTTCTTTGGCTTCAGCAATTTGCTGTCCTGAAGTGCACTCTTTACTCTTGGAACTGCATAGCTTGTCATGGTTTACACCTTACACACTACATGTTATTATCCTAAAGTACTATACTATACTACAGTGCACTACACTGTGGTTTAGGTATAAACTGTAAAACACTAAAGGCAGTTCTCAGATGAGGATCTGGAGTATATTTATCACCCAGTCACACCTGAACGGCTCATCATGATTTAATATATTACAAATTATATGGTTGTTTATGACTTGAATTACATTTCACGATAATGAAATGAAAAATGAAATGAAAACTGAATGCTAAAATGTTTTATTCACTGGTGCTGCAAGTGTTTGACAACCACAGCTGCATAACAGTGATGTATATCCCCCCTCGACTGGAGCGTGGAACATACAATGCTCCAGCCATCTCTCATTGGTAGAGACAGATGGGAAAGGGCATTTCAATGGAGAAATCAATCCACACCAAGCCCTTTAAAAGGGAATAGGTCAAGAAATGCTTTCGGAATAATTTAACCCATTTTCCTGAGTCCTGAGTTATGAGAAGAGGGGAAAAAATGAAATAATGGTTCAAGGTTACAGCTTACAAACAGGATGTGGTGTAAAAAAAAAAAAAAAAAAAAAAAACATTTATTCAGCTTGACCTGTTCATGAAAATATGGGCTATTCCTTCAAACAGAGCCGATATATCTATAAGTAGGTTTCACAGCCCTTTACACAAGAAATGATCAGCAGGGTCTGCATGTTTGCATAATACATATCTGCTCAGTGCTGCCATCACATGAAAAGGATAGGTCAATAGGTCACATAACACCGGTGATGAAAAGACCCACATCAATCAGGCTACGAGGTTAAAAACAATGTTATAATGAGTACAGAGCAGTTAGATAACATTTTGCAGTATTGGTCTCTCACAGTTTCAAGGTACACCGAGGGTAGCAGTGGGGCATAGTGGTTTGTAACCAGAAGGTTGCCAGTTCAAATCTTTAGGGAGACATTGCAGTTGTGACCTTGAGGAAGGCCTCAGCTAAGCCACATAAATTACATGAAACAACAAGACAACAACAATAAAATAGTCAATGCAGAACTTTAAATACACACAATTTAAACACATCTCGTGATGGCTGTCGGTTCAGGACTGGTGAGCCCGACAGTAGGAACAAGCTCCCAGTGATGTCCTGCTTTTAACTTACTGTGTGTAGACATCAGACATTCAGTCCACAAACAAAGCTGTTCCCCCTTCACTAAGTTCAGTATACCCTGCAAATTGATGACAATCCTGAGATTATAACTGGTATAAGGTATGACCCCCTGACCCACATCCCCCCATCTACAGTGAGAGACAGATTAAACTGCGGAAGGAGTGCAGCATGACCGCTAAGGCTGCTAACAATGTTCAAACAACTTCAGGGCAATGCAGCAGCTGCACTCGGCTTCTTTCGCTGTGCCTGTTCTTCTAGCTCCGCTTAGTTTCAACGAGTCATAAATTGACTTTTATTTACCCATTTATGTGTTAATCATTCAACATTTGCTCTTTTGTTCAGAGCGAACAACAGAGCATTTAGCGAACGCAAGCGCAATTATCGATTATTAAGAGTTATGTGGACGTCTTTGGAGTGTAATCGATACACAAATGTCAGCAACGGGGAGTGTGTATCAATTCGCTGACACTGTTCCTTTGTAAGGAGAAGCAGAGACTTGCTGGGTTCTGTATCCCACAGGTATTTACAGTGTTGAATACATTATTGCCCCACCCCCCCGCAATGCTAACAATGACTAATGCAGTTTAACAAGCGCAGTCTTACTGATGCTAATAAGCAGGCATCGGTGATGACTTTGTGTTCAGGGAATGGGTGAGTGAGGGGATTCTGGTACAGGTAAAATGGACAAGTAGTCCAGTGAAGCTGTTCAAACAGATGACAGGTGACACTGCACATGGGGTGGTGTGTGTGTATTTTTTTGGGGTGGGGGGGGGGGGGTGTTGGTGGGAGGTTAGCTCTGCTTTGAAGTGTAGATTTTTTTTTGTCTCTTTTTGGACATTGCTGTTTCCGTCACACCTCCCTCTCACTCCCTCCCCTCCCTGATCCCATCTGTGGATGAGTCATCCTCCTCTGGTACGGATGAGAGACGGAAGATTACTACCAGGGTAGCGAAAGATGGTGCTGCATTTCTTTCTCTTTGCCCTTCCCATCTTTCTTGCTGGTTTACTCACTTCTTTCTTTGTTTCTCTCTGGCTCTCCTATCTTTCCTTTTCTTTCCTTCTTCTTGCTTTCTCCCTGCTGCCTCTTGCTTTACCTCAGCCTTTCTCCTATCTGACAAAGAGCCAGTAGCCAGCATGGCCTAAAGGGAACAGATGTCAGGCACTGTAAAAACCTTGTTTCATTAAAAGCAATAAGTGTAATGACAAAAATAATTAAATCACTCAAATTTAAATAAATTAAACTTGTCACACCAGAATGATAACTGAAAAAAAATGATATGAAACAATAACAGTAGCTGTAGCTGGGACCACTTTCAGAGTGATTTTTAAAAGAGGCAACGAAGAGATAATGACAGAGATGAGCTACATTGCAACACAGGGGATTTACATACAGTACTTGTCTAAACCTTACAGTAAAATAATTTCTGTCTGTCTCTGGAAACAGGCAGGTAAGCACTACAGTTTTAAAAAGGGAAAGGAGACACATGAGTGATCAGCTTCTGGGTTCATTATTAAACAGGGTTAAACCCTTTTTATAACGCTGGGGGTTGATGTGTCCTCATTAAAGAGGGAGCAGGGTTTTTTTCCTGTGTGCTCTTTCACATAGCTTGTACTGTGCAAGATGATCAGACGGCCGGGGGGATTAATACGTGATCTTGTGCTCAGCGGCACACCTGAGGCTGTGAAACAGACGAGGTGCACGCAGAACATGCAGTCCAAAAATAACAAGCGCCCAAGCCCCCGTTTTCCGCTCGCATCAGGGAACAAAAAAAAAAAGCACCGCAAAGCATTGTGGGAAAACCGCAACTTCACAGAGGCGAACGGCGTGGGCTGACGGGGGTCTTTGAGGTCTTCGCACGGGCACGGACGACAGCAACTGCTGATACATTAGAAATGAGACTTCAAGCCCCCGGTCGCCAGGAGGGGGATGGGTTCAATAGCCTCTGGTGAGCTCATTTAGAACACTTTTTTTTTTTTTTTTTTTCCAGGCAGTCACGAGCCTTCGGGTTATTGTGGATTCCCTTTGATTAACCGGACCGGGGGGAACGACATTTCCAATTTTGCGCCTTCACGCGGGGAACGCAGCGGGTCTTAGGGTCGAGACACAAACACACAGGCCAGCTCCATCCATTTAACTGACAGCCCCCCTCCCCTCCCTCCCATTATTTTCTCAATTATTCAAGTGCATATGAAAAATGACCAGAAGCGATAAAGTATGCTTGGTGTTATCAAAAGGTTCTACAGAGCACAGTATTCCATCTCAATTCTGAGAGCTGGAGGAAATGGCCCCCATTGTATAATCGTTTTGACTGTGAGGGAAGGAGAGGGAAAGATGGAGAGAGAGAGAGAGAGAGGTGATGGAAGACTGACAGTGACCTTGTGCTGGAAGACAGTCCGCTGTTTTAAGACTAATCATATTTGAAATATACATTATATTAGCTGGCAGTAACTAGGCCCCAGAGATAAAAATCTGGTTGGGTATAGAAAGAATAGAATTGGGTATAGAAAGAGGTGTGTGATTACATATATGTGCTGATACATGGGAACACGCACACACACACACACACACACAAGCAGGAATACATGCATGTCCAGACACACACAAGTATACACACTCAAATGTATGCATATTGGTGAAGAAACACTCATTTATAACATAGGATACACACAAACACATGCCTTAACAAGGACATGACAAATGCGCATGCAAACATACTTCTCAAGTGTACTCAAGTACATGCACGTACATACAAATGCACATCTACACAGACAGGTAGATGCAATTGTACACAGAGTGATCATACAGATCTGCACCAGTGATGATGAATGTTCACAGTTCACACCTGCAACAATGAAAAGCTCCACCAATACCCCTCCCACCTACCCCTTACCCTCCACCCCTCCTCCCTCCACCCAATCACAGTCCCTAATGACACGTCATCCTCAGAGAATCACTGGAGGCACAGTATGGCATCAGTCTATCTGAGCTCTCTTTGCCAGAGGTGGGAAGGGTGATCATGGTTCAGAAAGAAGGCCGGATAAAAAGGTGGGGGGGGGTTGCATTTTCACAGCAGAGTGGGCCTTGGGCTTTCTGCGCTGTCCGGCTTTGTGGAGGGTCATTTAGTCTGTGTCCTGCAGCCAAATGGCTATCTCTGTTTCTCTCAGACACGGCCACGGAGGCAATAAATATCTTTTACTCCATGGGGACCCGCGCCCCATCCACAAACTCTCATTACAATCTGAAAAGCCCCCCCCGCACACACCCCCATGCCACCAGCCAGCCTAGAGCGCCCGTCCTCGAAACCTTTCCGCCTGAGACAGATAACATTAGTGAGCAGGCAACTGCTCCAGTCAGGTTAAAAAAAAAAAAGAGCACCTTTGAATGTCAACCGTCAAATATCAGGAATGTAACCGAAAATGGCACATGAATCAACTCAAAGCCACAAAGGCTGCTGATGTCTCCGCTCAGTGGAACACTGATAACGTTTGTATCTGCGCAGAAAAAGGGACCGGGATTTAATTATGATGTCACGATAAAAAAGGGGCTACTGAAAATGATTAATGTCGATAATCGATGCAGCTCAAATAAGAGACAGATATGCTGCAAATAACGGATGGTGCTGCCTGAGTCATGTTCTCATCATCTGTTCGTTTTTTGGAGAATATGAATGGCATTATTGGATGTTTTTTAGAATGGGGATTCTGAGGATTTCAGCAAATCCTTGGGGCTCACAGAACACAAGCAAATTAGGCTACGGTTCAATTGCTTGGCATTCAAAGAGCACCTGCATGCTTACCTATAGCCGTGCAATCAAGTAAGGAGAGAGATGGGAATGGGGGAGGAGAGGGGAGAGGGAGAGAAAGAGAGAGAGAGAGATTTGAATACACATTGGAGGGAGGGCATAGAATGACATTATAATCCTCTTTACTTGGTCAATGACGGTTCGAAAAAGTTTCTGAAGAGAAGGGAGGCGAGAGAGATAGAGGGAGAGGGACACAGGGAATGATTCCACAGTGGAATTGTACCCGAGAATTGTATCAAGGCTTCAAAGTCATGCTATACATGCTGATCAAGAAAAAAATACATATGATTATTCCAAAAATGATATTAAAACAAACAAAAAAAGTTATGTCCCTCATTACTTTAAATCCATGTTCAATGCCATGAGCTCTTTTCAGGATTACCCAATTTGTTTTCACAAGAGGCATCAAGTACACAAAGAGTTTTCAGACATTTACATGGATTAACACTCCTAATGTCTGAATTATGCAGACTCTTTTCATGCCACATTATATTTATTCATCTATGTTATTAATTTAAGGCTTTAGACGTGGTTCTCTCTATCGCCCTCCAGTGATAATTATTTTTCACAGACACAGAGTCTTTGAAGAATGCATAGCTGTGCCAAGGCAAAGATGCCCCGACAGGTACCTCAATGAAGTTATCGCAGTTAGAGGAGATGCAGTTTATCAATATCTTAGTCTGCTCAATGGTGAAGTAGCAGGAGATGGATTAGTATACAATTGCCTGTCACAAATATTGCCTATGTAGGTTTGAACAACATTACTCATGATTTAAGATTTTCCCCAAAAGACAATGTCAGATGATGGTGTGGATACAGGTGTGCTGGCGATGTTGGGATTCTCCAGTATACGAAACAAAGAGATATTGTAAAAGGGGAGTTTCTCAACACAGCACATATAATGCACTGAAACTGTAACTGGGGTTACAGTTACACTGAAAGTCATGGGCTATGGGGAATATCGGAAATGCTTAAAGCAAAGCAAAATTAAATAAAACAAAACAAGCAAAAGACCCAAATGAATGAAAAACAAACCACAGAGGAAGCACTTTTGCTCCCCTAGTGTTTTGGTTCAGATTTCCATCTCTCCCCTTAGTGACTAATCTGAAATGAAGGGAAGAAAAAAAACGACCCTAAGAAAAAAAAAAAGTGCAGACCCGAGTTTCCTGTGAACTGGTCCCTTTGAAAACGGGACGAGTCAGAATTCAATCACCTTTAATCTCCCTCCTTCTGCATCGCTGGTCCCCGGAGACCTCTCCCGACTGATCTCTCGCCTTTCATTTCCAGGGTGGCCTTCTGTAGCCTCCCCGTCCCCCGTCGACCGACCCAACCTTCATCTCCACCACCCCAACCCCCCACCCCACTCCACACCCCACCATACCCCCTCCCCCCCCGGGTCGCGGTTCGACTACAGTTTCACCGCCTCTTGGCTGGTGGCTGTTTCGCAGCGGATTAGACGGCGCGGGCTGCGGAGGGAAAGAAAGCGGGGGCGAGAGAAGAGGGGCGACCGCGCCGAGGGACTCGCCGTAACTGCGCACAGGTGGGCGGTCTCTGAAGGCTCGTCCGGATACAGGGCACTTTGATGTCACCCATCTCAAGTGACCTGCGAGTGTCAGGAGCCCTGGAAGTGCTACAGACAGATAACATTTCTAGCTCTTCTCCAGCAACGTCGTACAATCAACACAGGCCTTACTGAAATCCAGCATCCAGAAACATATGCGTCTATAAAACTGACAACAGAAAATCCTTGAACATAAATTATAAGTGGAAACACATGAGACTCAGTTTCTTGTATTGCTTTGTACACTACCTACATTCACATGCACGCACCCCTGTGTACACAGATGTATTAGACAGATGTTTTTGTTTCATTCATGGTGTTGGTGCCTAACAGTCTCTATTACAAATTATTATCTATTACAAAGGAAGGTTGTCTTTACAACTCTCTGGAAAACTGGCATTGATTTCCTCTCTCCCAAACCAGTTGTTTGGCAGCTGATATGCGGGGCGCACAAGGTGTATCATTCCGGAGTCCACAGAGGTGTGAGAAGAGGGTCGAAGTGTGTGGGGGGGGAAACTTCGATCAGCAAACTGTTCCACTGCTCAAAGTGGCAAGGACTTCCAGCCAGCACGTTTATTGTGCAGGACCACTTTCCCTTGAACTGCAAAGCAGAACTGATAAAAGTTTCCATTGATTTTTTCTGAAAGAGGCAGATTTGGCTGTCTGCTTCTCCCCGCATAGCTCCTTGCATGGAGGGGGACTGTGGTGTGTAACCTTCACTTGTGGATGGCACCAGGCCCGCACTGAGGACATCTGGGAGTGAGGACAGCTTTGTAGGAAACGATCTCTTAAAAGTTTTAAAGCTTCCCAAAAAACTTGATCAGACATTTTGTGCACATTTTCAGTGTTGCTTACAAAGTGTTTATTCAGTTAACACCTAACTGTACAAGTTGAACAGAACACAATACTGTGGTGTGCAGCATGATTAATATATTTTATGAATGAATGCTTTACTGTCTCATTCAGTAAATTAAGCTTGTGTCATTGCACAAATAGCATAAAATTGATACTATTTAATTAGTGTCAATATTAACACACTACAATATTCTATGTAGTGTGTTAATATTGACACTATCTCAAAATCATTTCATTTATTATTAGGTTAGGCAGTGGTGATGACTGTATCCAATGTGTCTGCAAAACATTTAAGACTTTGGGTGAAACTTAGTGAAACAATCTCCTATAGAACAAGGAAGAAAGGATTCGATTTAGGGTCGATATGACTTTTGAGAGCGGTGCAGGTATGGACCAAATTTCAGTCTACTTCAAAAGTGCTAATACACTTGGAATAAATGAAGTAGCCATTTTTAGTATTTGGGTATACAGAGGCCATGTGTGTCTGCATAAAAAGAAAACAACTTCTGCATAAATAATAGAGGTAAAACATGAGCGCAAGGAGGACAGTGCCTTTGCATTTCTCTTTGATGTTTCTCCGTGGAAATTTCAGACAAATAAACTCACTTCCATCTACCTAATTGAGTGTACCCGCTGTAACCTTTTACCAATTAACTGTGTTATCATCAGTGTAGAGAAGTACCCTCCAGACCAATTAAACATACATAAATACATACATATATACATACATATATACATGTAACCCAGTTTTTCGTGTGATCTGGCTGCTAGTATAAAGATAGTCATTTGCTTTCTGTTCTTAAGAGTGAATTTACTTTTCTGTGCTTGATCCAGTTGAGAAATTAGGAACCCTTTTCTCAGACATACAGTTTTATTTAATTATTAATACTGTACATTACCATGTTGGTGACACAAAGTAGAGTTTTTCAGCTTCAGAGATATGCAAGTAATACACACACCCTCTTCAAAGGTGGTGAAATTTAGACTAAACCGCAATGCGGTAGGATTGAATTCCAGCCCTTGGCACCAATGAAACTGTCTGATTTTCCAAGGACAAAGAGGAAGTGAGGAATGCTTGGACAACATAAGTCTGACCTCAGACCCATGTGATTTTATGATAAAAACGTGTCAACAGTCTGACAAATCAATAAATGCACACAAACCTAATTTGTCTTCACAGTGATTTCATGTAATGATTACTCTGATGAGATATTGACCATCAGTAAACATGGCAATAAAATCTTTTACAGGGTTAACAACAGTTTTGAGAGTCTGGTTCAATGTCAGTCTTTAAGAGAGAAGTCTGTAAAGATTTCAAGGGCACCAAGGGCTTCATTAGTTCTATAATAACCAAATTGAAAATATGTTGTTAAAGCCAGGAAAAGACAGGCAAAAATGTATGCTTTTGCTTGGATGTTTAAAGTCTAGTGAATTTAACCAAATACGCTTTACTTCATTGTCTAGATCACCCAACACAGATCCTGCTCTGATATGATTTGATTTTCCAGAGATTCGCAGTAAAAAGAGAGGCAAAATATATACGACCTCCAAACTCATCATTGTGGGTCTCCCAATAATGCTTTTACAACAGGAATGCTATAATGACAGTTTTTATTGTAGTGCATTTCAAGGTGAGGTGCACTTAACTATCATGGCATTCTCCTGTTGGTCACCCACAGATGTCAGCCTGCACACACTCACACAGAGAAACACACACATATATGCAAGCACATACACACACACACACACACACACACACACACACACACACACACACACACACACAGCTGACCCCTGTTGAAACTGTGTTTACCTAAGCTGGACTCTTGTTGGCTCCTGTGCATACCAAATCTCAAAAGCTCAAAAACTGCACACACCTCATAATCCCTTCAGTAGAGCTCAGAATCACTCGCTTTGCTGAGCACGGGGCTGTCTGCATTTCCCTGAAAAATTGCGGGTCAGAGATGGCAACAGGGATGTAATTGAAACACTGGAGTAATGGGTATGTTCAGTGTCTACAGAAGTCAACGTTGCATGAAACTCCCCCAGCCCTCAAGGTAGTTACCGTCATCACAGGAGAAGCACATTGTACGTAATCTCTAATGTGTATTAGTTTGTTGATTTTGTCTCCGTGCAGAGTAAGTCTATGCAAATACAGCCGCCAAGGGCCTGTGGGGCAAACATGCTTCTGTTTTAATCTGCATACATTAACAGGGCAGGAAGTATCATATGAGGGTGCTTTTAAACTGCAGCTCCAGGCAGCTCACCATCCTTTATCACTGCTCTTCACATTACCACTTGGGAGAGAAAATACCATTACCACATTACATCCAGACAGACGGACAGACACACATACACACACATCCACAGGCACCAAACATGCTCAGACACACCTGGATAGAAACAACATTTGCGAGCATGTGCGTACACACGCACATTATAAACACATCTGGATGAAAACAAACATACATTCTCTCTCTCTCATACACCCCACTCACCACACATGCACACATATATGTGGTTTCAGAGTACATGCTAGGAAATAGACTCCTTTTTGAAATCTGCGTTTCACATGACTTCACTTGCATTCTCATGTAAATTGTCTATTTTGAAAAATTAGACCATTGAGCAAAAAAATTGACATTAAACATGGTTACATTTTATAATTTAACAGAAATTGATCATGTTAAAAGATCATTTACGTTTTAATGAACTCACAGGTCTTGAGTTTCTCCACATCTTTGGGAGCATGTGTTTGTTTTTATGTAAGTAGTGCATCCTTTTCTGAAGACATTTTTCTTGCCAAAATTTGCTCAGGGCTTGCAGAACATATAGATCACTTGCTCGTTGTCCACGGTTCTCTGTTCAAAACACAGCCCATCGAACTTCATTGTCCAATACTCTTTAAACTCTGTCCCATTTTCTTTTGCCAGGGTTCTGTTATCTGGCTAATCAGTGTCACAAGGCACAGACAAGGTCTCCTGGGTTTCCAATTCCGCATCAGTTTTTTTTTGTCCTGATTGTCATTACCAGGGCAGTTAGAAATCCCTAGAAGTGACTGTTGAGAAGAGGCTCATCGACTCGTTAGGCTATTATTCAGAGCTACAGAGTGCCCTGTCAGCTGAAGACTTTTCACCAAAGTGACACACTTTGTCTTTCTAACTCATACAGGCCATGGCAATGCTTTAAAACAAATGCTAGATGCTGAAATTTGACCGGCTAGAAATAAATGCAACTGTTTTGTAGATCAACTCTGGGTCAATCACTCATTGCTGCAATTTAGATGTGCTATTAAAGACTGACAAACTGCAAGGGGAAGTTAAGATGAGACTTGCTGCGTTTTTCTTACACAGGCAGAATTTTATTCTGCATTTCAGACTTTTCCCTGTAGCTCTGACACACACATAGAAAAGTCCTGAAGAGATTTGTGCACATGTGCTCAGACATCCACACACACACGCACGCATGCATGCATGCACGCATGCACGCACACACGCGCACAAAGATCTAAATCAAATAAAGGGCACGTGTGAATAAGAACAGAAAGGTTAATGCACTAATTTGGAGATCTCCGCCAATCGCAACAGCAAATTTTCTGGCACACTGTGCCAGGCTGGCACAAGCTCGGGAGGGTAGGATGGCACCTCCTGATGTCGCAGCCCTCAGGGGTTGTGTGGAAGGTTAGCCGGTGCCTGGCATCTCTGCCCAGTCACAAACAGCTCAGCAGGAAATCAAACCAGGCTCCAAAACTTTGGCCCTATCAGCTCTCAACAGATGCCACCCCACTGTGAAAGACGGACTCCCAGTGGCACCTAATCCTATTAAAATCTCATGTGTGCATCAGTCTCAGCCAGGTTTGCTGCCGACACAATGCCATGCCTACCAAAAAAAACAGTTCACCGCCAGCCACCTGCGGAGAATCTGGAAACGTCCCCAGCGACCTGTTTTCATGAAGACAAAGCAGCCCCAAAGGTGGAGCCGGGACAGCGCAGCACAACATTCGTTAATTTGCAGACACGACTGCAGCGATATTCCTCTCATATAATACTTGACACAATCAGCCATTATGGTACAGACAAGCAAGCCACTTACTTTTTACCTTATTTCCCCCATCAGATGTGGCAATCATATGAAAGAAGATCTAAATAACCGTGGTGTAGAAAGTGAACATTTTAAAACTGCAGAGTGCTTTGAGTGGAGATTTAGCACTGTGATAGGGTTCATCTGCATGATAGAATCTGTATGCACAGTGCTTAGAGATTGATGTTACAGCATCTGGCCAAATACAGTCAGCCAGTGATCCAAGTGTCCAACTCAAGTGGCGACAACTCGTCCATGAATGACAAGCTCTGTTGCATTAAGACCATCCTACTCTATTTCACTTGTTGTCTGTTGCATACTCACAAGGGCGTGATTGATGTTCAGGTCTGAGCCATTGATGACCTGGCCAAAAAAAAAAACAAATCTGCAAAATCATCCTCTCCATCTATATACTAGATGTCAGACTCACTCCATTAAGTCTAACCCCACAGCAAACCTAACTTTTTACAGCTGTATCACCAGTGATTGATGAGTAAGGCTTGGAGAATCCTAAACTGGATGGAGCTATCATGTGCTACCACTGACCCATGAGCTTGGACCATTCATTTCAGTGTAGAGAAGCAGAGCCTTCTGATTCGTTTGAAGAAGTTTGAGGTTAATAGCAGGTGGTAGTTCCACCCATTATGGGGCAGCAGTGTAGCATAGTGGTAAGGAGGAGGCCTTGTAAACAAAAGGTTACTGGTTCAATTCTCCCCTAGGGCACTACTGTTGTACTGTTGGTCAATGTACTTAACCCAGAATTGCCTCAGTAAATATCCAGCTGTATAAATGGTAAATATTGCAAAAACGGTAACTGATGTAAGTCGCTCTAGATAAAAGCATCTGCCAAATGCCAGTGATGTAATGTAAATTCTGGGGCTCATAATGCCTCACTGTCATTACCCTTAACTTCCTCTGAGTTTTGGTTTTCACCAACTGACTTTATCATTTATCTGTCAGCTGAAGGATGCTGCCGCGCCTGGTGCTGTTTGATGGTGCTCACTGGAACATTGAGGAGCACATTGTGGCTTTTGAGAGCATTCATTTCTCCATTTGAATCATTGCTCGAAGGGGAGTGGAAACAAATCCCTGCACGCAGTCACAGCAGAGCCACTTTAATTGGGAGGGAGACAAAGCTTGCGCGCACAGAGGCCTTATTAATAATGCCCACTCAATGGGAAACATCAATAATGCAGGAAAAAATCAATAAAGCATACAATTGCAGGTGAAATCTCTCATAATAAGTAATAATGAAACGTATAATTAATCACAGTAAATGAAAAGAGCGGCAATACAAGACCAAAAGTGTAATTAGAAGGACATGACAATAGCTGACTAAGAATATAATCTGTTTATCTCTTCTTTAAGTATTGCACTGCCTGTAAATGTTTTTAAATTATGGTCAGTTAAACTACTTCCAGGAAATATATATTTCCCCTCTCTTGACTCTTAAACAGCACCCATGGCTGATCTCTGAATTATTATCAGTAACCTACCACACAATTATCATTTATCATGAATACATAATTGGTGTTAGAAATGAATGTAAGGTTAGCCAGTGAAAGTCAATTCATCTTTGAAAGTGAAGCCAGGGGCAAGGATTCAGTTGGTTGTATCAGACAGACATCAAGTCAATAGTCCTTTTAGCGCAGATGTGCTACATATGCTAAATATGCTTGGCATGCCCAATCAATGTAACTAGGTTTCATTTTGTCAAACAGCAATGCGAGGTGACTTTCACCGAACACATGTATACAGTAAGGTTATGCATACTTGTGTGTGGTTGGGACTTGGCAGGTGCATCACATCCTTTGTGCTGCTCTGATTGCTATTCCAAGTGTGACATTTTTTGCAGTTACACATCTCTCAGAATTCTCACAAGGTTATTCAGATTAAGAGCTAACCAATTATTCAAATTAGGAACCAATTTGCATGGCTGCGCATGTGCCTGTAATCAGGACATGACAAAATATTAACCAAATGCAACCAGAAGCACTGTACTTGAGCAACGATATGCAGTCAGCCAGTCAACCTGCTCAAAAGAAGACCAGTGAACAACTGATACAAGTCAATACAATACAATAGCCAATAATGAAGACTGCAGTGATAACAGAGCTGTTAAACACAAGACCGCCACCTCTGTACTTCTGGCCCCAGCCACAGTTGGTAATAGGAGGCTGTGGTGTTATCTGGTGGGCTAGCTATGAATGTTCAGCCTTTCACCACCTTCACAAATAGTCATAATGTGATAACAGGCATGACAGGACACCTTAAGCTGTGTTTATGGCAGAGACTGAACTTTCAGTGTTGCACACTCCAAGCCGAATACCTATCCAGGAAGTAGAACATGTGCAAGTAATCACAAATATAATTTATGGTGCAAAATTTCTCTCTCTCTCTCTCTCTCTCACACACACACACACACAGGACAGTTAGAGAGAACCCATTCACCAAAAATCCTGTTCTCCCTCCCGCTGCTGCTTTGTGACACAGTCCAAGGCGGTAGAATCCCGCTGCTCCTCAGCGTAGCCCTTAATGCAACCTTCTTCCACAGCCTCCCTTTTTGAATTCTCAGGGGCCACGGATTTTATTAACAACGCAGCGTGAATATTAAAATTCAGTTTTCTGTTAAAAAACTAATTACGCGGAGAGCGGGCCAAAGGGGCTCTCTCCTCGTGGGAGAGGCTCGGAAGGGCCCGGACCGGAGAGCGCGGCAACGCGTGCTCACCTCGGTCACGGACGAGGCAGCGGGCGGACAGATTACCGCCACCAGGAATCAGCACTGGGAGAGGAGGAAACGACTTTGTTTTAATTAGTCTTATTTCCTGCGCAAGCCGCTCGCTCACGGGGGGAAACGCTCACTTTTTTTTCCCTTCTTCTTTTCATTTTTAAGACTCTCCACGTTAATTATTCACTCTATGCTTTCTGAGTTCAGCTGTCCTGCTGTTTCGGTCCCTGGTTAAATCCTGAATCATTCTGAATGCAAAATGAGAATTATAACTTCCAAAAAGGAGTGATTGCCTTTTTTCCAAGCACGCTTTCATCATGTTTTTTCTCCTGAGGGCAATGCTAATGCCAACAACCTTTTCTTCGGCTGTCGAGCTCACACTGGAATTCCAAGATGCCCACTTGTTTGTCTGTGAATAAACTAAACTACAAACCGCTGCTGCAACACATTTTTGCTTCTTAAGCTATTTTTAGTCGGTTTTAGGTACAGTGCAATGTGTTATTGCTGTGTGTTTTTGCTACTGATGACAGGCAAGTGCTGAACACAGGCAGATTTTATGGTAAAAAGAGTAACCTTTATAAAACATTCATAAGCCCTCAACACTCTTCAGAGAGTGGGGTCTGGTGTGGAAAAGTTGTTTCACTGGCTGACATCTTTTGCATGCTGTTAAGAATCACAATCAAACGAATAATTTACTTGAAATGTCATAAACCCTGCCAAACTCTCATACCATGCTTTGCTTTCAAAAATTACATTATTGATAATTGATTATTGATAATAATCAAACTTTGCTGGACACATTGTTGGCTTTTAACCTCTTCAGAGGGTGCCGGGTGGATCTTTCTGTCCATCAGTGCTCTGCTTCCCCTATTTGCATTCAGTGAAGAATATGGACTGAAAAGCCTTGCTAACAAGAAACCACAGAATGATAGCCAGAACAAGATGGACTGTGAAAGGGATGGAGATGGAGAAAGAGGGGGAGAGAAAAGGAGAAACGGGGGAGTGAGAGAGAGGAGAAAGATGGAGGCAGAACAATACTGAGTATGAATTTGAGGAGGACAAATGAAAACATTCATTGGGAAAAAGAGCTTTGGACTGGGACTGGGACTGGGACAAAAGATGTCCCATGATTCATTCATTGCAGAGGAAACACTGCATGTAGTTAACGAAATACTGTATTGTTTTTTTTTTTATTCATAGTGGGAAAGATGTCAATTTGAATTTAAAGGCAGTTTGTTTTTTTGTTTTACCACAGCGCTCCTCTCTTTTCTCTCGGTCTCCCTCATCAGATCAAACGCACGTTACAGTCATAGCTGATGAGGTCAGATTAAGAGGTTTCCCAAGGAGCTGCACCTGTGCAGCATAAATTTTTCTAATGCAGTTGCATCGTTGAAGCTGTTTTTGTTTACTGTATCTCCTGCAAGTGAAGTGCACAGGAATAGAATACATTATGGCTGCCACTGAAAGCCAAGGTCTGAGAAACAGCAGGAGCCCAGCTATGGGAGGGCTGTCTGTAGCGAAGGAGTGGATTGTTCCTCCACACTGATATCTCTCCCACAGCTGGAATGATGGGGGTAGAGCCTAATGGGTTATTAGAATGACTTCATTAGCAGCGTTCTGCAGCTGCCCGCAATGGACATGCTCAGAACAAAAGTAGTCAGTGGATCTGCAAAATAACTGCCACTTCTATCCCTCAAATCAGGGATAGAGCACATAATCCACGCATACAGACACAGGCAAGCACAAGCAGGCACACACGCAGGCAGGCAGACAGACAGAGACAGACACACAGACAGAGAGAGAGAGAAGAGAGAGAGAGAGAGAGAGAGAGAGAGAGAGAGATAGACAGACAGACACACACACACAGACACACGGGAGCACACACACACACAGACACACACACACACACACACACATGGTTCATTGAAGCACTGAAAATCACCCTTCTGTGGGAATGGCACTTAAAATGCATGCTGGGTAAACAAAATCTCACTGTCATATTAGCGGAGGCTCCATTTCCCCGCAGTGACTTATGCATAATGCTGACTGACGCTCCCTCCAATTTGTCTGTGTAAATGATGCCGGCAATAAGCCCGGGGAAACCGGCGCCCCCATTGCTCCGCCAGATTTCTCATCTGCTCACGGCTGTGTGGCGGAGCCATCCTTCACTCCACCCTACCCCCAACCCCCCCGAAACCGCCACCGCCTCAACTCCGATGGCGCGGGCTCCGCGCTCACCGGCCGGCCGCGCTGGTGTCGGGTGTGTAACGTCTGTAATGGGACGTTAAGCGATCTCGTTACCTCACTCCGAGGGGCTTATTTAATGTCAGTCTCTCTCCGGTTCAGGGCCCGGATTGCTCACCGCGCCGGCGGCCGCCAAGAAATACAGCTTCCCCAGATAAACAGGAAGACCTTACCAGGGGAACCAAGTGGAAAAAGACCTGCCGCATTTTGTTTTTAAAGCTGCAAATCAGGACTGTTACAGCTATGTATTTTAGATATTACATCCTGCTGAATTCATGAAAAAAAAATCAATTTTTGAAATTCAAATTTCTGAAAGATTATGAAGACAGTCTTATGAAGACTGTGGTTTATCAGGTGTTCAGATCTGACCCTGCAGGTCAGTAGCAGACAATAAAGGATTCACAAGGGAGGCAAAATGAAAAACCCAGGTTCCATGTAATCCCCACCAAGGCTCTTGTGAAAGCAGCTTATGTCAGTGCTGTTTTTTGAGCAGCCAGTGTGTTTGTTCTTCTGTGAGCCACCTTAATGAAGGAGTGTGACCCAGCTGAGGGAGGTACGCAGGCAGTGTGCCCCCTGGAGGACTGAATGATTTGCAGCACCTTGAAAAAAAAGTGCTAGCTGATTGGTTCATGCTCTCTGGAGAACAGCTGCCCTCAGTACAGCCCAGTGACCCTCCTCACCACCCCACCCCATTTCACTCTCATAAATATAAAATACAGTGACTGTCACGGTAAGGCCAGCAAGCAGGTACCTCATGTAATAGAGAATCTAGGCATGTCATTTATTGTATTTCATTTAGTTCATTCGTTACACTGTACATGTGAGCAATACCATATGTGGAAAAAAACACAAGAAAAGCACAGTTATAGAAACAAGATCAGTTGGCTGTTTCCTTTTTTAGCTCTCTCTCTTTCTCTCTCTCTCTCTCTCTCTCTCTCTCTCTCTCTCACACACACACACACACACACACACAGTGTCACAGACCCACAACCTTTCATTTCTGAAAAAAAGATTCACTATCAGATGAATCTAAATTGTGACCTATGCTATGCTGTCATTGTACTATGCCTAATTGGCTAAAATAAATTTTGAAGCTGTGTAAAATGTCAAATGGGTATATTGAGCCAATGGTCAAATCATTTCTGTGGGGGTCACTTGTTCAAGTATATTCTGAAAATTCTTACTGTACTCGAGTCAAATAAAACACCTCCCAAAAACCTAAGCCAACATTTGTTAGCTTTACAGCATGTAACAACAATAATTTCAAGGGGATATTGCCTGCTAAATATAAAATGAGCTCATAATGTTAGAGTTCATTTATAAAAAAAAATTAAATCCATTATTTACCATTATGGTGTGATTCAATACAAAACAAATCAATTTTAATTTAATTCCAACTGTAATGAAATCAAAACAAAGACTGTGAGTTGTGGCCAAAAGTAATATAGCCTGAAATTTATTATACAAATTACAAAGCAACCCCCCTCCCACTTAAAAAAAAAAAAAAAAACATCATAAGATGTTAATTTTGTCCACCTGTGTCATGTCCTTCTTCCCAATGCTGCACCAACTCCAACGCTGTGCCTGGTCTTAAGCATTCCAGTGGAGTACACGTCTGTCTCTCTCAGACAGAAAATCATCCCTACAGCATGTCACCAGCCTTCACCATAACCACGTGCTGCGCGAGGAGCTTGCGCTGGATTTGACATGCGCAGGGCACAGCCTTTCAGAAATGTGCAGCGGCCTGTGCAGGGGTTTGCCAGCTTCAATCCGCGCCCTGCCCTCTGATGAAGATGGAGTATGAGTAGAGCGAATGGGTGCTGATCCATTTCCTTGCCTGAGCGGAACAGGTCATTTGGAAAGCCCCCTCTCCCTAGGAGGCAAGGGCGAAGGTGATGGGCTTGCACACTCTTTCATTTTCTCTTGTTCCTTATTTCTCTCCTTTCATTATTTTGGGGTTCTTCTTTCTCTTCCTTTGTTTCACTAAATCTTTCCCTCCTCACAAGCTGCAGAGTTTTTTTTTTTACTGCTGTACCTGCCTGATCCTCTCTTCTGCAAAATTCAAGAATTCTTTCATGACCACTACCAAAACTAAACATTGTTTTTCCACTCAGTGACTGATATACAGTTAAAATGGCTCCCTTTTTCAGTTTTCATCATAAAACAAAAGTCCACACAGATGATATATATCTATAAATATAGTTTACAGTTATTATGGTAGGAACTTAAGCACTCTGTCACCAGTATTCTGATATATTTAGCACACTGTAGTGGGTATATTAAAGTGAGAGAAAGACTGTAAAACACATTTGAGGCCGTTGTAAAACTCAAAATATTTACCTAAACATACTCAGGGAAGGTGTAATCTTCCTATGAAAAGCACAATGGAAGTGTTTGCCTTGACTTTCCACTGGTTTGTACAACATAAAGCACTGTAAGCGTGGGAGTCCAGCTTCCCAGAGAATCCTGGTATAACCCCCGCCTGAAGCTGGGTAAATCGCACATCCCAGAAGGAGAGAAAACCGAAAACCTCTCGCATCGCAATGAAAGACCTCATGCTGTTACTTAAGTTCTGAGTTACCAGCTCTTTGGCTCTTTCCACAGCACAAAATAAAACTCTTTACAGGGAGAGGACAGACTCAGATGAAATGGCTAAGAGTAAGCACTTTAGTCTATAGTCAGGCAAAAATGGGTATGACAAAACAAATGACAAAATAGCTAACAAAACATAAAACTCTGCAATTTGGCCCCCACTAAACCTTGCCAAGAAGCCCCTAAATGAAATCCCACACAATAACCTACACAGCCCACAACATCGGGATGTAGTGAAAGTCAACACAAACCTGCACAATAAAGGCAAATCCCTGTGGTCAACACAAACCTGCACAATAATGGCAAATCCATGCGGTCAACACAAACGCTGTAAGCGCAAATCTGCACAGCATACTTCCTAGGCAGTAAACAAAGCCCGTTGCCATGGCGCCTGACGGCCGCAAGAGGCGCCGCGGTGAAGGTCGCTACGTGTCGTGTAAAACAAGTTTGTCGCCGATGAATAAAACACGGCTGAAGGCCCGGCCGTGAAATTGAGCGTAAATGAAAGAGTTTCTCTGCTTCTAAACAATTAAACAGGGAGACAGGGAGCCAGCTTTGCACTCACTGGAGGAGTGAAAACCGTGTGTGTGTGTGTGTGTGTGTGTGTGGGGGGGGGGGTGAAATTAAAGGGAGGAGATTACACTTTGTACACCACACACTGTGCCCCCCACCTCATTCAAAAACACCTGAAGGTTTCCTACAACTTCACTGCCCTGTTTTCTGTTCCACAGAAATGTGTGCTTCTGCTTATCCTTGTCATTTCTGCTCCTTTAAACAGATTCACAAAACACGCTGGGCAGCACATTGCCAACTCCATTAAAGGAATAATATTTTTCCCTTACCCCCTCCTCCTCCCCCTTCTCCCCCTACAACCACCACTTTGTTTTAATGTTGATTCCTTTAGGGAGAATATAAATCTAACTTTCTCTTGGAAGAGAGAATTCAATAAAAGAATCAGCAATCTTATTACGCGTCATATTAAATAGTCTTGGATTGTCATTATTATTTCGTTCTTTTCTGTTGTCTCTGCAGGTTCAAACAGAAGCATTCTGGCATAATCAAGTTTGCGTAAAATTGATGGAAGAGTGCTCTTTGTTAGAAAAGTGAGTGATTTATTGGTGCCGGTAAATGGGTATCAGTGGGGATGAATTATTCCGAATATCACTTGCTGCCCCTTCTGCTCATCAGTGCTTTTAACCAAAAAATGAAATTATCTGGATACGTTTTTTCCAATGTATTTCTGAGATAATGTGATTAAATTTGCTGATAAGTGCTTGGTGATTTCCATCAAGTGCAAAGCAGATTTGCAGAACTTTTCTTATTGGAAAATGGGTGAATTATTGCCTCAGAAGCACACTCACAAACTCACTCACACATGCACGCACACACACACATGCATGCACGCACACACATTCAATAATGCAGATTTAGAAGTATTATTTTCTGTTAGGGTGTGAATATCAAGTTGAGAAATGAATGGACCTATCCTGTCACAGACAAAATCAGTCCTTCTTAGAGCAAATGGTGTTGCTCAGACTGAAAAATGAATTGAAGACATTAATGCAACTGAGTAAGATCCAAGCATGGACCACTCGAGGAAATGATCTTTGATGTTCTCCAAATAGACAAACTCAAGCAGTCAGAATGCTCCGTTTGTCACGACGACGGCACGCATTTAAAGACGTGACCGAGGAAAGCGCTGGCGCAGCACAAGATGTCTACCGAGATAAAAGGGCCGCATTTATGCACATCTTAGCGATATGAAAGAGGAATAACAACTCCCACAACAAGGCCAGCGCAAGCCACGCAGAAATGCACTCCAGAAGCTCGGGGGGTAGAAAGAACCGCAGCTCACGCTGTGGAAGTTAAAAACCTTCAGACTGTGTTTCGAAAATGAAGCATTTCCATGTGCTTTCTTCAATTTACACAGTTACAGATGTGGTCTGCCTGTTTAATGTAATCATATGAAATTGGGAAAGCAACACCAGTGCATACCTTGAGTAAGCCCCCATGCTGTTATCATTTGTGAAGAAAATCTCTAACGCAGCAGGTTTCGTACAATGTGAGGTGGTGTACTGATGAGCAACCATGTAATGCCAGGGACAGGGGGGCAGTTTATTATGACCCTCTACCCATAAACACCTGAAGTGATCGAACCAGGTATTCCCTCTTTCAAGTCAACTGGCATGAAAAGGAGAGTCCATGACTGTTTTTGTAACCATAATGTACACATGTGTATTGTTGTCCATTCTTTAGTAAGAGACCTGGAGCAAACACAGTCTAAAATATAATGCGACTCTGGTCTGAGGAAAGCATATAATCTTGTTAAAGCTTGTGATTTTGGACTGCAAGAGTCACAGGGTCTGCAGTGAACCTTCAGCATTTGTCATATTTCAGATATGCAGGCGGAGTGCATTATAATACCATAGCACATAACTGGAATATAAATTCAGCTGGACATTTGTAAGATGAGAGGCTCTGTGAATGTATTCCATTTAGTCAGGATGAAAAATTCTCACAAGAATATATATCCCAGTAAGTGAGCAAAGTCTATTGATTTTGGACCACTTTTTGTGGTGAATACTCGGTGGTCATGGTCCAAGGTAAAGACCTAACCTCCCAATCTGCTGATGTCATGCTAAAGGTTCCCTTCTGAACACAGAATTTTGAAATCCTTGCCCTTGTACATTCGGTTCCCTTTTTCCAGTTAAAGAGCTTCAGCACCCACATTTTCTGAACACTTCCTCAGTTGTTTTGTTTTGTAGTCAATTGAAAAAAGAGGGAAAAGTGAAGCCATTTGGAGTGCTTTTGAAGTAGACTGGACTATAAAGTATATTGTGGCTTCGGATTTTACAATTCAATATGAGGAGATGGAGTGTAATGGCCTTTTGGAGAGATCTACTACAGGGGGTTCCTAAGCCACCATTAATCACACTATTACTGAGGAGAAACCCTGTGTTAATAATTTAATAGATATTTCATCCCCTCATATATCATTTCTCTGCACAGGGGACCAGAGCTTATCTCCACTGTGTGTATGCCTGTGTGTGTGTGTGCATGCACATGAGTTTGTCTGTGTGTCAATGCATGGGTGCATTAGTGGGCGTGTGTGTCAGAGTGTGTGTTTATGTGTCAGCATGTGGGTGTGTTTCATCACATGCGTGTGTGTTGGAATGTGCGAGTGTGCATATGAGGGGGGGGAGGGGAAGGATGCAGGGAGGGCAGAGGAGGTTCAACGATGCAATGTGTCATAAGCTGTCAGCAAAATAAATTAAAACTAATGCCAATCATTACATAGCATTATGTATGCACTATTAAGAGCTGATTTGGGCCGACAGACAGACAATGCATTTCTAAAGAGACTGATGAGCTGGAAGGCGCATTAAGAGGCATGCTTCATATTTTATTTAGTTCACAGAAAGTCCACCTAAAAAAATAAAATCCAGCGTGAAATTCTCTGACTTATACCTGTTATGGCTGAAATGAGTTCCGCTTTGAGTTTTGCTTTTGCAAATGAATTTCTCTCTGCTGCGCCCTGCGCAGAGATTGAAAAACAAAACCATGTTAATGGTTTTCATTAACCCCCTGGCGAGATTAATCAGGCCGAGGGCCGGTTCTCTTTACCACTCCGAGTGACGGATTCGAACAGCGTATCATCTGCAATAAGGTCAGAGCCACATGACCTCAAGTTGGTATTTAATGTAACCTTGGGTTATGTGGGGGGATTGAAAGAAGGGGGGAGAGAGAGAGAGAGGGAGGGAAAGGAAGGGAGAGAGAATAGGAGAGAGAGAAAGGAAGGGAGAGAGAGAGGGAAAAGAAGGGAGAAGGAAAGAGAGAGAGAGAAAGAGAGAGAGAGAGGGAAAGGAAGGGAGAGAGAGAATAGGAGAGAGAGAGAAAGGAAGGGAGAGAGAGGGAAAAGAAGGGAGAAGGAAAGAGAGAGAGAGAAAGAGAGAGAGAGAGGGAGGGAAAGGAAGGGAGAGAGAGAGAATAGGAGAGAGAGAAAGGAAGGGAAAGTGAGAGGGAAAAGAAGGGAGAAGGACAGAGAGAGAGAGGGAGAAAGAGAGAGAGAGGGAAAAGAAGGGGGTGAGAGAGAGAGAGATAGCGCAGGCTTAGCTCACTGAAATCAACTCACTGGAGGGCAGTTCACAGGCTCTTCGAGATTATGCAGCCATTCATGCCAGTGATTGATGTGGCCGGGCAGAGCCGAGCGCTCGGCGATGAATCCGCGTGGAACATGAGCTTGGCTGCGCTGCCTGCTCTGATCCGGTCAGCGCTTCCACCCGCGCCGGATTTGCACGCTGCAACAGAGACACTTTCCACCTTCAGCTGAGAAAGGTGTAGAGGTAGACAAACGGGGCTGCGTCCTCAATGTCTGGAGCCACGCCTGAAACATGCACACACACTCATTACATTACATTGCATTACATGCATTATCCAGAGCAACTTCCAACATAATAGAATATTCCCCCACCTCCCCCAAGGTTACATTAAACACACGCAGAATGATATCTGTGCAAAATGAAGTTGAAAGTGTAAAGTTCAGAACAAATCAATGTGTTTCATCCATTGGACTTCACCGACAGTTCCTAAATCAGATCATAGCCCTGACTCCAGGGGAGCACAGCTATTATCAGTATAGGACTTGTGTACTTCCTGTCTTGTGTGTATGTCAAACAGTCATCTACTACTGCCTTTTCTCATGTCAGCTGCCATGATGTCTGCTGTTTGCCATAAGAAACTGTTGAACATGAATGCCAAGAGTTATGAAGCTCTCTGGTAACACTTTACATTAGGGTTACATTTGCTAATATGAACTATTGTAGGAGGTATCATTCACACCTTTACCAATGTCTGACTAATGAATGATGACAATTTGTTAAGGATTAACTCAAGGTATGATGAACTCATCCTCTTTGTGTACGTACAGTAAAGCCATTAACAGCTTTATGTCTAATTCATGTCTATTTCACACCATTGTCTAATTAATGTGCCATGACAGCTTTAAATGCATTATAATGGTATAAAGTGTCAACCTAGTTTTGGAACATTTGGCATCAAAATATATACCTTATTCATGTTCATGTATTGTTAACTACTGTATTTGCTACATAGTCGACATAGGCCCTGTCTATGCTTTGTAAATATATTCATTTTCACCATCATATTCATCATCAAATTTAGTCATGACCATGAATACATTACTTCATGTTACCTGATGTAACCTTAACATAAAGTGTTTCCAGGGTGAGTATTTCTGTTGAAGGGTTATCACAGGCATATCTGTATCTTTAGAGAGGGGTACAGATCAAAAGCAGTCCTCACAGTATGGGATTTTCTGGAGTCAAACCTCTGGCTGTGAGAATGAAGGGATCACTGACTTTTGTTTCGACAGTTCCCTGTAAAATATCAAACAGGGTTTCCTCACAAAAGCCTGAACCTGTCCAACCACCATGACACACCTGTGTCTGGGGGGAAGCACAGCCTCCATCTTCAATGGTTACGTGATGTCTATTTTTCATATATCATGAGTCCTTAATCACATACTGTAGGTGAAGTGGTTTATTGTTCTGGAAGATGAACTGAATTGGCTTAAGAACCTGTGGTTGAGGAGAGATTTCTCTTAAGGGTCAGGGTTTTGCAACCCTGATCTTGCTGCCCCCCATTTTCACCCAAACAATGGTTGAATATCCCTTGCCTGTATACCATACCCCCATACAGTCATGACCATGCAAATATATGACATAATGCAACAAATGCATATCGCTTCACCTCAGAGGAGGCTGCCTGTCAAACGGCTCCACAGCAAAAGCTCCTCTGGTTTTAACAATGAAGCATTCAAGGTCAGAGCTCCCACATCCAAAGCACACTCGCATCTGTCACACATTTGAATAATTGAATAAGTCAACAACAACAGCGAAAAATAAAAATCCATTTATATCAGCTCCCTCTTTTACCCAGAATTCCATTTCCAGCTGAGAAACGAGATGATGAGGCTGAGGGGAGATACAGAGAGCCAAATTCAAGCTGACAGATGACACTGTCCCACATGCTTCTCTTATGATTAAAAAAAGACAAACCTCACCTATACAGAGATACATATAATACACACAGACACACACACACACAAACACATAGACACACACACACAGAAAAACAGTATAAGACAGACACACATAGATCCTCATTCATACGGATGTGTATGCACACACATTTTAATTATTATGTACAATGGGATTCACATATTTCAGCCCCAAGTACAATGACATGACTGTTCTTGCAAATAAAACCATGAATTCTTCCAATCAAGACTAAATTCCCTAATCTGTGCTAAATCACTGCAGAGGAGTGGGTGAAAAGAGGGGTTGCTCTGTAGCAAAAGAAATCAGGAACAGTTTTTCTGAGGCAACTCCATTTTTCATTACAAAAAAACATCCCCCATCCATCCCCCCACACACAAAAACACACAAACACCCTCCCCAGTGGCCTACCTGCAGGTGTTCCAGTTGATTAAACAGACCTTTTGAAAGGTTTCCATCTTAGCTCTAATTCAGAAAGTGCAGGAAAGTGCCACCTGCGTTAAGCCTTCAGTAATAGCACAATGAGAAAGCTTTTAAATGATTAAGGGAGCGTTTTTCCTCCACCAGAGGAAGACTCTGTTAAGATCACTGGAGAAGAAAGTTTGCGTCCTTTAAAACAGATTCTGTGTTTGCGTGTGACTGACTGTACACGTGTTCATTTCTGTCACATGGTCAGCAATGTTTCTCATACTCAAACATAGCATTTCATATTATACAAACTCCAAGCTGCATTTCAGCAGTCAGCATGACAACACAGATCATGCTCAGTGATGTTTGTTGTCTGTGAACTAAATGAAGTGTGTGACTTGTTAACACTTCCTGTTTTGAATACACAATGCCTACAACTGTTCCAGCTCTGTGATGATCATCATTTAACGCTCACTTTTCCTTTGGAAAGCATTAAGTGAACCAGTGAAGGTGAAATCATTGAACACACACAAGCATGCGCATGCACACGTACACAAAGATGTGAAAAGCCAAGACAAAAGTCCACTTCCGCTCTTAATAGAGAGGTAAGCGAGAGGTTAACCACAGTTACTGGGGTCCGTGTCTAATGGTCTTGCAGTTTAATTGGGACTCTGTGACCTCATTTCAAACATCGCCTGAGAGAGAGGTGACCTTTCACCTGCAAAAATGATTTGAGGAAAAAACACAAAGCCAGCACGGTCTTGTCCTCCACTACTCTTGAGAACATTGCCACTACAAACGCAGTTTTTTTCAGGATCTATACCACCAAAATCTCCAGCAACTAGACAGTTTGGTTGTCACAACTGTTTACATTGAATCCTAGAGAGTGCACAAGCAGAGAGTGCCAAGACAGTTATGTCCTCCATTGAAAGCAAAGAGCACCACAAACACTATTGCCTCAATTAGAGGCAGAAAGCATCAGGATGGCTAGGGCCTCCATTAGATGCAAAGAGAGTAAGAGCAGGTATAGCCTCTGTTAGAGGTAGACAGCACTAGGACAGCTTTGGCTCCATTAGAAGTAGAGAGCACTTGGACAGCTATAGCATCTACAGCTATAGCTATAAGCAGAGAGCATACGAATGGTTATGGCTGAGTGTATAGAAGCAGGATTTTAGTCTCAGGTGGAGGGATGGGGAAAATTCCAGTAGCATCTATCAGTACGCTTATTTGCACTGTATGCCCACTAATTCCAGACAAGTGGGTAACATTGTTACATGACAATACTTTTTCTCTATTATAATAATCCCTTGCTAGGTGAGAACACTATTCTTTTTTCTTCTCTTTCTCTCTCTCTGTGTCTGTAAGTGCAAATTGCCCCCACTCATCGATCCTGTTCCATATTTAGAGGCTGGAGGCTCTTGAAAAACCAATGGCACCATTCATTCTCATTGTTTCCCTGAGAACCCCTGCCCCAACCCCAGCCCTCAGCCCCCAAGAAAACCACAGCAAAGGCTGTAACAAGTGTCACCAGTAATAATACGGTAGCTGTGTGTGTGTGTGTGTGTGTGTGTGTGTGTGTGTGTGTGTGTGTGTGTGTGTGTGTGTGTGTGTGTGTGTGAGAAGTGGACTGTGAGAGGAGACTGTGTTTACATTGCTTTCACTGCCTCTTCAATGCTGCAAGGACTTACCAGACTACCTCTAGTCTTGTTTTTTTTTTTCCTCTTTCCTTTTATTCTGACAGGAGTTTAAATCAAAGTGACATCAAAGCCACGGAGGCCTGTTCTGCGCCGTGCCGTGCAGGCCAGCTCTGTGATGTGACTGTAACAGCTCTGTAAGAGCACCGGACGCCCCTGCTTCGGGGGAGTCGTTCAGTGAGCAGGTGCTGTTTAATGGGCCTCCGGCAGAGACGAGATTAATCTCAGAATTGATTCTGTTCATTAATAAAATGGCTTTCTTTCTGGTGTGTTTAATATCGGCGCAGGAAAACAGCGGTGCATGCGGGCCTAACAAAAAACGCTCTGCAGGACTTGACGGTTCGCTACCCGATTTAAAGTTCTGAAGGAGTATCTTGTCAGAAACAAATGCGAAATGGATATTGCAATCTGACAAATGAGAAAGAAAATACTGAGGTTGAAGAGGTACAAAGGCTGCCTCGGAAAGCCTTGCAGCATATCTGCTGTGATTCTCTGAGTCTCAGATTAAATTTGAGCTTACTCGCTCTTCTCTTTCCTCCTCCCTCCTGCTGATCTGCAGTGGAAGGCCTTTTTTCTGGTCATCTAAGCTGCCAGATTTCCATTTGAACACTTCACACATGAACTGTTCCTCTCTCTCTGTTTTTCTCTCTCTTTTTCAGTCTTTCCATCTCCATCCCACTTTCTCTCTTTTTTACATGAATACAATCACTCTCTAAGACACAAACACATTATGAAACTAACGCTACAACAAACTACCAAATGTGAACTTCAGCATGTGTTCACTTGCGCGCACGCCTGCACACACAACAAACAGATGTGAACTTCAGCATGTTCTCACACACACACACAGAGCAGTGTGAAATTTTGGCACTTTGGATGGAAGGACACACTTCAATCATTGCACTATTTTAGTGCAATGATTGAAGTATCTCCTGTGCAAACTGAGAAACTGGCCACATGAAAACTCTTATACCACAACCCCATCTTTTGTTCATGAAAACATTATGTGGTACAAATTGACTGACTTGCTAGTCTGAGGTTACCAGGCACCATGATGTTGGTAGAAATGATTAATATGAGTAGAAAACTCTGAGGGCCCCAGATAACATTAATATGATGGGACTACCACATCTACAGTGTATATGGCATTGGTCTGCTTTTCCAGCATGCAATTAATAACCACAGACAGAAGCTCCTGAGATTCACTGAGTACTCAGGAGCAACTATAAACAGTTATCAGGGTAATTCATGGGCTTCTTAGGGACTGCAGTCCACAGATAAGAAACAGAAGATCATTGTTGATATAGGAGCAGTGGTACAAGTATGTCAATACTGTCCTGTTCTCAATATTGGAAAGACAAAAGAAGATATTTTCAATACTTAGTAACTAATTACAAGATTTTTACAAATATATGTTTAAAAAGGTCAGAGAGAGTGAACAAGAGTGAGACATAGAGACAGAGTGAGCAAAAGAGAGAGAGACAAAGAGAAATGGAAGTAAAAGAGAAAAGGAGCCAGAGATGAAGTGAGAGGGATGACAGTGAGCAGCCAGCAAACTAACAGACTGATACAGACACCAGACTGTTGAAGTTTGAGTTTGTCCCCCACCGTGGGACTATGGTTTGACTTTTTTCCTCTTTAGTATTTTAGTTTGTAGTTTTGTATGGCAAACCCATGAGGGCAAAATGCCAAGGAATTTATTTCTTCATATTTAAAAAAGCTTTATCTCTCTCCTTCCCAGCCCACAGACTGTGATAGCTATCCCATCTGATACCTCCTGAGCCATCACGTGGATAGCATGTGTGATAGCTACATGCCTACTTTCCAAACTTTCATTTATTTTGCTAGTGTAACTAGCTTTGCCCCCTGTATAGTAGTGATAGGAGACAGCAGAAAGAAGTAAAGTTGTATTTGTCAGAGAACTGATAAAAATAAATTGTATTTTATTAGCAACTAAAAGAGTTTTTTCCCCATCACATGTGAACAGCAAGATTGCAGGCAAGAAAGTTTCAAATTTGTTAGGATTTAAAAGGCTGGGCCAGCAGCCCATTGTCAATTGATTGTCAAATTCAATCTAAGTCTAGTTTTCAATGTCATGCATTGCCCTTTGACCTAGCCATGGCACAATGTTTGTTTACTGGGATGATCCCTTATGCTCAGCTCTGAGGGCAGCTCAGGCGGCATCTCACTGACCAATCGGAGATGTGGGGGTGGAGACATGATTGTTGGAGGCTGTCCCCTTTTCCAGCAACATTTATGCAATGTGGCCAAGCAGGCTTGAGGGCCAAGCGCCATTCCATTGCCAACTCACTGACCCAGAACCCATGCTGTAGGACTCAATGGGCAGCCAGTTCACAACGGGGGAACTTTATCCCTGCAGTTCCTCCAACAGGGAGCAGTGGAAAAAATCTTCTGGTAAAGTCTACCAGCCTATTTTATAACATTGCTTATCAAGGTTATGGGTTCACAAAGGTCGTTTAAATATGTTTTATTAAATACATATTTTAATGAAATCTTATACACTTTCTGTGTATAAATAACAAATTCTCTTTCACATGTATTCACAAACATAATTATGCTGTCTGTGTGTGTATGATTATTGGCTTTGTAGTCGTTCCCATGTTGTCTGTTGAGATTGTTCATCTCTGTTGCGTTGTGTGTTTGCTTGTCTGTGTTTACGATGCATCACTTCCTTGTCTGTTGGTTACCACATATCCTCTTTTGTGATGTCATAAATTTCCAGAAAAAGGGTGAGGACGTAGTGAAGCAACATGGTCATGCTGGGCTCGTGGGGCCAGATTTTTGGACCGGGCCGTCCCCTCGCAGCGTGGCAGCGGCCTGACGTTTGCCGCGACCATCGGGTCCACCGACAGAAGGCTCCTTTACAAGCGGTCGCCCCCTCTTGAACTCCGCCACCATGCGCAGATGACGAACAGACGGGCCTCAGCCACGGGAACCGCGCACCGGCAGAAGGGCAGAAACCCGCACGCGAGGTCCCCGCAGAACGCAGCTGCCGCGAGCTGCTGACATAACGAAAACTGCAACCCGCGCTGTCACGCTAACCGACCCACAAGCTGCGCAACACGCGGCCCTGCCCCTTCAGTGTGTCACTGTGTCCTGCACTGCCCCACCCTTACCTTATTCATTTTGATTGGTCCCCTAATGAGGTGGGAGGAGTCCCTTAAGGAGTCCCTCTGTATCTGTTATGGTTTAATTTTTTAATATTTGTAAATATTCACTAGTTACGATAAGTTACACCTTGAAGACAATACATATATATAATGTTTTTCAATATAAGCTTTTATTCAAGAGCTCAAAATGAAGAAATGACAATTTGATTCGTTCACCCCTTGGCTTTTTGAAAAACTTGGACAAAGGAAGTGTGATTTGAGGCAACAATTTTCAGTTGAGACCCTTTCTCTGTTTGTAAATACACAGAATCAAACTCAGGTTGTTGTGCTTTCCAAACATCCAGGATGGTATTGAAAAATCACATTTATCTATGAAAGGATGCTAAGAAACTATCAGAAACATGTGCAAGATGATTGGGTTTCATTTGTATTCTGTTCCAAGATGTTGTTCAAGTCGTCTGGAATAGATCTTCTTTAGATAATTGGACCGCGGCCACAACAGCAAACCAGCCCACACAAATAATGGAGACTGCCAGCACCCCTGATCACAGTTCAAAAGATCTAGATTGCAAACCTACTGAAATCAATACTAATACACTGAGGGGTTTTCACAATGCAAAATCAATAACCATATTCATACGGTGTAGGGAAGATTAACTATGAATATCATTCTTGGAAAATAATACGTGTCAATATAAGAGTTAAACACGCAATCTCATGAATATGCTTTTAGTGTATTAATGTGAATATATGCGGCAGGCCTATGCAGCTGCTGTGGAAGGAACATTATTATTTGAGATTGATGGAGCGCACTGAAATATATCTTTATGAAAATGGCGATATGACTGCAGGTTCGGTGCTATGCTACAGGAGGAAATTAGCACTCAAAGCACAGTCTCTCACAAGGAGCCTGATAAGATATTCAGATGACCATGAGAACTCACTCTCTTCGTGTCCATACTCAAAACACTCCACTCCATGGTTTTTCTCTTGTTTCTTCTTCCCTGAACATGAATAAATGAAGAACATTATGTAAAATAAACGATACTTGGTTGTAAGGTAGAACTCTGATTTTTTTGTTTTCGGTCGAAGAGAATTTGATTCATAAAAAGTTATAAAATATGAACATAATGAACACAGAGTTGAGGAATACATTGTCAATAGAAACTGTGTTATATGTTGTAAAATGTGATTTAAACACATGTATCATAGATACATGTAATGTACCAGTCAAAGGTTTGGACACAACTTTTATTCTTTATTTTTACCATTTTCCATGTTTTAGTTGGTTAATAAAGACATCAAAACTACTAAGTAACACGAAGGGAGTGCAGTGACCAAAAAAGTGAAACAAATCAAAACTATGTTATATTTTTGAAATATATTTTTAAAAATAAACATTTTTTGAAAAAATTCATACAAAGGCATCGACTTTGCTATTTATATTTGTCTAAGAAACAAATTTCAAGTGTTTAAGCATGAGTCTTTACATCAAAATGTCTTTGAATGTATGTTTCCCGTTATCCTAATTCGGTGTGTCCAAACTTTTGACTGGTACTGTATATCTGTCTATATTTGTATTGTAGACAGATAGACTTGTTAGGATAACTAGATATATAGTTGGACAGACAGAGATATACAGCTAATTGACTGCCTGTCTATTTAAACAATAATAGAAAAAAACAAGTTATATGTAATAATATTACCCCATATCTAAACATGCTTTGCTATTCTCATTATGGTTCCAAAGGCGCCTGGACTTTTGTCTTTATTCACTCCTAACATGCTGCTGCCAACAGCTGCCCCGCTACTCCACTTCAGTTACCTTCCACCTCTGCAGCTAATGACAGGATCAACAGTATCAACAGGGTCGCCAGAGATCTGCGCGATACGCCACAAACCACAGAGGGATGTGAGGGAACGAGCGCAGAAACTCAGAGCCCCGAACCTCCCCCACGCCCCCGCCCCCGCTCCCCGTCTCCTGCCAACAATCGATAGTTATTATCCAGCGTGGTAGAGGCAGCTCCTGCTCTTGGGTAAATGACACCATTTCATTAAGGGCCCGATGGCAGCCAAAACAAAGCCCCGCCGTTTCCCCTCCCTAAAAACAAACACAGCATCAATAATGGGCTCCCACGGACAGGCCAACAAATGGCAAATTGGGTTTTATTTTTTTCTGTTTGACGGTTTCAGGTATCACTCCCTCGGTCGAAGGCTGATTTCACTCGGCGCTGTTTTGGTATCCCTGCTTTGGTGAAACATGACATCTGACATTTATTGAATACTTCTGGGAAAAGATGGCAGGAGCCGCCATCCGTATACATTTCTAGCTAGTTATTTTGTTTCTCCACGCTTGTTTGCTTGGGAAAATAAATAAATGATGAAGGTGCAGTGGAGTGGAAGGAGAACAAATGAAAGGGGGGGTGGCAATCTGAAGAGGAGAAGGAACGTGGGGCGCTGAGGTAGGGGGTGACTTTTACAGTGGGGTGTAACCAATGCATTACAGAAGGCATTAACAGGTCTTTACCCGAGGAGTCAAGTGCCTGTCTGTCTCGCTCCATCTCAACATGCATGGTATTAAACGCCATACATAGGCACTTACACTGAAGTTTTTTTTTTTCCCAAGACAGAAATGGCAGTAATTTCCTTACTGAGAACCACTGCTATCCAATGCATGCACTTTCATCAAAAGCTCAGGGACATTCATAATGCCATATCTCTGCCAGCTAACTTGTATCTTGCCTGGCCAACTATTGAAACTTGATCTTGCAGTGCTTCTAGTATTGTTTACTCCTTGTATGGCTTTTTGCTTGTGATGTACTCTGCCTCACTTGTGAGTCGCTTTGGATAAAAGCATCTTCCAGATGAATAAATGTAAATGTAAATGTGCTTTCATGTAAGTGTTGTGGTTGATAACCTTGAAATGTATTCATGGCTTGATCAATTAAACTGTACACACCTGTGTCTCTATTCACGCTGCCCTTCAGTATATTGGATTGTGGCACTGTGACAGACGAAAAAAAGATATATTGGCAGTAGTGTCTGTTGCTGCAGCAGGTCCCAATCTGTGAATGGTCATCCTGGAGACTTCTGATCGGTTCCACAAAAAAAAGGCTATGCTACACAGAACTTATGCCATTTCCACACCATGTGAAAATTACAAAGCTACGCGGTTTCGTACCGGGCGAAGCCATGTGCCGCTACCCGATCTGAGCTCCACGTGAAGCCACACAAATAGCCCATGAGGCGTAGCCTTCTGGTGCACTTACGGAGTTATATGAGTCACGCCATACAAATCTGCACTGGGGCTGGTGATGAGCGCCGTCTAAATCAGCGACACAGCGTCCCCACGCCGGTGCCGTCTTTCCCTGCTCGGCCAGAATTCACTGTGGATCCGGCCCTTACAAGATTACCCTGGCCTCTCTCTCTGCGTGAACCCACGTCGGAGTGGATAGCGCTCCTCCCCGAGGCCCCTTGGTGGACTCAGGGGGTCCGCGGCCGCTAACGGCGGCACAGAAATATAACAGTGGCGCGGCTCTGGCCTACTTGTTTCTGACAGCGTCGCCGCCGGACCCCCCGGGGCCCTCCGCACCGAGGCGGAAGACAGATTGGCTGCTTTCTCGTGGCCTCTCCTCCGCTGTGCGCTGTAAACATCTCAAATCTAATTTGGGTTATACAGACCCCGACTTTAATGGGACCTGCTGTGTCTCCGAAAGTCTGCTCCCGAGTTCAGATTTGGTGATCGCTCCCCTTTTTTTTTTTTAATTCAATATCTTCCTGAGTCACCTCGCCCTACCCCTCACTGTCTTTTTTCTTTCAATACAGATGTTCCCCTCATCCCACAGTCCTTTAATGCTCTCTTTCTGCCACACCGTGCTTTAGAGAGCTGTTTAAAAGATGAAGACATTGTCCTTGGAAAATGTCCTGGTCGCTTTAAAGAACCACCATGCTTTCTATGACAAGACTGACTTTACATTGCGCTTGCTTAGCAAACCTGAGCGACTTACATGGTTTATACTTTTTATATCATTTATACAGCTGGACATTTACTGAGGCAATTCTTGCTGGAAGGCATAACAACAGTGGCCCACAAGGGAATCGAAGCAGCAACGTTTTCGGTTATGAGTTCTGCACCTTATCGCTATGCCACACTGCTGCCCCTCTGATGTGGCTATGAGCTGTATCGGTTAAGTGATGGACAGGCTTGAAAACTGACAAATTTCCTTTTGGTGACACCTTTCAGGCGAAACAGTGGCTGTGACACTCAAGTTTGTGCCACCCAGTAGTGAAAGACAAAACTGTGCAACAAGCAGGGAAGGCTCTGAATTACACACTCCTGTTGACAACAGCACATGAATCTATGTGGATTTGCACCCAAACAGTTTCATGGATTTCCCTGTTGTCGTCATTGGGCCCCAAAGTTTTGTTGCGCCATAAAGATGCATATGCCCAAATGTACATCAAATTCATTGAGAGGAATGAGGAGACCAACACATTAAAAAAAAAATCTGTCTGTATCACAGAGCGTGTGCCAGAGCAAAATAGAGCATGCTGAGGCATGAGCAATCATTACAGGTCCAATAAGGAGCATGTTCATCCACATCACATTGACACAGAAAAAAAAAACTTGCTTCACTGAATTGTGTGTGGGGCCAAATATTATAATCAAAAAGAGAAGACTAAATAAGCTACTGTTGATGTTCTTCCACTTTGGGGCTTAATTGTATTATATATTTCAAATACATGTACATGTTATGAAATAGTTCAATGGTCAGGGGAGACCTCACATTCTGTATATCACTTTCTTGGTGGGATTCAATCAACATTTCTCCTTAACTTTGATTTGAAAATAAATGCAAGTCACATTTTTCATGAAATTATAGATATGGATATTGAATGTAGCATACAAATATTTTGATTATCACTGAACTTATCCATGTTGAGAAGACGTATTTAATTGTAAGTCAGACTTAAGGACAAATGCTGATTAAATCTAGGGGCTGATCTATGTTAATGCCATTATGCAACCTTGAAAGTCGTTGTAGAGGTGAGTTACCCTCCCTTCACAGTCAAGTTCATTGGGATCCTTAAAAAACACAATATAAATGCAATCAATTATTATCATTCATTATTTTTATAGTATCTGCAAAATGCAGAGATATATCTTACACACACAATAGAACAGCACGCCCTTTGTGTGTATCCAAACACATAAAAGAGCAATAGCTTGATTGCAATAGGTATTTCTTTCCCTCTGTTTCCTATCCATCATTGAATTCCAGATGATTGTCTTCTGGGGCTATTCTTAAAAGAAAATTGATTTATTACAGCGGTGATCATAAGCGACCGTAATCTCAGAATGTTTTTCACTTTGTAAAAAAAAAAAAAAAAAAACTCGTTACAGACCTCAAAGACTCTCACAACAGAATTAAAGAGTAGAAAAATTCAAGAGCTCCTGTTCAATTCATGTGCAAAAAGAGGAATAAATGCAGCAGTTAAGGCTTTTGGATGAAAATTCCTGACTTTGCTCCAGGGGAGTGGTCCTGAGGCTATGGTACAGAGAAATGTGGCTGATGACAATAGCAAACCTTCACACATAGAAAGCCCAAAACGAATGGCAGAGAGTAGTCTCACATCTCATTATCCACCAGAGATGCTGAAAGAGAAATTGTTCACACTGTCGGAAATGAAAACATGACAAGGAAGAAAAGGTTGTCATTCCCCAGCTACGGTGCGATTTTTTTTTCCTCGAATTAATGTGTGTATCTGTGGCTGGAAGAAGGTCAGGACGGTTAGCAAATGAAAGAAACCTCTTGATGCGGTCACACTGTTCATTAAATGTAACTTCATAAGGCCTCCATAAGGCACACATAACACATGCATGAACATGTAATTGCTACTAAATAAAGCATTTCTAAACAGCTGTTGTTCATTATGATGACTGACGCAGTGTGATACTTCCTTACTGACTTAGCCTCCTTCTGAGTGGGGCATAAGGCTGCAGGGAGATACAAGAAAAATGCACATGAAAAGGTGGTATATCTATCTATTTTGGCTGTCAGTGTTTGGTTGAAGGTGTATGCTTTATTATAAATTTTATTAAATATTAAGAATTTATTAAGTAAATTCCTTCTTTACGTAATGCTATTGAAATTAATATTAAGTGTGACCCATGTCACAATGTATGACACATTCATTCTGCAAATAGCATGGACTCATTTGTCAGTTATATGGAATAAAACAGTAAATAATTAATAAACGCCTCAGGGACAGACATGGTGCACCCACTGGGTAACAGTGTGAGTCACTCCTGGTTCTGCTATTAGCAGGTTGGTGCTGAGTGGAAGCTGTCTGTTGGATGCCTCCACCAAGTACACCTACCTGCTCCTTGTAAGACCTGGATTATCTCTGCTTTGCACTGGGTACACCATGTTCATCACTGATGAATGATTAAAAATACACTGCACATTTAATAATTGGAATATAGAACAATGCAATGTCATTGATGGCTACGAGTGAGAATGAGTGCTGGGAGAAAGTGGTTAACAAGTGTTTGAGACGGAAAGATTTATGTTGGCAACACGTCTCTTCAGACGCAACAGCCCGTCTACTGTGCGAATGAGGTGATAACGGAAAGTGACATGGACACGAATGTCAGTTCTGCGCAACAGACAGGTTACTCACACCCAGTCCAAATTGCTGTGTGGATTACAACCCCATTTTCATTTTGGGGCGATTTATGTTGTGCACATAATGGTAAATATGACTATTATGAGAGACATGTTTAATTAAAACCTGAGGAACTTCAATATACCAGGTAAGTGTCCTGCCTTTCGCCATAGCTCACTCCCAACAGCTAAGCTAAAACTGTGTGTGTTTATTTTCCTATCCTGGACTTTGATTGTGTGGCGTTCATAATGTCAGGGCTCTTAAAACTAGAATTACTGCTCTTGCCATGCCAGTGAGGATGCTTACGAGAAGTGGTCAGTCAGATAAAATTATATTAACTCTTGGGGTAATTTCCTGAACACCGGTTCCATCTATAAAAAACCCTAATAAAAGAGATTTTTTTGACAAAATGTAATTTGTCGTCCACTACTTTATGGTGTTTTCAAAAAATTCCATTTTAATCCCCAATCTAAACTGAACTGATACTCAGACACTGCACCAATGAGGCTGAATACTGAATGGCCGGCTGTGTAACATTCTGATGCGACAGAGGAAATTCATTGGTCTACAAGGGCAACTGTTCCCAAACCATATCTGATAAGAGCCCTACAGCCATGAACTCAAAAGCATTCCACAGTCAGGGAGAAAATTCCATTTTATCCCCATGGTTTGTGTTTATCATTCCATTAATGCACAGAAGCCTTTTCCATCACTATCTCTGCAAACAGGCTTCAGGGGCTTTATACAGAGATGAACTTGCAATCTGACCTGCTGGACACTGCCAACTTAAAGGGCATCTAAGGCCGTTCTCTAAAGAAAGAAAGAACGAAAAAATCTCTAGCGCTGATTATTCCAAAAATTCTGGGAAAATCATAGAGTTTAATAATGAACCTGAGGGAGTTGTTTTATTGGTCATATCTAAAACATAGCGAGAATGTAGGGAGGTTATAACAAAAGGATTAAGACAGGCTGTGTCTCTGTCTCCTTATTGGTGCCAAACCAGAAATAAGAAGCTCCATTTCTGCACACGGCTGCATTACTTTCAGTTTTGTTGCAATAAGTAGATTCATAATGGTGTTTCTTTTCCCTGATTTAATAACACAGCCAATAACCAGGCTGACTTATAAATGCTTTTTCCCCACTAAATACTTTCCCTGTTTTCCTTTTATTTCCTAGGGGGGAAGAACTTTTCTGAGGCCTGGCACTCCTACTTAAGCCATCACCAAAGGAAGGATCACCTGCTTCAAAGAGCCCAATGCAGAGATTTTTATTCATATTGGGCAGTGATTACACTCACAAAGTAGGTCTTGAATTCTGACTGTGACTGCGTATGCAGAAACCAGTGATTGTACAACCTTATGCAAAGCAGTCTCAGTGGTTTCAGTTTACAGAATATCACAGCAGAACAGTAGCAGAGGAAAAAAAAGATTGTATAACTAAAACATATAGACAATGCCAAGCAAAGCTCAGGGACCATTGGAACAGTAATTATTTAGCTTCCTCCAACACCATATCAAATCCAAATGTCTTCTTGTGAGCACTTGTAGACTCTGAGACAGGTCATTTGAAGGCACTGTGCCATCTGTCTGAAGACAATGAGCCCAATGTGATCTCCGAGCCTCTTCTACTGTTAGGGACCAGACTGAACAATGAAGCAGGTTTATGTCTCCTGGAATAATCTCTCCTGCTTCGTTCCGCCTCCTGGCTTCATTACGAGGGGCAGGGAGGTGTAACATTGCACGCCATGAAAGTGACAGCATCCTTACAAGCTTTGTGAAGAGGAGGCACTGCCTTTTTTCATAGGGGAGGGGGTTTGGTGGTTCTGGGAAACCTTAGTACCACACCACGCACGGAAAAGAGGCACAGCTCCAAAGGGTGGGTGGTCACACTAATGGACGTCTTTTACTCTGAATACTGGCATTACTCACTTTCGCGCAGGTTTTCATGTTCATTTAATGATCCCGGAGCTGTAGCCGTGGCCCTCTACTCCCGAAAGCACCCTCCTTTTCAAGTTTAGGACATTTAGTTCAGAAAACAAAGCTGAAAAAAAACCTGGTCTCTTTGGCCATAATTGATAAAAACTGGTTGAAGCACAGGTGCAGCTATAGACACGGGATCTTATCACAGTGCGGAGCAGCAATTTCCCTGCAAAACTCCTGTTACATAGCAGCGGAAATCTAGTCCCTTTGAGGAAGTGTATTATTAAAGGATAATGCCTCTGTGTACAAAGAAGGTGCCACTGCCCAAGGTGAAAAGGCAACGGAAATTCAGAGATTATCCTTCTCTCACCACGGAGCTGTGACAAATCCTGTCTTCCTGAGAGAATTGGTATTCCAGAACATTCTGGCACTTTTTCCGAACAACGGGTGCTACAGTACATTGGGGTTTTTTTGCTACAGTATTTTAGCAGGGTCTTTTCATACTGTCTCTTGACTTAAACAGCAATCTTACTTAGATCTTAGTGTCATTTTATTTGCTTAATCAGGCACGTTGGTGTGCTTTAAAAGTTGTTCTCGAATAGCAGACCTACATCTTTTGCTCACCATTCAGGTTAAAATTCCAGTCATTCTCGGACCGAAGGAAGAAAGAAGGACAGAGAAAGACAAAGTCACTATGCTGATGTCCCTCAAGAAATTCAACCATTTAGCTTGCTGTCTGCTGATAATAAATACCACAGAAGAACAAAAAAACACATTGTGCCTGATGGGCAATTATCAACAATCTGAAAAAAAATATGTTTGCATCCAAATATGTACTGTAGATAGAATGAATCACACAGCTATGCTCCAAACTGTGATGGCACACCCGAGTCCTTATGGAATGCTAGACATTATTTGGTATGATCAGCTAATGAATGCCATTAGCAGAGGCATTTTCCATTCATATGTTCAGAGAGATGCTCGATATCCTCAGAGGCCTCCGTGTATTTCCTTATCTGGAGCAGTCGAAATAAATTATTCAGCGATGATGTGAAATTATTTTCCATCAATGTTTGCTTACCACGAGAGACGCATCTGTAAAGTGTAATAAATCTGCTGGGAGAAAGAGGCCTGCGGGCTGTAGCGTTACAGAGATAAGCCAACTCTGAGGGCTTGTATATATATTGCAAATTAAGAGAGAGAGAGAGAGAAACAGAGGGGGGAGTGGACTGGACAAAGAGGGAGAGAGCGAGAGAAATGAAGAAAGATAGGGAGACAGAGAGAAAGACAGGGAGAGAGGGGTACGGTGTGGAATGCTTGAACTCCACAGGAGCCTGACAGCACAGAGATAGCACAGGCGTGCTGACCAACGGACAAGACCAAGGAAAGGAGCACAGAGTTTAATGACCCATCTCACAGTATCAGGGGCATGCATCAAGGAGGAGTGTATTCGCAATACTTAAGATGTATAATGTATGTTTTCACATACAGAGAATGGAAATGGGGATGCTGTGTGTGCCTTTTTGTTGAAGCCCTCAGATGAATTAAAGAACAAAACACTGATGGCCTAAAATCCAGAAAGTAAACTGCACATACTGCACGCTGCTTTAGTGGTTGTGGCAGGGAATGCCAGTTCAGCAAAAATATAAAAAAAAAACCCCAGCCCTTTAACAAGAAAGCTCTCTTCATTATTTTGCTTTGTGCCGACAAAGCAGTTGTTTTCCTTTGTGCTATTTTGTGATTGGCAGCTCAGCTGGCCAATTAGCCAGATGACGAATGCTTCACCAACATTTCTGGGTCTGTCTGAAAGGGTTAAGGAAAAAAAGGACTTCAGTACATTCCGTACACACACACGACGAACATGCACACGATCACGCCCAAATATGACTTTGCTCAAGGGTACAACAATATAGCTCCTGCTACCTGCTATTTCTGATTACAAGCTCAGATCTCAGCTATTTATGCCATACTGGTGCCAGAATATTGCATTATAGAATTACAGCATTTTACTCAAGAGGCAACTGCAACAACAGAACGGATAATGCGCAGGCCCGTAATAAATGCAATTTGGTCGGCTTCTGTGTTTTCGCATCTTTGAACTGACGCTTTGGCTACCGTCTGAGCTGATAAAATAAGCAGGAGTGTGGCATTAAATTCTCCACGCTCTGTTTTCGTTTCATCCCTAGCGCAACATCTGTCTCAATAACGTGCCTTAGATCCTCCCCCCCTCGCGTTCCAGGCCGTTGCTTGCTCTATGAGGTGCGATTGATGCCGAGTTGCGCTTCATGCCATGCCAGGGCCTCCAGCCTCTCTTCACTCTAACCTCAGATGAGGAGTCTACCCTGTAGGCCTTGCACCACCCTGCAGAGTCACATGACTCTCCCAAGGGTTGATTCTCCTATCAAGCTGTACGCTCCTTCATCTCCAAGCCCAATTTTCCAAACCAGTTCAGAGAATCTTTATCTATAATAATAATATTAATACTACTACTACGACTAATACTACTACTACTAATAATAATAATAAGGCATTATTAGTATTAGTAGCAGCATTGCTTTGTTCCTGTGAGGTTGGCTTAAAAGGTCACTCACCCAAGAACACTGAGTGCAAAGTGACATGTGCATGCCCTGAGTCTTAGCAGTGATCAAGTGCCCTTAGAAATGGAAGTACATTTCACCATCAGCTCTCTTGATTGCGCTGTAAAAAAACAGCGAGCATTTGTCCTGGAAATTGATAGCAGGGTGATGGAACGCTTTTGGATCACGATGGGAAGGTAACATAATGAGATATTTGTCTAAAAATATCTTCGGGAGCACTTGAGATGGATTCCAGCTGAATGGCTATAAGTCAGTCATGGCTTGTGTTTTAAGAGTCTAATGGCTGCTTGCCCAATGCAATTACTCCCTACTTATTAATGGTATATTTTCCCTAATATAATATTGTCTCATTTCCCTTAATGCTGCCCTGTTAATGTTGGGCTGGGCTTTATGGCTTTATGTGCGTCTAAAATTAATTATGGCCCTGTTCATCTTCATAACAAAAAGTTAACCGAATTAAAGCACAGCTGATTTGTCAGTCAGTCCTCAAAGTGGATTTCACTTGACATGTTTTTTTCGTGACCTGCATTATTGCTGCTGTCTTACAGCTGACGTCTTATGCAACCATGGCAAAAAAAAACACAACTCCAAAGAATTCATTAAAATGTTGGCATAATCGGGCTTGTTATCGTCTGGATTCCCACTTTGGCAGCTTTTGATGTGACAGGTGGACAATCCACTTTTGGGAGATTGTATTTATGCTCGGACGGGATACGGAACGGAATTTAAAAAACAAGAATAATCAATTAGATTCTCCAGGCTAGGGCTGCACTTACAGTACCCTCATAATCAGACACTTAGTGATTCTAATCAGCAAGAAAGTACGTTTCTGCAAGACGACATAAAAGACTGACTCACTCTGCCCCTACTTGCACAGTATTAAGCTTTGTATCTGCTTACAGTCCCATATGTAAATGAAACACATTGAAATATACAATAAAGCATGTAAGGAATATGCATTAAACAGGTCAGGATGTTCTCATCTTTATATACATGTACTATGTACAGGAGAGGTGTACTCATTATCCTGAAAAAAGCGTGTGTGTGTGTGTGTGCGTGTGTGCATGCATTTTTATTTGTACAGAACTTTTTAACATGCAGTAATCATTTATAATGTAATGGATTCTCATTCATTTCTTTCAATGACCCAATGATCCAGAGATCCATGTGATCACTGAAATTCATCAGCTGATTTGCACTAATGCAGGGCAACAGGCAGGCACCTTTGCGTGAGTGAAGCCCTTTTTAGGGTGCAGAACCTCATTGCTTCTCCTGGGCCGTGTTCGTTGTCCCTACAGAAAACGGTGTTATGCTTCATCCCCTACCATTTCTTTTCCTTTCTTTTACAGAAGACAGGGAGAGGGATAGAGGGAGGGAGAAAGAGAGAGGCAGATTATTTATTCACGCCTGTTATGAATCGGGGCCTCTCTCAACACATCCCTCAGCGGAGCGGTTTGCCGTGCGGCTCCGCTGAAACCCGGAGCGTAGCTGCGGCTCATGGCAGAGCTTCTCTCGGCATACTGTGAATGTAATTAAATCTAAGAGCTGCCAGCGCTCGCTGGCACGGGCCGCGGGCCACCAAGGGCCCTCAGACCGACACCCATCTGTCCAACCGGAGCCTCGTCCCAGAGACTTTCCAGGACTGGAGCGGAGGGAAGCGGAGGGGGACTCTGTGTGTGGGACATCCTTCTTTCACAGGATTAAGAGAGTAAACAAGAGCAGAACCAGAAGTTTTTTCTTTAAAGCAGAAGTGTGTAAACATTAATAGACGGGCCCACTCTTCATCGACTTCAGATGAAAATAAAACTGAAGACATTGCCTGTTTAATCCTATGTTCCCTTCCCTATGTTTGGACATTTTGGACTCAGTTTTAGGTAGATTACTCAGGATCTGTAATAGCTATCCACACATGACATATTTGGTTCTGAACTAATTTATCTAAAGGAAAATCAGGTGCCCTGACCATGCGGAAATTGATATGCTTTTTTATTTGAGATAAATAATCCTCACTTGAAAAAGACAAACAAGTATCAGTTGAGTGGCAGACAAAAATATGGTCAGAAATTTGAAAGTTAGACAGAAGTTTTGTATGTTAACATACTGTAAACAATAAATTTAGCATTAAATTACATAAATACAATATACGATTCTATATGATAAAAAAGTGCAACATAAATAACAATATAAATTATAAACAGAACAATAAATAATTTTGTGTGTGTATATATTATATTATATTATATTATATTATATTATATTATATTATATTATATTATATTATATTATATGTATATAGCAGAGCTGAAATGAGTAGCTCATGTGAGCCCTGCGTAAAGCCTGTGGGCTAGCGGGTAGCAGGTAGCCGAGTGGTTGCAGTGGTTACGTCAATCCCTGCGACCTGGTTAACTAGCGTTATTGCCGATGGGCTAGGGGCAAATTGCCTTTAGCTCAACTGGTAACGACGCTGGCCGTAAGGGGTTGGCAGTGAGCAGTGAGAACCCCAGGTCAAAACTCGCTTGCTGACCCAATATAATATCAATATAAGACACAACGCAGTATACACCTGCTACATATACACACATAAGTACTTGATATTTGTATGGTAATGGTATTGTAATAGTAATATCAGTTCATATTTCAGGTATATTTCAGAAAAACTTAATCATTAATATAATTAATCCTCAATAATCAGTGAATTGATAATAATCAAAATAGCTTGTTGTCTATATGATCAGCTGAACTAAGAGAGTATACACTGAACACACTGCAGCTATCAGACGGCAGATTGCGCCTTCATTGTATACAACCCTGTTTGCTAACATCTGATTAAACAGCATTTAGGCTAAGACCCACGTGTCTGGTACATAGAGGAAAAAAAGAAAATGTGTCTGTGTCCTGAAATGACCGAGATGTTAAACTGAGATGAACTGGAGTTCTTTTTGAAGTGAACAAAAGACCCTCTGGTCATGTGAAGGAAATGGCTTTAGAGTTTTGACGCTATTGTGGAGGCAATTTTATGTTAACTGACGATGCATTTGACACATTGAAAGCAACAAGCCTCTTGTACATGGCAAAATAAACAGGAGGTTTCTATGTGGAAAAATGACTGAGTTATTCAGCGGAGAATGAGGTAAACTCATAGCACTGCAATCTGTGGCTTTCTGGTTGTAGAGGTTAAACACCTGATTGCAAGAAAGAAACTAAGTAACGAGACTAGCAGGACTGAATGCTAAATGCTTTTAATAGCTTTTTATCCTACCATGGCAACCACTACTTATGAACATCTAAGAACCAGATATTTATGAATATAATCATGAATTTATTTTTTTTTAATGATTTAGTAAAGACTTAGTCATGATTGAGTGAAGTATGGAGACCTCAAGGCTGAAGGCCTAAGGCCGGTTAAAGGCAATATCAAGTAAACTCAGAGCTCAAGTATGTGTGAGACATGTCAGGGCTAAGGAGGAATCATTGTGTTTGAGTGACAGTGCTTTGGAGAAGAGCACACTATTGCTAAGCCACTCTATAGTATTCAATTCAATTCAATTCAGTTGTATTTATATAGCGCTTTTTACAACATGAGTTGTCACAAAGCAGCTTTACATCGGTATTCCAGGCCTGATGCCCGTCAGAGCAAGCCAAAGGCGACAGTGGCAAGGAAAAACTCCCTGAGTTTATATAGTATACCCAATGTAATTGTGAAAAAGCAGATGTAGATTTTCCCAGATATAACTGTCCTATGGACGAGACTGTTGTGTAAAGGGTGGAACTAATTTAGGACCCCTTTGGCTGTCAACAGTGAGCAAAGGGCCACTGTTTCAAACACACACACACACCCTACATAGTATATATAGTATAATATACATACATGAGCACATGCGGAAATGCACAGAGAGATCCACTCACAGTGAACTGTGACGTCCGCCCCTCCGCAGTCAGTATCAGACTTCAGACTTGATCAGTCAATAGACCAACAGACCTTGGTCTTCAGCCCAGCAACCCAATCACGTCTCTGCTGTGACGTTAGAAGCAGTGCAGCTGTGTGGTCCATGCTAGGATTACACCCATGCCGCCACTGCTGTGGAAACGCTAGGTGTCTATTCCTTGTCGGTGTCCTTTTATTTACTTTGGACTGGGGACAGAAAATGCATTTGCCAAACTCAGGGGAAATTAGCCGTTTATCTCAGAAGGGTGTGACGCTGCCACCCCCTTCATTAGGCCTGCACAGGCGGCTGAATGTTCGCGAAGACAAAGACAGCGACAGCACAAAGACACAAAATATTCACGAAGCAGCCCACAGCTAATGTTCAGCTGTCCGTGTGGTTTCATCACAGCGCGTTGGAGAGGTTGGGGTTGGGGTTGGGGGGGGGGGTTAGCGGTCCTGCTCAATTACTGTAAAGTGGTGCTCAGCCAGGAAATGTCATGTCATATCCCAGCAGAGACGTGTGCAGTTTGTCATTGTCTTTATGCACAGCGTGAAAGAGACACTCGGGCAAGTCACAACACTATGTTTTACATCTCCCTTGGTGTCATTTAAAAAAAAAAAAAGAGAGAAAGAAAGAAAAGGCAAACCTTTGAAACTGGAACTTAAATGCTGATGGCACTTACAGCGTGTACAGTGCGAGAACAAACGATTGTGGAGAGGTGGGGGGGGGGGGTGCCCAGGCTTAAAGGGAGCACTTTGAATGGAGGAGAGCGGAGCGAAGCGGGAGACAATGGCCGCCGTGATTACAGCCCATTGATCTTCGTCAGGCCGCGGATCAGGGCCACCCCGCCCCCGCCGCGCCGCTGATCAAACGCAGGGTGATGCACAGCACGACGCCACCCCGGAAGGGGGGGGGGGGGGGGGGGTAGGGGGCGGAGGGACGGACACACAGAGCGCGGCCGCAGACATGAAAGCCTGTGTGAGAAATCACTTTTCTGAATCTGAGTATGCTGGGATGCCTGTTTGAAATGGCGGCTTACTTTTCCTACCCTCCCCTTTGGCTTTCACATGCTCCTGCTTTGAAAAACTTGTTTGTCCACCCTGGTCTACTGTCACAGATGAGCCATAGGTGACCCCAAGACCTAAGCCCGCCCCTTCCTCTCCACCCCCCCACTCCTCTGCTCTCACCTCTTCTCCCCTGAGGTGTTTGTCGCGGTTCATGCAACAATTTGGCAGACGAAAGGTTTAGACAGAAACCCTGGGGGGTCAAATACTAAAGCATGAACCTGCCGTTTCACTACTTTGAAGGCCTTTTCCACATGGAGCAATCATTTCGCACAATGAGCTCATCTGAAATTACATGTAAATCAGTAGTGGTCCATGAGCTATAAATACAGGGAGCTGAGAACTTACCTTTACCTGATAATTACTCACTAATTATCCTAATCCCTTTTTTGATTGTCTTGCGCAATTCATAAGCATTCCAATTTACATAAGGGTCACCTGTCAGCTACTGATTCCTTTTTACTCAACTGTGTATACTGTGCTTTCTCTGTCTTTCTGCAATTCACCCATGGAGAGATACAGCTGCTCTGCAAATAAGCGAATGACCAGCTCAGTCATTACTGGGATGCTGCCCATTATCTTCCAAAGTAGCTCAATGTGCTACAACAACACATCAGTCGTTTTCATGTAGCGGTATTCAAAATGACCGACCGTGATGAGCCTTCAAGCAGTCCAATCAGCTAAACATACAAACAAATGCCATATTTACATACAGCAAGTAATCAATAATTGGTCCCTCATTGCACAACACTTCACCTATTGGATTTCAATGCTAATGCCATGGCAATGTCCTATTACACAAGGCGATTACACGGAAATGATTACTAATACCCCAAGTAATTTGTAGGAGTGCATTTTGATTAAATATAAATTGTTACATTTAAAATTTGCATGTCACCGCTCTACAGCGTGACCTAGTACAGCGGAGCGGTTCCTCTGTGGTAAAACGCTCCATTGTGATACCTGCTTACAGCACTGCAGCGTTACCCAGATCTCCCACTGCACCTGGGTGTGAGTGTAGCACATTTGCCCAAGATATTAATCCAAAGTGTGGTCACATTTTTATGGAGCAGGGGCGCTCTAGATTAATCTGAAAAATTCCATGCTCACCTATCCTCAAGCTTTATTTGGCATAATGTCAAAGTGTCACTAAGAGGTGAAATTTGCTGAAATAAGCTTGAAATGGCCTTAAGAAAATGAGATATGTCATCAAGAAAAAAAAGTGGCATAACTGGTCAAATAGTCAAAATCCACTGCAAACTTTAGTTATAGTTTTAGGGATTGTGCTAGGAAAAGTTAATTTGATGGAGATATCTGAGAGGGAGAAGCTTTGAAGCCTCCTCTGCCTACAGATGAGGACACAGAATGCTGGGAAATGTAGGGGAAGCTGTAGTCTCTGCTCACACTTCTCATCTCTTGGGGTTTACACGACCACTTTTGAAGGCCAGCTATAGATTCTATTCAGTCTATATTCTATGGGAATAAAGTATATTGAAAACAGCATGATAGCTCTAAAATGGGACTAACAAGATGATAGATTTGTCTTGTTATTGCTGACATCTGAGAGCAAACAACTCCAATACAAGTTTCTGGCATTGCACATGTGCGCACACACATACATACACACACACACATGCAGACGCACGCACACATGCACACAACTTATTATAACATGTAACACCTAAGAATGCCCAAGGCATTTACATTTAATTTTTATTTCACTTTTTTAAGAGTGTCCAGAAAATGTTGGGGAAAACTGTTTAACTCTTTTCAGTTTAGAAATCACTATCACTATCAACATTCAGATTATTAAACACCCTGTCTGTCAGTACTTCAGCCCCCTAGCTGTTGTTTTTCTGTTCCCTCTGCCTGTCATGTGGTCCATGTGCTTTAGTTTTTTCCATGTGTTCCAGCCCTGCCCCGCTCTCCGCCCTGTCCCCGCCCACCTGATTTCCAGACCGCCTCCACCTGCCTGCCTGCTCACCTGCATCCCATCGCCTCATCAGCCCAGCCCTATTTAAACCTTGCTTGTCTCTGTCTTGTTGCTAGTTTGTTCCAGCGTTTTTCTCTGTTATGTACCCGCTTGTATCTCGTGCCGCTTAATCTGTTTTGACTTCTGCCCGACTTTGTACCTCGTCTCTGCCTGCCGCTCCTACCTTGGTTGCCTGATCTGATTGACCACCCGGTTCTGACCCAGCCTGCTCCCATTCCCGATCCCCACTCCTGGTTTGTGCTTACTTTGGACTGTCTTTCCGGTTTTGTCCCTGCCTGTACTGCTACCCCGAGCCTGCCCAGTGATTTCATTAAAGACTGTGAAACCCGTACCCGCCTGGTCTGCGTCTGAGTCCGTGCCTGCACCCCGACAGTGTCACAAAAAACCGTGTTAAGATCATGCGTTGGCAATTATTAATGCTCTTTCTTTGTGAAATTCCGACATAGCTTTATTTCTCTCAATAGAGACCATAGCAGTGAAGGGAGTGCTCTGTGTTTTAATTGCGCTTTTACTAATTACATGGTAAGGGGCTTCACAGACTTGTTCGCTATGCGGAAATCTCAGTGTCTAGGGGCTGAACTGAAAATATGATGTGAGAATACACAAAGATGAAATATGTTCCACTGTCAGCCAGACAGATCTTCATAAAATTTGTAGAAGGCATTACAATAGGAATGATGTGATGCAATGCAATTGTTTGCTATGGTTCAGGATCCAGCCACTAGAGGGCACTGTGAATCCTTGCTGTCTTTCCTCTAGACAGATCATATCATGGGTGCGCAACACTGCTGGTCCAGGCATCCACAATGACCAGTTACTTTCCTTCTGCCGAGATACAGAATTGTAGGATGGAATAATAACAGTTTGGTGAGCTCATATAAGAAAGTACACCTGTCCTCTGAGTCAGACCTACAATCCAGCCTAACTTAAAGGCCTCATTACATAGCAGGAGAAAGAGTAATATTGATTCATGTAACACCTGAGAAGGTAACCTAAAATCATGCACAGGGAACTGTAGGGGGTCTTCTGAGTGAGGCGCACTTATACTGACAATAGAATCCTCCCAGCCGTCTGAGTAATGTCACATCAAATGCCACGTCTGCTCTGTTAAGGAGCTTTGATTGGCTCTCTGAAGAAATCTCTCCTGAACTTTTCGGAAAGTAGTACAACACACACTTTGTCTCAGTGGAATTTTTTGCAGGGAACACTGTGTAAGAAGTTTGTCCTTATTTGCCTGTGATATCTAACTATGAGACATAGAAAGACTCCTCATCCTTCCCCTTATCCTCAAGGACCACTCTTAAATGCACCTGCTAGTACTCCTGCACCACTCAACGGATGCATAAATTACAACAGAATCTTGCAGTTTTCTCAGAGAGATCCTGTCCTAAAAAACCCAAAGAACCAAAAGGTAATTATATTAAATTGAAAAGTTACATATGTAATTACATTGTAACTACTGTCTAGCTGCTGTGTATGTACATGTTGTTAATAAGTTATTACATTTACATTTATTCATTTGGCCGACGCTTTTATCCAAAGCGACTTACCTAGATTACCATTCCTTACAATGTTATCCATTTATACAGCTGGATATTTACTGAGGCAATTGTGGGTTAAGTACCTTGCCCAAGGGTACAGCAGCAGCGGGGATTGAACTGGTAACCTGTTGGTTACGAGTCCTTCTCCTTAACCAATGCTATTAATGCTAATGTCATCACAAGGGCATCTCAATATTATTAGTTCAACCTTAAATCTACATTCCAAAACCAATTCAACAATTTTATGCCATTTTGTAAAACTGTATAGCAGTTTCAAAGTACTTTGAAACACTTAATCACTGCTTATTCACTTATTTTATGTGCATGTACATAACTAGAATTTTTTATTTCAGTGTGAAAAAATCTGCCACTTGAAATCTTACCACTGGAATAGATTGCATTTTTGATAGATTCAGCACAGATTGAGATTTTATTTAGAATCTGAAATAGAAAAAAAAAAAACAAAAACAGCTCCAGTCACCTGATATAGTGGATGTTAAATATGAAAAAAAAATAACAGAAGAACACTGACAAATGGGCCTAGGAAAAACAATAAAAGACCTAATGAAAGCTTTAAAGAGGAGAAGAAGAGAAAAAAAATGCCCTTGAAATGCAGGGATGAATGCAGATGTGGTGGGTGGCTTTTTTGAAGCCTCTTCCTTTTAGTGACAATCACGGTGCTCTTTCCTAAAAGCCTCCAGAACCTTCTTTATGTGCATTAAACAGTGACTTGGGCAGCCTTTGCTCCCCACGCTGTGTGTGTGTGATTCATCTCTATAATTCACACAGAGGCCCTTCCTGCCTCTGCCTGGCTGAGAGGCACGTATAACCACAATGGACACCCATTTCCCAGGGTCTTTATGCTGTACCTCAGTGTTCTATCACAGGTGTCCAGGTCCACCCATGAACAGTGTGCTAAAGGGGTATGTAGCACAGGTTGTGGGTGGGGTTAGAGCCAATGAAAAAGTCTCCATTGGGTACTGTGAAACTTGCTTCATCGTGTGGTCTCAGGTCTATTGTTTCACATAAAGGCAGAAAACAGAAGCACTGAATTACAGTGTAAAGCTGGTTGTCTGATAAGTGTTATATGTAGACAGCTGATGGTCAGTTTACTTATGCCGTATTTTACTCATTTGAAGCCTGGAAAACCCAAAGTACCTTCCATCATAGTTAGTCAGGGTACTGATGCTTCAAACAATGACACAATATTGTCATGTTAACATTGCCATAGTAACATCATATGGATAAGGGGTCTAAATTGTGAAACAATGTAACTAGCTCAACTGTTTCTAAGTAGCCCATAACTCATAACTGTACCTACTCTGATCCAGTTAGCATGCCAGCCTAGTGTGTCCAATTAAAAACATTCGACATTTGCTACATGACTGCATTTGTTGCTATAAACCAAAAATACTTCCCCATTTACTGTGCTCTTTTTAAATGTAATGGAGTGGTCCTCTATTCAACAGCTGTTGAATGGGGAAGTTGGGTGTTAAGATAACCACTTTGAGAGCAAGCTGAGATCTATGGCCCTGGCTCGGTCCCCTCTGTGCTATCAGCTGTCGACAACAGGGAGCCCACGGGTGGAAAACAGACTGCCTTTGTCCTGCTGGGGACAGGAGTAGGTAGGTCAGCCAGGGTCCCCTTGTCTCATCCCTCTCATCAAGCACCTGAGAGTTGCTCGGACGATGTCAGCGGAGTAGCGACTATCCTCCAATGAGTACCCACTCTGCACCTGTCTGACTTGCAGCTGACGCAACCTAAGGTAGTCATGGTAAGACAAGCCTAATATACAACTGGAGTTTCCAAAGGTTGCATAAAGGAGAAAAAAATCGTAAAAAAAACTATATTATTCATCATAACTATATACACAGTAAAATGTAATAGCCCAGAGTTTATCACCGTTTCATGCAACAGCTTTTTGAATGTGAAAAGTAAAAATGATATATCAGACTTTCAGACTGCAATGTAAATCAGCACTTTCTGTCTGAATGGGATCATTTGTTACTGTACCATTTACCCAACAAAGGCAGGAATATTTCTGATTTTCTATTATGCACAGAAACGTGTTTTGTACGGGACTATATATTATGAAAACCACATTGCATAAAACGCTCAATTGCCCTGAAAACAAATGTGGAAGAATCCATTGTATAAAATAGACTGGCTCTCGCCAGATAACCTCGCCAAGCCAAATAATACATACAGGGGACTGCAATGGCAATGGAGAGTCACATATAATTCAAGGTGTTTCTATCGACCCCATTAACAAAAACAATTTGCACTTCATTGAATGGCCTGTTAGTGTGTGCTCATACGTTTTGATGGGTCTGTTTTTATGACAGCACAGCTTTGAATTCAGAAGCAGAGTTTTGTTCATTTTCCACTTTCACTCGAGAGCTGGTGAACTCAGCATGGCAGAGGCTGACCAGTCTTTTCTAGATCTCAAACATGACTGAAAGTGTAACTCATGTCATACATTATCAAATCGGAGCTGAGAAAGATTCAGATAGTAAGAAATAAAATGTGTCCCCTGTCTGTGAGTACAATGGAACTCTTGAGAGTGTGCGCACACACAAGCCCATACATGCAAAATGTACGCACCCACATAAACATACCCACTCACTCACTCACTCACTCACTCACACTCACACACACACACACACACACACACACACACACACACACAGTCACTGCTCCTCTCTTGCACTTGCACTCTGTGCAGCAGATGCAGGATAAGCTGCAGAGGCACCGGAGTAAAGCCATCATAGAGCAACCTAATGGCCCTATCACCTCCATACAGAGAGCAGCCAGAACCCCCCCCACCCCTCACTGTACCTCTGCATACAGGAGAAGACGGGGGGGGGGGCAGTCCCGAAGGAGCCCCTCTACCTCTCTCTGTTCTGCACAGCCGCGGCCCAATGCAGCGCAAACAGAGCCAGGAGAAGTAAGCAAACATTCCTCCCTGCCACTTCCACGAGGGAATTCACTGAGGGGCAGAGGAGCGTACAGCACACAAAGCGACAGACAATTGTAAAAATATAGCTATATGTTTTTGCTGCAGCGGCATCACTTTCAGCTGCCTGACACTCTCAAATCCATGAGAATCTCATCGATCTGCCAGCTAGCTTGTACCTTGTCTGGCCAACTATTGAAACCTGGTCATGCTGGGCTCTAATATTGTTGACTCCTTATGTGGCTTTTTGCTTGTATTGTACTCTGCTTCACTTGTAAGTTGCTTTGGATAACAGCATCTGCCAAATGAATAAATGTAAATGCAAATGTAATATCCACTGAGGAGGTTACAGGAACCAACGCCTGCCCAAAACGCAATGCCCTCTTTTACAATTCTGACTGCTCTGCTGATTTTTACACCGTCTTTGGAGTCCATCTTGAAACCGTCTCCTCTCCACAGCTCCGTCTCGCAGCGGGGTTGGAAAATAAAGGAGCGCCGCGGTGCGGAGCGTTTCCCACTGCCAGCGCCTGGAGCCGAGCCCAATAACGCAAGGCCAGAGCATCCTCCGCGAGTCTAACACCCCGCTCCGGATTGCTTTGATCCTGAGCAGCGGTCTCATTGATTTACATCACTGCGCTCTCTGCCTGCAGCAGCTGCACACTTTGCAGCCTTCTGCAGGTGAAGCCACGGGCCTGTGGCCATTCAATACATATCTAGCGCACATGCACATCTGAGAGAGAGAGGCAGGAGGTGGAGAGGGGTAGAAAGAAAGAGGAAAAATTTGAGGGAGGGACAGAGAGATAGGCAATGTATGGGGGTTAGAAAAAAGAGAGAGGGGGAAGGAGCATGGAAAAATATTAGAGAGAGGAAAGTGCAAGATATGCGGAATGAGAGAGAGAACGGCAGTTGGAGAGTGAGATGGAAAAAAGAGTTCCGCGCTGGCACAAATCACTTTGGTAATCAAGTATTGCATTATTCACACCATGGACATAAATGTGATTAAAAAACATCGCCCATGCTATTTGTTCTTTTGATTTGTTCTGTAGCGTTAAGATTCAGTTTAGCGCAAAGAAAATTGCACTCCTTAGCTGCCTCTCAGAGGAGACTTTCTGGAAAGTCTACCGGGGGGAATGACTGGTTAGAAAGAATAACATAAACAGAAGCAGGAGAGGGGGGGAAAAATCACCACCAGCTTTTGTTACGGTAACTGCAGGCTGCAATGAGATGGCACAAGACCTTTCCAGAACATTTACATTTCCAAAGATCACAGAGACACTACAATGTCCTCAGCGTGTCAAAGACCTGGTTATTGCCTGGTTCATGCTACAATGTTTATACGCCTGGAAAATCATTTATATGTGTATATATGTCTGTGTGTGTCATTGTTTTTGGTTTCGCATCAGTTCATATTCATGGTTCTATCATGTAGTTCCATTTTCCAGGCACACTCACTTGGCTTTCCACAACACTTAGGCGTGGTGTTAGTGTTTTGGCTTTGATTGGTACAGTGTGTCGGTTTCCACACCGACTCCATAGTAACCACTTATTATAAAATGCCAGCAAGAGTGCATGCACAGCAATTACTTAACCAAACTGAAAATTATGCATTCGAGTTCTGCCTTTATTCAGAGCTGTAATAAGTTTAACCTTGGTTTGTTGTAACAGCTGACAGGGAGGTCAAGCCATTAAATATCCTCAGACTGTAAATAAGCTATTCCCAATCTGTGAGTATGACAAACAATGAAGAGATGATTTAAATAAGATATTCATGAAATAAGTGCAGCGGGGTTTTATCTGTTTATATCAGTCAAGGTGAAATTAAACTGTTTGATGTGCCAGGTGCCTGCCAAATATATTTTAAGGAATTTATCTCTCAAAAGGGCTTGATTCTTAAATGCTTCATGTACTACCGAATATTTTTCTTGGGCTTTATCACTCTATTATTTCAAGCATTTGTCAGCAAAAAGAAGGTTAAAGATATAATTTAACACAATCTAATTGTGCCACAAGTTGCTTTATACCTTGAGCTTTGTCAAGTTGCTTTGCTGCTGTGCTCTGTGTTCTGGGTCAGTTCTGGTACAGTTCTCTCTCTCTACAGGGCACACTCCAGCTTGGATGTGTGCAAAGATCTGACCCAGTTTTACCCCAGATGACGGTACAGCATGTTCCGACGGTGCACGAAGTACATTACGCCCGTGGCCTTATTCAGTACCTGTCTGCCCTTACAGGTGCGTGGAGTGACAGATACCAGCAGTGGCTTGTGGGATGTGTGGCACGTAGCGGGTGCGCTACAGGTGGTGTGGGTAGAGCAGAGGTGATGGGGGGAAGGTACAGCATGCAGGAGCTGGTGTCAGGAGGAAGTGTGCTGTGGGGCAGGGATGCCAGGTGTGGGGTGGGGTGGGTGTGGCATGCACGGGGTTGTGGTAACTGCTGAGCACAGTGTGTGGCTAGTCTTGCATGAGACAGGTGTGATGGCCAGCAGGTGTTGAGCGAGGTGTTTGAGTTGGTCAACAGCGCAAGGAAGCACTGGTGGGCAGTGGCCATGCTGGTGGGAGGCATGGAGCTGTGTTTTGAGTACAACAGGCTTGCATCCAGTGGGGGGCTAGTGCTCCTAAACATTCATGCTGTTGTCTGTAATTTGGCATCAGTCCTTTGTGGATGTAATTATCCTGAACAAGCAAAAAAAAAAAAAAAAAAAAAAAAAAAAAAGCTGAGAGGAAATTGAGTTGCTCAGGATGGTGAAGCCCAGAAAAAAAAGAAAAAAAACAATTATCATATAAATTGGGGCTTCTTTTTTTTTTTTTTAACCAAATCACACGTTTAATTTGTCATTAGGATGGCATCGAAGGACGTTGACAGGAAATAAAGGACATGTTTAGGTGACAGCCCACCTCAATCAAGTCCATCCTGCCCCTGTAACCCCCACCCCCATATTTAACCCTTCCTTTGCTGGTCTGGGTTGCTACAGCGTGAGCCTAGCTGCTGGAATACAACCTAGCACTCACTTATTCAAATGGGACATTCGACTTGCAGTGGAAACTGACCTACGGTCCTCTCCAGGGTGCTTTCTGCCCTTGACAACAGATCCAAGATCAGTATGGCCAATTCTGATCCAAGCTCCAGCAATTTGGCGCAAACTTTTGTACGTTGCTAATATAGAGATTTTCCATTCTATGCACTTTGTAACTACCCATGAACATTTTCAGTGTATTCTCACTTCAGTTCTTCATTCTGTACATGAGCATCTGTGATTGAATAATACATAAAAGGGAAAAGACAAGAGGTGAGACAGCTTCTTCAATAGGAAAGTATCTTTCATATGAAGACATCCTAAGCTGGCAAAAAGTGATGGAAATTTTACAGAAGGCGTTATTCTGCAACTCTCAGCATATCACAAAAAAATGTCCATCTGCACTTTTTTTTTTTTTACAGCAGTACGTCTTTCTCTAATGAAACAGATCCCGGTGAGGAGATAGAGAGAAAATACATTCAGCAAATCTGAATATTTGTTTGAGAAGTGCTGACCTTATGGCACCAGAATTTCTCTGGGGCATTCTGAGAACACAAAGCCCTTATAGAAGGACACTTATCAGATATATTCAGACAATGGTCGAACAATCACTCATTATTTGACACTCAATCAGTTATCTCTTAGTTATCTCTGACGTGGAAAAAAAAGGTTTGAAAAAAAATTTTCAATCCAACTTTTTTCCTGGGTCCCATATCCCAGCATCCTTTGCGGTTAGTTATTGTATCTGTGCACCTTCAGCAATGATCAAAGCAGAGCCGATTGATTCCTGTACATGCAGAGAGACGGATCCCGCTGTTTCTCTCAGATACGATGATGAGAGAGAGGCCTTGATGCATTCTGCAGAGGTGCTTTGTTCTCTGGGCTAATAAGAGCAGATCTCTGAGGTGACCGGTGGCCCTGCTGTGCTCGAGCCTTCAGGAAGAGCGACCGTTTGAAACACGCGGATCTCCTCGCCCGAGGCAAGGGGCCCGGGGTGCCACCCCAGTTCAGAGCCAGAGAGGCCAATCTCTGATCAGCGGACCTGCTTTTGGACAAGCAAGACAAAAGACTCATTTATACTGCATGGGAGGAAAAAAAAAAACGTAATTGATAACAAAAAAAAAAGGTTTCTTTAAAAGATTATTTTACTTATCAGATCTTTCACTCGGCACTCTCGTGGAGATGGAGATGCCGCTGAGTGTTAAAAGCAATCCATTTCCTCAGAGGCATTATGACTCCTACAATCGTCTACATTTTGGTGACTGAGGTAACGCCGATTCTCAACACCATTTAACAGGGGAGGCTCAGGAGATTGTTTGGAAATGAGGAGAAAGAACGGCAACAGAATGATGGGAGGAAATAAAAGAGCTGTCCATTCACACAGTCATCAGCGGTGAGGACGTAACTGCATTTGCTTATTGTCAGGAGTATAAAGCGAATGAGGATCTTTTATTCAGTCGGCGTACTCAAGCTAGATTTTAAAATCACCGACACTTTTAGCTTGCAGGTAAGAAAGAAACCAAAATGCAATGGCTTTTAAATGCTAACAATCCATGTTTATTAGCATTCATTTGGAAGTTGTTCTTGGGCTCCCTAAATCTGAAATGACTTTCAATAAACTGCATTCATGAAGAGTGTACTCAAACTTGGAATGTTTACTGTTGAGCATTAAGCCTGGATGGCAGTAAAAGAGGAATAACCCTTTAAGTTGTCGGTGGCTTTTCTGCCAAAAATTTCTCTCTCTAAAGATATTGGTGAGGACTCGGGTGAGGCTGAGGTTGTGTTTGAGGCTCAAATCACCCTGCATCATGCAATCATTAAGAATTTGCTCTCTGCTTTTGTCCTCCGTCACATAAACATTTCAAATGAATGCAAATGTGGAAGAAATAAAATGAAGATAACAATCTCAGCTGTTGGAGCAACTGAGCTATTTCACTGTTTTTGAATGCAAAATAAGCCTCTTCGTGTTATCCAGGTCGGTCTCTCCCTCTCTCTCTCTCTCACTCTCACTTCCTCCCTCCCTCGCTCTCTTTCTCTCCATATTTTTACCTCATTAGTGTTCTGCTTTGCTGCTGTCACCACAGAGCAGAGGGTCTCCCGTTCACACAGGAAGGTGACGTTCCCGTTCACATGGTCTCATTGACACGGGGGGGAGGACACAGAAACAGAGCTGCTGTAACTGACCAATTAAGTGTGGCACCCTCTCTCTGCTAACCCAGCACTTTCCAGCCGCTGGACAGCAGCCTCTAATTAAGGGCTACCTCTCCCGCTCCAGATCTCACCGTCACAGGCCGCAATCAAATATTTACCCCTAATGAGCTCCTGGAGGGGGTTTAGCCACGACTTCACACTTTTCCAAGACGATTCCCTCACACATTCACATTAGCTGAACTGCAAACACAGAGATACTGCCTGAATGTGGTATGAGCACTATGTAAGCAGGCATTTGTGTAACATGAAAGGTTAGTGGAGGGTTAGAGGTAAGGGGGGGGGGGGACCACTCCTTAAATACAAACGAAAAAGACAAACAAAAAACAACAAGGATCATCCATCAATTTGTTATTGTAATTACACTAACCACAAAAGTGTTACTGTGTTCTAATAAAAGGCACAATATGACTTATTACAAAGTTACATTTTAATGATGTGGACATGAAGTTCACAGACTTACAGTGACTTGCTTGAGTATAAATTTCATAATAAGCATGTGTTCCTATCTGCACCAATTCACACCCAGCTAAAATGGAATAGAGATGACCCTCCAACTCTGTGGTATGTGGGAGCATCTAAATGCAGGTGCAGGCAAGTTCAAATCAAAAGGTGGATTTTCCATTCATGTATGTTCTGTATGCTGGACAAGAAGTAAATAGACACCTTGGCGTGAGTTTCCCTCATTATATGTGCAATTAAAATTCCTTAATTTAAAGTGGTACTGCATGGATCCACTTGTATATGTGTTTCAGAGATGCATTTATCTTCTCCTCAGCCTCAGCAGAAAACATAAGTAAGGAGCTGGCATCAGGACACAAACAGCGCATTGGGTGGTAGGAGAGAAGGGAGAGTGTGGGAGCGGCCCCTTGTGTTTGCTCTCAGGCTTTGATGATGTGTTAGGAAAAGGCACCCCACACCATACAAACCGCATCCCACATTCCGCAAGAGACGAGTTTGCTGCGAGTCCATCAACAGCACGCAGTCAGAATTCAGAGCTTTGCACTAACTTCAGATACTACAAAACAATCGCAGATTTATGGGGGTATACGAGACCTGAGTCTTCTCTTGTCTCTGGATTGTGTACACAGACTGTGTTGCCTTTCATGAAGCATTCCAGCTTCTCTGCATCTCCTACATTTTAAACTGCAGGGTCTGTGATATATGGGAAGTCATGCCACAACACAATGCTCCTTCGCTGCCACAGAGGGTACTGTGCAGACTGAGTAGAGCCCTTCACATAAGATTTAAGTTTGTATTGTGACGCAGTAGACTTAACTTAACTTAGACTTATTTATTCTGTGATGAATTACGAAGGTATACACCAGTATACGAACAGTAATGGAAAAGACTTCAAATGAATAAATAACTAAGAAAACAAAAGTGTTGCGTTGAAAGTCACATCATCTTGGACGCGAAGCTAGGAGCTATTGATTGCAAACCCACTGCTCCCAACAGGCATCAAGCACTATATAAAAGATACATGGGGCTAAATTACATTCTGAATGTGCTCCCCAAGAGGTCATAAGGAGCTAAGAGCTTCATTTAGCCATGCTATTGTCAAGTAACCACTGATGCCCGCCATGCGGTTGTCACTTCACCTGTTACACCACAGCTAAACGTGTCACGTGCTATGTGAAGTAATTTAGAATTTATTGTTAGAGTAGTACGAGACCACCTGTGGTCAGAGATATAACCGAATGTGCAATCAAAGGCTGAAGTGGTTTCTTAAAGTGTTTTCCTAGAGCTATGCAAAACAGAGCCCTTTTTGAATAATGCAAAGACCTTAAAGTACCAGAGGGCACAGGGTTCTTTACACGGGGAGGCCATTGAAGGTTTTGCTGAGCTATGGGAGAGTTTAAATACACTTGAGGGGTCGTATGACTTCACACTGTGTGCTAGAGCTATTTTTATGTTAAAGGAATCAATGGAAACTAATCTGCCTTCACAGAATTGAAAACCATATACATATATAGCCACGACTGATATGAGCCATTTAATAACGGTATCTGGATTTGGTGACCACTTACCCCCAAAAACTAAGAGCAACTAACAGCAACCATATTAGTGAACTGCATGGATTTGGTCAAATGTAACAAAAACATAACTTTGTTGTGAAAAATGTAGCATTCTTTTGTTCTTTGAGAATCTCCTCAGAACAATGGGAATGGAAGTTTTAAAATCTTATATGGGATGTTTCACAATATCTCCAATTTTCCACATGGAACTCATGTGTAATAATGACAATTTGCAAAGTGGTCCGCCATATACAAAATAACAATATATACATGTTGTAAATTTGTGTGTCATGGGCTTGGCCGAAATACGGAAAAACTGCTGCAAAACGATGTACAGAGGACACAGTGAGGCTCTGATGCATCTAAGCAATTGTTTAACAAGTCTGCATTGATATGCTGAGTTAATGCTGCCTACGTGGTGTCTGCTTGCTTAAGTTTTAAGACTTAACTTGGGGCAAAGAAATCATCCACCGATCTGTTTTTGTTTTCTTTTTGGAAGTTTCCTAATTGTCCATTAATTAAACCCGCAAATCACCATGACTCTGACAGCTAGTCCCAATTACTCATGTCATGCATGGACCGCCCCCTCCATCACTTCCCATTTCCCCTGGAAATCACTATGTCTGCAAACCCCCACCAATAATTTGTGTAAGTGCAGGCAGTCAGGAACAAATAGGTGTTCTTGACTGCTGGAGCTTTTTAAGTCTTGTCAGAGTTGTTGAGTTTAGGAACACACGCACATTTACACACACACACTTAATACAAACAATTTTTCTCACTTTAGTTGATGGGTTTGGATAGAGAGGCCTTCTCCACCTTACTTACCTGTGTTTAATTTCAAACAGAAAGAATTACCGCAATTGCAGTCAGTTCCTTTAAAGTGCATTCCATTTGCTGTTAGATTTTTAGGAACATTAATCTTCCATCTCCTGTCTGATGTGCAAATTAAAATGACCATAAATAAATATCCCCTGGAAAGGAAGCAGCCAAATAGTACATTTCTGACATGCTCTTGAATAAATAGGAATTATGTCATAATGTAGATAAGCATTTCAGATATACGGATGCATGTTTAAGGGTTTTGCTGATAGCCGTTAAAGAATGTTTTGGTGTTATGGTTTTGGTGAATCAAGCAATGCTCAGAAACAGCTGCTGATCCAATTCCATCACTGAAATGTTCTGCTTTTTTGGATTCTAGGTGATACCCTTGTCTGGGTTTACTTATTACTAACTTACATTACATGAATACCAACATCGAAAAGCCCCATGAAAAAAAATGATAGACAGTTTTAAATCATTTTTATCGTTTAAAAATATGAGGTACAGTATCTCAGAAAAGATGACAATATGCATGTCTGTTCTACAGGTTTAAGATAAAGATGTTTTTGCACTGAATGCTAGATCTTCTGGACTGTATGCTATTATTCAACAATCTTTATATGGAATGAACAGCCCATCACTTTGACTAGTCAATTGTAAAAATAGACCTTGCTTTCCTAATTAAGAATCATGAATTGTGAATTAAGCCCATAGGATAAAACAGATGGTAATGTCTCCTATTAAAATACTTTTGAAACTAATTCTGAATATGAACTATTAAAAAAAACTTACATTTGTCACAACCATTAGAGTGCCTGGATATATTCTGTGTATTTTGTATTTAATATAAATGAACACATTTAAAATAATAACAATCTTCAGTGGTTTAGGCTGCTAGAGAAGCTTGTTAACAACATATCTTATCAACACAACAGTCATCTTGGAAAACTGCAACCTGACAAGTCTCGAGATGAACAAATGACAATAGAGAACCTGCCTCTGCTAATTCCAGTAAATGTCTGCCCTTCACACGGTCATATAGTCTCCCATTAATGACACAGATGGAACAACAACATAAGTCCCTGTCTATGAGGAGCTACAGAGACAAAGACAATTTTTACCGTGTGGGTGAAGCGCAAACAGTTTTTTTTTTTTTAACATTTCAAGAAAGCTGCTCCTCACTTTCTCAGTGTTACTGTTGCACTGCCAACAGCTTCACAGCATTATGGCTACACAAATGCCGGAATCTATCTGGTGATGTCAGTCTGTTTCCACACTGATGCATGAGAAGGCAGCATTTATGAGGCAGATGCATGCAAGAGAATGCAAAACTAGCACGCACATTTAGACCAATTAAATGCACGTTGAACCGTGGCTAATCCTGGCAAAAAGTCATGGTCGGTGAAACAGACTACAGTTTATAAACTGCCTAAAAATCAAATCCGCACCACCCGAGCCCGTGGTGGGTGAGAAACTAATGAGCAACATTTGATTTTGATGCTGCTAAACACAGATGTGCTAACTCGGATTGCAATGATCCATTTATTGACTGTGAAGATAAAATTTTGATGTTTATTCATTTTCAAAAATTAAGAAACAATGAATCTTGAGTAAAAACCAACCAGATGCTAATTACTCCCATAAAATAAGGCACAATGTGTCATTTCTTTCCCCTTACTAGCACAATACGAGGCCAGTCCGCTCTGCAAATTGAGATTGCCGTTTGCTGGTTAATTAAAGTTATTTGAACCTTTAAATGGAAAACAGAGATGCTTGTCAAAAACTATGGCAAGATAATGAGACCACAAAGATAATGAAATTGGGCTAATTAGCCAGAAATTTCCTACATTTGCATGCAACAATTGAGACAAACAAGAGGTCTGGGAGAAGAGAAGCCAGAAAAAAAATGCTTGGAGACAAAGACATAACCATTTAGTCTCAGCGCTGTCTGTTCTAAGATGGGCACTGCATTCAAACAACTGCAGTCATCCCACTATATGAGCTATATCTCATCTACCATCAATTTGCGTGCAGCAGAAAAAAAAAATCTGGACAATGACCTAATAATTATGGTCATTAATGAGTGATATGAATAGTAGATATTGTATAAAGGATATAATACTTCACAGTATATAAAGGATACAAAGGATATAATACATTGTGGGGATGAGAGGAGGAGAGATGAAGGGCAGGAAGAGATAGAAGGATGAAGGAGAGGTGGTGAAGGGGTGGGAGGGTGATGATTGAGAAGGTTGACAGAAGAGAGTGCAAACACCTGGTACACTGTCAACTATCTGTACAGGGACAGGTCTTGGCAGAATCTTTGATTATAAACTTCAGAATGAAAGCTCAGATGCTCCTGCCTGCTGATCAGCCCTAAGTAACAAGACACAAGTGATGGTGACCCATTTGTAAAATGTCTGAGTTTGATATGTTCCGTTTAGCTTAATGCAAACTGAAACTGATTCGCTCATTGCAACGCTACATAAGGCTTCGTACTGCTGCTCCGGCACCAAGCCACTGGAAGAACTGACCCGCAGACCTTAACAAACACTTTCTCTCAGTTCAGTTTAGATGTCTGGGGTCATCATCTGCTCCTGAGAGAGAGCACCCTGAGTTTCAGATCGCTTTCTCCACTCACCTCTAACTGGTGCTGGCAATCTTTATTTAGACTGTGCGGGCTTTCTCTGTACCGACAGAGTGACAAGGACTTACAAACAGCACCCTTGGCAATCAGGGCCATAAATAATGAATCCCCACGTTAGATCGCAGTCTATTGGAAAACAATGATGATTCCTTTCCGTCAAGCCTCTGCATTTCTCAGCACGTATCATTGACTGCATTAACAATCCGGTGATTGATGACACGTAAGCTTTGCCACTCACAGCTGGGGGATCTGCAAAAAAAAAACGGCTGTTTTGAAATGGGAAAAAAAGCAATCCACAAGCTAGATGCACTGAACACCACTTCACGCTGCGAAGAGTTACAGCACCTTTTCAACGGACTATAATTTGTTTGCATTGAAAGAACCTCTTAGCATATTAGGAAAGGGGAAAAAAGATTACTTTGAAGTCATTGCTTCAGTTATTTTCAGTCCTAAGTATTCGTCTTCCTGATGCATGGAAAGCTTGTGATAATGACTAAGAGGCAGTGAGCTGGCGTCCAGTCTGATAATGGAACACTGTTAATGATTCTTCCAATGCAGCCATTAAAAACCCTGCGTTAATAATGATTAAATACCCTTTTGATTAAAATGGAGTTTCAGGCATAATTTAAAACCTGATACTTTGTCTTGAGTGGCGAGTCCTTATTCACAGCATCATGCATACAGACATCACATTACCCAAATTCCTTTTGAAAATAGGTATATGTGTGGGCATAGGATGCATTTTTATTTGTAAAGGAGCAAACATGTCTACAAGGCATGACATCCAGCTTAGACATGGCAATGCCTTACTTTTTGATTTCTGTAGTTTGTGTTCCTATTTATCAGTGTAGTTTTGATACAGTAGCTCTTTGAGGAGAAAGGATGGTGTGAAATCACTGTCATTGCATGTGTTGCACTCATCCTGATATGTGAGCTGAGCACAGTGTCAATGAACACAACTGTCATTTTCAGATTTGAAATTGCTACTTGCTCAATGGCACCTGTTCCATTACTTTGCAGCACTGGCCACTGCCCCCTCCTACAGTTTAACCACTCCCACCGTCACTGTCACAGCCCTGGCCACTGGCCCCTCCCACAGTTTTAACCCCTCCCACCGTCACTGTCACAGCTCCGCCCACTGTCCACTCCTCACTCCCCCAGCACTTTCTACACATTGTGCAGTCAGTTTCACAGTCAAGTCAGGTGATTCAGAAAAGACACACTGCATGCTGATCAACTGATATCAGTCCTGCCTTTGTTAAAATTTAGTTGTATGGGCAACACAATTAAACATTTTTCTACTATAGTCGATGCTATATGGTCTATATAGTCCATATAGTGTATTATAGTCAACTATAAACTATAGCCAATTTCCAAGATAGGTCTTAGGACAGTGTTTCTCAATCCTGCTCCTGGAGGCCCACTGTCCTGCATGTTTTCCATCTTTCCCTGCTCTGCCTACCTGGCTGAACGCATCAGTGGCACTTTTGATTAGCTGAGCACACCTGATTTAATCAAGGGCATGTTAATCACACTAATCAGGTGTGTTTGGAGCAAGGACAGATAGAAGACATGCAGGACAGTGGGCCTCCAGGAGTAGGATTGAGAAACGCTGGCTTAGGATGTATTTTCCAGGAGTGGGTGTCCTGATTTAAGTTACATAAGCAATGGGACTTATTTCTTTTGACAACTGGCATTTGTATTTCACCATTCAGCTTTTATCAAGCTGATAACTTCAGAGAATGGCAGACAGCTGATCTGAACTGAAGACAGATTTTAAAGTATGTGGCTAGCTCTTTGTATATGCCAAAGTAATGTTTGCCACAGCTGTAAGATGCTGCACAATTCTTCATGAAGATCTGTCACTGCCTGCTTTGTGGCATTTAGGGGGAAATAGAAATTCCCGATTACAGTCTTAATATGACAGCGCGTTGCCGCTGCAAAACCAAATCACACTTATGGTCGTGATAACAATATTTAACTCAGAACACTCATTTGTCATATCACTGAAAAATTAACACCAGTCTCCCAGAGTGCAGAGAGATCTGGAAATTGAAAAAAAAAAAAACAAATCAACATCATTGTTCAGTCCCTTGGCACTCCTGGCAGACACTTGACTTGGCATACTTGTGGATTGACTACAGGCTGTAAGGTAAAGAACAGCACAGAGAAATAGTCACATTCTTTGAGAACCTCATCTGGTGTCCTGCACTGGGGAAACAAAATCAGTTTATGAGGACCTTACGTAAAAGACTAATTAATTTATATGTTTTTCAGTACAATCTACAAATCTCTATCCAGTAGTATTCAAAGTGTGGTTGACTGTGGCTGTTGAAAAGATTTTGCTTTCTCACTTCACTCATCCACAGTGACCTGAGTCCATCAATGACCATCCCTCACCCCCCAACCCACTCGCAACCCCCCATACACACACACAAAGACACACCTCTGATTACTGCATAGGGATTGATTGGGCCTCCATTTCCTACTCTATATGGGCACACATATACACACACACACACACACGCAATGGAGTAATTCCCAGCGTGACCTTCATGTCCCCTCCATAATTGTGCCCCCAAACCCACTCAAAACGGCAGGAAGTTGAGTGATGAGGGGGTGAAAGTGTGCCCCCTGTTTAGCTGACACCGAAGCGTTTCCCCCTGTGAAAAGATGGAAAAAGCGCTGAGCTATAGGTGAACCCCGCGAGGACAGTGAGCCTTCATGGGGAATGTCACAGAGGAGATTAATGCAGGCTCCGGAGGAAGCCAGCGGACTGATTCTCAAACATCCATTCAGTTTTTTACTAGGGCCAAAACATTTACAGAAAGCAATTCTGACTAAAGTCAAACAAAAGCATCTTTTAAGTAAATATTTGCATCTTGAAACGTATCCTGAAATAACTGAGCAAATATTTAAATAAAACACATTGGAATGAATAAATATACATTTAATTTCAAGACGAATTCCTAATTCCCCAATCAATATGGATTTATGAAAAACCAAGAGTAGCAAGCTCAGAGTATGTGCAAGTCTGACATGGGTGGTGACAATAGGAGGATCTCCCCATGTAAGAGTCTTGCACTCTGAGCTAATTGTGTCTCAAGGGCGTTTGCGCCCTTTGTTATGTTATTTCAAAGGCTGACGACCTCTACTCTATCCACAGAGGCTAAACTGGAGCTGAGGCTCAGACGCTGGAGACGGCTGCCTGTTGGTCTGGGGACACTGTGACTGCTTAGAAGGTGAGAGCGTAGCGGAGCTCCCAGTGTACTTTAGCCGGCTAATGAAGTTTACTTCCCTCCTGGAACCAAGACAGAGTCAGATGCTCCCTGTGCGCAGGGACTCAGACCCTCTGCAGAGCAAGCTAATTATGTCTCTTATCAGGGAGTCATGCCGCATGCTTGCAAAGTTTGCCATGTGACATCAAAGAGTACCAGGTTGACTCCCATGTGGACCATGCCTGTTAAACTAGTGTGGGCTGCGGATTCAGAGCCCATTTCTCAGATGCTTGAGCACTGAGAGGTGATATCATCGGTTCTGTCTCTGACATGGACCCCGTCTCTCCGGTTCTTCGCCGGGTCCCAGGGGGAGACGTAACAAGGTTCGCTGTAATTATACCAACGATGAAACTCGCACTAATGAGCAGGATCAATCTGTGTGCGCAACCCGGATGATCGAAACGGGTCAATCATAACGTTCTGAATCTCTGCAGCTGCATTTTAAAAAGGTTATTATCGAAGTCTTCCCTCAACGGTGTAGAGGACAGATGAGAGGGTCCACGGCCAACTGTTGGACTGAAACATACCCGGTCAATTCATTATGGGCAGTAATTGACAGTAATTGACATCACTTTGAGTTTATGTTCCCCAGGGTTTGTTTTAAAGGGCCTCACTCTCCTTTCCATTAGCCCAGTGGAGGAGTCTACAAATGCCAATGATGCTCTGTAAACTGATGGGACCCAAACAGTGACATCACAAGAAAATTGTAACACTTGGAATGTGAATTTGATCATTTCCCAAGATACAATTAGAGCCAGTGCCACCTCAGACCCCTTCCCACAGATGGAAACAAAATGATTATGGATTTCACAAACATTGATGAAACAGGTGTCTGAAACTCATCTGATGGAATGTGTTGTGAAGAGTGAGAATGTATCAGGAGTGAGAATCTCAAGAAATCAACAAAACAAATGACTAGTTTAAGCTAGTACTGCTTTTTCTGTTGCAAGTTAATAACAGTTATTCGATATTTTGTGGTCGAAAACCACAGAAACCCCTGCAGAGGTGAGAAAAGTTGTAGTTCAGCTGCAATGCAAACACCAGGATTTGTGAAAGCAGAATGGTCGTGGCTCTTGCTATCAGTACATTCAGTTGATCCAGACATTCAAATGCACACATTTCTGAACTTGTGCATTAATGTCTTTCATCAGAATGTGACTGGCAGGATGTTCACACAGAGATTTGGAATTAGCTCATCACACAGGGTTCCATCACTGGTGTGAGGAGGCCCAAACTATGCGGAACCGTAACATGGAAGCTGAATGAGCCCTGGACGTCATGCAGACGGATGACATCAATTCCAAGGTCAGCTCCAAGAGATCGCCATCTCACACCAGACCCTGATGTCTAATCGATAAATAATCTCTGACTGGCTGCGTGCTGCATCCATCACCCAACGCATGTTCTCGATCCATGGGCCTCGGCAGCATGTAGGCGATGGCCAGTTCTGCAACGCTGTTTCAAAATACGTTCAGTCAAATTTGCTTGTAATTACAGTGTCATTTGTTCAAAAGAAAGCATTGTTCTTTAGGTGTTTATATTTAGTTTGAGTGTATTCAGTTGCACACTGTTTGTGAGAGGTTCATAGCCACTTTCGTAATTAGCTGTTGACTGTCTCGTTAGATTTATGAGTGTGAAGCTAACAAGGTGCTATTGAAGAAATGATTAGTTAATGGGCAAAGCTGCTGTAATTAAGTAGCCACCTTTAATTGAAAGCGTGTTGGAAATAGGGAAGGGGTGCGACCGTGTGTTTGCAACGCAAGCGCTACCACAGTTTGCATGTGATTACATTCTTGTTGGTCTGTTTTTTTCTCAAGTGAATCGGACATTATACAACCATGTCTAATTCCAGTATTTGTAAACATCCCCTGAGATAAGGGTCACGGCCTGCTATCTCACACCCCCCCATTTATACCTGAGTGGTACACTCCAAGAAATGGAAGAGTAACACACTTGTCCATTCCAGTGACAGGCACAGTCCTCTGCTAATTGTCCCCTTGCTTTAACGAGATAATGAGATCCTTGAGCGTGTTTGTGGTGAACGCCCAAAATGAAGCTTTGAGGACTGATGATGTAACGCACAAGCCAATCGTCTCTCCTTTCCCCCTCCCTTCCAATCCTGGGTTTCTTTTCCTTCAGTCTCTGCACCCAGTAGACATTTGCTCTCACTCTTGCTCTCCCTCTCCCTCCACACACACACACACACACACACACACACACACGCACAGAGCCCTGCAGTCTATAGGTCAGCGCAGGGCTTGACTGACCCGGATCTCTGCGGGTTCCACAGGTCATTATACAAGTATGGGGAACTAATTAAACTGAAATGAGCTGCTGAATTTCAAAAGGCTGCCTTCAGCCGTTGCCTCTCTCATCCCCCCCGTGCGGACTCGGACGCGTTTCAGCTCACCTCCTCAGCCTGGCAGAGACACGTCTCGGGGCTAAATTACCTGCATTTTTCAGGTGAGACGCCTCGTGTGGACAATTCCTCCAGATTTTCTCAGAACGTGGTTGACACTTAATTCCACATCTGCGGACGCTCTTCTCTTGCTCCTATTCATTATACATAATGGCTTTACAAAGTCAGAATTTGAAAACTTGAAGAAATTGCATTGAAAATGTACCTTTTAATACTGGAGAGCGAAATTAGTAGACTCAGCCTGGATGTGCTTACACAGCTGAAACATTATGGTCCCTGCACAGGGTAAATGTACTCAGTCCCCATTAGACACTGTTAATTTGTAGTATATAATAGCAAATGTGTACATATGGCTTCAATTACAGTTAAAACTATTTGAATAAGCTGTCTCTGTGCCCATAAGGCATCACATCACAGCAAAGGTTTTTTGGGGGTGAAACAGCGGAGACAAAGGAAGGTCTATCAGACGTGTGTTCTGCGTTACATAGATGGCAACACATATGTGGACGTACTGGAAAGAGCCTGGTGTGCTGTTTAAACGCATTCAAAGCATACCTTCAAGCACGGGGGCCTCCACACCATAAGTCTACAATTTTAACATGATTAGATCAAGACAGATAAAAAGTTTATCCTCCTTTGCACTGAATAATGTGAAGTCATCGATGTGATCTTCGATGCTCTGTGACTTTGTCGTTGCCACAGCAACCATGTCCCCACAACCTTGTAACCTAATGAAGGATAATTTATAAAAATCACACACCTGAGAGAAAGCCATATGAAAAGGTGAAATTATAAATGAAAAATATAATGTGTGGATAATGAATGTATGTTACCTATTATGCTGATTATATTTCAACTCTTGCCACTTTCATGCATGGGCGTATTTGAAGGAAAGAGGGAATAGTTGTCATATGTTCTAAATATTACACACATACACACACACACAGAGACAGAGAGAGGGAGGAATCCTTAAACCATTAGTGTTATGTTCATGTAAGATATTCTGAACATAGCCTTCATCTCACAGCCAAGGAGAGAGAGTGGAGATCAATATTGATAAGGATGATTAACGATGCATAGGCTCAGGAAGCAAGAATGAAAGAAAAGGACAATAATCCCCCTGTTTCTTTTTCAGGAAAAGCAAACATGAACGCATATTGAGCCCACAGCCCTCGTTCTTTAAGCCTGTTCTAAACAGTGAGAAGAATTTTTGCGTATGTCCTTATAGTATGCTACATGCCACATCAGGTTCATTATGTTAGAATCCAGTCTATGCCAACACACAGCCAAGTGTAAAACTAAACTGTATTTCAACGACCATGACTTTTCATTTATGCTTTTCATTCACATTTAGCACTGAAAACACAAAAGAAATACATATTTCCCCTGAACAGGCCAACACTTCATATGGATCAGCAAGGGTTGACTGTGATGATAATGCAGTCCATGTCATCACTGGCACAAACCAGTCTTTGTCGAAAACCCAATGGCATGCCTGTCAGACTACATCAAGTTCACACCTGTCAATCAGCGGCAGACTTCCTGTTAATCGTGGTTTCGGTGACAGCCCCCGGGGATGACAATAAAGGAAACCATCAAAGGGCTGACAATGACAAAGAGAGAGAGAGGGAGCGAGAGAGACAGGGGAGGTGGAAGATGGAGAGGGTGGGCTATTTTTCATTTTTGGCAGCGTAAATGCCATCAGGTTGTTGAGGATTAGGTAGCCTTCCTTAGAGGAAAATGCAGAATGTCTACATATTTCCATCTTTTCGATTCAGTCCAGCGTCCCCTGTCCACCTGGGCCATTTTTTTCTATCCCTGCACTTAAAGTCCTGTCCTTTACGGACGCAGTGACAGCACAGGAGACCCCTCCCCTCCCTGCTGAGAAAGCCGGGCTGTTCCGCCGGTTCACCTTGGTGCCGGAGGCTGGGTGAGAGGCGTCCGGGAGCTCCCGCAGCGCCGCCACATCTGTTTCCTGCGCGGATGAAAGCGGTGATGTCACCGGCGCACGCAGGGGAGGCTGACACGAGGGGGCACTTGGCAGAGCGGGTCGACCTGGAGAACGGGCGCTTCTCAAAGCGGGAACGGCAGGGGTCCGGGCCACTAAAACCTGCAACCTGGACAGATCCCTCCCGCATCCCTGGGAAAGGCTTTACGCGGTGCATTGTCCACTTTCATCTGACTGGCTCCATTATTTGATATGACTTTACATTACTTTACAATACATTACGGAAGAATATCAGAATCTCTCATGTGCAAAAATAAAGTAATGCCACATGCTAATATAGCACCAATGGAATAAGGAGTCCTTTAACACATACAGCCTGTGTGTGTGTGTGTAATATTTAGAACATGTGACAGCTATTGCCTCTTTCTTTTAAATACATCCATGCATGAAAGTGGCAAGAGTTGAAAGCAGACACTCTTATCCAGAGCAACTTCCAGCACAATAGAACATAAGTGTATCCATTCAAGTTAATTGAGCAACAGTGTCAGACTAGGCTAACAGTGAGTGTGAGCATCGTTAGCACTTCCATTCATAATCTGGGCCCACAACTACCTTCACTGAGAGTGATGGACGGGCCAGTCATCACACATTCTGTCTGAAGCTTGCACTTGATTGATGGGGATTGACCTAAGTGTCTAAATTAATGTAGCATACTGACATCCTTTGCTAAAAAAGTAATATTGTCAAAACTAAGACTGATAGTTGTGGAAGAAGCGCTGGTAACCTCTCCACAGTGCTTTATTTTGAATCATTAATAATTCCAATTTGAAGCATCTTCTGGTTGTTCTGCACTCATTGTCCTGTAATCCTGTGTTTTTTCTGAGGGTAGAATGAGAGAATAACTGTTTGCATGCACACTCCTCTCCACTCACAAGACCTCTTTAATCACAGTCAAGAAACATTAGTCCCTCCAATGAATACCTGCGGAACACCTATAACAAAGAAAGTGGAGGGCGGGGCTAGAGTGTGTAGGTTCAACCAAATAATAGTTTAGAAAACAACAAATCCCGATGATCAAACGATTCATGCTTCCTACTCATGGAAAAGAGAGGGAGGGAGAGGGAGAAAGATGGGGAGCGGTGGATACTATGTTTTGTTTTCAGAATCTGAGTTCGTTAATTCAGAACTCTCTCTTTATCTTGCTCCTCCAGATCTGATATGCTATTCCCCTGAGCGTGCATTAGTACTGCACCAGGCATGCTGATGTGCGGCTTTTCATTTCTCTGCATACAGGGCCCCGTCACTAATGTTTGTAGACACAAGGATATTTAATCCGCCACACTTCATCCACTCGCAGTGCATACAACGCGTTTTCATCCAAAGATGAGCGAAAACAGATGAAGCATCTTGAAAACGGTAATTCAAACAACACAAAGGCAGATCTGTGGGAAAAAAATGAGTCATGGGACCCAAGTGCCTATGAATAAAGAAGAAAAGAGATTCCTATTTGGTTCATGATGACAATGATCTTGAGTGTACGAATGAATGAGGAAAGGTCATCTGCACCATTGGTTTGCCACAGATCTCCCCAAGCATGTCCACTGGCCAGACCATCTCTGCTATGCTCCATTGTTCCAGTGTGTCTAAAAAAAAAAAAAAAATCACCCATAAAAACGATGACAATGGTGGCATGCAATGCATGTCACCCAGGAATGGGTGTGCTCTACCACTGGGCCCTAAGAATGGAATTAACCACAATACCAAGGAACAAAAACGCTGACAACCACCAGTTTCTGAGGGAAGAGGGCCATTGGTTTGCATATGGAGAACAAACCCCCGATTCCCTTCATGTGGATGTTTTTGAAGTCTTTCACATTCCGCCCCCACACAGATTAAAAAAATCTATTTTGGCAGGAACATTTCAATTGGCAGGAACATCTTACGGTAGTTTTGATTATGAGACAGAGCAGAGAGACCATCGGTGGGTAGCCACAGGGTCACTTCTGGGACAGAGGCTAAATGAGGAACCTCTGAGCACTGCTTCCTCCCCTTCACATGCTGCTACTGGGGGCTACAGCTGACACAAGGTCATCGCTAATGGCATTAAACAAAAGTGGCTGGCTTATGGTTATTCCAAGGTAACTGTCTGTCACTTCTGTGTGCCATAGGTCAGAATTCATTACTCACATCAGTCATGTTATTACGGACAATATACTGGCAGATAAATTACTGGGCGTGAGGTGCCTCACAATCTAATCACAGTCCAGGCAAAGCTAAGGGCTGAGAGCCTTAGTTAATGAAAAAAGAGGGTTTAAATGAGAGCAATGCCTCTATACCTGTATGGAATATATAAGGTATGGATTTATTTGTCCTTTTACTCTTGTTAACTCAGGCTCTTGTTCTTCACGTAATCACACAGTGTGCACCACTGAAGCTCCCTCCTGTGCTTCAGTCAAAGTACAAATTTTCTATAAATGTCTGCCCAGGAAAAGTTTGCAAAGCACGTCCGTAGCCTTTTAATAGAAATCTACTGAAATTGCAGACTAGTTCAGGAGATAGGGAGGCTTGAATAAACAGAAAATCTTCGTCCCTCAGCACATTCAAGACACTTTTTTTCCCTGCCAAGCTTTAGGGAAATTAGTTATAGATCTTCAGTCGCATGTTTCATTTATAAAACAGACAATTGTAGCTATTAAGGAAAAGATGAGATAAGACTACTGTGACTCGTTCTGTTAAAATTCTCCACTTGGTGAATGGAATCAAGGTGCTAGATGTGGTATCCAGACTTCTGATCTTTTGTACAAATTGCAATTTTTCTTCTCAAGATTTAGAAAAAAAAATCATTCCACCACATTTCATCTCACGAACTGCGGGGGGCTCCTGGTCTGTATAGTGTATAGTGAAACTATCACTTACATTTCAATTGTGGCTTTGCAAATAATTTCATAGAGGATGAACATGACCATGATATGGACACCTGCAGTATTATACTGCTGTCTGCCACAAGCCTGACATTCCTCAAAAACGCAAATGCCTTCATGGAATAGACATATGTTTTATTCACACAATAAATGCTGTAAATAGACATGTTCTCCCTTTGCATTCAAGATGATGGGACGTAACACTCCCTGGGATGACATATTACAAGTATGTGATACTTCAAGTGTGAACATGACCGAATGCAGCCATATAGTGGCACACTGAATCTGTCAAATAAGAGCTTTGCAAGAATTGTATTGCACCAGTTTCACCACAAAAGCATTCATATTGACTTACATACACTGTCTTAGGTGACGTTATGTCACCATCTATATCTATATCTGACAGGGCCATTATGCATCAGATCAACATGTCATGTTAAAGTTACTTGGACAAGGATGAAGGTGACAGGTGACAAGGATGAAGGTGACATTCTATGACACTTGGCACGGCAGTGTATTACATGTCTGTGTCAGTTGGCACAGTTTATGAACGCTCATGTGATGCTTATAAAGGTCTCATGTGGTTAGAGCCCCATGCCATTGTCCATACCACACATGATATCACCATAACATACCAAATCAGGAAACAAGAGGGAATAAAGAAGGGAAAAACAAGAATGAGAAAAGGAAGGAATGTTGGGGGGAAGGAGAAAGCACGGGCTTAGTGAGGGGGGAAAAAGAGGAAAAAAGAGAAACAAGGAATGGGGGACTCGAGAGGGGAGAGACAGGAGAAAGTAGAGCTGAGGGGAGATGTGTTAAAACCAAACAGGAATCACGATCTCTGAATCCCGCCCTCATTGTTTTCCCATTTCAGCTGATGCAGCGGAGAGCAGGCTCAGCCCCTGACAGGCATGGGAATGAATACATTAACGGAGTTCAATTACAATAAACCTCCTCATTTCAATTAGCCGGCCACTCCGGGGAGAGTCCCAAACGGCCACGGCGGAGACGGGGTCTAACCGTGTGGAAAATGAAACCGAAAGAAGTGCGGCCGATACCGGAGATCCGCCACCACCCCCACCCTCTGCCCCATGCGAAAACATGCGCGCACCTCACGGCTGATTTATGGGCTCCTGGAAAAGCATCCCTCAGCGTGCGGAAATGCGATGTTACGCCAACCGGCTTTAATGCGAAGACAGGCTCAAATCATATTCAATTACAGACGCTTGTTGCGCTTCGCCTTGCACAAACTAATGGCTTTCATCAAAGGGGTGATATGAATAAACGCCGGGCCTTCCAAATTAGGCACAGAGGAATGCAAATGTAACCCTTTGCTGTGATCCCTTTGTCGGAGCTACCAATCCCTTAATTCAACATGTGTATTAGACAGCAGTCACTGCATTAGTACTTATATGAACCTATAACAAACTTAAATCCAGTACTGCATTTCAGAACACAAACAACTACCTGTTGTTTTTTGGGAAGGGTACCCTTAGAGATAAGTCCTATTGGCTGGGAGGGAAGATGGTACTGCATCATAAGATTCACATATTTAATCATCTCAGCTAAGTTAGCATGTCTTCCTAATTTCTAGGACCTTGGTTGAGCATCCCTGTCAAATATTTTTAGATAGATTTACATTGCTGGATGGGAATGGTTCAGTACTGCAGAATTTTTATTTAAGTTTACATAACAAAGTGACAGAACATGATCATATTGCTACAAGTAGTCACCAAGTCCAAAGAACCCAGCATTCTGTATTCACATGCCTGGCTGCACGTCGGCTGCAGTTACTGTTTATAAGGGCATGAGGTAACCTTATAAAGGTAAACCAAAGTAAAAACCAGAACCTCCATATTTAAAACTTGCGATGCTCTGCAGATTTTCAGCTCATAAACTGGAGTGGAGGCAGTGGGTCTTGACATCGCCATTACTGTTTTGAACCAAGGCCCGAGTCTCAGAAGCTGGCTGTTTTGAAGAACTGTGGACCTAGCCTTTGAGAAACTAAAGCATGATATGGATGACATCCAGGTTTCTTTATCAGGGGTCTGACTTTCATTTTCATATAAAAATACCAACAAATCAAAGGCAAAGTTAGATTGCAAAGTTAAATGAAATAGCTCAAATTGGCATCAAACTAACATGGAGCATTTCTACAACATCTGAGATGTACTTCTCAGGTAAAGCTAAAGAAAGTCACATGGAAACTAAGTGGCAGGATTCATTTTAATTGAGTAATTTTCACCTCAACATCAGATTAAATTGAGCTTTTGAAAACCCTAATGAAATTTTGCATTGTTTAACGGGTTCCTGCTGGAAAATGATACTTGATTTGATTCTCATTTGTGTCAAAGTAAGTGGAGGGATTGAATACGGGATTTACACGTTGACTCTTGCCTCACGAGATGTGATGATGCAACGGCATACTGGATCAGGGCTTGATCAGGAACATGGGGCTCTGAGGTCTTTCATTCTTAAACCTGGGCCACTTTTTTAATTAATAAGGTGTGTGTACTTTGCCGGAGTTGGTGTACACTGGCAACACCACCAAGCAAAGTCTTAACTCATGCTGGGAGATTTGTACCTGCTTGGCTGGAAACCATGAGTATTTTATCTAGAGGTGCGATAGATGTGGGGGCCATAATCACAACTGCCCCGTCAAAAAAGAAGGCTTGAAATAAGGATAAAAAAGTCGTCATTTATTGCATGCAAATTTTATTAATGGTAAGAAAATTGAAGCATGCATGTAGAGTTATTACAATCCACAGAGTTCCCAGCTCCAACAATTATTTTGGTTTTCTCAGATTGATATTTTATTGAATGAGAAACTACTTCATTTACTCGGTGGCAGTGGATCAATTTGTAAATTGGCCAAAGACAAATTGGTGCCGAGATTTGATTACATTTTTGATAGCCGTGTGGATGTGCTTTCACAGTGGCACTCAAAACAAAATAGCTGAGGCATTAAAGAGTGCCAAAGACTTATTTTCCTATATAAACACTGAAGAAATTAAACAGGCACATATAGCTGTATCCACTTCAATTGAGCAGGAGTTGATGCACGCACATTATACAGCATCTTTATAGTTAGGTGTTTTACGTCAATTAGTTTATGTTGAGAGGATGTCACTTGGGGACAAATCCCTAGAAACAGACACACACACACACACGGGCACTTCACTGCCCTGCGAAAATTCTGAGTTCCATCTGAGGCCAGTGTCTACCAATACTTACTGGCAGCAATTAGACCATTCCTTTGTTGGGCACTGATTGTACCCTCTGTCAGTATGTGTGCAGAATGATTGTAACCAATTGTTTGGAACTAAAATAAGTTCCAGCCGCATGACCATGGCCTTAGCCAGAACTCAAAGGCAGAGACAAGTCAGAAAAGAGAGGGAACACAGAGCACTGTGCATTGTTACAAAGTCAACACGGATGATCTGTCAGGGGGTTCTTTTGCCCACCAAAACCATGGTCAAAACTTTCCACAACCTAAATGACTGAGGCCAATAGTGGTTGAAATTCAGAGTTTGGAATGTCTTGGCCCCTTGGTCTCCTTCAGTGAAGGGTCTAAGGAGACACCTCCTATTTAACAGTCATGGGGCCACACTACAGAGCCAGCCACAGAGGACCAACACATGGGGCATGAATAAACCCACTGATTTGATATGCAGATTGCCTCAGTACAGTTTAAATTACTGTCATCTCATCCTCAACACAAACAAGCAAACCCACATTATTTAAAAATTTTATGAAGAATAAACAAAACAATCCTATTATCTGCAGCAGGTTGTGTTCCATGTTCTGTGATAAAAAAGGACAGAATTTAGTCAAAGTACCTTGACAATGAACAAGGAGCACCAGATCTAGTCACCACCTAGCCTACACTCCATAGTAGGAATGGAAAAGCTATTTTCATGGATCAAACAAACACAGTCTGATCAATGTGCTTGTGGGTGTGTGATCATGGGCCATTGTGGGTGAATATGGTTTATTTTTCTCTCCAGGTTATTTTACACAGTTCCTTAAAGGTATCATTGAAGGTTAGTGAACAGTGTAATGCTGGTAGACTTATGGTCACATGGGTGACTAAAGGGGCAAAGGGAGTAATGCTGCTGTTTTGTCTTATCTTTTCTGCTTTTTACCATTTTTGCAACTCTTTTGGCTATTGACAAGCTTGTCTCACTATAACAACTTGTCCTGCAGCGGTGCCAAAGGGAGACAAATGCAATTCTCCAATACATTCACACTCAGCCAATAGATATTTTTAACACTGTAAGTCACCACAGTGAAGCAGACACCAGATATGCTTTTTATCCACTAATGTCATCCTAGCAACTTTCAGGTGCCTGATGAATTGCAGGGTACCTGAGAGTTGTGAGATGAGGAAACCCTGCTGGTCTATCCACCCCTTCTCCAGTGGAACAAAGTCAATTTGTTCTACTGCTGTGGGGTCCCAGGCAGGGTCTGCTAATGATGTGGCTATGTTCTGCGTTTGAGTCAGATGGAATTTCACAGCCCATCCATTGTCCAATCTGATACCACTTAGCCTCTGTAGAGCTGGAACCAGGCTGGCACCTGCCAGTTTACAAAGCTGGCTGACTCGGTACAGCACAATTACTTTTCCATTGAACAGCACCTTGAGCAAGCTCCTGAAGAGGACTCATATACAGGTCCTCACATATTATCAGTAAAAGCCCTATTAATCAGCAATTACTGCACAATCCTGTGTGCCAGTGGGGAAAAAACAACATTCTTATCTTTAATGCTAATTAACCAGTGGACATGAACTGTATAAAGCAGTTTAGCAAATGTGGTATAAACTAAATCAGATAACACTGGCTCCTCGTAATTAAATAAGGGTGAGACAAATGTGAAAAGGTAAAATAAGATCAGACTGATAGCAGGGCTGGCATGAACTGTCTATTGGCTGGTTTCAGGGTGTTATTAATGTGATAAGAAATCCTGCTAAGGGATTGCTGGGTTTACAACTCAGACATTACATTTCCGCATTGTTCTGTCAATTATCGTTGGAGCGTTCTTGCCGACTCACAGTGTTCATCTGACGCCTTGTCGGAGAGCAGTAATTACCATTTATACTGGAAAATAAGAAGGATATGAAGGAACACTGGAGCATATATTTAGTGTCTCCTGTGAATAAACAGTCTTTTGTGCAGGCATACATTTCTGTTCAGATAAACTGGCGATTTTCCTTACAAACCTTTTTTTTTTGGAAATGACAAAGAAGATATTAATGTGAGAACATATATACATGTAGGAATTTAAGACTGGAGTTATGGGTCATACATTTGTACAAAAGTTTCAGCAGACATGTTCCACACTATTTACTATGGATCAAGCCATCAGTACATAACTATGTAAATACACCAATAAATGCCTCCTTTGGATATTTGGATATCTTTTTTTAATACAACAGATATCCATTTCATCTCAAGGGTGGTACTGCTGTGTGTACAAGTAAAGATATTTGTATGCTCATTTTTTGTACTTTTTTGTATTTTTTATTCAGCTTGGTGCAGTTCCTGTGTCAGGTATTTTTCTAAGCCTGTTTTTGTTGATTCATATTTAACACATCTTGCGGTGATATCCTTACAAATCGCTCTGGGTTTGCATCTAACGAATACACAAACAAAAAAAAAAAATGAATTGATGACTCAATTTTGTCAAGATTAATGCATTTACTTTTTGAGCGAAATCCCATTAATTGTCACATACTCTACTGCCTGCACCTGTTGTGCAGGCAGCCTATAGCCTCCCAATGGTCAGTCTGACATGCAATTTCCATTTTTTAAGCTCATTGTTAACATGATTTTTGTACTGCTAGAGTACTGCCAATGTTCTCACAATCGAGTTTTGTTAGGATGTATATTGGCATTCACAACAGAACCAGCACTAAGCACTTTCCAGAGCACAGCACATACAAGCAACTACACCATCCCTTCAAGCAAATGACATGATCCCATTAATTCTTCATTAAAAAAAACCTCCAACGCATGCATTAATCTGATTTCCAAGCCGTGTGCAACTGAAGTGTCCCCGTTCATTTGTTTGCCTGTGTGGGCTGGATTGTGTACATATACTCTCCTCTCAGCCACGCCTTGTTGTCTCCTTTGATCCCATTCCACTGGGGGTCAGTCACTGCCTCCTCCCACTTCAGGCTAAAACAGCCAGCCCCCAATAATTCATAATGTAATACTGTTATTTTCCTTTCATGGTGGCGCATTCATTGTAATTCAATAAATGAGTCACCTGATTGGAGGCACATCTCCATGCATAAGATCGCATTGGGAAATGTCAAACCCACCCCCTCTGCCTGCCTTCGCCCTATGGAGCTCATGTATACTGTGGGAGTACACCAGCTCCATACCTTTCCTCTCTTAACTGCCCTGAGGAGAGAGAGTCCCACACTACACCTGACTAGACAACCACTGGGCATTGGTCATGTTCTTCTTTTTTTTTCTCTTGGTTTTGTATGTGTCGTCTGTGACAATCAGCTTTCACATAACATCTCAGGTGTCAACTAAAAGTTCTGATGTCCCATCAGGAAAATGCAACAATTGCACGCCAATGCCAGGTTAGCTTTCGATGCTGTTTTTCTACTTACTTATTAGAGTTGCCGGGCTTTGAATTCCTGCTGTATGCAGAAGCGGGCAAACACATTAATCTAGCACCAAATTCAATCCTGAACACCATATGTGGTCCAATTTCGAGATTGGCATGATGTCAATGGTGTTTGGCAGCGGTTCGTGACAATTGGGTTACCCACCCCGTTGCTTATCGACCCGGACACATTTTCGTTTAAGAGGGTCAGGGTGTGCTGATGAGACACAACAAATACACTGTCCCCATCCTACAAATCTCTCATCCGAGGGATAGGAAATGTATCTGGGCATATGTGAATATTACAGCACATTGGCTTTGCTTACGAATCTGAATTGGGTTATGTAAATGATAGGCATTAGCTTTGTTCTGGACTGGATCAGGGGTTCCATACCTTTGTGCACTATACAGGGTTGGTATAATTCTCCTATAGAAATCCAAATGGGTTTAAATGGGTTGGAGAGTGTGAAAGATGTAAAATAATGCTGTATATTTAAAAAATTTAAATGTAGATATTTCTACTTTTTATATATATAATACATTTAATCTGATTTCATAATCTCCAAGTCAAGCAGTGACATACTCAAATGAAATTCACAGAAAACAAAAAAAAAAAAATCAACTGAGGTCTCGGATCTAAAAACAAATAAACAGAAAACAACTTGAGAACGAGCCAACGTTACTTTTGAAGTAAATCAGATAGGACTGCCATTAATTTTAATTCGTGCTGCAATTTGGAGTGTCAAAGTCACCCGGCTTGTCAGAATTAGAGCAGGAAAGATTAATGGAGAGATGTCTGAACCTGCAGAAAACAAAACGCTGATGGAGGCTTCATTGGTTTATGACAATTAGATTTTACACCCACTGGTTTGTTGAAGGCATTGGGTTAACACTGAAAAAATAAGACGACATTCAGCACAGACAGGTTGGTACTGTACGTTGCAAAGAACATCAACATCGTACCACAAGCACAACAAAAGATGGACGCAGTGTTCCCAAGCATACAATTGTCCTATGTTAAATTATTGTGGAAACAAACAGTGAACTTTTGACCCAGCTCTGTGCATGATATGAAATTTTTATGATCAGAATAATCAAAGGAAGGTAGAGGTCACTGCCTTTCCAATCAATACATAATATTTTTGCTACTTTTGCAATATTTATTATTCACTTCAGCTATACAGTATTTCTCCCCTTAAAGGTCCTCAGACATGCCATGGTACCTCAATTTACTTGGTGGATGGGCTCAGAGGTAAACATACATTTGTGCACTTCTGATTTTTCATACTGTTGTGTGCTTAACCTCTCCCAAAATTAGAGCATAACCATATCCCCATCACAGAGACTGAATGGGCCTCAGGCATTTCCCATCAGCCCCTGTCTGACATGGCCTGGGGCCTCTAACCAGGCTTGTCTTCTGTGAATTACCAAGGTCAAAAAACACTCTGGCCTAAAAGAGAATCTTTTACAATCCCCTTTTTCAGAAGCACATCTCCAAGGCCCTCATTAGAATAAAGACATTTTCATTGAGCCTTGAAAATTAGCTAGCTTCCAGAACCTCATCAGTCAGGGAGTCAACCACTGGCAATCTATGAAGTGTTTTTCGCTATCTTTTATATTCCACATCAGCTCCCCAACCTCAAACCTGCTCTTTCTTTAAAACCCAGGCCCATTTATCTTCTTCATGGGCATCCGGTGACACACTCCTGACAGCTGTGCTTTGCTTCTTTAAACCTTCAAAGGCCTCTCACACAGACCGCAGTCTCTCATCCCTGACTAAAACACAGATATAGTGATACCAGATCACTCTCACATGTCAGCATCTCTCAGCCCTGGGATACAGATATAGAGCTACTAGACTGGATAATTCCAGCCAAGAGTGAACTGATAATATGAGCTGTGGTGCTCCATAGAAAAGGATATTCCCTACCACTTTTGCATGTCAAAAGGTATGCCCCATGTGTTCATCTGTTCAGGATGCCTGTTTGGATTGGGCATCATGGAGGCTCCAGCTGATACAATGATTCAATGCTTATGGACCGAGCTAATTCTTTGTTTCCCACCATAACCGTGTTGCTAAAGGTTTAATGCATTCCTGCTGCACATAACTACTATAAAATTCATCTTACAAGGTTACAAAGGTATTTAAAAATCCAGCCCTTTCACTGCAGTGATTCACCTTGCTCTCACACAGTGCCAGTAATCGGATTAATCAAGGTTCAGATATTTAAAATGCCATTAGAATTATTCAGAGGGAGATATTGAAATGAGGGAGTCAGATGGAAACTGGAGTCAAATTGGCATTACATCTGACAGGGGTTTTCCACTTGATTGGCACAATATTTCTGTCGCTGCCTCTAGCCTCAGCCCCTTTGTGAGTGTGTGTGTGTGCGTGTGTGTGTATGTGTGTTTAGATGCGAATGTGAGAATGTGTCTGTGCATGGTGACTGTGTTTGTGAGCTGTGTGTGAGTGCATGCATGTGTGGATGAGACCAGACACCGTGGAGCTCAAGGAGGAATACTCAATACGAAGAAAAAAAAAAAGGATTGAGCTTGAGAGAACAATGAAGATAAAGAAAAATATAGTGTTTCCCGTGAGTGTGTACTGCATTATGAATAACGATTGACTAAAGCATATATTAAAATGAAATCCTGAGAGAAATCACTTGCCTGTGATGTGAATGTGATGTCTCAGACTCCATAGCACACTTACAATAAGTCCTCCTGTCTGCTAAGTCCTTCACATTATCTTGACCTTAAAAACACATTATCTTGACCTTAAAAACAGAAAGGTGAGTAAGTATATAAGGGCTTCATTGATAAAATGACATCCGCTGACATTGGCGCAGAGACTCCCATGAGACTCCTAGCAAAAGGCCATTTCATCCTTGTCAAAATGAGTTGAAGAGAGTGAGAGAGCAGAGGATGTTAGCCGAGGATGCATTTCAGGTACATCAGTGGAACATTTCGAAACAAGAATTTCACAGTGGAGGAGAAGTGGACCTGCTGGGAATCCAACCCAAACCAAAAGCAGTGACATTACGAGACCATTAAAAGGACATGACCTCTCCTACAAAACTGCCACCACCATCATCATCATCATCATCATCGCCATCATTGTCATCATCCTATTATAATATAAATATAGGAGCGAAATGCTAAGAGCTCCTGCAGAGGCCTTTGCTCTGAGGCTTCTGATCTGTAAAGGTCAGACAATCAGATTACATGTTCACAGAGGAGCAGCCAATTTCCTTGCTGCCAGTCTGATCACCAGGGCCTGCAGCAGTGGTTATGAACTCATTCGGTGGGGCTTGCTGTGCATCATCACAGCCTTCTCATGCCCCGATATCATTCTAAAGATAATACATTTCATCCTCCAGGCACCTGACAGGCCTTTGGCGCTATTAAACTCAAAAACACAGGAATAAACATGCATGGCACGTGTTGTCATTGTTTGAGGTGCAGGGATTCCCAGACAGAAGGTGCCAGTTTGGGGGAAGTAGATGGAGCCACAAAAGTAAAGTAAAATAAATAAATAAATAAATAAATAAATAAAATGTGCACATGAAACTAAATGAAGTCCAAATACTTTGGGAACCTCTGAACCTCTGTGTGTGTGTGTGTGTGTGTGTGTGTGTGTGTGTGTTGAGCTGGGGTTTGAGCTGGGAGGGGGATTTTTCCACACAATTCAGAGAATGCATCTATGTCACAAGTGTGCGTCACATCACATAGCCATTGTGCCAGTTTCGTGAATGCAAAAATGAGATGCCTTTCAGGGAGACAGCCCTCTGACTGGATGCACAGAAACCCGGAGAAAAGCAAGGAGGGCTTTTCTGTCTCATGCTCCATCCTGTATCCAAACTCGCATTCTCAATATTCCAAGGGCATATTCAAGCCAATATGCAAGGACAGATACAATCATAAAAAGCAGAACATGAGTTCATACTCCTGTACACCTTATTCAATATAAGGTGACAAACTGCCATGGAGCACTGGTGGAAAAAGCACAGTGTGGCATGCAGGTGAATTACTGTCAAGCTCATAAACAAGCACTTATATCATGTGTATATAAAAAAACTCCCACTACTAACCATAAAGCATTATTAATAAGAATTGTAATAAAAAGTAATTTTATTAAGCTGGACAAGATGAATGATCTGCAGCTCTCCTTTTTAGTATCCTCCCCCAATATATGTCACCTTCCTTCAGCGCCTGCTTCCTCTTCCTCTCTAATAATATTCTGTCCTTATCAACCATTTTCCTCTGGATTCTACCAAGCACTGTAATGACGGTAAAATGGTATATTTACAAAAGTCAAGAGGCAGACATGGTGAAAAGGTTAATTGCGGGACCTGTTCCCTATGGATTATGTTCAATCATCCCTCATCTCTCCTCCTTCACTTTTCCCATTTCGCTGTGGGTTTCCAAGACGACAGAGATTATGTGTCTCTTCTTTATGTTTGAACCATAGGGCCGTTTTCACAAGAGTGGAGGTTTTTCTGGAGGCACGTCAGCCTTGCTAAGTTCACTCGACGCTATCAATGTCTCTCGTGTGCGGGTTTTGTCCTGCATGTCCATGTTTATTTATGACAGTGGATATGCTCTTTCCAAAGACACGACAGAGAAAATGATTAAAAATGGCAGACACAAATGTATTTATTGTCTAATTTGTGCATGCAATAGCCACCAGCTTGAGGTCTACCCTCACCAGCTTCCCCCCTGCAGTCAGACCCCTTTCTTTGGGCCTGGTGTCACCACAGCCACAAATAACGCAGGCATTTCTCACTCGATGAGCCTGAAGGGACACTTTCTGAGAGAGTCAGAGAGGACAGGAAGTCATGAGAGTCGAAGCGCTGCTGGTTAATTTGAGGAGATGTTCCCTCTCAAACACAAACTGTGCTCTTTGATTCTATTTCAAAACAAGCTCTAATTAAAAATCTGGAAACACAAAGTGTGGGAGTGCATAACAATGAACCCAGTTTTAAGCAAAGGGCCCATTACATGTGAGAAATAACCAGAAAACGCATATTATGTTGGTCGAGTGAAAAACTATTGTCACAAAAAAAGCATAGTGATGGAGGTGAGAATTTGAGACATGTGGTTCTTCTCATTCTCAACCAATCCATCTTAAAGAACATTGGAGTGAATGATCATAAAAAAATCAACTGTCATGAAATTTTTTCACCAACAACTTTGTTTTAATAGCAAGTCATGTATCTGATCCAGTGAACAGCAGAATGTATGCAAAGCATTGACCACTGAGAAGGAAGAAGCAATTATTAAGTAACAACTATCACTGTTAGCTTTTCACTTAACTTTTCATTCCCCCCCTTAACTTATGGAGACATAGTTATGAAAACGTAATTCTTACAGCTGAAATGTAAACCAAGTTGATTTACATAACAAGCATATAATTGCTTGAATTAAAATTTCATTATATTCAAAATTCACTTGGCACTTGACCACACTGTCTACAATGTTTATATTTAAAAAAAAAAAAAAAAAAAATGGCTTTGAAATAGTATCATTGAAAGGGGTTCCCTTCATCTGCAACACACCTTATTCATTCACACATTCATTATGACTTTCTGGATATCCATTCATCACCCGGGAGGTTTCTCCAGCACAATGACATGCATTTACTTTCCACCTCAGTGGTGTTATGGAGACTGACAGACAGGTGACACTCAGCAATCTGTTGCTCTAAAGACATCAACTAGCAACTGCCTTCATCATCACAGTCACCATTACCACCACGCAGGCCTTCATCGTCATCACTGACATATGCATCACAACTGCCATCACTACTGTTATCATCGTCTTCATCACCATCACTGATGTCATCATCTGTCATCATCATGGTGATCAGCACCATGATTTACAACATCCTTTTTACCTTCACCCTCAGCATCAGCATCACAGAAAAGAACATTTCTATAGGTTGACTTAAATATTTTCTGCCTGCTGGCCTCCTGTACTGAGTGGGCAGGCGTGGCCCCGGGACAGAATCCTCATCCTTCGCGCTAGGAGATCATACAGTATATCTCTCCCTGGCTGCTGTATTCCTCCTGAAGAGACAGCGGGGATGAGATGTAAATCTACTGCAGACATTTACACAGCCTGTATGCAGCAGTTTCCGGCTCTGTTGTAGCTGCGCGTTCCCTTTTAATCTGCAAACTTTAGCTCTACATATATCTCGGCCGGCTCCCGCGCGCAGAAATGTCAGCACGCAGCTGTTTTCAGCTTTGACTTGCATTACACGTGCCGCTCGCTTAAACAAAGGCAATGTGTGAACATCTGACTCAAGCAGATTAAAATAAATTATGTGCATGCTTTAAATGCAAGGTCACTTCAAGGTTAGAAAGATACCGCGGGGGAAACTGCAGACCACGTTGAAAGGTTAGGATGCCGCGGTTACAATAATACCATAATACTAAGCCCTGTGGTTTTGAATGCGCTGAACGCATTTTCTGAATGATATTTTTTCTCCCCCCTTCACTGACTCCATTACTGATAGAATGCAGTACACAGTTTTCTATGCAGCACGTGTGATCATTACTTAGTCTTATCTGCATATCTCATCTCTTGCATTGAGACAGTGCCTTTGGCAAGGTCCAGAGCAGGTCCAACATTCTGGACATCACAGATATATACATGTCAGTGTCCTTCTGTTTCTGGCAATTATATGTACCACACAATTACAGTAACTGCAGTCTGAGAATGGTTATGTGGCACAGCTGATATTGCAAGAGTGTTTCCGTCTCTCAGTTACATGGATAACTTATCTGTTGTGCCTTTATCGGGGTCGTGACATGCGGCTTTATGTAAGGTGCATCTTATTTCAACTTGACGGATGCAATTCTGTTGAAATTAATAAAGGTTCCACGAGCAATAAATTGTTCTCATGTTAAAAAAAGGGCATTCAATTAAAATGTATGGAATGAGCAATAACACGATTGATATAATGGTTTGATTAAATACTTGTCACTATGCTTTATGAGTCTTGTAATATGTGTCTTCTTTTGCGATTATAAAATGTGCAGTAAAGACAAGTCAGAGGACATTAACAGAATATATGTATGTACAGACGAGCCTGATTATCTCCATGTTTAAACATCTGAAACCCCTCAATGTCACATTTTCTGAGAACCGTTGAGAACCACTGGGTCTCATAGGATTCCATGCTGAATGAACACATTGGCTATTGTTCATTATCTTCCTTTGGACAACCTACACATCATTTTAAAATTCTATACTTGGACAGTGAAATGGACATGTTACGCAAATGTAAATTCTTTATGTCAAGGTGTATATTGCACCTTGAGGATTCACCAGTAGGTGGCAGAAATGTTTCATGCATCATTTATTTAGGGGTGAAGGAGGAATAGTCAGCTTTCACACGGGAATTGATACAAGGTAGTTTCCCCCACTTTTATATGGAACCACCTCATTGTTAGATGCATTTTCTGCAGCTTAAATAATGAAGAATTACATAACCAAACATCATTTAGCAAAGGCGTTAGCAAAAATAAATTAATTAATTAATTAACTGCACACAATCCAACAGGCTAAATAAACATGCAATGATGCGTTTATGCAGTTGAACACTAAAGAGTCGTAGAGCATTGTTATAATATTTTAGCTAGCCTTCCATCGTACAGTATGATGATAAAATAGATGTATAACCCCAGATGGTTTACAGCAATATCCCAAGATTTGAGTGATATAACATGGTTTACAGCCATTTATACTAGGTGACTGGTGAACATACTCATTGAAAAACATCCCTTTGGTTTAAAATAGTTCAGAACGTCCAAAATAACACATGCTTTACATCATTTCGGCCATTCACGGGGCGGATAACAAATAAATAATTTCACAACAGGTTACGGAAAAGGAAGTTCACTCTGGTTAAAGCTACCATCTGGCTCTGGCATCACAGATATCTTCATAATCATAACGCATGTGGTGAGGTGCTGAACCTGAGCAGTTTTCTATGGTACACCTCCTTATGACTAACAGTTTCTGCCAGGTCCTCTTAATCTCCTTCATTACAAAAAGAACAAGGATGGTGTAATTATGAGGATTATCCATTACCTTTAAGGTCTATGATGGCATATGGCATAGATAGATTAAACTAAATGTAAATTACCTGTGTTTGGTGGATCTGTATTGTCTCTGTATGTATTTGCCCTGCCATAGATTATGCGTAGGAGCATTACAGTAAATGTTTTTATATATTGCATCTTGATTGGGACATCTCATGGTTGTGTGTTTGGGATCTAGAGATACCTTGCTGTTGTACTGTACCTAAATGCATCATTGGACAATTATATCTACTCATGATCCCTGGTTTGAGTGATTGTTTGGAGAATGTCTAATCAGAGTGACCTTCACCAGGCTGCAGAGATGCTTCTTGGTCACTGTGCTGTGAAAAAAAAGTACTAAAAAAACAAAAATTCCGGAGAGAGAAATTTCTGCAGCATCTGTCTCCTCAGGAAGCAAAATGCTGAGGTCTGAAATAGACCCAATATTGCTGGGCCCTCGAAGTTTAACAAGAGGGGCTGGGGTTGGGGACAGGTAGACAGCCGGTCTCTTCGGAGTAGAGTCTCACAAAATCCCTCATTAATGTGGAGTCATGGGAAAAGGTGCAGGCAGTGATGAAGGGCAACGGAGCGGCGGGCACAATGCAGACTAATGAGCTCAAATTACAAACACAGGATGGGGTGGAGCTGGAGAGGGCCAGGTGATTATGGCTCTGGCTTGGGGCTTTGTCAGAGTGGAGAAATATGGCTCTGGTGGAGAGTTTCAAGATGAATAAATGATGGAGTCTCAGTACCAGGAAATTGAGAGCTGCTTGGTGGACTTTGTGTTCACACAATATCAAGAAAGTGTTTTTGTTCACTCTGGTTCAATACAAATTTGATTAAAAGTCAGCCGTTGTAGAGGAACGAAGAGGAATAAAACCAAGCGTTTGTCGGATAGGTTGACTGCAAACTAATAATAGTAATACTGCTTAGACTAATAGTAATAATTATAATAATGATACTAATAATAATAACAGGATATAACTCATGCACATATGCACACGCATGCACAAATTCATTCAGTGTGACAAGAATACAAAGCAGGATATGTAACACTCTCATGCGTCCGTGTTTGCTATAGGTACCCTGCTCTTCAGAAGAGAGCCACTGGACTCTGCTGAGACTGCTAACACACTGCAGTGTGACAGAGCTCTCACAGAAAGGATCACAATCTCTTCCTTTTCTCCCTCCCATACTCTTTCAAGCTCCCACACTCTCTTTACCTGTCTATCACCATCTCCTTCCACCCATTCCCTCTTTTTCCCTATTCTCTCCAACTACCCTTCTATCTGTCCATCTGTCAATCTGTCCCCTGCCCTTTTGAGCACATATTTCTGGTTTGTGTAAAGATGTTGTAGTAAAAGGCCCCATCATAAATTTTTTAATCTTTTAATTCCTGATAGTTCTTTGTTTTTAGTTTCTTGTTGCTGGGTTGATCCATCTGCACATTAGATCATGCTGGATGAAGGCGTCTGCTAAGCAAATAATCACTGGAAGATTGCATCACTGATAGGTACAACATGTCTCTCCAAGAGACACATCTCTGCCCTCTCTGCTCTTCCAATGTCAGGGATTCACAGTAGCAGTCTCCGTCATGTCATTCCAGGTTGACCCACACGGAGTAAACCCTGGCAGGACATTATGCTCTGCCCTGTCACATGAAGCCATACCATTAGGGAGCACGCTTTTTGTCCCATTGGGCTGTGTCACCCAGAGCTGTCTCCCCTGTACGTGCACACTGCCAGTCTCCTCTGCTTTGCTATTTTAGCTCATGGGACACAGTGCTGCGCATGAATTACACTGAAACAGGAGGATAATTGAATATACTCATCAATTAGTGATTAGTGTTCTGAGGGTATCGCTAAACAACACTGCCTGCACAGGCAGTACGGTAAAAATCCTTCAGTTTCCATCACTAAGAATCTTTAATCTAGACATATATATGTTTTTGATCTTTTTTAAGAAACCTCTGCTCTCCTGCTGTGCGTCTGAGTGTACAAAAGCTATGGAGGTGCACTTTGAGATATCTAAATATAGACCTCTTGCCTCCAGGGATGCCTGTCCTGTTAAAATTGCTGTTCATGCCTCCCGGGTTCTGTGCGAGTTGCTTCCCTGGTGGCCAGCCCGGAGCTCCGCATCCTGACACCAGCACCCAGCCTCCCTACACCCCTGCCCGTCATTCCATCCTGACTGCTGGGCTGAAGGGTTTATGTGTCCACGCCTGCTCCGGCAGAGAGAGGCTTTGCTGTTCCAGTTGATTCTCACCTCAGGACTGTGTACAGATTCAGCAAACACTTTTTTGTTTGTTGCAACCCAAGATTTACTTTCACCTCTGGGGGCTTATAAACAGACTGGGCAAGGCGGCACCTCTTGGAATGAACACGCACACACTGACACACACACACACATGCCCACACACAGACACACACAGAGATACAGAGTGGATTTGTGCTCTCTGAGCTAAAATATATTCCTACTCTCACACTACAGAGTCTCACAGGCAAATTAGGCCACCCAAACCTGCTGGGCCTGAGTATGTTTAAACATCAGGCCTACCACAACAAAATGAACAACATGAGAGAAGGAGAGATGGAGAGACAGAACAAGACAGACAGAGAGAGAGAAAAACAGAGAGAGAGAGAGAGAGGGGGGGAGGGGGAGCTAGCCAGCATTGCAGTGAAGAGACAGCGAGTCATTTGTTATAATACAGCCCTAATTTCAAATTTTTCAAATATTCCCCTCGATGCGTACATCTCACACGAAAGGTCACCTGTCTTATTGTTGGAGGACACCTCCCATAATATGATTGAAGTTGGCCACACGTCAGGGGCACCCGAAAGCCATCACACAGGGACGTCCCATTAAGCTTGGCTTCATCTGCATACACAGAGACACATTCCTCCCAACATTCTCTCTCAGTGCCCTGTTATAGTGACTCAATCCTGGCTGTAATATTACAACATTTACAAATAATGTCATGGAATACACCTTCAATATTTTCAACATTTATTCAAATCCCTGTTTAAACATGAACAAAAACATGATGTAATGTACAAAAATCCGTATCAGATCATTTCTTTGTCTGCTTAAACTTCTGATCTTATTAGCGCCGTGCCGGATCAGACTCAGATCGCCTGCGGTATTATACAGCCTGGCTGCTCGGGCTGAAAAATTCATGGGGGCTGATCGATGGGAAGACTGCAGCAGGGCCTTCGGTGGCATATGGGCCGCTGCTCGCCGTCTGATACGCGGAGGACCGGGGTTTAGAGGCAGCAGATTGCGCCGCGCTCCCTCCCTGTCGGGGATTGGTCTTTAAGCAGCACCGGACCGATCGGAAGAGAGGCGTTCGGCAGCCTGTTGGACGTCTGTTCTTCACTTCTCTTTTTTTTTATAAACTTGGGACAAGTTTGCGAAAAAGGAAGAAAAAAAAATAAATAAATAAAATCGAGATAAAAATAACCGAAAAAAAAAAATTACCCAGAGATTTCCGCAGCGCAGCTTTTTCTCCGAGACACTAAATCGTAGACAGGCTGCCGGCTCTGCAGGGGACAAGCACAGTAAGATGATGAGAAGTTCAGCCCCTGAAGTGACGGATTGCAAAGTCAAGTGACTCCAAGCTGCGGAGAGGTCAGAATGTTTCGTCGAGAGAGAGGAGCAACTACATAATTAAGCGTGGTTACGTAACATTTTATCCCTTTAATTGAATACATACTCATCCCGACCATTAACCCAGGAACAGAAGATCACAAATGGTGCACATATACATAGTCATTTTTTTTGCCTTTTCCCATTATATCCAACCCTGTCTGGAGTCACCTATTATGTAATTAGCCTTGTTTCATAACAACAACCAACATTCGCTCATGAGTGCTGTGGTGACACACATGCAACCATCCAATGCAGTCAACAGCTTGCATGCAGTCAGTGGCCTTTTTTTGCTGCAAGTCACACAGCGCACATACTGCGGAGGGCACTCATTGGAGGATGTGCGCCTGCCCACTGACGTCTCCCAGGCACCCCACAAATTGCAGGCCAACAGGCCCACTCCTATCCCCACCGTTTGTTCCTCCACTTTGGGTCACTGTGGTAAATGATACAGCTGGCCATCCAACCCAGGCCATAGAGTTTTGCTTGCGTTAAAAGTGAATGCCTTAATCACTGAGCTAATCTGAAGCCCTACTGCAATCATATTCTTGAACAACATCTATTACCTAACAAGTCCATTTGTTTTGCACGTGTACTTTCTAACCATTTACTACAAAAGAGAAATCCACTCATCATCACAGTAGCACACTCTGTGCTGTACTGTAAGTCAGCATGTGTCAGTAGCAATAAGTGGCCAGTGGCCACACTTATGTATGTATGGCATTATGCAGAAATCGAACTCACAATGAACGATATACCCTTAACAAAAACAAAGTGCCGCTTATAAGCACTCATCTGCTGCGATACAAAATGGCTGCAGAGGTTTGAATGGGACTCTCTAGGAATCTCCTGAGCCACTCATCCCGCCGGAGTATAAGGTCATCTCCTCTCCCCATTATGTGCATTTCTTTGAAACTTGAAAGGGCCTAAACGTCTGGCCCCTGTTCCCACCCCTGTCATTTCGGGTTCACACGACCGTGCGGGCCGACAAAGGACCACTTCACACAGCTGCCAAGCCCTTCAGCCGAATTACGAGAGGGGCATTAAACCGAAAACAACCAGTCACCACTCTGGAGTGCAGTCAAAATAACAACAAAAAAGGACAAAAAAAAGTGTGGAAAAAAAATCGGTGCTCCGGAAAAGCTTGTGCTATGAGGGTTTTCTAGCACCTTCCCTTGGCTCGGGCTGCATTTTTATTCACGAGCGCTTGCCGCCCCATCTGTCTTTCAGCCCTCTCAATCCGGCAGCAATAGGGACAGACATTTGATTCGTTCAACACTGTTAATCACTTCCTGTAAGGAAAGTTGTCTGAAGTATTGGGCTCCATGCACTAACAGGTCTACGATTAAGGTTGGGGGAAAAAAAGTCAGGAGTTGGGTAGAAGCAGCAGCAATGAATTTTAATGAAATATTTAAGAACATCTATTTGACTGCACCTTCTGTATAAGGTCGCTACTAGTAGCAGCTGGTTATAGCTTTCAACCATGTCTTTAAACATCTTTTTGAATTCAGAGGGATGTGCTCAGATATAGTTCCCTAGCACTGGAAAACCTGAGGATCCATTAACATGTGTAAAATGCAGTTTGTCTTCTCTGTGACTGGATGTGAGGAACATTGGCGTGGTCATGAGATGGAGCATGTCAGAGAAAAGGAATCCAGTGTATACAGCTTAGTATATATTTTAGTAATGTCCTCTGCAGGTTTGGAGTTTGGAGCCCAGCAGCAACGCACTGTCTGTTCAAGTTGAAGCACGATCGCTCGAGTTACGTGAAGTTGGACACAAACCCATTTCAGGTGCCGATTTCCCAATGAACATTCATTACTGGAGGAGAAGGGAAATCGAGACGTCATCGACTTATGCCAAGATTCATCAACTCAGCTCCAGTTCAGTCTCTGGCTGCTCTACACACCTCACGCCACCTGCTGGAGCGAATCAACAAGTGCATGAATGTGGTTGAAATGTTTGTGCAATACGTTCAGTGCAGTTACATACGTTCAGTACGGGCATGTTTTAACTGTATAAGCAACAGGTGTGTCTGTGCAAACCAGAGGGGAAAAAAACGGGGGGGGGGGTATGGCAGTGCTTGCTTGACTGGGTTGGTTGAGATCCTCAAGGGAGCATCTCCAGCCCCATCTATACACAGCACGCTCCTCTGTTCCCAAATTTCCATTCACCCAATCTAAATGGTAACTGCACTCTGACCTTGCTTTTTTTGTGGCGGATAATTTATACAAATGTAAGCCTTTTCTCCCTCAGTGCATCTAAGCTGTCCAGGGTTAGGCCCTGCTTTACATTATTGTCCTGTTTCAGCGCACATCTGACTGCAGAGCATTTCATCTCCTCTTTGCCCCCTGGGGAAACCAGGGTTTTTCTCAGAATAACAGCTATTGTGACCGATGGGCTGGGACACGTAATCAAAATTGAAATTAAAGACATGCTAGGGCTCAATGAATGTGCACTTCAAGCAGGAGCGTTTCTGCATTTCGGCAAGGAGGCCGATCTGATGCAAATGCGCTCGCAGTGCCAAATGGCTCGGTAATGTTCTGATAATGGAGCATTTTGGAGGGGAAGAAAACACAACCGAGGAGGATAAACAGAGTGTATAAACACTGACAGAAGTAAATACTGTGGATGTATGGCTCTCGCCTCAAAGCTAGCTCTGCGCTCTTTAAATTTGTGGTCGTCTTTTAAAAGTAAACAATTCACGGAAAAGGGAATTCAACTGCACTTTGCGATAAGGAATTGTGTGTAGACAGTTTGCTTATCAAGGGGCTTTCAGTATTTCTGATGAGCAAGAAAAACAAATAAAAAAGAAAAAGATGCATGCAAGTGTTTTAACTGGGCTGTTTTTCTGTTAGCAGCTCTAAAAGAGTGCCCATGCTTTTCACATTTTCTGTTTACAGGAAACTTGTGGCTGTTACTTTGTAACTTTAATATTCACATAGGCCACTCTGTACGGGGTTAATATATCACTTGCCTCTGCCTGTTTAGTGTCTTTTTAATGCTTTCTCTATTAGAGGTTAACTGTATGTGAAATGGAATCAGAAGGCAAATTATAACTGAATTCATCTTAGAGATTTTGCTGAAGCACTGTTTTATCTGGTCTGTGAGCACCAAGGATACCTTCCCTTGTCAAAAGAAGATGCATTTAATGCAAGAGTCACTTTCATGTTATGGATGAAGGAGGAGATGATCACCCAGCAACCATATGATATTCTCAAAACATTTCTGTAATGCTGCACCAACATTTTCACTTTTACAGACACATAGAGATAAACTTTGTTAATGTCACAACCCTTTGTTAATACCACAACCCCAAATAATATAATATTATCAAACCATTTGCTGTCACATTTAAAGTAGCCAGTTATAGCTTTTTGCCCTTTATGTGTACTGTTTTAAAATAAATGATTCAACCATTGCTGCAGAAACACTGAACAGCCAATTAAAAAATTGTGGAGATGGTATAGCTATGAAGAGTTGTGACCAAAGGACCTCCCCCCCACCACCACCTTCATCACCTCCACCAGTCCTCTCTGCTTGATCTCAACTGTAAACCCAGCGACCAGTTTACAGTCACTGTAAATTTCAACTCTGGGATATCTGCAAAGCTAATGTGTTTGCAAACACTGAAAAAGGCCAGACACATTACTGGCAAAATGGGATTTTAATGTTTTCCTGGACAACCTGTTTCAAAAGAGATTTTATTAAGTACATCATGACAGCTGGTTCCAGTCTGAAAATGACTGCTGAATGATTTTCTAATGAGAAAATCTTAATGACATCACGCTGAACTAATATACATTATATATGTATACACTTACATAAGTGTGAGTGTGTGTATGTGAACACAATGTTATGCTTCTATTTATCAATGATTCTTATTTTATTTTATCCTCCTCCTCTGTTTTGTTGATAAATGCCTGTTGGTGACTAATGGTCTTTTTGGGACTTCAGCCCATCTGTACATGGGGAGAGAGGGGTGTATTTGCGGGGCACTGGTTCAATAAGACCCTTCGATGTCACCTCTCACCCTGGCCTGGGTGCCGCTCCGACAAACAATAACAGAGGGTGGAAAAAAGAGAGGGAGAGCAGATATTCTTCCAGTGGTTTTAATTTGGTCCCAGCAGCTACGGGAGGCCCGCGGCGATAACGCGCACGCTTAACACATCACCGCGCTCGCGCTAAAACACTCTCAGGATGAGGCCCCTGGCATTTGCATTTAAAGTAGGCTGCAGAGGGGGATAATCCAGCTATTCTTTCATTTGGTTTCCGATAATGTAGGCCTCCCTCAGGGTAGCGAGGAGGGAGCCGGGCGCCAAATTGAGGAGCCGGCTCCGAATGCATTCAGCCGCGGCTCAACCGCGGGCGAAAAATAATCAAGGCAAAAACAGCGGAGGGCCTGACCCGGCAGCGCATAATTTTGCATTCCATCAATGGGAGGAAATTAGGCGAAAGGCAATCGCTCCAAAAAGCAAGATCCTCTGCCGTTGATGTTTCTGGGCGGCTCTGTGACCGCGCTCTGCACAACCTGCCGGCGTGATTTCTGAGGTGGGAGGGGGTTGCAGTGTCATCTCGGCCCTCCGGGACCCACTCCCACACAGGGGTCCCGCCCCGCTGTAACTGACTCGTGTGAACAGCGGCCCGCAGCTGACGGAAGCAGTTTGCCGTGCTGATGCAGCACTGGCTCCAAGGCTTTGTAATGCTGTATTCAAAAACCTGGCCAAAATCCTCAAAAGTCCTACCGTTCACCCTAATGTCCACCAAGGTGGTCAATGATGCAGCTGTCTCTAGCATTAGTATTTCGTCAAAGGGCACCTAGATCCTATGGGAGCAAAACCCAGTGCAAGTGTCTTTTAGCGTGATTTTATATTAAGCTGCCTAAAACTTTATATAAATCAGTTCTATGTTTTAATTATTGTATCATGTATTTTTTTGGAGAACAGCTCTATATCCCCTTCAAAGCAGACATCCTTCAGATATTGAGCAGCTGAAGTTTTCTGCTTTGTCAGGGTACCAGAGTCATCCCTCTGACTGCTATACTTCTGTTTTGTGAGACTAGTATTCTGAACTTCCACACTGAAGTGTGATTTTTGCTAGTGAGAGTTTGTTTGTTAGTTGTAGTTTCAACTGATCACACATCAACTGAACAAAACCTCTCTGCAATAGCTCATTTTTGATAGACAGGGCTGCACATTGCATATCCATACCGGAAATGCATAGTGCACAGGATTTTAGGGTGGTGTCCACACACTGGTTCACAACCTTGCTGATGGATTCCTACCTTGGTAAGGTAGAAACGGCAAAGTGATGCAACAGAAATCAGACCAGGCCGACTGATGGTGCTGGCAGGAAAAAGCCGTGAACCAAAATTGGCAGATAACATCATTAACAAGAATGGATCATGACTATAATTTTTACCCTGCAAAAATATCCTCTGCTGTGGAAAGCATGTAACCCAGTTTCTTATACCAGTGGGAGGGGAGGAAAGGGCGGAAAAGGTTAACTAATTCTCCCACAGTTAACTGATCTCCTCATACACCTGTTACCATGTGTGATACTACTCTCTAAGCCTTTGTTTGTAAGCTCTTCATTACCTATTTCCAAGGCTTGCTGAACCTCCATTGCCTCATGACAGCTTGACATTTGACCTATTTGACCTTACGTGACCTTAAAATATACAGAATTCACTTGACAGCTGGTTGTGTTTAACCTTTCCTTAATCTTGTGATGTTCCATTCTGTGTTCCCTGCCTTCCATTCTGTTGCCAGAACAGCACCCTCCTAATTCACTTATCTGAAGCCTTATCCAGCACCCATTTGTTCCCAGATCCAGCAACTTTGGTCAGGGGTAATGCCAGTGGTTCTCTGACATGAGACATGGGCTTCTTTAGAGACTATTTTGTGCGGTTTATCACTCCAGAGCTGTCTTATGACAAGCACTTGAATAATGATACACCATACAGACAATGTAGCAAAAAAATCAATTGGATGCTGGTAAGCATGTTAGCTAGACACTGGGACTGGTGTACTAGTTGGACATTGGATTTGCTGAGATAAAGGGTTAAAATGCTCTATTAACTATTGGCCAGTGTCAGTTTTCATGTCTGATAGAGGGAGCCAATATTCTCACACATGAAGTATAATTCAAACATAGTATAAATGTGAGTTTAATTAGTTAGTTAGCTAAACATGTCAAGTGTGCAGAAGTTTCAATTACAAAAAAGCGGGACAATGTCGGCTCTGCCAGAGCACTCATGGACATTAAGTACACTCCACTGAGCAACTTGTGTGCTAAAACATGATTGACGAAAAAAGCTCTGACCTGCACAGAACATAGTCAAAGAGAACCGAAACATGGCCGTGTCTGTGGAGCAATCATTGTAACATTCTCAGAAAACAGATAAGAGCAGGGCAGAGGAAATAACACAAAACGTAGGTAATTGCATTTTATAATCAGCTTTTGTCCATTCTAGATTAGTTTCCGTTTACTTATCGATTCTGTTCAACACTGTTAAATGCCTTCTCTTGAGGATGTTGCATTAGTAATATCGCTACGCACATCCGATGGTACCATGTTAGCATGGGCTTTAGAAAAGAGGTAACCAGAGGTGGCATGTCTCTCATGGCTGTGTTCTGTTTCATTGCACAGTGTTTTAATCAAGATTTCAAACTGCACAGACCAATTACAGGACATGCCCAGTTAGCTTAATATTTAAAAACAATTTCTAGCAGAATTTCACAAAATGAATAAATTGAATCCATTGACATGGATCCTTGGAGACAAATGAGTTAATTTGGTCAAGAATATTCTTTTACAGTATGGGTCATGGGTAGAACAATTTTCATATCTGCTTGCTCAAGCTGTAGTAGCTGATCTGTTTTAAAAAAAATGATTTTTTAAGCTTTTTTTCACCCTGTACAGAAACAATTTTACAGAGGATAGACAATGGCCCATCCAGCAATGCCAAGCATGGCCCACCTTTGGAAGGAAATGGTTGTTCTTACGATTTTATATATTCTTTTGATGAAACCCGATATTCTTTCTCTTGTGGAGAAATTACAGAACAAATTGAGGTTGCGCACAGATACGTCTGCGCCCAAACCGAAGCAAAAAATGCTTTCTCACCGGTTAGGTTTTTCTTAACAGACGAGAAGTTGCTCAACAAATAACAGGTCAAGGCCAGTGGAGCTTTTCAACCTGTCTATCTGCGTGACGTCCTCTCCATTTCGGCAAGCTGGCGCTCAGCATATTGTATTTTTGTCTGAAGAGCCTTCTATCAGTTACCCTTAAAAGGTTAGTCAGCACTCAGCGTTTGCTCAGTGCCGTTCGGCTTTTACTGACACATGTCCTCGGATTTTATTTCATTCTTCATTTCACAAAATTCTTTTCTTTTTTTTTTGTCAGGCAGAGCTACTTTGTGCATCTGGCTGTCAGACGGTGTCCACAAAGGCTGCATTGCGCAGCAGTGTGCTTCAAGCGCGAGACCTCGTAGACGTCTTTTTTTATTGACGTTTAAATCACAGTGTCGACTATGTGACATGAATACGATGGTTCTGTGTAATTTTAATCAGCTTTGCTTTCCCCACACGAGACGACGTTCAATGCCACCCTCTAGAGCGAAGACAGTTTTGTTTGCATGATTGGAAAGGCTTCTGTTTCAATTAGCATTTTTAAAAAGGCGTAATTTTTTCATTTTTCCAAACACATTTTTTTCTCCTCGCTCTCTTTTTGAAGGAGGAGACGAATTAAGCACAGACAACTAAACCGAATCTGCAGCCCCATTTTAGAGATTTGCTGTCATTTATCAATCTATGCATTATCTACCTCTTTGGAAATGTTTTGGCATGTGTGCTTTTACACGTTTGTGCGTGTGTATTATGGGTGTACATGTGTGTTTGTGCATTTGTGTGAGCATACATGTCTGCTTAAATGGCTGTGTGTACATAATGTGTGTATTATGGACGTGTATTTGATAAAAAGCACAATGAAACACAGGTTGTCAGCATCAAGAGGTCTCGTATTTGAGTCCTTGTATGCACCCTCTATGCTTCATCATGTATGTTTTAATACACACGTGTGTATTCTGTGTGTCCATGTGTGTAGTATGTGTTTGTACACATGTATGTGTGTACATGCATGTTTTTGTTCACATTTAAATGTTTATGTGCCTGTGTACGTGTATGTGTGTTTATGTGTGCATGTGCATACGCATATTTGTGTTTATGCATCTGTGACTGCATTTGTGCCTCGATATGAATGTCTGTGTGTGCTTGTGTATGTCTCTCTGAATGTAAATGTTTTCTGTGTGTGTGTGTGTGTGTGTGTGTGTGTGTGTGTGTGTGTGTGTGTGTGTGTGTGTGTGTGTGTGTGTGTGTGTGTGTGTGTGTGTGTGAGAGTGTGAGAGAGAGAGAGAGAGAGAGAGAGAGAGAGAGAGAGAGAGATAGAGAGAGAACTCTTGATAGGTATTCGGACATCTTGAAGGTCCTCTCCAAAGCTTTTATGTCATTACTGCCCATTATATCCGAAGGAAAACTCCTGAAATCGTGCCTTCACATTAATCATCTGTGTTTGGAAATGACTGACAGTTTCCCATTTATTGGAAATTAGATACCACTGGGGTCAGACGGATAGAGATACAGTTACAGGATGATATCATGTTATTTTATTCTCAGCATTTAATTCTGCCTCTAACCCATCACAGAACACCCCATTCCATGCAAAAGCATGCTGCTCCTGTTTTGCTCCTGTTTTACTGTCTCGGTCCTGTGATGGAATACCTGCAGTTTCTCTTCTTTGGCCCTGAGCCCCTCAGGTTGGTGCGGTAAGGGGACTGCAGTTTCTCCTGTGCTGTGTTAGAGGGGGATTGGCAGTGATCCTTCTCACCCTTGTGTGAAGGAAAGTCATTCCCCTGCAGCAGCTGAGAGCAGTGAACCAGCAGAACCTGCAGCAGGAGAGATCAGTCCAGCAGCACACACACACACACACACACACACACACACACACACACACACACACACACACACACACACACACACACACACACACACTGCCTTACATGGGCATGGACCTACTTTATGTTGGAAAGGACTTTGGCTGGATGGAAAATGCTATGAATAAATATAAAATGGAATAATGATCTATGAGGCATGGAGTAATACACATACAGTAGATGGTCTTACATGGATGTGGGCTTTCAATGAACGATTTATACTGTTGGATCGACATGCATGTCTCTCTAACATGCTTTGGAACTCCAGACTGCAGTGAACCTGTAGTTTGAGAGCAGTCAGAAATTGGATATACTCAGGAATGACAAAAAAAGAGGAAGAAAGTCTCAAAACGCCCAGCTTTGAGAGGAACTCACTGATTTTAGTCACTACATGTACCAGACCTCTAGAGTAAAGGAAAGTCTAGACAAAGCTCTGTGAATCTGCAACACTAATGCTTCAAGTAAGTGCTCAGGCTTTTCTGCGGATCAAATTAAAACACATCAAAAGAACAGCACGGAGAGCTTGGGCTTTTTATGCAAAAGACAATCGCGTTATACAGCATCACTTGTGCCAGTTCCCTTCTTTGTTTTGTTTCGTGTTTTAACCAGAGGTTGGGTGTGAGGTCCCCGGGGGGGCAGGAGAGTAACCTGGCCACATAAATAAAAGCTTTAGCCACTGTTGCATATGCATGGCCATGCCTGCCTCTAAGCCCTCCGTCCACACCGCCTTTCCAGCTCCGCTGAATTAAAACAAGTGGCTCTTTTGAATAATGGAGGTCCAGCTGGCTTTACATTTCAGGGACGTCACTCCAACTCCTGGTGCGCTCGCGTTTTCCTCCCCCCACTTGCATGAGGCCAGCGGCTTGTTTTGCATTTCAGACGGACCCTCCCGCGCGCGCTCACTCACTCGCCTGCTCCCTCCTCGGAGCAAACAAGGACGCCCCGAGATGTCAAGTCCTCAATGCTAATTGGTACCACCGTTCCCTTTGACGCTCCAAACAGGCTCATGAAATAAACAGCTAATGCGCTCTTTGGTGTTCTCATTAGCTTTCTGCTAAATCCCGGCGCCCGCGCCTTTCTCCCCCTCTGTTCGGAGTCTGGGAAAGGCGCCGCGGAGGGCGGCTAATCCGGCCGGCCGCTCGGACGCCTCTGAAGAGGCTGTGAAAAGGCCCGGCCCTTTCTTCGCTGCCCCAGACAACAAGGCCTGAAGAAAGGCAGCGCCGCCCTGTTGTTTTAGCTCCCCTGCCTCCATATGGTGTCCAGCGGCAGCACCGGCTTTAATGGCCTGAGCCTCATTCATCTCTCCTTTCAGCGGCCCTCAGAGGGACAAACACTGAGACGCTTAGTGAAGCAAAGACAACGTCCGCGCTCTCATTCTTTAGAGGAAATCTTTAAACAAAACAAACAAAAAAAAAGAGACTGTAAATGTTCCCAAAACAAAACCAAACGCCACCACCCCCTCAATTCCCAGCCCTCAGCTCTTGACTCCAGGCCTTCACAAGGATGAAATACTCCTATGAAGAGTATGGTTTGTGATACGCTGCATTGCAAAGCCCAAACTATGTTACTGTGCCATCTATCAGGTTTCATCTGTTGTGTATATTAAAAGTGAACAAATATCATATATTTTGTAAAGTCACAAAACAAACAATATTCCTTTCTCCTGACAGCGACAGACTGTATTTAATGTGTCCACAGGGAGATCCCCTGGACCGCACAGCAAAAGGTTGCGGTCGATGTAATGCTTTTTGCATTACTCATGCACTTCCCAGTACACTTTATGTTTAGCAATGAACAAACAAGACCCCTAAATTCAGTAACAGTAACAAAGAATGTATAAATGACATTGGAACATAAATCCAAATTATAAAGTGAAATAGAGATGGCCCCGGGCTGCCTCTATGAAAAGAACAACATCCGGCTTCGTCCTGATGCTGCCGTATCTTGCTCTTCCAAGGTTAGGTTAAGAAGTACATAATTGAAGACACCAAATATCCCAGGGGCACAGCTTTGAAAGCTGCTGCTCATGCTGCAGTCTGTTTCCGCTGGCGTTTATTTTGCTAATGCCGCAATATCGGGCTCCTCAACTCCACATTTGGAGGATTGTATCCAAGCTCTGCATAAACCACAAATGCTCTTAGAGAGTAAGGGAGGCTGAACTGCTTTGAGGGAGACCATGATCATTTGAATCAGGTGATCTGCTGGAGTAAAAATGTTCACAATCATGATGAGAGTGGCCATGTTTTAATAAGTGAGCAATGTCTCCCCATATTCTTCACTAGTTACAGGTTCAGTGCTGTTTGGCTTGGATTGTAACTGCAGTGTGCCTTGTTTTTAAGTTAATTTCACTGGCTAATGAATTTAAGCACGCAATCCTTTTTTTGGCCACTTACACAATACGAGTTTTGCAGTCACCGAAACTGACGGAAGACGTTGGGCCAATAATCAAAAAATGTTAACACTTACTTTCTTCTGTTCTCAGAGTTAGGATCAGTTGCGGTTAGATTGAACCAGGACCTACAACAAAATTCAAGTGAAAGCTGGCCTACCATGTTCCACTTTATGGATAGTTTCCAAGATGGATTGCTAAATGGCATCCTCACCATGAGTCCATTACTGTCTGAAGCTAAAGTGGCCCTGTGGGTTTGTATTGTTCGAAATGACTGTGGGTACTCAGCATATCATTCATTTTCAGAGCTGGAAAGATTATGTAGTCACGAGCTGAACCCCCCCTACACAATCCCCAACCCATGGGGGAGAAAAAGCTTCTGATAACTCAGCACCTGTTATGGGAGCAGGTTAAAGTAAGGAGAGGCATCTGGAATCCACAGTGGAAGTAATGACCAGAGTCGGCTGCTTCTCAATGCAAAGATTCCTGCTCCTTCCAGGAAACAGGAGAAGAGTGCTAGGTCTGATCCAAATTTCATTCTGGTGTCTGAATTGGGCTCCATTCAAATTCAATCAAATTCCCCAAAAGCCCAACCATATGGATTTCCTGTGAGCGGGATAGAGTTAAAATGATAAAGATGTATCCTCCGTTTCCCCTCCCTGACACGCGTAAGCAGTTTATTTCGCTCTGCATCATTGTCTGATTTAAAGTCTAGCGCCAACGGATCGCTCAATGCATTTAAATGCCTTTTTCTGTAAGCTCCTTTCTGGGCACGCAAGCAGGCTAAAGAGATGTGTCAGGTTTGAGTTCATAAAAAAGCTCGATTCTAAACCGCAGGCATACAAGGAGCTGACATGTATGTGCTTCAGTATGTGTTCAGCCGTATGTAATCTCCAAGCTACAACTTTGGCGACGGGGAGAAAATATTAAAGTTCCTAATAAAACCTTGGCATTTCAAAGGCGAGTAGTCTCGCTGCATAAAAAAGGCACCTGTCTTCCTCTGTAAGCCCAAGAAACATAGACCCGCTTTGCGGTGGTCTGTCACTTTTCATTTCGGAACCCCGCATCCAGGTTCTGTTTAGCATTCTCCACCCGGCGCTTGGTATTCCGGCAGGAGAGACCTCTGGGAGCCCAGGGATGCAGGTAGGTGGGTCGCGCTGTTGAGATTAGAGCTGGATGTCAGCAGGGGTTGGCTGGAAGAGATGCACTACGTCCCGAGCTAATGTGCGCCAGCCACCTCCGTTCAGGAAGAGCGCCCTGTGGGGAAGGGGAGGTCTGACTTTATTAATATTTATTTATTTATTTTTTAAACAGGGCTGCATCTGACGCTGTCACAGATGGAGAGAGGTCACTCTGTGATGGCCCGAAACACACGCTATGAATACGCACTCCAACAACTGCCTTCCATCATCGTATAAATTTACTGCCATTATAAACGCGAGGGGACTGTGCTCACGCCGTTTATATCCCAGCTGGTGTTGGAAACTGCAAGCGACGCTGAGGAGCTGTACCAGTCTTTGTTTTGATTTTTCTGGTACTGAACTGCACAATTGTTTTTGTGCTATATTATGATGAAATACAAGAAAAACGGAAAAAAAAAAAAAAAAAACAGGCAAATGAAAACAACAGAGAAGCAAATAATAATTTTGGACTGTGATATTGCCAGCCAGTGGACAAGAAAGCCAGCAAAAGACCGGTGGACAAGCGAAAATGTATTCTGTGAGATTCCAGGCTCAGTTAAAGCCAAGCACGTTCTTTGAAAAGCTCCGCTCGCTCTCCCCCCGTCTCGGCTCTCTCCCTCCGCCACGACTCTAAACATCTGACAGGCTGAAAGAGTATTGACCAAAAGACGCACGTGGAGGCATCGGGCTCCATTGTGATTGTAATTTACATTGACATAGTTTCAATGGCTTGTCCATTACAGAGAGATTAAATTGATGATGGTGACAGAGTCAGATGCGGGCGCCATTTGAGCTCGATGAGAGAACAAAACAGACATCCCCTCTGTAATTATGCTTCAGAGCCTCTTTTATTATTGAGGAAAATGGGCGAATATGAGAGTGCAGAGTGAATGGCTTTCACTGCCTAAAATGTGATCTCTAATAACGTCTGTTGAATGCGTAATTAACAACCCACCCCTCCCGACATATTACCGATAAAGGCTAACATGTGACCCCTAGAGACAGTCGTTCCTTTTTGAAATTGCTCACGACAGTTATGTTTTGTAATTAAAGTTTTGATACCCCTCGAGGGGTGAGGGGTCCGCAGAGACTGATGACTGCAGTAGCGCAAGGCTGTTGTCCGGAAACATTTGAATCATTATGACAACCCCCTCCTCCCCACCCCTTTTTTGGGAGAGCTCAGCTTATCGTACATGATTTCCCAGCAGCCCGTTCAACTTGGAGGCGAAAATGTATCGGCTGCTGTGAAGCCACAAAAGCTTGGGTGATCATTGATTGATTTCACGCTGCGTTAGAGCCGTCAGTCCAACAATGCGGCATTTCTCTGGAGCCAGACCACTGACGGTGCCAGTTACTGGATTACCACCACAGGTGGGAATGTTCCTACCCAACAAAAGCCAGAAAACTCATCATAGGCCTCTTTACTCAGATCTCAAAACACAAGACACAAGCACAGACAACTTGGAACTGGAATAGAGGGAGCAGCAAGAAAACAGACATATGTAATAGACATATCTGACTATACAGTATTAACTGAACACAAACTTAATTGAACAAATGTACTGGACTGTTCTGTGTCAGACACTTTGGGTTGTGTGCCCCTCCACCTGTGAGACCATTGACAATGATGCAACATTCAGGTAATAATGACACTCTGTGACTGATATCTCGGACCAGGATTAGTTATGCCTTATTGTCCATGAGTATTCTCTTCAGCAATTACATATCAGATAGAGCTGTTCGTTTACAATTATTTGTTAAATTACAGGTGACCCTCATCATTGGCAATTTTGCACATTCATACTAGGCAGTAATCCCTGTTCCCTTTTCTACAGAGAATTGTTCCAACAGTTACTACCTTACATTTATTTTTACATATTACATGTGTTTTTTGCAAATGGGTGGGCACAAACGTGGTCCAGGCGTGTAGGGCTACTATTTTTGTTGCTTCAGACTACTGAACTGTGATGTTGCAAAGCCTGGGAAGTACTACGTTTTTCTAATGCAGTCAAATAGTGAGACAGCATGTATGGAGTTGCATCTAAATTCATGAGCACATCCTTAAATGTCAATTCAGATGCTTATTTGCCATTGCTTGTGGGCTAATTGCACTTGCTTGCATTTTGAACTTTGATATGTTCAGCTCAGCTCCATTTTACAGTTCTTGTGCATCTGCAAACATTGAAGAGAATCTTTTAGTTTAAACATAGAAACCATAATGGCTCAACAAGACAGGGGAAAATTTACACAGCACCAGCAGAAAGGCCACAGAAAAACACCATTGACAGCAATGAGATGCAATTGTATTTTTTAAAAACCCTGTGCAAATTGCCCATTGGTTTGTACAGTAAGGCATGTTAACTCCAATTATCCAAGAGGTCATTTGTTAGGGCAAGAAGTAACAGGACTATGGAACACTCAAGGAAAGAAAAAAATAACCAGCAAGTGATGGCACCACTGCTGCACACCCACTCCATACTTCAAAACCACTTGAACCTCCTGGCTTTCTCTGTTTATCTGATTTTTTTTTTTTTTGCTATTCTGTTGCACCCTCACACGGCTCTCTGAACGGCTGCTTATTGAGGCGCCTTGCGCCTCACAAACTAATTTCCGATACGCGCAAAAGGGAGATGAAACACTGCAGACATACATTCGGAGCGGGAGACAATCGCAATCTTTAAAAACAAAAGGCTCATCTGGAGGACGCAGAACGGCCCAGCTCTACTTGGAGAAAGTGTGTCTTTTAATGGGGAGAGCAGCTGTCTAATGGCCTGCTCATCTACAGTACTTGCTCATCTCTTTCCATGGTGAGGGTAAACTGCACCTGCCTGAACCCCGCACAGAGTGAATTACAATGCACAGCCACAGTTGCTGTCTCTGCGAGGAACACTTTGAAGCTGCAGAAAAAGATTTCCACATGTCACTTTTGGGAGACAAAGGTCGTAATGAAGAGTGTTCATGAGCAAACTAACTTGGGCAGGGGAATTGTTCTTATCATTCAAAATGAAATCCAATAAAATGAAGAAAAAAATGCAGAATGCTAGTCTAAACATCTCTTTTATGGTGCTTATTCAGTGTGATGTTTGAAGTTCAATATAACATTATACGACACTATAATATGATATACATACAATTTCCAGTCTATATGAGACAAAGATGGTATGTGAGCTAGCCAAATGTCATACGGCTTAACATGTAATGAATAATATATGAAGCCATTTAGACTGAGATATGTTTGCTCTGTAGAGAAATGGGCTGATTAGTTTTAAAGGAAGTGTTTTATGGAAGGAAAGCCACAGTCACACAGACATTGTTTTGGCAGAGATGTATTATCTACAATGAAGACAAAACAAAACAAGAATGAAACTGTATCAGTGGCAGGTATTGCTATTTAAAAGACATTTGCCAAAGTGAACATAAATGACTCATGCTTACTGAAGCTTTGAAAAAACCTTCAAATGTTTATCACGCTACTAGGAGAGACATTAGTGAGGGAAAGGAAAGAAGCAGAGTAGGAGAAGAAGAAAAATATGACAGTACTGTACAACAGAGGTGGGGTTCCACTTAAAGAAGAATGACAGCCTGACAATGATGACAGTCTTATAGCTGATCAGTGATGGATGCAAGACAGGAAGCTACAAACTAGATTTGTGAATAACCCTGAACTGCTATGGCTGAGGTCACTCATTGGCACTGGGGTCGCTTGATGGAACTGATTTGCATAAGTAAACTGTACATTATGTATATATATGCAATGATGCATATGTGACATGTTCTGGTATCATCATCCATCATCCATCATCCTATCAGATATTCAGCTGTGTATCCATAAGAACCAAAGTCAAGATTTGATTGCATGAAAAGTTTCTAGACCTGAGCCCCCTGTTGTTATTTTTTTTTTTTTTACTTAGGCCACACTGTGCAGCACTGGAGAACAAAATGAAGAATCATTCCTTCTCCAGGATTGGCAGCAGGATAAAATAGGCCTTATTTTAACCCTTTCTCTCCATCTCTCTCTTTCCTGCAATATGTTCCTCCTACTGTTCAGACCTGCTCCTCAGTTCTATCACCACAAAACATTCCCAGATCCCTGATCTGGTGTCAGAGAATGAGGATTATCAATGCTCTTTGAGGAGAATAAACCTCGTCAGTTCTCATGAAAATGTCCTTTAGCATCCTTTGCATGATTTCCAAGTGTGAATGGATACCATCCCAGTGTTTTTCCCCAGCTGTGGAGTATAAACATAAAATCACTGACTTTGAAATTTACATTCAAATCCATGTGGCTTTCCATTTTCAGTGCATGCAGGAAGGTCACTCAAGAACTACAGTGTCACCACAGTTCTCCAAAAAGGAGGGGTAGGAAACTAGTGCTGGAGTTACACAAATATTTCTGGTTTCTGTTCCAGCTGAACTTACTTACATAATCCTATCAAATATTACTAATATTAACAAAGGTAAACATTTGAAAGGCTGAGCAAATTGAGCAGAACAGCATTATTTCAGAATAATAAGAGATCAGTTTGTGTAATTATGAACTTGGATGAACAACACTCTTGGACCAAGGATACATATCCTTGTCCTTAAATGTGAATGTCTTGTTTGATTATTCTTAGGGGCTCACTTAAAGAAAATGTTCCAGCTTGTTGAGAAAGAAGTATTCTCATGTGGTATTGCTCCTGTATTTATGACTCTCACTTTCTCCCAGTACAAGAGGAGGAAGCCCAATGAATCTGCCATTTACTCCAGCTAAACAATTGGGACTTGAGTTAGGAGGGAGCACAAAGGAACCGGTAGGCTCTTGAGGGGCCGAGTGAGTCATCGAGGACAGGGCCTGAGTTAATGACACCCTGTGGGCGTCTTCTGAGCAAAAACACTGGCAGGGAAACGGGCTGTGTTGTACAACTGACACAGCAACTGAGAGTTCCACAAAACCTCAAAAAACTTTAGACTTGTGATCATCAGTCAGTGTAATGTACCAGTGGAAAAATGTAAGCACCCCTTCCCCTGAAGAGTGCAAACATTTCTTCCCAGCATTCCTTGTGAAGACAGAGGAGGGGAATGGATCACTCTGCTAAAAGTGCAGTCTGGGCACCAGAGTAGAAAAATGAATGACAGTTTCCACAAAGGCACAAGGGATCAGTGTCCTAATGACCTCATAATAATGGATGTCAAGAGCTGGGGTGACTCTTGGGCCTTCGATGACACTGAGACTCACATGAACCTCCAACAATGAGCTCCAAGAATATTTATACAGTCAGCTTCCTAAAGATCCTGCCTGAAATGGGAAAATTTCAGAAGACTTCATCATGAGGCAGGAGCACTTGTTTATAGCACCATGAGCACCTACATAGACTACAGTTCGTGCAAGATATGCCATTATTGTAGCTGATTTTGACGAGGTATCACCAAATATCCCAGGGAGGTGTCCTTATTTCAACGAGACAGAGGACAGGAAAGGAAAGCACAAGCTGTTAGTAATAACAGATGACAGGTTTCCCTTTTGAAGATGGCTAATTCCACTGCAAATACTGATGAGACATCGACTCTTAGCGCTTACAGTGCATAAATAACACATGGCAACTGTGCAGTTAAGTGCTCACATCTAATTGTGTCCAGGACGGGTGTCCTCTGCACCGCTGCCAGAAACATGGAGGCATGGAAATGGAGAATGAGCCGGGCCAGGACGTCACGTTCACTGCAGTCCTTCCGAGGGGAGGCATGTCACGGGGCACAAGCCGTGTGATTACAGTACATGTCCCAAAGGTAGGGGCCTAAGGCTATTTGGCCAAAGATATGAAGTCATGTCCACAATCTGTGCTTAAAAGGTTGAACAGACACCCAGGCATTCAAGTAACGTTTAGACTGTGAAGAGAACCTCTCCAGTAACAAAAATGCACATGTACATGGAAATGCATGGCTTGTATTTTCGTCTGCTGTACAGCAAATGTACATGTTCATCTACACTTAAATACAGTCCGAATTTAATATACGTTATTGACTGAATCATATTACACCCATATTATACCATAAAATTGTCACAGCCATAATCAAGCCAACCAATTCATAGTCATCTCCTGTGGTATTATGCAAGTATATATTTGAAGATGTAATAAAACTTCATTGAATGTGGGGGTGAAATTGGTTATATATAAGATGCATTCTAAATTGTCTGACAAAAGCTTCTGAATAGCATGTAAAATTTGAACTGCGTCTCATTAATATGAAAACTGGGAAGAATGTTTCTGAATGCAAAATGTGCCATTTGTCATCCTTTGTTGCCTGCAATCAGTAGAAATGGAAATTATGTTTACAGACAAGCGGTGGCAAATGTCCAAAGAAATAACTAATTAATATCAGCACATAAGGCAAATGCTTCTTTTGTTTAATTTTAGAAGTTTGTCACCATTGGTAAGACCTTTCTCGAAGTGGGGAAGAAAAAAAAAAACATGCTGGCTGAGTTCACATGCAGAAATTAAATTCAATTCTGTTGGCACCCATCTGGCCAACTTCTGTTTCCCGCACTAATAGCCACCAAGGTTAAATGTGAAATAAAAGGGTATCACTGCAGGCTCAACTAGGGAGGCTATGTTGAGCACAGCTTCAAGTTTTTTCTCCATTTTTCTCTCCAAAAGAATGAAACTTAAATTCAAACTCTGTGGAATAAGCAAAGCCAAATAAGCAATGCAAAATTAATAGACAATGTGCAGTCTCTCACACGGTAACATATTGTTGCTCTCCTGGTCTACAAGTTTAAAGGTTAGTTGTATGCTATTACCTTAATTGGATCACTGGAAAAAAATATTAGAAATATATTTTGTTATATAGGATTCAGGCGCAATTTTAAAAGCAAGAGTAACCAATGATCACAGCTAGCTAACACTACTTTTACATGAATCTTAACTTTCTCTTTTAAAAAACAATATATCTCTGAATCTGCTAGATATGACTATTGGATTTTAGTTAAATCTATTTTCCCTGCATTTTGGCCTGTTCGGACCCAGAGAAAATCTGATTCGCCTGGACCCCCATAACAATGAGGTGTACATTTTTCTTTCAAACTCAGCAAAAAATAATACCATTTCATCAAACAAAAGGTGAGAATTCGGTAATATCTGAGAGAGGCTGAATTTATTTCATTGTTCAGCCTCAAAGCCGAACTCCATTGAAAAGCTATCATAGAAATGTTTTGAGAGCATGTATGCAGGTCTCAAAGCATTTACTAAACTGACCTAAAACTTTTTTTTTTCCAGCAATTACTGACAGAGTTGAGACAGTAATAAGATTTAGCTTCCCTTGCACTCCCAGGCGGGAGGAATTGATGTACAGCAGAAAAATGACGCACTGCGGGTACAGTTCCTCTAGCTGTGTACGAGCGTCGGAGAGACAGACCACGCGGACACTGCGTGTTCTCCCCCGTATCTGGCGCTGGCCAACTTCAAAGCCCGCTTTGATTCCGTCCCTCTGAGATTCGCTTTCTCCGGGAAAGATATCCATGCCTTTACCATTCCTTTGTGCCCTGACGCGGGGCAGCGGAGGAGAAGTTCCTTCTCACAGAATACCAACAATGGATCAAAGCTGGGGAGCTTAGCAGCCATGGTTGCAGCCAACCGGTTTGCCCCCTCAGCTGCTGTCAGAGGAGTGAAACGCAATGCCAGCAATTGCTGGGTCTGTGGTGTGTGGGAGAGGGAGACTGCATTCAGGGAGATGAGTGATTTGCGATCAGTATTTTTTTCTGTTTAATAGTATTTTCTTTCCCCCCACAGTGGAGGGCAACGGTGTGATGGAGCATATGGTATTTCTTTCCACTCAGAGGAAAATTACTCTTCTATGAAAATCAGCCCAGTGGATTAACATAAATAAATACTGATACCCGAGAACTTGCAGAGTGGGACATGCACCTCATGAATAACAACTGTATGGCTCATTCATGTCCAAAATGCCTCAGTTGTGATGGTAACCTTATATGGTGGAGACCAGGGCTGTGGTCGGTTAGGTTGTCCTTTAGTTTGCATGAGAGAAACTGCGGGAGAAAATAATTTGTTTCATTCACATGTTAATCGGCTTGAAGTTCACATGCCAATTATCAAAATGCTGCTAACATCCAGAGGTCATGCTGTTTTAAGGGCCAGCATATACAAGTTAACAAATATGTTATGATACCCATTATGTATGACTTAATTTTTGATAGATGGTTGTTAAACAGATAATGCTTTGGTAATAAATAGATAATAACACCTCCACACTGGTTCTTTGTACATCAATTCAGAAAGTGGTGACAATATATTTAACTGTGAATGTGAATTCAGGTTGACATTAATGAAAACCAGCACATATAATGTATACAAATACGTTAGTAGCCTATATTTTTAACCAGTTTCTAATTTCTGTGGATAACATGTGTTGAGACACAGAAAAAGAAAAAATAAAGTTTAGTTCATAGTGTAAATCCATGAATAATGTCTAGCCAATATCAATCAGTCCTAGATGGGTTCCCAATGCACTGAGAAAATACGGCTCAATTTCAATTTAATGACGGGGTGCCTTTCCCAGCACTGTGGCAATGGGACTGAGTCTGAGTTATAATAACAATAATGGACTCCTTTATGGAGCTCCCTTCATAGAGAAGTGTCTGAGACTGCTGCACACAACATTAAACAGCGGGCATAAATATGAGCTTTGGTGGCTGGTGAAAATAATATGCAGGGAAAGATGTGTCCTTCAAAGCTTACCCGCACAGAAAAGATGACACTGGAGTTATGCCACAGCACATTTTATAGAAAAAAGAAAAATACTCTGCTACAACTACCAACCAAATGATATCGCAGTAATTAATGCAAAACACAGTATAATGCAATATGATGTATTCTCTTCCCACATATTGCATACATATGATTGAGTTCAGGTCTGTGACAGCTAAAGTCAGTCTGGTATTGACCTCACCTCAGATTGGGATTACTTGCCTCTCTGGACAGGAAGTACTGTCACTTCCTGTCCAGAGATTCCAGAGGTTTAAGTGCTTTCACATTAGTCAAACCGGTGTTTGCTCACAGACACCTGGGCAGACCATGCACTCTGTATCAGATAAATGCAACAGGCCTGTTAAAAGGTTAAATAACTTTAAAGAACATATTTTTGTGAGATGGCAAAATATACCCTAACATATTATAAATGCTTCATATAATACCGGTTTAGTACATGTAGTTAATACCATCCTTGTGTTGTACAGAGTGCTGTACTATATTGGTCTTTGTAATTTTCATCAATCTGTTATTCCTTTCTGACACATCTCAGTTTAAGATTTTGGATTTTTGTCATTGATGTCATACAATAAAAATCTGATAGCTGACAAACATCTCTGATGCTCTTAACCCAATGTGCGATACATTGCTGTACACAAAAAGTCTCATCTAACATTTCATTCCACCTCTCCCGCCGTGACCAGAGATGACCACCAACAACTGGCCTGCAAATATCAAGACATGGACAGACTTTTCCCCAGGCCAGCTGAGGACAGTAAAAATAATTCCCATATCTTCAGAGAATCGACACACCTCTTCAAAGGCAATCTCTCTGCCAATAACGTTTTGGTTTTTGTTTTTTTTCCACCCTCCATGTCTCAAAATGAAGGTAGGAAATTGAACTTTTCCCATACTTAGCGAAGCCAGCCAGCCAATCGCATCCCCCACCCTGCACCCCTGGCTGTTCCTCCTAAAAGAGGCAGAACAGCAGGCAGAGACATTCTCTCGAGGGGCCTCATGAATAAAGATGAAAAATTAAACATTGCCTGGTGCCCGGGGCGTGGCAGGAAGCCATTCTGAATGTGACTCCCGGGCTTCCTGTGGGTCCTCAGAGCTCTGCCTCCTCACCGTGCTCCCTCGCGACACACAGAGAGAGGGTGCTGCAGCTCGCTCGTCTGTCCATGTCTGACGGACAGGCGGCAACTGAGGTTGTACAATTTCAATGTGATAAACTTGAATGGGCTGTTTGCCCTGGCTGATGTTACAGAAAACCTTCATCGCCATTTTTACTTCAGGTGCAAGAGCCTTCAGTTGATAACCATGGTGATTGGATTGTAAGCTCAGTCTAAATCCCACTTACAAAAAATCCTGCTACACTTCTTTTTGACCTGGATGTAAATATAGACTTTCACTCTCTCCAAACAGAATCTCAATAGCACTACCTGATTCTTAACTTGTTTTGTGTTTTATCCAAGCAACTCCTCTGACCATCTAAGTACTATATTTCTGTGGTGACCACAGCCTCATGGCCCCCAAGGCTAACAGCAGACACAGCCTGCTGGAGATTGTGCGTATGATTACCGAGGACTGTGAAAAGACATATTCAGCAGTTGCTCACACGGTAAATGGCTGTACTTTCCTTTTGACATGGGGCAGGGACTCACTGCAACTGTCACTCAGATACATATAGAGGTGGACACTACAGGATAACATCTTATATAAATTATGTATTTTTATGGCATTTGAAGTGTATATCATATAATGACAAATCCCAGATAATGACAAAATGTATTCAATTCCAAACAAATACATATATTTCAAATACGCAGATATATGTGTGTGGACAGCTACAAGCTGTGTTAGGGTATGTTGGGGGTAGTGTTCATGTTTGTATGTGTGGAGAGAGTAACTGTGTTTGGGTCTGTGAGGGCAGCACATTTCAGTTTGTGAGTGGTTGAGAGCAGAAAAATAAACACACTCAGTATTCATTTTGTTGACATGGCTACAGAGTCTGCCAGTACTCCCCTCTGGATTGTCATGCTGGTTATCGCTGAACCCAGCCTGTCAGAAGACAGGCCCCGACAGAGAATTGCAGATGCCAAATTTTGCACGCCAGTTCACAGTCTCGCTAATACGCCCACGCGCACACACACACACACACACACACACACACACACACACACACACACACACACACACACACACACACACACACATACACACACACACACACAGAGCAGTGGTCCATGACAAACAATCCAACCTGCTTGAACTAATATATTTGATGATCAATTATACTAATTTTTGATTGTTGCACAGTTAATCACTATATCAATTTAAGGATCATCTTTTCATCCATTAACAACAGAATTGTATCCATTTTAGCTACAATGACAAAAATCTGTTAATTCACCTAAGAACAGATTAACTACTTAATTTAAGTTGATAATTGAAATATCATGTGAAATAATGGTCCTAAAAGACATGGTACCAAATCAGACAAGTGAAAGGGCTCCAGCTACTGATAGGAGGTCTTTATTGGTTAGTTTGTTAATGACAAAAAACAGGCAAAGGAGGCTGTCTGACTACTTGATTTGTATCTTACCGGCTGACAGTGGCACACACACACATACACGCGAGCACACGTCACTCATGGCCCAGTTTGTTCACTGCTGGGTTCTGTGCTTGGATGAGACGTCAGGGCTGGGTCCCCGAGACTCAGCCTCCTGTCATCCATGACATCACCATCCCGCCCAGAGGGGAGGAAATTAGTTTGACCTTCTCCACTGGGTTCCTTGCTAACTCCTGTTCAACCTGTCTGTTCGAACTGCCATCTTTTCAATTAAAACATGCTCCCTTTCCCTCTCCCACTGGAGCGGGAAGTTACAAGTGATATGCTCCCCTTTTACAGGCCGCAAATTAGGAGACAGGCTGTAAATGGAACAACTTTGGGGAGTTTGTGTGTGTGTGTGTGTGTGTGTGTGTGTGTGTGTGTGTGTGTGTGTGTGTGTGGGGCCCCCTTGCCAGCCTCTCTCTCGTGAGAATGATCTTTCTGTGCATGGCTGGCAGAGCGCTTAGCTAACAGAATGAGGATGCTGGTAAGACCTGGTCTCCAGCGGTGCCCTTTCATCCAGTTCACCTCCTGGCAGGCTGCGTGAGCCTGTCTCCAAACCGCAGGGTAAGGGCTTTAATCCTGCACAGGAAACCATTGCTGAGACAGGAAGTTAATAGCATTAGCACAACAGCGCTGTGTCGCTCAACAGTACTTGGTGCATTAGTGGTGTTTACACATACTTCCTGTAAATGCACATCTTCTGCTGGTGTGATGTAATGAGTTTTCATATAAACGGACCTTATACAAATGGCTCTCCACTCAGTTAGGGATGTGAGCTAATTGCAAAACTGAAGTGTTACAATTTTGGAATTTATCCCGCTGTCATTCACATATTTCCATTATCACTTCCTGCAATGCTGTTTCTGTGCACATAGTGCAAAATATATGCTTCCATATATCAGTATCTTTCTCTAGCATCACAAGTTTGAGCCCTAAATGGGACACTACTACCTTGTGACATTACATTCAGTAAATATTCAACTGTCGGATGAAATGTAAATGGCTAAAAGGTAAATCTAAGTGATGAGGACCAACTTGAATGTGCATGTCATCTAAGCAAATGATGATGTAATATTACTTTTTGGTGATATATTAATATTCAGTTTTTATTTGGCCTAAAATGGATCCCAGCAGAGGTGTAAGATAAATAAATGATGCACAGTAAGTAATAAATTTCATTCCTCTTTACCTTAAAAAATAATGTCACTGTTGATTTCTGTACACTAGTGACACTAAGGGTATCTTCATTCCTCTATCGCCATGGCATTCAAATCACCTGTTATGTAAAGTAAACAGTTTTGCTCTAACCAGATAACCAACGGCTTTCAAAATTCTTGTGACAACAACCAAAGCAAATGCTTCTAAAAAAATACCTATACTGGTCTTCCGCTGTATGTGATCATGCTGTAGTATCCACATATATTATGTTTTTATTGAATTCTGAAAGTGAAACCAGGACAGAGAAAAAGAAATGTCTGTTGAAAATGTTTTTTTCTTTTGTTTGTCTGAAGCCTTGAGGTTATTTTATTTTTTCATGATGTGATGATTTAGGGTTTGGAACTCAGTTACATGTTTGAAGAAAAGAACTACTGACTGACCTGAGCCAAACTACAAAACCCTCCCTTGTCCTTTCAAAGCCAAAGTCAAGATACTGTGATTTTGAGGATTGTTTCCCACATGAAATGAACCCTTTGCATAAAACATTCTCCCTTATTATTCTCTATGTATTTATGCCATAATTTACATGTTCAGTCTTTCAATTAGAGCTTTTTTGTCTGTGGTCAAAGAAATGTCAGAGGAGTTTGTGTTGAGAGAGAACTTATCAAATTACCAAGCAGAGGCTCATTCATTTAAAACTCCAATATTTTTTGACCTAATAAACCAGACTAAAAACAGAGAAGTAGAATACATAGACCATATAATACAAGTCAAATGCACATTGGATTGTACAATAATAAATTAAATAAGATAATAAGAATAGATAAAAACCAGGGGAAGAGTTCAGTTCTATGAAGCAAGCGCTTATACAACAGCTTTGTTAGAGTTGCTGACCCACTGTGAACCTAGCACGCTCAAATGCTATTTAAAGCTGGGGTTCAGACTGGCCAGACGACACCTGCCAGTCAGCACTGGGCTACCTCTGTGAATCCGGAAGGGGCATGCAAGGAAACACTTGGGAGGTGTTTGTATTGTATTTGCTTTTCTGTTTTCAGTTGCTGTTCTCCAACCCCACTGCTCAGCACTTGCACTTTCCCGGAGGCAGGGCAGCAAGGGGCTCTGAGCCTTTACTGTAATGTCAGTGCAGATTTCTCATATACAGTACACAGCATCATTATACATCATCACTGTTATGTGCACTCTGTTCTTAAAAACAATAAACAGGGCCTCCTAGTAGTCGTACTGTTTTCTGTCCTAGCAGTGATGCATGATGGATGTTGCAACTTATGAATAAAACTACCTTGGGCAATGCACTGTCTGGGGAAAAAGGAAAAAAAAAAAAAGAATTTACATATAAATTGGGACGCCGCAGCAACACAAAACACACCAGGAAGACAATAGAGGGTTTTGTGAGAGACTGTGGCAGACCTTAAAGAAGGTCGCTGAAATATTTCTGGGCTTAAATCCCTCTACCCCAGCTGCTTGGTCTTTCGGCTCTGCAGCCGTTTTTTTTTCCTCCCTTGAGCGCCCGAAAATAAATCAACCCGACGACGGCCGCGCAGAACGTCGTTTCTGTTCGCCTTCTGTCCTGACGGCAGGAAGCTTAACCTGGCTGTGTTTAAGGCACATCAGTAAGCCATCAGGTCATTCAAGCATTCCCACACTGCCCCCCTCTTTCCCCCCCTACCCATGGCTTTTAAAGCAGCTGTCCACCCCCCCTCCCCCTTCCCTCCGCTCAAATTGAGCATTCAGTTATTAATCTCCCAGCTTGTCTCCAGCGCTGGAGTTTGTTGTTGGCTAATGGCACAGCATGCTCTTTGTCCCCTTTCTGTCTCTGTCTTCCTCCCTTGTTCTCCAATGAAGAGGGGGGCCTGTGTTCATACAGTGAGGGATCAATAGCTCTTCCACGTGCAGGGGCCTGACAGAAAATGTGAAGGGGGTGGGGGGCAGATGGCTGTAAAACGCGGTCCCCGTGGGCTCCTGCACGTGGCTGCCCAAGGTGTCGCCGACGCCGTGCACGAGGCCGTGCCGTCCCCCGGCCAGGTGCACGACTGTCTGCGCACACACACACCCCCCCTCACCGTCTCACACAAGCAGGCAGGGCGCGAAGCACCCAGCGCCTGAACGCACGCATTAGTGCTTTCAGTTCGCCCTCCATTTCCTCAGCATGCGCGCTAATACGAATGTTGTTGATGTTGTTTTCTTGCAGTGGATATGCACTGTAATGTGATTGTGAGTGAGGAGACGCAGGCCCGAAGATTTATACGAGGAAGAGCACCGCAAGCCTCCCTCGCAGGCACTTCCAAGCTGCGACCGCCGCCACGGAAACGCTGCGGAAGGCGCCCCAGTAATGGATGCATATTAACACCAAATTGATTTTTTGCTTGGAAAATAAAGGTCAAGAGAAATGGCTTGCGAGCCATATGCTTTTCTGTTTATTAGCTCCCCATCTATAATCTAACGAATTACCGCTTTGACGGCATTCGGGCAGCGGCGAAAATATTAAGCTTGTACAGCATGTTGAGAGCCACTTTTAAATGTCATTCGGTGATGTCAATTTATTGATTGTGTGTCAGGAAAATAAATACCCTTCAGCCGTCAGCCAATGAATTACCTCCAGTGTCCAGGAAGCTTGGATCACTTTACTCAATTGACCACTGAACATCACACTTCCATGACCGGCAGTAGCAGCACTAGAAAAAATATCGATATCAATGCTGATCTTGTTGTAACCACTTTAATGCTCCATGTTTTTTTGATAGTTCAGATACAACTGAGCAGCATCAAGCTCTTATTCGGGCTCTAACTCTGTCCCAGTTAGAGTGGAGTCTCTACTTTAGGTTGCTGTCTTAGGAAATCAGCCCATGAAAGACCTGCCCCTGCCCTTGGTGTAGAAGCACAGATCAACGCTAGACCACAGATCTCTTCTCACTGAAATGACAAATTGAAACCAAGACTCAGACCATATCATGTGTATCTGTTGCCATCGATCTCTGTAAGCATTGCTAAAGGCAACCAAAACATATCCCCCCCAACTCAGTGATACGCTAAAATGCTTCACTGCCCAGAGCAATGACAGGAACATCTGATGAAGCCATTCTGTTCTAATGCATCACAGAGAAAAGATTTCTTTTCACCATAATGGAGCCGTTATCACATAAATTTATAAATTGTAGGTTGTCTTATCGGAAATACCATTTCTGACAGAATAATGAATGTTTGTTTTTCTGCGTCAATACTGATTTTCAGAGCCAACCGTGCCAGAAATTAACAATATCTTTAGATCTTTTGAAAAAAAATATTAAAAAAAAAAAAAAAAAACACAGAAAAGAACACCAGTCAAATAAATATCTGGCAACTCTCTGAAGATTCACTTACAAATAAAAATTAAAAAATCAAATTAAAAAAATTATAATAAAATGTGGCTACAGGGCATATTGCAAAATAGTGAGTTTGAGGATAGTCATAAATTAAGTCTTTCGGGTCTGAGAATTCAAATATGACACCTGAAAAAACTAGTGACATTTCATAACATTCTTAAAATGAAGCCGATATTTCAATATACAATAGCCCTTGACATTAGCTTAATACAACCATTTATACTGCGAGTTTATTTTTCTTTTCCTGCCTTTGAAAAATTGTTTCCCATCAGCCACTAATCTTGAGTAAAAAGAATTTACAGATTGATTTTACTTAAAGGTTCTGGTCTGTCTCCAGACAGAGCCTATTATGTATTAGCATACCATAGTTCACCCCCCACCCAATACCCCCCCTAAATAAAACCCCTTATATTAGTCATCAGTTCGGACAAGTGGATGTTGTTACCGTGGCAACATGGACCAGCTGAATGATTCCATGCCGTTACAGCAGTGGGATCAGCCAATGGCTTCATCTCTCATCCAGAGGACTGTGATGTGATCCTTGCATTTGGCCTGAGTGCATAGACATATGGGACAGTATGATGTGTGTGGGGTTCACCCAGAAGTCCTTAGAGGTACAAAACAGCCAAGAACCAAAGCAATTGTGTGCAGTCATCTGGTGCAATCATTCTAAAATTTGCCAGGCTTTTATTCATGTTTAAATTCTGAATCATTTTGCTGTGAATTACTTTACAGAACTGCAGTGCAATTTACTGACAGAGTGCTACTGTGGGTGCAGCCTCACTTGGATCATAAACAGTAGAAAATGGCTGAAAAATTCTTGCATTAAAATAATCATTAAATAATTATGTAATAATACCTATCAATTATTGCCAATTCCCTGTATATACCTGTGTGTAATGAATGTAAAAAAGTTTCAGCTTTGGAAGTGGCAATCATCAGTATATTTTGTTATATATGCCATACTCTGACATAAATGTATTATGACCATAGCAGACCATTGATTAATTAATTCACAAACAACAAATCCACAGGAAAAAAGTAAATAGATCATCCTGATCCAGGTTGTTACGCAGCTGTTAGAAGCAAGAAAATGTGCAAACCAGTTTTATTCTGAAACTAGGTGGTAAAAGGAAATATGGCTAGGACAGTTTATGGCTTGCACTGTAGACAACTAAAAAGATCTACAGGTTGTGTCAACTAACTGGACTGACAGCCCAATTTGTTTGATATTTGCAAGTAATAGTTCACTAGCATTATGGTGACAGAACACAATAGTGACATTTTCCAAACGATGAGAGGAATTTACTTTCATTTCTGTCCATACCTCAATGCAGTTATTAAATGATTTACTCTCCCATAAGCATTATCAGACCCTGGCATGATTGCAGTTAGATCATGATGGTTGTAAAACAGAATTCAGAGTAACTTTATGAACATGATGACTGCTTGTTCTCATATTCTGACCACCAACCTTAACTCCAAATGCTATATTTTTGTAATAGTTTACATTTATTTGTAATATATAGTCATAATGACTGTCATGATATTATATAACAATGAGTGCAATTAGTATAAAATTACAGTAATTTTATACTAATTGCTATTCAATTCCAGATGCTTGGCACTTATTTCCTCAGGGCATGCTTGTTCATCCTTGCCACTCCAAGGATGGAGAAGCATGTCCGATTCCATCTGAAAATGGAGCATAAATGCAGAAAAAAATCCTCACAAAAATATTTAGAAGAAAAAACTGAAAAATCAGCATACAGGCAGGCACTATGAGACCTACTTGAGAATTTAAAGCATATACCATTAATCAGACATGCCATTCTAAACCAGTTCTAGAGTCTCTGAAACTGAGGAAAGCTATGGCTATAAGTCATTTATGTTGTGGATCGTAGTGCTCGAAACTTTGTGAAGTATGCCCTGAATCCACAAGTCAGAGAGGAGGAGATTTGCTATGGAACGGCTTACAGAAAAAAGTAATGACTGATCATGTATATATTACTCATATGGGCCGCAGAGGTCTGAGACAAGAAACCAATTGAAGTGTCCTCCAAAGCAAGCATATGTGAACATGGCCTGAAGCACAGTGCCTTCTGTGTGCTTATATATAATGTATATTACATATATGATATATATGATGCAACAGAAAAAAATGTGTGTGTTGGGTAATTCTTCACAAATCATATATTTCATTATTCCAAGTATTCCAATGCTTCTCTTTGTATGGACGTTTTGGTGCTTCTCCTATTTGAAATAATACCATTATTTTGTTACTGTTATGTACTGTATATGTGCAATGGAAAATATGTCCACATTATATCTTCAAAATAGACATCTCAAAGGTTTCCCTTGCTAACATAAGGCTGTTTTCAAGGAAATAACTGAAAGCGATAAAGTGGCTGCCTGATGTTGAAGGTATTACACACCAAAGTAATCGGGACACAGTAATTGACACTGTTGACTTTTAAAATGAAAAACTTTTTGAATTGTTCGTTCACCATCAGTTCTTCATTTCTTTCGAAAATCGTAAATATCCAAATTTGCTGGAGGCTGAAAGAATGAAATGATCAAATGATATCTGCATTGCTTATTAAACTGGGACACAGTGGTAATCCCCCTCTTCTGAAACCTCTATTCTAAGGTCAAAAATTAAAAATATAGGAATTATGTTAATTTTCTGCAACGATGTGTGTTGATAGGATAATTGGGATTAATAAAACGGTTCGGTCTATAAAATTCCCTTTTTTCTTATCGTAAGCACACGCAGGCAAATAGACCTTCATACCCTGAGGGACCATGAGTAAATGGCTTATGTGCTTTAAATACTAACAATTCACTAACGCACGCCCACACATACACATGCTGGGTACAGACTCACATGAGGCACACAGCAGCACACACATGCACACGCTAACAGGCACACACGGATACACACACGCGCACTTGCAATTCCACATGCCGAATTGCATGAACGTTAAAGTGCTTTCTGAGCGCTAAGGGGCACCATAAATCCTTCATCACTGAAACACTCATTTCAGGCAGAGCTTCACGATGGCTTAAGTACGCCCATATGGGCATTTCTGATCGAGCTCTCATCCTCACTCGCCGGGCTGCAGCCAGCTCCTCCAGCCTGACTCTCCAGCTCCTGAACCCGGGCCGCCTAATTACGGGAACAGCGCCCTTTAATATGAAAATCAGGAAGGGCCAGCAAACGAGTGACATGCAAATGGGGAAGGACCCCTGTCATTTGAACCTCCCTGCACTCTCTGGGCCATAGTTCCGGCTCAAGATTACACAGGAGCTGAAGGTTCTCGCAGCAATGTTGGCCTTCCTGTTCTCCATCAGAAAGCTGTGAAATGGCTGGTGGGTGGTGGTTAAGAAAGCATGACTCCTCCCCTGAAAGCCTTTGATTCGGAATGTTTTATAAGCACTGTGTATCGTAATGCATTCTCAAGGCAAACATCAGATGAAGATCTCATATCAAATGAGTCAACGATTCGATATATTCAGAATCCACTTTCCTGAGAGGCTGGCATTACCTCTGGCTGAGTGCTTAAAGGGAATTTTACATCAAGGCCAACATGCTGGGTTTACAACCCTTTAATAACTCCTGTTTTCAGCTGAAAGACCTTAAATAATTGTTGTTTTAAAGCTGGACTCTGACAGCCCTGACATAAGGAATGAAAAACACAAAAGTAACATGATTTTCTGAACGAAGAAGTCACTCTTCATAGCAGAGAAAAAAAAGGATTATTTGCCACCTAAAATGAAACTCGGGCCAGCCTCATTAACACACACTGAGGGGAAGTGGAGTGCTGTATCCTGTTCATCTCTGCATGCAAACCTCTGCCCCAAAGCAACAAAACAACTTCAAATGCTGTTCTGTCACAGCTGGGTTTCTCATCCTTTGATTCAGCTTGAGTCAATAAATAAATGAATCAATTAATTAAATATTTCCTATCAATTCACGGGGATGTGGAAATATTCCATTTCGAACAGGTTATATTTAAGCTTAAGGCTTTTTGACATAATGCAGTTCTCTGAAAAATCAAAAGGTCCGAACCAACAAACTGGAAGACTAAACACTAAATTGGTAAAGTATGTAGTGGCCTGACACATTACAAAACCACCAACAAACTCATAACTGCAGTGGTAAAACGGCTCTGCAGAATGTTCCAGAATGCTGATGAATTCCACCACAACAGGGAATTACACAACACTCCAGCATATAACAGAGCTGTCAGAGAAAGGATATTAGTTTGATTGTGTGTTCTTGATTCATTGTTGTGTGTTTACTCATCACAATGTCATTTCATTTTAAGCAACCAAAATACTTTCAGTCGATTAAACATTTCGCTCGGTAGGGTGTGCTTCCAAAGCAAAACTGTGAGCAGCTACAATATCTTATAGGCAGTGACATTTTTATTAGGTTGTCATCATTCACTGTACCCAACCGGAAAAGTTTGAAGAATCATTAGTTTGACGGATTGCATTTCAACCACAGTGATATTCACATAGGTAGCACGTTAATGGATCTTTTTTTTTCCTCCTAGTAAATCCCCATAAACTCCAGAGAGCTATTTGCACCATGCATTTTTTTTTTCCAACAGTATACAGATGTGTTTAATTGAAGCTGTAAAACACTGAAATTGACCTATCCACCTTTGACGATGCAGTCTCACTGCAGTGGTTAGCATCCCAAGCAGAGTGCGAGAAGGAGCAACCAGCTTTCAAAGAGCTGGCGCTTCTCCGATCCCTCCCATACAATCCTGAAAATAAACAATGGGCTCGTCCCATACGATGTCAGCCGTAATTGGTCCCTCTGCAACCCGACTGCCCATGAAGATGTGTGGAGGATTAGTCACCCATGGAAACTCTCTCCTCTATCCCAGCATCCACACTTTCCCAGGCCTCCGTTCCACACAGCACCCCCCACCCGCCCCCAGTGGACTGAGGTCCTAATGTTTTGCGTGACCATGTGACAGGTGGGAGCACACTGGCAGCGCAGCAGGCCAAAACTCTGATTAAGAGTGCAAATTATAAAATGGCGAGGCCAGAGAAGGATGCCCATCACCCACTGGTGAGAACACTTCAGGTAGGTTTCAGTGGAAGGAAGGGGGTGTGGCAGTGCGCTTCTGTCGGACTTACACAGCCCCACTTAGGCCACCCCAAACCTGCCACTGTACATCGGAAAAGCCATACTTCTAAAAATAGATGCAAAGCAAAGCACTGGATGTTTCAAATCCCCTTGGCTGCAGCTGCCTAAATGAAGAGGTGGCAAAGACTCTGGAGATAAAATAACTGCCGTTCAAGAATGTATACATTAATGTGCTCATAGCACAAAGATATAAATGAACATTTATGGTGCAAGTGAGGAACCAGCATTCTGTCGGATGAAGTGATTAATTTATACCGCTCTCACTTCCAGCAGGCCATATCATTTCGGAAGGCTATATCTATGGCTCAGGGAGGCAAGAGAGCACTGGGAAAAAATGCAAACCAATAAACCATGAACATTTACTCTGTACCATACCCACAAAACTCAATATGTCAGTGCAATCCAAGAAATTGTGATGGATGCTACAGCACTTTCTTAAAATGTATGCATAGTATGTCTGAATAAACGCTGTCCCTAGTGCCCATTATGTCATCCATATGTGTATTAGGGTGATTAGCATCCAGACATCCAGTTTCCTAGGTGAGGTGACAAATGCATATTTCTTACATATTCTTCATTAGACCCGTAGTGCTCTGTAGGCGTATTGAAGCATATTAAGAGACAGTCTCATTAAAAGCTGTGTTATCACACAGCGCTGATGTACTGTGCCAACCACCTGGACTCTCAGTTCAGAGAGTATTATCTCAGCCTATTGATGATTTCTTTACAAGATGAAGGAACTTGTTAAGAACAGCATCCATTTGAGGCTAAGCATTATTTCAATGAATTAAAGTGGGCTCGAGCATATTACATGTATTAAGGGCTATTTATGCCAGTGGTAAAAGGGAGGTGGGAACGCATTAAATTGAGCAGCATTTTGTCTCCACTAACAACAGTAAAGGGGGATATTGAAGACTCCTTGCTGTATGATTTGTTGAAAAATAGCAAAATGGTGGCTGAGGTGAATCACTCATCTTGGCAATATAGCCCTCTGCAATCTATGAGAGGCGCTACATAAATGCAATACATTATTACTACTGTCAACTCACTGACCTGCACAAGGCTTGAGGTTCATGTGATCCCCAACAACCTCTACGTAATTGACATGACAGTAGTAAGTGTAAGAAATACACATTTTAAATATATATATATATATATATATATATATATATATAGGTGTGTGCATGTGTGTATCATATACATAATTTTTTCCCCATTTGTAGATACCCAGAGAGATTTACAGTGCACAATGCAAAACAAATACAATGAATACAAATAAAGTAAAATCTGGAATAAAACAAAATAATTCAACAACACAAATTGTTTATACAGATACAGATACAGATCATACAGATACATAAAGATCATCTGAGTCCCACAGTGGAAGAAAAGAGTGACAGCTCTGAAATTAGTCACTCACTGAATACCTGTCACAGGTAATGAGCCCAAAAGAAAGCAATGCTGTATTAATGTAGGAGGATATCCACTGGTTCAGATTTACATAAACCTGAAGAGGCCTTCGGAGTGCCATGTAAATTATTGATGAAGAAATTTTCATTTATGGTTTTATTACTCATAGAAAATGATTGTTTAATGCGAGTTAGCTCTGAGTATTCTCACTAATGATCAGGGCACACTCAGGATTACAATAATTTTATTTACCTGCACATTGGCTGTATGAAGTGTGATTTAGACTAGCTGGCTTATACAACCCCAAAAGATTCAACACTGCAGCAAAGCTCTATCTCCGGTTCAAAAAAGACTAGATTTGTTTCCAATAGAGTGACACACAATGGAATGAAAGTGATTAAACACCACCTGAAACCTCTATTCACATCACTATAAAATCAATCTCCGTGAAAACTCAGTCAGCATACAAACACGCAAGGTTACTCAAATACTTATTCTTTATAAGTAGAAGCACTGACTAAAATAGGCCTTTAAATTTAAATGAAAATGAAGTTACACTGAATATGGGTGATGCTCCTATTCCTAAACAAGCCAAGTCAGTGACAAAGTGTCTTTTTGAACATGGCCCTGTATTTTTTCAATCTTACAGTTTTATCATAGGCTACCTAGCCAATGAGTTAGCTAACACACCCACTGACAGAATTACATGGCTAGCTAGCAATCTCAGCTGGGCAACATATGGGTCACCATCTAACTAGCTAGCTGTATACCTAGCAAGCAAGTTAGCTGGCTGTTTGGCATTCTTGTGACCATTTTTGATTCTTGTGACATGAGACATGATAGTCAGAAATCAGTTCTATATCTGGAATGTGAATTCCTATCTTTTAGCATGTCTACATGTCAACATTTGACAGACAAGGCAATGTTTTTAAGTCATAAATGATGTGTTTTAGAAATGTTGATATTATTTTGGTATTTTGGTATATTATTAGTATTTATCAGGGTCATTGTGGTTCAGTGGGACACCTCCAAAGAGGCCTAACACCTATGGCCGTGTCGGTATCGGGTCTTCCTTACCAATCTCCAGATGGCACACCTGCCACCCAAATCTGCTGTACAAACAACTTGAACACATTGTTTATTTCTCGTGAAAAGAAATGAGACCATGTACCAACTACTTCTCCAGAGGATGGATTTGGTAATCTGTTTTTTGAGAAAATGCATCTAAATACAGTGACAAAGCTAACCGCCTCAGCAAAGACTTACAGACTGGCAGTAGCACCCCTCATCAGCCCATCCAGAAAGGACAGAAATATGATATCAAGGAAAATGTTTTAACATTAATTATCATACCTTTAACCTGTCATGCAAGAATCTGTTATAATAGCTGCACATTTATGTATTGTATTGTATTTATGACATTGGTACTATTCTTAAAGATCTTCTCAGGTTTATGTCCATATACAACAATGAAGCACTCAGCATGTATTTCAAGCTCATCAAAATGGCTCATTAAAATTCTCATTTTTATTTTTGTTTTTAACGCATGCTCACAGTATAGACTTAAAACAATGGCACATTAAAATAGTGCATTTATTTAGAGGATGTACTTACATGTCATAGCTAATTAACCATGGTCATCATCTAGAGAGAGCTACCACTGGGAAAGGTGGGAAAATACGAACCATATACATTCATTACCATTATTACCTTTTTACTTCTATTTATTGTAATAGGTTGGTTTGTTTGGTGATGCTTAATGCATACACATGAGCCAACAATGTAAAAATGCAGAGGATAAATAATGTGCAATACCAAGGTCACAGGACTATACACTGTTAATGTAGCCATCAGCACAGCATCTAATGGGTTTCTCCACATTAAATTTAAAGGCTTCTCCTGGAGTCTGATGATTGTGTGAGAGGAAATGTCAATTACACACTGAGTGGCAAAAATGGAGGAATAATTTCACAAACCATTCAACAACCACGCAAGGGGGTCTATTCAGTCTTCCTGACATGCGGATTGCTCTCAACTTTGACTAACAATTTAAAGCCAGTGTTGCTTTTTTTGCATCATTTATTTGAGACACCCCAGCTCTGTAGCACCAAGAGGAGATGTGCCAATATGAAAATGTAGTTATGAAGCAATCTGAATAATAATGTTTGGAGACCACCAATCAGGCAATCAGGATGTGACTGAAATCTCCCAGATGGCTGGTCAGAATTAAAAAAAAAAATGCAATGCCCTTTTTCAGCATAATTGCATGCTTTGCCTTAGTGAAATATGTTGTTGTCTCACAAACCTTGTTTATAGAGGTAGCTTAAAGAGCAATTTCCACTGTAGAAAGTCTATAATAAGAAATTGACACATTACATCAACACTCATTACATCAATATTGCATGTGTTCATCTTGTGACTCACTACCAGTATGTTCTGAATGACTTCACACTCAGTCTCAGCTGTTATCACAAAGTATTATGTGTTTTTCTTCAAACTTTAGCTGAGTAAGTAGCTAGCTATCATGCTAGTGAACTAGCCAGGTGAGTAACAGGTATGTGACAAGTTAACAGCTGACTAGTTAACATCTGACTGAAAATATTCACTTACATAAGTAATAAATTAATATTCAGAACAGAGAGTTTACATCTAAATTATGATGTGTGCCTCAAGAATTATGTAAACATAACTTTTTCAACTGTTTTCACTGAAATTGGGATATATCTCAGATATTTCTCATTGAGCAGTTTTCACCATTTTTTCCATTGGAACATGTGCCATTAAACAGGGAAAATATAGCATTTAGTTATTATATTTAATAGATTGGGTGAAAACTGGTAATTGTATTGCTACTTTCAAAACATGGCATACAGTTACAGTATATATCCTTTTGGTGTCTGGTGTCTTTTTGGACACTGACTCGTATTTAGTCTTTGTAATATTATTACAGAATGTGTTCAGTATTCAGAACTGTATTATATTAGTATAAGAAATGCTATATTAATAACTGGAAGCAGTTTTTCCCACGTCCGCATTAGAATGCATTCATTTTGAGTTTTTAATTAAAAGCCACTCAGCGATACGCAAACAACTCCTGATGTGTTCCGTTGATCAATTAAATACAAATTTGTCTTTGTGCTTAATAAATCCCTGTGACAGGAATTCAGCAGGTGTTGACAACAGTCTTGTAAAATAATAATATAAATAAATAAATAAATAAATAAAGGGCAAAAAAGGCAAGGCAAAACAGAGCTTGAGTGTGTTCAAAAGTTTCCTTTAAGAAACGAGACAGGAAAACTCCACACTGTCTGTGCTGTCTTCATCATTCCAATGATGTCATCCCCGCTGTTCCGCACCTCTAAGCCAACGGGCAACCGCGTGCACACAGAATTACAATCAGCCAAGGCCAGAGGAGGCTGTAATGCTCCCTGCCACTCCACTCCCCTTCCATCTCCGTGACCCCAACAACAATTTTCTCAAATAAAACAGCCAATCAAGTCTGCCGGTGCTCAGAATCCCTGGCGCTCGCACACGGGTTCGCACGCTGTCCATTTTGCATTCAACATGCTTAAGAGGCCCCTCACATGCGGTGTTAAAATTCAGAACATCAGCCTCTGATGCACCCATTTGGTGAGAGAAAAGTGAGGAATTAGCATTCTGCCGATGTGAAACCAAACTATCTTTTTGCTGCCTGGGAGATAAGCGATGTAGTTTCATGCTAATAAAGTGTGCCGATTGACAAGTGGTTAGAGCCTACAAGCAGCCAGCTCACTGAAGGAAAGCCACGTATTTTGTTCAGAATAATGGGATTTCCAAAATGCAGAAGTATAGAACCAAGGGAGTCAAGGTTCTCAAATGTAGCTCACCACCTACCATAAGTGTGGACAACAGTACTTTCTGCCAAGAATGATATTAGAGCATTCACCTGCCAATCCACCTTTCTTTAAGAGGGCTACTGTTTGAATGCCACCAATTTTCTCTGGTTTTACAGTAGCCTCAGTATCTGTATTCAGAGTGCAAACATAGACACCTTCAGATTCTGACATTATATATTAAAGGCCTCTGTACAGACATACTTTTGAACACTGCACCAGTTTTGCAGGACCTTGTGTCTGGGAATTGAATGGTCTGTTCTACAGTCTGTTTCTCTTGACCAAGATGAGTTCACTATTAAATTGGAGAATATTCATGTTTTATATATCAATGTACGTCAATTATATGGAAAGTTTCTACACAACAGTGCCAGCAGACTATTTCATTAAATGAAATAGCACAGGGACTGTATGACTACAGTTTTCCACTATTTGGTAGCCTTTGTTATATCCTGTATTGAATTTACGAGCCGCTGGCTCAATAAGAAACCCAGTCATTTTTCAGAAAAAAAAAGAAAAGTAGAATTATTATTTATTTTTTAATGGACCGAAAGAACTCTAGCTAAATTTGCTTTTGTTTAAACATCTTTGTGGGGCTGAGGTTGGTTGGACTTTTCATTTACCAGATGTACTCAACTCAACAGTGATCAAGATGTGGAGTCTCTCTTAAGGATTTCTGTACTTTGACAATGAATTAAGTTTTATTCATCAATATTAACAAGGATAGTCCAAGAAGCCTGCAGAAAATAATATCAATAAAATAGCTGTTAATTTTCATGTCTGAGTGTGCGAGTCAATGCAAATGCCTTTGCAGTAAATCGTTTGCAAAGCAACAACTGTGGTTTTACATAGCGCTCGGGGAAAAAATGTGGGGTTCAATTACTGGAATATTCAATCTTGAGAGCCACAGAATTTCTGAATGTCTAGTTAATTAAAATGTAAATCCTCATCATTTATCCAGCTTCCAACCCAAAGTTCAAGTTTGCAAAATAATTTATGATAGCTCCAATTTGCGCATTGCGTGTCCATTCCCTTGCATAATGCAGGAGATTTGGGGCTGTTCTGCGAAGAACACTGATGGATTTCTAACCAATAATGCCTGAAATCGGCAAGTAATGTGACAGAAGCCAAATTAAGCTGGGAAAACAATGCAGACTGCAGGGGGGTAAGGCTGATAATAATGGAATGCACCTTCTTTTGGTTAAACCTAGTTATTGACCGCTGCATTGGGGTTTCCTTCCTTAAAACAGAACAACTCAATTACATTAACCAGCATGCAGATAATTTATGAGCCATTGAGAAAGCTTCCTACTGCTGGAGCCGAAACAGGTCAAATGGGAGAGAATGCCATCCAGCTAGTCATTCCGCATGTGGTAACAATCTTTAAGGGAGCTAAATGAGAGCTCAATACAAGCCATATTGGAGGAGCAAGCATGGCTCAATCACAGCAGGGAGGATTCCATAAGGTCCATTTTGCCTGAAGCTCCTCCACTGTGCCTTACCTGAAGCAACAAGGGGGATTATGGCTCAATGAGGAGACCAGGGTTTCCATAAGAACAACATATGTCCATAAGCGTATGCACCTCCATCAGCACAACAGACACACTGGCCCTTGCATTTCAGAGGGAAGATGACATCATAGAACTACACAGAGCCAAACGGAAATCAAGAACGTGAGTGTAAATCTACTGGCCAGAGTGATACATCATTTGTAAAAGGGTAGATTTACCACGTCCCATGATGCATGCTCAAGCACATCTCCACCGCGCACCGTGTACTGGCCTCTGTGTAAGGACCCGACTGCCTTTCACAGTAAATAATGTTCTCTGCATTTTAAATCAGATCAGTCCAGCCTTGTAAGGCTACCCCGGCTTCCGTAACCCATTACGGACTTACTTAATGCCAAACTCACATCGGCAAGCATGAGGGGAGATAAAAAGCCCCAAAAGCAAACGTGCCGTGGCTTAGCACTCAAAATGCGAATTAATCACAGGAACTCATTAGCTCGCTACACCCCTCTGACAGCTCGCCAGCCTAATAGACTGCCGTAGCCTAGAAACCACTTCCATGTTATTACCCAGATAAGGGAAACCCAGTTTCACATCTGACCTGATATATCGCCTTGCACGTAATATTCCAAAGATGATATGTGATCGCCCTCTGGGAGCAAGCGTAAGCCTGTTTTGATGTACAGGAGATTGTCAGGAGATTTTGTGGTCCCTCCATCTTCCACAGGCTGATATCCTTGCATGAAGCAGACAATATGTCCCAAAGACCGGCTCTAACAGACTGTCTATTCAGCCTTCACCCTACATAACTCTGCCTTTGAGACCTAGGCTATTCAGCTGTTTGCAAGCATGGTGACCTTAATTCAACTGGCTAAATGCCTGCTGTTTATTTGCGAAAACCAGTTTGTATGTTTACTCCTCCTTTGTGATCGGAAAATTATTTATAAATTATTATTATTTTGGCAGAGACCATAATTCACTGCCACTTGTAATACTTATAGCTTTACAGTTTATTCATATAGTTTTTCATTAGATTCATGCTGGAGCAATTGAAGTAAGGTATGTTACTCAAGGATGCAACTGTACAGTTGCTTCCCATGCAGATTTCATGCCACTCATATACCTTTTAGTCCACAAGGCTTCAGTTTGAAATATTTCAGATCTACCCCAACAGTTATACTCTGAAATATCATGGCAAGGGGCCCAGAAAGCAGCCTTATTTATATGCACCTTGGACACCAGAGGGATTACAGTTTCAGTTCCTCGATGAGGCAATGCCTTCCCTGTATCCTTGAGCAAGGTGCTTTAATAATCATTTCAATAAATACGTCCAGCCAAGCAAGTGAAAAATAAAATAGAGTAATACCTTTAAGCATGGTGGCAATCAAAGACAAGCCACTTTGTTAACTACAGTCTGTAGCATTTAATGTAAATGGTTATTTATTATATTATTATTATTATTATTATTATTAATTGTTAATATTCCAACAGTCACAGCCTTTGTGGTTTGGCCCTTGAAGCAGTGTGTGTGGAGGTGACTCTGCTCTCTCCGTTCATCTTATTCCTTCTCCGTTTAATAAAGAATTGTGTTTCCTCTACAGCCACATCTCCACAACCTGCAGAAACGACCTGAATGACAGGGAAGAGGTTTTAATTCATGATATAACCACCGGGGGAGTAGTTTGTTACCTGGAGTTGAGAGCCATAATGCAATCACTCAGATGTCCTGAAAAGTATTTAGCTGCTTCATGAGTCAGAGAAAAAAAAATAAGCAGAATAAGTCTATGATGAATAAGTCTATGATGATGTGGAGGGAGGAGGAGAGAGGTGCTGCACAAGGTCCTCCCAGACAACCCCCTGCATCAAAATTCTTATGTTATTATCTCCCCCAGCCACCCATGCATGCCTTTGTGGTCTAAGGAGCAATGGCTGGGGGGTTTCAGGAGAACGGGACTAGGGAACAGGGAGTATCATTAGTGCCTCAGGGGAAACATGGGTTCAAGTTTATTACAGAAAGAAACAGAGAGGGTGTCTGAATGAATAAAATGTTACACCTCTCTTGCTTATAGTCCTGGCATCGCAGGCCACCACACACACACATACACACACACACACACACACACACACACACACACACACAGGAAGAACATCTTTCCCCTGTTATTTCTATCCAAGATCAGCCATCCCTGCACCAGTGCTGTAAGTTCAACACTCTTACAGCATGAGACTGGAGACACCATGCTATCAGAAGTGTATTTCCTCTTCTCATTCAATGTTGTGCAATAATTACATGCACACAGGGATCTTGTAATTCTAGAACCCTCTGATCAAATCAAAGCTGCACTTATAGATTGAGAAGACCAGACTTGTCCATGCAATTAATTTGCACACAGCGCATTTCACGTCTGATCTAGTAGTAGTCTATATTTATGCTACGTATTCACATCAATAATTGTGGGACACAATGTATCACATGAACTGAAGGCAGTGACTATCCATCAGCCTCCTCTATGCTTAAGGTGTAGCATTACTATTGGTGACCCTAGTGCTCTGAACTGTAATCTCTTTTACAGCATAGGAAAGATCCGGCCAGGTTTCCTGAGAATTTGTTGCATTCACTCAAGGAGATAAAAATTGACTGCTGCAAGTGTGCTGGACCGAGTAAATTGCAAGAGTGGGAAAGAAAAGTGCTGTCTGCACACTGCGAAAAGTTAGGAATCAAAAGGTCTATCAAAAATATTTCAGTTATCAACATGTGAATAAGTACAAAAGTTCTCTGATGAAAAGTGCAAGGCAGAGCAGCAAACATTTCAGCCAAAAGCTTTCATCAGTACCATTACTTTACTCTGTGTGTGTGTGTGCTGCTTGAGTAATCTCCTATTGAGAGATGTGAGGTAGATAAGGCAATTGGCAATGAAGACATACTAATCTACAGAGTTAAGTCATTAGTAGGCCAGTCATTCACAGGACATATTGCACATACATCAGCGGTTATTACAGACCATGAAAAAGCAATGCCAACAATTCAGAATACAATGTCACAAAACTTTCCAGTTATGAGAGGCAAGCACATGGATTAATACAAATCAGTAAGGAACCTGTATTTGGGCAATGTGCTATATAGGTGAACTGAGGGAAAATGAAATACAAAAACAAAGAATATAAAAAAAAAAATCTGGGCAATTAAGACTGAGCATAATGTTGTGTTGCACATCAGTACGTACAAAAAAATGCATTATAAATAAACATGGGGTATCTGTTGATGATCCCTATGAGTTGGGTACTATGAGCTGTATTGAGTTGCTGTATTTCTAGTCTCTAATCAAAGTAATGAATATTTTTTATAATTTTTTGTGGTGTACAGACGGCCCCATCCCTCTCTTGACCCAAGTGGTTGCCATGGAGATGCCACTGTTGTGGGCCTATGTCAGTTCCTCCCCTCCAGCTCTCCCTCTCACGAACTAATGCAAATTAGTCATTTAATATTAAAAACGAAACATCTAAGGATTAAAAAAAAAACAAGTGTCAGTGTTTTGTTTCCCGACAATCCTTTATATTTGAACCATTTTAGCTTTTATATTAAGCTGCATATTGTGTTAGTGTGCCAATGTGTCATTTGAAATGGCAGAACAATTCACCTTCACGTTAGTGAGTAGCAAAGGTATGCGAGTATAACCTTGAGGTTGAAGACAACAAAGAGTCTTTTCACTACGTGTTCCTGTTTACAACATTTTTTCCCTCTCTCATTCACCCGCGAGAGTGCTTATTCTGCCTCTGTAGCAGAAGGCGCGTTTGAGGATGTGCTCCGATTTGTAATTGTTCGTCTCTGATTCTTTTTGTCTGGGGATGAAAATGAACAAAGAATCAAGCCACAAGAATAAATGCCTAGCTGCCAGCTGATAACAGCTAATATTGTAGCAATTGAATTTTTTTATCCCACCTTTTAGATTTAAATTTCAATCTAAATACAACATGCATAATCTGTACAAATGCCCTTGGTATGAGTCCTTGTGTATCTTTGCGACTCACAAACATGTAGGTGAATTGCTCTGCCATTTCAAATGACAGACAGGAAAGCGTTCACACGAGACAATTCCGTAATGTGAGAGTGCGGAAAAGCAAAACACTGACCCGTGATTTTATTTCTTTTTTTTTTAGTAACCTTGAGACGCTTCTTCCACACGGCGATCGGAATTCATGTGTGTACTTAACGCTGCCAAAAGGCTTTCGCATGCAGCATTTGAATAAATCGCAGGTGAGACAGTGGAATGTTTTGTGGCGTTTATTATTTCAGCTGCGCAGGAGGTATGTCTTAGAGAGGCACACCGATGGTTCCATCTGGCAGGAGCAACAGAGTGCAAATGCACTCTGCATTCTTTATGAGGGGAGGACTGTTGACTCCCCATTGAAGGTGCTGAATACTTGAAGGAAAATAAACAGGCTCGTCTGAACTCCACAGATCGAGGCTCTGGAGGAGACTGGGATCTCCCCAGCATATTGCCACTTTATGCAGGGAACGGGATTAAAGAGGACTTTAAAACTGTGGATGAGATTCATTAAACTTGCGTTTCATCCTCATCACCTGTCCATGAAATAGAGTCCTGAAACCATTGCACTCCTGTTTGAATCTCAAGTTTACAGTGCCAACTTGGTTAACTCAGTAGCTAACCACGTCACCATCGGGAACTGTGAAAGTATTCACCTAGCAATCTAGGCAGTTAGCAACATTATCTAGCTGCCTGGCCAGCAATCTAGCTATGACGCGGTCTTGTTAGCTCAATGTACATGACTTTCTGCAGCTGAATAGCAGTAAACTTCCTCTTTTTTAAATAACTAGCTGGCTGCCAGCTTCCTAGCTCATTTGGTATTCATAAACATATGGAATTTTGTTTATTGTAAATCAGCAACAGATAGCTTTGATTGGAGAAACACCAAAAGGCAGAGTCCACTTACTAACATAGTATCTTGCTAGTTATTTTCTTTGGCAACAACATTCATGTTTTGAGAGGAAAACTATTCGGTAAATGAGTATATGAGTCATTTTTAACATCATTTTTTGATCATTTAAAATTAATTCAGTGATGTCAAATGTCTGGTCAATGCCATATAGCTCGTGAGGGTTATGGGCATATCTGTACTTGTCTGCAAAACTTCATAAATGAAACATGGGCTGTAAAAAAAAAAAAAAAAGAAAATTGCTTTCACTGCTTGGTACCTTGTTGAAGAGGATCATTATTATCTTCATCAGGGCCCACAGAATCCTTCGAGATGTGCCCTAAAAATACATGTCCTAAGTTTGTCGGAAACAGGGAATCCTGGGAGCCTACTGCATCGGGGACTCTTTGTTCTCCTGACAGGGAGAACACCCCCCCCACGAGGACACAGAGCGTGTGAGAGACCAGGGGCGTGACAGAATCACCTGAGCTGAGGTGGTGGTCGAGGTCCACACTGAGTGAGCAGAGGTGGGATCCACCCCAGGACATCGCAGATCAGAACCCTAAATGGTTCCACCTAGCAATGTAGGCAGTTAGCAACATTATCTAGCTGCCTGGCCAGCAATCTAGCTATGACGCAGTCAATGTACATGACTTTCTGCAGCTAAATAGTAGTAAACTTCCTCTTTTTTAAATAACTAGCTGAACCCTAAATGGCTCCGGCCTGCAGCGAGGCACAAAGCCTCTCTGCAAATGCGTGGCCAGGAAACATTTGCATGAAAATACACCAGCATCGGACACAAAAGAACATCTGGTTGCCTTTCTTCATCATGTAAGCTGTTATTCTGTGTTATATTAAAAAAAAAAAAATATATATATATATATATATATATATATATATATATATATATATATATATATATATATATATTAGATTATATTGTGTGTGTATATATATATATATATATATATATATATATATATATATATATATATATATATATATATATATATATATATATATATATATAATAATCCACTACACTGACAGCTCTCCATAAGCCCCTCTTTGGAACTGAAGTTGCCTGGGGTGATTTTTCAGCTGCAATTTAGTTTGTTTTGTTTATAGTAGAATCAGCCTGAATCTGGGCGGGGTTGCGTTTCGCTGAAAATGTTCAGATTGTGAAAGTAGAAACATGAGATGGTTGATGATGGCTGTTCACTTATGCTTGCGCAAAATGTGACTGATAACTTCAGTCATAGATAATATGTTAATGTGCATTCATGAATTGAGCAAACACACAACTTAATGTTTTAAGGAGAATGTGCATTATGAGAGTAAGAAAAGCCAGAGCAGCAGCAACAAAGCCCTGCTTCAAATTATTACCACTGTTTCCCTACACCATCCTCAGCTAAGATGCCTTGCACACAGTCACACAGATACATGGATTTTCTTGTTCATGCTGAGCTCTCTGAAAAGAATGGCAGCTCCAGGTGTTTCCATTGAAACATGATGGCCCTGGAGTCATCCAGCCCAGCAGGGGGCCTCAGTTTGCTGGGTTCCCGCTGTCTGAATTGTCCAGTGAGAAGCTTTATGAGGGAAAGCTTAGCAGCAACCCACTGAGCGAGAGCAACACGTGCTGCGTCATGCTTTTAGAATTACTGAAATGTAAATCCCACACATATGTTTCCATAGGTCAAACATGCATTATACACATTTATGAACATTTAGTATAAAATATTTTGCTGAACACCACCCGCACAATTGAAGTTTTTTTTTTTTTTTCTGAAAATTATAGAGTATTCTACAGTGTATGCATACAACTGCAAGTGGAAATAACTGACAAGAGAAATATATATTCTTACATTTGAATTTTGTAGTGTGCCACAATACCATGTTCATGGTTCTTTGTTCCCCCAAGGGTGGATCATTTTCCATGGAGTCAGACGAATTGTAAACTCCATTGGTCCCTTTGGACTGTGGAACCCTGTCATCTCAGAGCTCAGCGGGGCCTGACCCTGGTGAAATGGATCCCAGCCCTGAAACCCCCTTCTCCTTACCCCGCTGCACACTGCAGGATCACAGCCTGAGATCATCTGACCCCAGCAACTCCCTCCTCACCATTCAGGCTCTGAGTGAGACCCCCCCATTTCCCATGCTGTAACATTGACATGCTGGATTCTCTTTGTAGCCAGTTTCCCAGGGATCCTACAGCAGCAGACAGACGCAGACCTTGAACAGCATACACAAACCCACAGAACATCTGTGTTCATTTCTCTCTTCATGCTAGAAGCAGGGTCTATTTTTGCATGTTTTTACCACTGTAAATGCTTTCACGCTTGGTGATGCAGTTCTACATCTAGATATTCCTGGAAGGTGCCCTGCTTTAGGGGAGTGCCAGCAGGGAGCCTGCAGAGACATACAAGTACATGTGACCCATATGTAAGGCATGTGCTGTCAGCATCACATGTGCAGGATACACGCATGTCCTGACAGCCAAATCTGATTCACTATCCACTTCACACTTTTCTTGGATAAGATTTAATGCATCAGTCTTGTACCCTGTACCTAATATATCATTAATGTATCACTGAATGATATCAGTTGTTCAATGTGAGCTGAGCAGGTAACAAGCACAGCTCACATTGAACTGCTAATAATAAAAGGTCAGACGCGTATAATTTTGCTTTGCATTCTGATTGATGTTTCCGGATCAGACATGGAGCATCATCCCCTGGCAAAAGTTTGATGCGGAAACATTCGCCGGAGTAAAAGCATGTGGAGAAGAAGGCACAACCATCACAATAGTAGAGGTATTTTCAGTTCAATTTTTTTTGGTGAAGTAATGAAATGATTTAACATATCAAAGGTTGAACAGTTTGGAAACATGCTTCAGTCCCTGTGTTTCAGCAAGTCCCTCAGAACACCACGGATCTTTTGAAGATTCGTGTGATCCGTAAATAGATCCTCCCAGAAGGTCGAAGGCCAACGTTGCCTTTGATGATTTTTTTTTTTTTTTTTTATTCCAAAGTGAAAAGCAAAACATCTTCCAGGAAAAGAGAGGAGAAGAAAGACAGGAAGTGAGAGTGAGAGAAAGCTAATGCGTAAAACACCTCCAATGCAGTAATTTGTTTCTGGCCTGTGCATGCTTGATTCAGTGTTAGGGTCCCAAGTTTCAAAAGACATAGTCTAGTTGTCTCACTGGCACTTTCATGTACCTAATGACAATGGGTGTATAAACAATTAGTATACATTACATTAGTATACTCTGTAGCACTAGCATACTCTGTTAGTATAGTCTAGCGTTTATTAGATAACAGAACTTAAACTCAGTTAACATACTAAAATTAAGAGGAATTCGAACTCATCAGGTGGTGTTCTACAGAACCACAATGTTGCGGATAAAGATAAAGTGAAAACAGTAACACCTGTAATTCCAAGTGACTCCACTTTTCATCCACCTCATTGATCCAGGTGAAGTGGTTCAAACCCTGGTGGGTTGAAAGTTACTGTAGCCACTGTTGCTAAAAACAGAGGTTCCAAGTGATGAGCATGATCACACTAAGATGTACAAGGGCAAGGTGTTTATTCATTGACCTCTCAATGACCTCAGACATCTCTTTTCAACAAATATTTTTTGTCAGGTAAAGTGGACAATCTCCACTAATTACCATATCATTGGACAATATTTGATATGCTATATCAAACCCGACATGATTTACTGAAGTAGATAAAAACACAAAAAGACTAAAAAAAGGCAGAAATGAGAGTTTGTTTACAATATCCAAATGGTCCCATGGCATTGAATGTTACCTGCGTTCTGAAAAACAATGCAATGTTCTGTCTTGCAGTTAATACACGAGGGGGTGTCTGGGGACCAGCTGAGTCATTTGAGTTTCGTGTCTCCACATAATTATTTTCAATTCCAGGTGATATCCCTTCCCAGACGTTCAGCTTTAGAAACACATTAAACATTTCAACTATGCTCCTTGATTCTGTCTATGATAACCTTTTCCATCTCCCGTGCGAGTCCATCGGCTAGGGTAAATACAATACCAGGCTCCATTTCCCTCCAAGAGAGACACGTCCATTCATCCCAATAGAAATAAAATGACTGCCTGATTGTTAAAACCCCATTTTCTTTAACTGAGCAGAATGATTTGTGTCGTAAAGAGGGAATAATGGCGGGCTGTCATGAGCGTTGTAACTCCGCGTAATTTCGCGACGCTCCGAGACGTCAGATTGCCGCCAGAGCGGAGGTGGAGTGCGAGTTACACTACCATTTCCGTTCCCGCGAAACGCCGCGGTAAAATGTAAATGTGACAATATTGGCCAACGACCTGGGAAAATGATCTCTCGGAAACCGATGTCTCGCTCGGACTAGATGACTTTTTTATTACATCGCTGCTGCACACGAAGACCATTATCATTTTTGTTTCTAGGATATGATTAGAGCGCGCACCGCCAAAGACACACCAGTCATCAATCTCACTCTGGCACTGTGCGGCATAGGGGACGAGGCTTTCTTATCGCCCCAATCCAGATGCAGGAAAAATCGTTCCCTCTCTTCCCCAGTGTCTCTCTCTCTGTCTCTTTCTCTCAGGAGGAGATGCTGTCAACTATTTAACTTTATACTGACATGGGCAAAAAATAGGCATTTACCGGAGCAGGGGAAAAAAAAACCTGATTGATAACAATAGGGGCCAAATGCTTGATAAAGGCAAGAGTGATTGCTGATTGTAACATTTACAAGCAGAGGAAACATCTGAAGCTTTACAGAAACATTGCTTTTTAAGTGCTTAATATATTCTCTAACAGGACAGGAACCAAAATCTTTGACATCCGTGTCTATTTGTATTTCAGGGATGGGAGAAGTTGGAGAATTTGTTCCAATTCCTAGGGAGTTATACAAATTGAGTGACGAAAGTGTGTTCTACTGGCAACAGCATGGTCAATAATACAGCTTTGCTCTGGTAGGTTCCCCAGATAATAACATTTTCTTTCAAACAACACAGATTAAAGACTTATTTGTAACAATTTATCCTAACATGACATCAGAGCTGTTGCCTCAGCAGGTCAGACTCGATACCTGTTACTAAAAGGTTAATGCCAATATGGTAAGAAAGGTAGGCTTTCACACAGCAATAACCTGCTATCTTTATCGTAGCTAAATTGATATGTGGTCTCATGCCTTCTGCCCAAGCCTTGCTGTGCTCCGAAATGCTGGGCTTTCGCTCAGGAGAGCTTCTGTTTGTCGGCTCCCTGTATTTGTGTTTGTCTCTCCGTATCGAGGCCTCTCTCAGGATATTGGAACGGAAATTGAGCGCAATGTGTGAGCGTTCCCGGCAAAATGACAAACAAACAAACCCCTACAGATCGAGTCTTCTTCAATCTGTTCCCTGCATCCCCTACAGCACTGGCAACAGGGGAGTGAGACACTGGGGAAGACACTGGGGAGAATGTACCTTTAAAGTGATAACGGTCCCAGACCCTATTGGTTTTTGTAATTAACAAGCCCTCCATCTCTAGTGAGGATCATCCATTAGCAGAAGATTGCGTTTTCCAGTTGTATTTACTGATAGCAGTGAATTCAATGTTGCTTCTTTTAGTTATAATGGGAAAAATTGGAAAAATTGTCACGTTCAATCTGATTTCTGATCAATCACTTAATCAAAACTACTTAATGAAACACTTTATCCTTGTTACAGTTACCAAAATACATACATGTATTAGTATTAGTGATACAGCATTACTATTACTATTACATGTAATAGGCAGATGACAACTACCTCTATACGGGAATGAATAAGGTATAAATAAAAATGTTTCAGGCCCAGCATGCTGTGAAGTAAATATAGCAGAGTCCGTGGGGACCCCGTTTACTGTTGGTGTGCTGCAAGCCTCCGGCAGCACACAGCCCTGCAGTATCAGAATGGGATTTATCTTCACTCTTTCTCCCTCGCTGTTTTGACATGAAAAGCGGTTAGGCGCTTGTTCCGTTTTCCTAGCAAGACAGTTATGCCATGTCAGCCTGGAGCACCACAAGTGAGTCCTCCTTAAGTATGATTTGGAGGGGTCAAAGGTCATTTCTGAGGGATGGAATTGTCAGAAAGCGACTGTTCTTTCAAGCGTCTACAATTGGATGGGAATCGTGCCCCCCACTACAAATGGTGCCAGTGAATACCTCAGTGATAGGCTTTGATTTTAAAATGTGATGAAAGCTGCATGGGCAACCTGCATACATACAGGCTTTCAAATGTTTTACACATATTCCTGTGTGGATATCACAAAATGTGACAATTTATAATAAAAACACACATCAAGTGTTACTTAAATCAAACCAGAACATCACAAAATTATAGGTGCAAAATGCTTGTTTGAAATAACAAAAAATGCATTCAGTTTTAATCATCATCCCAAACACTGGGCTGCCTCAAATCGATATAAACAAATGTTGCTTATCTCTCGTTTTCACGCCTCACTCTGAATGCGTGGTAATCTTTGCCCGTTAAAAAACCGAGGTATTCGCAGGAGTGGAGGAAAGCCGACACTGCTGCATACAGAACAGAACTCGGAGGGAGTAAGAACCTGAGATCCGCGTCAGCCTGCCCGCCTGCCGGTGAAGCGTCAATCGCCGTATTGACGGACGATTGAGCGGCCCCAGCGGTCGTCCTCAATTAAACAGCGCGCACGCCGCCATCTGAGCCAGACCGCCCGTTTTACTCCGCGGAAAAACCAGCCGGGAGGCGTCTGCGACCGGCGTTTCTTGTTTTTCTTCTCTGGCGAGGGCGCACATTTAATTTTGTTTTACCGCATTAAATGGACGGAATACACAGCGTGGATATCTGGAGTGCCTTGAATATGATTACAGCTGTAAGTTTTCCCTGAATCATACCGTCAGAATTTTCGAGGGCAAATACAATTTTCAAACATAATCATTCATAATATTCTACAAAATATGCAAGGCTAAAGAAGGAACAGATTGATTAAAGGCAGGTCCTTAGAGGAAAGTGGGCTGTTCTGTGAGAAAATTACCAATGATTCACTACACCATTATTATATTACATACAGCATGTAGCACATACACTAAAATAAACCAAGAGGGAAGTTGGGCAAATGAAATTCACACCAAGTTGGGCGTACAGTGTGTTCCGTAAATATTGGGACAAATTGATGTCTTTCTGTTACGTACACAAAAAATTGAAGTGGACAATTGTGAATTACAGTTCTGAAGGCCACCTTCAATTTGCAGGTATTTTTTTGCAAACATAATTAATCATTCCATCATTCTTATTGCTGTTGTAGGGCTTACACCTTGCAGTGAAGCCTCAGTATTTGTCCTGCTGAAGCCTTCTGCAGATTGTGCACCCTCACACTCTGGAGTGTTTCTCTAAAGAAAAAAAGTATAGACCTTCACAGCTCTTTTATGTGTGTCAAAATGATGCAACATGAAACATCTGGGCAAGTAGAAACACCTGTAGGGCTATTGGCCACAATACTTATGATCAACTAAAATGCCTGTTTGGGGGTTAAACACAAAAGTTCTACTGTTCTGTAATAAAGTGTGTAAGCATAAAAATATCTATGGGGATACGTTCTGCTTTTGTCTCATATTCAGCTTTCGATCTGAAATCCGAATTTCTAAAACATACAACTGACTACAAATGACCAATTTAACCTCTTGTCCCAGTGCTTATGGAGGGCACTGTAACCAGCAGAACTTACTATCAGTCTTCAATAAAGCATACAGGAAGCGTACAGCAGGCATAACAGGAAAGTCCCAGGATGTCTGGGAGAATATCATGATTCAGCTGATAGTGTACAGAAAGGTGAGCAGTATCAACCCCCAAGCAGCAGAGTGCACAGAGCTGAAACAGCTCAGCTGTCATCTCAGATACGCTTGTGTCCCGACATGATGAACACGGAGGGCCACCAGGAGGCCCTGATAATCGGGGGAGGAATACGGTGTCCTGACCCTACCTCACCACCTCCTGACATCTCAAAAGAGCTCTGCTACTGAGGAAAGAATGCAGCCCATTGTGGTGGTTTGGAGGCGAGTGGGGGAGGGGTAGCCCTTGGTATCAGTATCAGAGGTATTACTGCCCCCACTCCCCCCCCCACCACCACATGAATGCCCGTTCATGGAAGACCATAACCTGATCTCACGATGACCACTTCTACTCCTGATTACCAGGAGTAATAGTACACTTGACTGGCCAGGCGAACAAAACAGCCTTGAGGGTCATGTACTGGTGGGGACCCTCCATTCAGGCAAGGATTTTTCATTTAAATTCCTCACCTGAAGGGGGCACTGTTAAGCTCCTCCTCACATCAGCAAGTCCATTTCAGGGCATATAAGTGCCAGAAGAAAAAAATAATCCCCGCCTTCCCCGGCCCCGGACAGGATTATCAGAGAGCTGCAAGTTATGGCCGAGCGACTGGGGAGGCTTAGGGAGAGAAGAAGGTCATCTCTCTCTCCGTCCGTGGAAAACGGTCCCCTCGCTCCGATAGGCAGGTGTCAGCAATATCGCAAGATCGCTCCAGCACAAAGGCAGAGCCGGAAGGAACGTGGCCGGCCGCTGAATTGCGCTCGCATTGTTCAGGTCTCCCCGGGTGCTGCAGAACTGGCCTCACGGCCGCTCAGAGCTCTGTCTGCGCAGCGTTTCTTACAGTGCATTTGAGAGATGACCCTGGAAGGTGACACTGGAATCACCTAAGGACAGCTTAAAACACAGAGTTTTTTTTGTTCTTTTATGGTTCAAGGTTGGAGCTAGTGTGAAATATGAAAGTTTGTCAAAGTTGTTTTCATGGAATCAATATGGTATTTGTACGGTTTGTATGGAACATGAGTTAGCATGGATTTCTGTCAGGTATAGGCATTTATATTTTCACTGGAATTCTGAACTGGAGTTCATTCATAGGAGTCTGAATGGTGTCTATGGCTTTACTTTAACCTGTATGATGTTATTCTTCCTGTATGACGTAATGTTCCAACTACCACACTTGAAGTTGTGTGAACAATAGTAATTTTGATTTGATTGTTTCCTCCCAGGATTTTCAGCAGACAGGTGTCAGCTGGAGGGGGTGCATCACTTCCCACTGCACAACACGCAGTTCAACGACCCAGAGATGCAGTTGTGGTTTGCAGGAGGCATGCACAAATGATGTTTTTGCAAAGCATGTTGGAAAGATAAAAGACAAAATTTTCAGTAATCAAAAAGGCTAATGAGATGACCTCTTAAGTCAAGCTGAGCTGGTGGTGCCTGACTAGTGGAAAGCCACTGCCTCACCATGTACTCTCCACCCTTTTCAAGGTCACCACTAAAGCACTCCAGGAGCGACTGTTCTTGCATGTATAGCACTAATATAAGTATCAAGAGGAGGACCAGAATACTAAATAGAATATAAATCTAATAGATTACACTGGAAAAAAGAAAATGTGAAACTCTGACCCCACATGAAATAGAATATATGTGTGTGTGTGTGTGTGTGTGTGTCAGGACTGCGGCTTCTTAGCCTGGTTTGTTTTTGTTTTCCCCGTCCATGTGCTTTTGTTTTTCCCTGTGTTCCAGCCCTGCCCTGCTCTCCGCCCTGTCTCCGCCCACCCAATTACCTGACCGGCTCCACCTGCCTGCCGGCACACCTGCATCCCATCTCCTTATTAGCCTTACCCTATATATTCCTTGTTTGTTTCTTGTCTCCTTGCGAGTTCGTCTCAGTTATGTTATGAGCCGTTTTCCATGTTCTGCCTGCCTACCTGTTTTGCTGATTTTTGCCTGTTTACTTGACTTTGTCTTTGGATCTGTTTTTGGTTTTGTTTGCTATGCTTTTCTGGATTGTGACTTCGCCTGTTTTTTTACCTTGATTCCTGGACTGCGTTTTGGCTTTATTAAACTCGTTTTTGCACCTGCATTCCTGTCTGCGCCCGAGTCCCTGCCTAAGCTGTGACAGTGTGTTGTGTAAAGAGAGAGAATTTCTCCCCCAACCCCCCTTAGCCAGAGGTTCGTCCTGAGAGGCAAATGGAGCTGCCCCTGAGATCAGGAGCTGGGATCATAAACTGTCCCAGGATGAGAGCCAGGAGGGTATAGCTCATTCATGGCACAACACACGACTGAGTCCATGATTCTATAAGCAGGCTTTGCCCCCCCGGGCCACTGAAATATTCATTTTCAGGTCTTCAGAAGCTGAAGAGTCAGTGAGCAGGAAGAGGTATGGAGAGACCGTGGAGGAAGCCCACTCCCCTGTGCCGGCTCAGCCGTCACTCCACTCAGCTGTCATTGGACCTAACAAACCCTGGGAGAGCGGGGGAAACTGGTCTTTATACACTCTGATGCCCCTCCCCAGGAAGGGAAGCCTTTCGGCGTCCGGAGGGGGGATGGATTCATAAACCATTAGCTGGATCTTATATGTATGAGATCTCTGAAAGCATAGACATTGGGTTCTACATCACAATTAAACCGGGGTTTCACTTCCACCGCAGAGCACACAGCTCATTAGCCGGGTCCGACTGGCCCAATATTTTACAGTTTTTAAAAATACTTAATACATGACAGTAAGAAAAATGAATCTCTTCCCTAGAACATTAAATTCTCTGTGCGCAGCTGTTGGGGGGCAGACAAACCCTGGTGTTATAATTCAGGAGACTCTGCAGGGAGGAGGGGGTTACTGAAGGCCAATGGAACAGCTAAATTATGACCCACAAATGAGATTATACTGTCACAGTGCTTTAGCTTCCTCTACCAATAAAGCCTCATGTATGAAAAATGATGTATCTGTGACTTGACATGTGCTCAGAAACACAGGTATGTACACCTGCCAGTCATAACAGAATCCTGCTTGAGTCTAATGCGTGTTAAAAGATGAAACTGAAAGCCAGTCTGAAGAGTTGGGTTTTTGAGATATTTTAAGTCATTTTTCCCCAAAGGCCCATCAGGGATTTGAGTAATGCACAGCGAAACAAGAGTGCAACATCAGGAGTTTAGACCAGAAATGTAGTCTGATTTGTTAGCACTCACACCAGATTATTCTGTTTCATTCACTTTCATGACTGTTGTCATGAGATGTGTGCTTGACTTGCTGAAAATGGCAAGCCTTACACCTAGCTGGTAAGTGAGGCTACATGTTCCATCACCTCTTACCATCAAAACCTGGATTCCTAAGAACACTGACAGGAACCTATTGACCCACAAGAACAGACAGACCCCAGGTTATAGAAATCGGTATAACAAGTACTGGACCACACTTCCTATTTAGGCCCTGTTCATATAATCACCCCAAAATTTGGCAGGTATCCCTGGGTTTATCTTGAACTCATATGACCTGAAGTAATGGCTCGCTCTGCCACCATCAGCATATCAGTACTTTATTTGGTATGTGTTTAATGTTTTTGCTGTATTTAATGTTATTACTGTTTTTATTGTTGTAATGCATTAGAAGCTCCATATAGAGTCCATCATTTTAAATACAGGCAAAATGATGACCCAAGACAGGCCAAATGGCCTGCTCTCCTCTTTGTGATGCTTATGTTCTTACCTATTAAGAACATGCCCATATACAGGGAAACCTACATAGTTTACATGCTACCCACTTATTCAGCTGGATGTTGAGTGCAGTCACTCAGTGTTAAGTGTGTTAACCAGTGTCCAGCCCAGGGCCTGTCCAGCAGTCATCAGGATTCAGGCCCAGTGCTCAGGCTACAATGCCTCCTGTTTCTTGCAAATATTACCATGTTACACACATAAGGTCATGTAGTTGTAACAAATATAGTTGTTGTACCAATATAGAGTTCAAAGAGCACAATGCAGTTGGAGACATACAAACAGCAAACAATAAACCACAAACCATGCAACCAAACTATTGAGCAACAAAAAATGATCTTTTTCACAGTAAGTACACCTTCCCTTCCCTAAATATGTACAAGCAAACTCAAGTGACCAAAATTATCCAAATTAATGATTGTCCAACACAAACAAGGAAATGTAGTCCCAGACAATGCAAAAGAAGCCAAACAGTCCACGAAGCCCAGAAAAAAACTACAAGTGAATAATCCCCTTTAAATGCAAAAGCGCAAACAAAAAAACAGCAATGCATTGCAAAAAGAAAAAGCAATGATCTCACCTGCATAAGTTGTTTCAGCAGCAATATGTTCCACAGAGTGAAGGCCCAGGCCTTCACTTATCACCTCTCAGGCCCTACTTCCTTCTATTTCTATTCTGTTTCCTGTTGCCCTACTGAATCCTTAAAGGGCCACCATGCACACCTTCTTAAAAGGGCAACTGGCAAAAGTGTCACAGTAAATTCTAACCAGTTTCACCATTATGTGTCAGATAGAAACAGATACATACTGCATGCATGCAATGTACAACACATGAAAGAAAAGATGGCTTAACCTGGCATGGGTTTGTCTTTTAGTAAACCATTCCACCCAGTGTGTATATGTGTAATCTTAAACCTCACGGCTCATACATGTGACTGCATCACACAGTGAAGAGAGCCATCTTTCCCAGGATGACTTCTTGAGGTCAGTGCGCCCCAATGTAGGCTTAGACACCTGGCTCCGACTTCGTCCTCGCAAGTAATCACAAAGCGACACGGAGAGACAAGCCATAGAAGATGAGCATTTCCAATTTTCCGCGGCAACCAGAATTAGTGAGGATTAGAATCCATCACGTTCCCCAGCAGCTGATACAAGTGCAGGTGCAGTAATTAATGCAATTAACTCCTCAATTTGAAAACGTTGATTGCCGCTCCATATGCGTTATGTTACCTTGTAATAATGCGAGAGGCGTAAACATGACATGCTGTAAAGTGACACACACACAAACTACGTGAACAAAGTGTGCGTTCGATGTCGTGATGTGTGTTTTCATTTTAGGCGGATACTAATCCATATAAAGAGACATACAAAACAATATATGTAGCCTTTGCATGTAATGAGTGGCTGTATTCTCCATTTCAAGCCAACTACAAGGGTAAACATGCTTTCACATATACCGTTACATGTTGTTTAAAAGATCTGTATATAATATAAATTAATTGTGACATGCATTAATAGTTATACCCTCTCCAGTGACATCTCACCCGAAGGCTGGTCATTAGAAGTATCTAAATCTTAGTAATCCTTAATTATTTTATGGAAAAAATAATAATGAAATAATGTTCTTTTTTAACAGATCAACACGCCACATCATGAGATCATCTTCCTATCTGAGGGTGATTACAAGGATGGTATAACAAATTAACGAGCCCTCTAGGAGTCTGATACTCCCCCAAGGGTGTATAACCCTCTTGCATAGCTGCAACTTCATCTTTTGCCAGCTGCACCCCATGTTATTGCATGTGGCTTGTTGATCTCATTCCTAGAAGACTCTATTTGAGATATGAAACTAAACTCATGGTATGGCATGTTTACTGAAGAGAAAGTGTAATTGACCTGGTTCAAGGAAAAATTGCCTTTCCTTTCTTTTCCCTCCAGAAGAATCAGGCCATTGTATTTGAAGTCTCATTTCTGGAGATGTGAATATGCTTGCAGATAACAATGTTGACACATTTTAGTTATTTTTATTTTTTTTTTAAATCACGCTCATGCCTTGCCCAAGTATGATATGAAGTAACTTGTCAAAAGCTCGACAGTTGGATAAAAGACATTCTTTTTTATAGTAGTACCTGTGTGGCTTTTCTTTTAAGTGGCCCCGCTGTCCTTCACGGAAAGAGGACACAGTGGAATAAAACGTTAGGCCCTGTCACAGCCTGCAGCGAGTACTGAGAGTGTTTATTAAGGTGGGAGGGTGAGGGGGTGAGGGTCAGCAAAGCCTTCTGAAGGGAGAGAAGCTATTCCAACCCTCGCTCTCTTTTAAAAAACAAAAGACTGCCTTTGTAGAGACTAATTAAGGATGGAAGGAAGGGCAGACCTTGACTGCTGGTCTCTCAGAATTTTCACTTCATTTCTGTGGGAAAATATTTCATTGATTTTTTTTTTTTTTTCAGAAAATCGAAAGAAGGCCAAAGCTGAAAGAGGCTCTGTGTGGGATTAGATTCAGTGGCCGGGATCGCCCCCCACCCCCCAACCCCCACCCCCACCAGCCTGTGAAGGGGAGCCAATTAGGGGCCCGCTCTTCCATCTGTCCGTCTCATCCAACCTTTTCTCACAGTTTTCATCTTTCATTTTGCTCGTACCCCAAACTCGCTGTTTTAGAAGGCCAGTCTTTCAAGGGCACCTGTGCGTGCGGTCTGACAATATGCGAACACTTTGTCTTATTAACATTTTTCACATATGAATCCACTTGCAGCTTGGAAATCAATTTTTCCAAGGTCTCTCGAAAAGTCACGCAGGGTTTGGAAATTAAAGCGAGGTCTAAAAAGGCTTGGTGGGATAAGTGAGGGAGGCGCCGGGTAATTTCCCTCACACGGCTGGTTGGTGAGTGCTCCAAGTCACAGACGCCCTTGATCTCTGCCTGGAAATGTTCCACTGACGTTGAGCTGTCTCTGTCCGTCACATACCTGAGCAGACATGTGTTGCAGTGGGACTTTTTTCTGGATTCATTTTTCTGTGTGCAGTTTCTCACATGGTCACTTTGTGATAGGGATGCAGTACCTGACCTGTGATTCACATTTCTATAGGCACAGGAAAGGGGAACGAGACAGGGAAAATGGCTGAGTATGGCACGGCCACACCTGCAGCAGTATAAGCCAAAATGGAGGTCACATTTACTTGGGAGGGGATGTCTACAGATAACAACTTAATAGAACTTTGCTTTGTTGACCAATCACACTCTTTTATAGTGAGAAATGATGGGAATATGATATAGCAACAAGAAGCCCCAGGAGTGAGCCGTGATGGGCCTAATAGTGGTTGCCTGTCACATGGTCAACAAATCCCAGTGTCTCCCAGCTACACCAAAATACCTCAGACAACAGAGGTCCTCCTCAAAATAGCGTTACAAATGTGGGCAGAAGATTGCTTAGATCATCACACAGATTATAATTCAATTTCACAAGGTCCCCGGAGAAGACAAATCTCATTTGACCTCTGCCGAGAGATTATTGTGCTTCAGCGGAGAGAAGATGTATCGCCATCATTCTTGAAAAGAGTGCAATTAAAACCATATTCATGCAGGCTAGGAACCTTACAAGTGCTGTTGGCCAAATATTGTGGTAATTAAATACAGCCATCTTTCTTCAACCAAACCACACTGGCAAAACAAAGAAATCAATAATGTAGCTTTTTAATTTCCTGCCTGCAGGCCAATCCTAAATGGACAAAGAGAGGTTAGTCATCATAGGCTATGGATCTATCAATCCAAAATGGGAATAACCACATTAAAACATGCATGAAAGAAACCCACTAATAAAGGCACTATGTTAAGACAGAAAGGTCATCATTAACACTCAGGTGAGAGGAATAATTACTCTGGGCAGGAGCTTTACTGGCATAATGAGAAGCCGAAGTCATCCTGTTTTTTCTGTGCTCTGTGCCTTTTTTTCTTTTAAACTGCTTAGAGGTAGCAATATTTTGCAATGATATGTCGCTACATACCAGAGACTCATTTATCGGATCATTTAAAATGTACATTACAAACCAGTATATTAAGTAAACAACATTCCTGGTGACAAATGTGGCAATATAAGGTGAACAGTGCTGGCCTCCTTGTACTTTCTGTCTGTATAATTTGATTTATAACACTGCAGATATGTGAGGATATGACTGAACCCCAGAGGAATAGGACAATATAATCCTACTAAATAATTCATGTCTTGTACCTTCCATTTCGGGTGAGCTGTTCGATATGTACCTCTCGGCACACCGGTGGCGCGGTAAAGCACTCGTGCTCGTTTGTGTTTACATTCGCATGCATCCCCATGTCGTTATTTATTAGGAAAGGCCCAGGGTGTCTTTGATGCACAACCGCTGTCTGTCCGACATCATTTCATATGGCTCGACCGCTCTTCAAGCAAAAACCATGCAGCACAGGGCATACCCTGATTCTAATAGGCCTCACGGTGGTATGAGTTGAATGGTCTCGCTGTGACTGACCCCAGCGCATGCTCACATCCACCAGTGAAATTACTGAAACCATCTCTCAGCCCCTCCCTCCCTCCTCTCTCAGAAGTGTCACACTTGACTCATGATCTGCTTTTGCGGGTAATTACTCTGCGCATATCGACTGGGAGAACTTTAAAAGCCAGAGTTAATCAGCCACAATTCAAAGTATTGTTTTTAATCTGATTTAAGGGAGCAATCTTTCCAATAAGCCGCACGGGCATACCCACTCACAAATTCAATATTCAACAAACAGCTAAACTCACTTCACATCCATTCTCTCCGTTGCGGTACATCTAATGTTTCCCTGCCTGATACATCACTACGCGTACAGTCTACAGCTCGCATTTAACGTGAATTAAGACAATGCATCATTTAGGAACTTGCGCTTCAGAAGCCAAAGCATCAGGGTAATTACCGCCATAAATAGCCGTTAAAACTTGGATAATTTACAATTGCAGTGGTTGTAGAAATGCAATTACGGAGTCAGTCTGACCTCTCTGGGGCATTCCTATTAGGAAACCCTGTATGAAGAATTACGTGACATGTGAAATAATCCTGCCTCACCTCACTGGCAGTCCTCACAATACTGGAATGGATCTTTTTGCAGTATGTGTATTGTGAGTATGCCTTCTAACATGTCAAAATTAAAAGCATGCTTAAAAAAAAACAAGGGTCAGAAAAGGATTTTTTTGATTTGTTCAAAACTCTTTTTTTTGTTCCTGTGTCCCAGGCATGTACTAAGGTTTCTTATCAGTTTGAACAAAATGAAATGCTTTTTTAATGTATTTGCACGTGTCCATTCAATCTCGTTTTCTACACAATGGCAGCACCAGTCATTTCTGGGAGGGTCAGTTATGGGGAGACATAAAAAGGAGGAAGCACACCAAATTGTTTGCTTTTAGGCTTTCTTATGCTATACTATTATTGCAAGCGATTTGCATCCCGTGTGGAAATTGTACATAAGTCATTGGAAGTGTATACCTATAGCCCTTCGCTATCAGTGACAAAAATGAAGTCAATAAACACTTTGAAAATAATATTTAAAAGCAGCTCAACAAATTACCATCACTTGAAGGCACTAGTAATCATATAGAGAGTGAGCCATCAATTTACTCATTGATTTTTGAGACGAATAGTTAGCTAAAATGCTTACAACGAGACTGAGGAATTATGCACGTGCCTCCTGTCACCCCATATAAACTCATACATTCAAAAACAATAGTTACACTGCTGTTAACCTATGTGAACATCGACTGAGCAGCTAAAGGCAACAATGAAGCCAGTTTCAGTTTATGTGCAATTAAATATGCTAGCAAGCAAAGCAGTTACTTACCAAATTGAAGGCATTTCACATAAGTGGTCTGTTTATGTTTTTCAGCAAATGCAGTCCATGACATTGTCCACCACCCTCAGCTGGTGTTTGTTTTCAGTGAGTTAATGCAGCAAACCCTGTTTACACGTTCACTGTTCCACACACCTGCTGTTTAATCAAGCAAGCCAGACTATTAGATACAGGAAAATACAGAATGTCCTGGCTAAGATTTATTGCAGAGAACCAGATGTTGTCAATGAAAGATGGCACCCGGTGTGACCCCATTGTGGCTGGCTAGCTTGCAAGGTATTGTATTGTTTTCCTGTTATACATATGTAATAAACTATTATTCATGGGCTGTTTAATAAAATAAATAATGGCTACTCTTAAGTTTACAGGTCTTATGCTTATGGTAACTATAAATGTCTTCCTAGGTATTTTGCAATATGGGTGTGAAGATTTCCATGGTCCATGTCTGGGAGTTGGTAACTGTGTTGTGTTGCTGACTTTTTGTGCAAATTTGTGCCTGGTATTGGTTGTATATGAAATTGACAAATCATGGTATGAGTGTTAATATAGAGGACTATATAGAGGACATGTGTTTAAGCCTCATAAATGAAGGTTCCTTTATAACATTAATATTACTTGCTGTCATAAAATAAGCTGGGAGGAAAACAAGCTGGTGCTGTTTTGGCCATGTGCCAATGACAGGCTCTTTCTTCCATAATTCCATGATTATTAAATCAATAAATCAATCAGATTTTATTTGTTATATAATATTTTTACAATCAGGATTGTCACAAAGTGCTGAACATGTAGCATCATGCATTTTCCAGAGGAAAAAAAATAGAAAAGTTTTCCCTGACCCCAGGAAAAGGTGGCAGAGACATTCCAAGAAAATACTGGAACTGTTAACATTGGGATGACATGCAGAGGCATCAGTTCATTGCAACAGGTCCATTCTATAGCCAGTGAGGTGGGCAGGGGATGGCACAGTGGCCTCTAGCAGGCTATGTGTGACTAAAGAAAAGCTTTATATGACGTTCAGGTTTATAGAATCACAAATCAGTTGTTTCCACTTTCATAACTGAAAAAAAATCATTTATTTTCTCTGTTTTTGGTTTTCTGGCTTGTAGTTCCATTGAAACATTGTCAATGGGTAATGAGTGAAGTGGGGAAAACTGTAACTCACATATTCACAATAGGTGTACAGCGTGTAGCTGTGCATTTAGCTAAGTGTACGTGTATGTTGCTCTGTAATTGATGCAAAAACAAAGTCAGTTTTCAGCTGGTAATCCTAAATGGATACCGTGTAAATGTATCCAGCATGTAGCCTCCCCGTTGGTTCCAGTTCAATTCATAGCTATAATATGAAAATACAGGTGCTGTTTACTATGTCAAAAAACCCAGTGGAGAACAAAAAAATAAGTAAGGCCACAAAATCTGACTGACCCACTTTTTCAAAACATATTTTTTAAGTGAAGTTACTCACACAAAAAAGCAAGGAGGTTTGATGAGTAACTAAGTATTTTGCACCTTAGTCAATTTAGTTACTCAGTAAACCTCCTTGCTGTGTTGTTAGACAAGTAGCTGGTTGTTTGTATTCAGTGGGCTTCCGATAAATCTGAACAGAACAATACCAGTAGCGTTTTAAGCCAACCTAAAAGCTGTCATTGAAGAGTACCTTAAAACCAAGCAATTTTTGCCTCCTGCCGCTTTGCTTTTGTATATCATATAGCAGCAAAACAAAACAGCTGTCAATGTCTGTGTGGGGAGAGCATTTATACCCATCCTGTGCAAGTAATCCGATTAATCCCATGACAAACCAGCCACTCTCACACTCCTCCCTGAAGAACGCTTATCCATCACATCTGCAGCAGCAGTCATTGACTTTTATTAAGGACACCATTGATCTGGTTGATTCGTCTTTATTGAGTGCATTTTTAGTACAATATTTCTCCGAAAGTTACAATTACAAACTCTTGACATACTCATCACGATAAACAAATCTTAATTACACGATGACACAGAGGAAAAAAAGCTCCCAGTCCCCTTCGTTCCTGTATGTACAAGTGCTGTAAGTTCACCCAAGTCATGCTGGAAGTTTCTCGCTCTCTCGCGTTTGCCTTAGACATGGATTTCCTATTCGCTGTCCTGAGTTCCACTGAGGCACAGTCCTCTGCAATGTGCAGGAAGAAAAACAAACAAAAAACATTTAAATTTTGAATCTGACAAAGACGCCTGGGGGGAAACACAAAATTATATGACATGACATGATATGATATGACATGGCATATTGAAATAGCCTGCCTTTGCCACATCAAATATGAAGACCCTTGACATTCAGTAAAGGGATGAAAGAAACAGGTTAGTGCAGTGAATGATACTATAATATCTTACACTCTTCTGGCCAAATTCCTGAAAGAGAACAAAGAAACGAGAGGAAAAGACTGTGTACTTTCTTGATATTCAGATCACAATTAGAGGACATAAGAGAAAAGGTCTGGTTAACTTACTGCCAAATCAACCCCAGTCCCCACCCTCAAACACACACACACATACACACACACACACACACACACACACATACACAGTCTCTCTCTCTCTCTTTACAGATATCCACACTGCCATTTCTCTCTCAGAAACAAGCAGGAACAGGCAGAGAAAGAGCTAGATAGTGATAGAGACAGACAGAAAAAGAAAGGCACACAGAGAGAAAATTAGGTATTTTTTCCTCAGCTTAGCTCTTTCCCTTGCCCTTAGTGTTGCCAGAAGATGCCTGTCAATTAGGTACAGTGTCTGTCAATTTGTTGCAAAATTTGTTAAAAATATCAATGAATGTCACTAAATCTAGAACCAGATTCACTTATTTGTCATCCCTGCTTCTATTACAGAGGCAGTCATAAAGTTACTGTGGAAACAATAACTTTATGCATTTCTATCTATTAAGTATGCCTTAGTTGTAAAATCAGTCAGTCAACAGATGGTGAGGAGGCAGTATCGCATAAGGATAATAAACAGTCAGCAAATATAAACAAGTACTTCTCATGTATTCAAATTTGTTTTGAATGAGCATCCACCTTTAACGCTGATATTTAAAGTTAAATAGCAATGTCATTTTCTGACCAAAAGGAAATATAAACACAATCAAAATGAAAGTCTTATCACGTATTTACAACACTCTTCTGCTACCTGTTTGCTGAATGTTTCAGGAAGCATATGGTGAAGAGAAGAAGAAAAAAGAAAACACGACGGTAACAGACAAGGCCTTTCAAAACTCCTGAGCAGTAAGACTCCATTGATTATTTTCATGTTTCCCCCCTTGTAGCTTGCATTATGTTTTTTCAATTAGCTGTAATTTGCGTCGGCTGCCTGACACCAGCTCCAGAGATGGCGCCCGTTCACACAGTCGTTAACCTGCTCTCTAATTAAAACACGCTTCATATTCAGGCTCCCCTTTGACTTGCCTACCAGATAATGCAGTGCATTAGCATAATCTCAATTAAAATGAATGGAAATGTATTGCTGACGGAAACCCCGGTGATCCGATCACTGATAAAGTGTCCGCATCAATCGATATCTTCCCGGGACACCGCGAGCCACGTTCGGAGGGCTCTGGATTGTTCCGCCTGGGTGAAAGTTGCGTTGCGTGTTAATTAAAAAATAATGGGTTCATGCACAGTTAATTAAACTATGATTCACGGACAGATAATGGAATTGTTCCACCACAAAGCTTTACAAAGCCTGTAACAACTCTGTCACTCTGCTGGCCACGGCCATGGAGTAAGCGGCTTCATACATATTTGCCCGCCATCCTTGATATTTTCCCACTAGATTTTCGGTGCTCTAAAGTCTAAGTAAATGCCACCGGTCTCAGTGCCTCGTGTGTGTGTGTGTGTGTGTGTGTGTGTGTGTGTGTCTGGAAGCCTGTAGGGATTCACCAAAGCTCTTTCAGTTCTTTGACTCAAACATACAACACTTCATCATCATGGCTTTGGCTTTTGGTCACAAGAATCATGGCAGCTAGGAATAAAACAAGTCCCTGATAAGGTTTTATTTGTCTACACACAGACTGTGGCATGCAGCATCCTGTAGCAGAAATGAAAACATTGGTTTGGCTCAGATGATGTGGGAATGTTTATGTTAACTTGCTAATGCTTGTGTATGTGAGTGCATCTATGCGCTTGCATTTGTGAGTGCATTTCTCTGCACAGCTTTGATAGGCTGCTAATGCTACTGCAGTGCAACAGAGCATAGAGATCTTTTCAGCAGATTTGGGATGTGTGTTTATGTGTGCATGTGTGCGTGTGTGTGTGCTTCTGAGAGAGACAGACAGCGTGTGTGTGTGTGTCTGTCTGTATGTGTCTGTGTATGTTTCTGAGAGAGTTACACAGCATATGTGGGGTGTGTGTGTATGTGTTGGTAAGAGAGACAGACAGTGTGTATTGGGTGTGTGTGTGTGTGTGTGTGTGTGTGTGTGTATATGTGTGGGGTGTGTGTGTGTTTGTGTGTGTGTGTGGGGTGGGGTGGGGTGTGTGTGTGTGTGTGTGTGTGTGTGTGTGTGTGTGTGTGTGTGGGGGGTTGCAGGGTGTGTGTGTGTGTCTGTGTCTGTGTGTGGTTGGGGGAGGGATCACATGTGCCAGATACGTGTATACGCGCCTGTGAGAGACAGAGAACTGCGCTCACCACACCTCCCCCACCGCGTGTCACACCAGTGAGTCTGCAGGTGCAAACAGTATTTAATTCCTCTCTCTCCGCTCTCACACAGCACTGCCCAGCGTGACTGCTCCCAGGCGCCGCCAGCGGCCAGAGACCTGTCAATCATCTCGCACACCCCATCCCCCGTCACACTCCTGCCCGCCGGCGCGGCTGGATGGCGTCCCGGAGGAAAGCACCTCTCTCTCTCTTAATCACCAGCCAGGCTCAGGCCTGCTCTCTCTTTCCACCGTTATCTGGCACCGTGGGTGACAGTGACAGCACGTCCCTCGCTCACGCGCGCTCTCCGTCATGTCCAATGTCATCGTAGCGGGAAACGGCGCGAACGTGGGACCGTGCCAAGTGATGCGCGCGGAAGTCAGAGGTCAGCCGTTTACAGCGCGGCGAAGCCGTCACCCGCCTTAGAGCGAACACCTTGAAATTGGCTCACCTGATGCGCGGACAACGGTACTTAATAGCTTGTTAATGGACTGCGACTGGTTTCGAAAGTTGCGAAAGGAGGCGGGTATTCCTGGCTGAGCGGGCCCTGACACATTAGTTCTCAGGGATGGCTGGGCCTCTGAGTCCCTTCAACGCCAGAGCTGCCTACTCTACCGGCGTTCACTGAAAGCCGGTGTTTAAAATGCGCTGCGGAGAGACTCCGACAATTAGTGTCTCATTAGGATCCTAAGCACCGTTTAGTACCGCCATCCATCACGCTCCAAAAAATGGAAAACAAGTAAGACACCCAGAAATGAACTGCGGAGAGAGAATCGAAGATGTGCGGTGTTACCGCCACCGAGAAATAAGAATGGCTCCAGCGGCCTTATGGTTAGAGTCTGTCTGCCCTCATCTAGAAAGGTTGTGGGTCCAATCCCCTGCCAAATCATAGTAGATGTACAAGGCTTTCACAGAACTGAAAAGTCTGAAGAACCAGAGGGTCCTGCACCCTCCACCACCCCGCTTGGTATGCATCATAACAACTGATAGGCAGGAGTCATGGCCCTGTAATAAAATAGGATTCCATCCAGCCATTCTACTTAAACCTGCATTCTGTCTGTGTCACGACACAGAAAAAGGATCACATCTCATTAACAAGGAACACAGGGTCTATCACACCATGTGCTTTTCAGTACCACTGAATCAAACCTACTCATTTCTCATATCACCACATCCATATCCACAGTACAATGAGTATCCACAGTACAACTTCACCAAATACTCAAGTCCAGTTTGTGTAATAACAGCCAGAACTACACTAACCTACCAAAAGTCAAGGGACAAAGGCAGTGATAATCAATAAAATATGTCATTGTTCCAAGAAATGAATAGAGTGTTGGCCCACCTTTGGCCTTGATGACTGCTTCAGTGTGTTGAGGAGGACTGTCTTCTAATTTCTGGCAGAAAGCTAGTAAACTGGTATTGCGATCAACTCCACCTTTGAAGTATTAGTAAACTCCACAACAGAAGAGGGTCACCTTGGCCTAACTTTGCTTTCCAGGTCATTCCAAAGATGTTCTTTTGGGCTGAGGTTGGGGCTCTGTTTTAGCCACTGTCATTTACTGACATTTCTCTTCAAACCACCCATAGTCATACCTATTTTCTTGCAAAAAGGTGGGATATCCCATGACAGGGACAAAAGTGTATTTTGGATCTTGTTTTACACCAATGACTAAAAATAATGTCTCTCATGTTAGCACTCATTAAACAAATATCTTCTGGGATGTGTATGGGCATGTGTGTATGAATATGTCAGTGTGCATCTGCATGAGAATTTAAGCATGTCTTGCATGTGTTTGTGTGAATGTATGTATTTGAGGATGAGGTCTCATGGAAGGCTTACAGTAAAACATCCATACAATAATACAATTATCCAAACCTAAACATGGATAACAGCTACCAATACATACCGTGAGATTGAACTGCAGGGCTGGAACAAGTCCTTTCTACAGAACAAGTCCTTTCTCCAGAAGTTCCGACATAAAATAAGACACAGAAGAATAAGAAGAGAAATAATATAGTCTTTACAGGTATGAGCTCATCAGCAAGTCTCTGCTCAGAAAAGCCCACGCATCATCTGAAGAGCCAGAGAGGGTATTTTTTTTTTTTTAGCATTTGACACACAACAGATGTCCTTTGTACAGTATCGGCCAGGCCGTGGCATGTTCTTGATTCCCGGTCATGGTCCCCTCATGGTGACAGCAAAACAAAAACATGGTCCAGGAGAGAGGCCTGCCAGGGGCCACTATGAAGGTGTCGTTCACAATCCATCCAATCCATTCAACACACACTTATTTGCCAAAAATGCAAGCAGAGAAAGTATATATTTTTCATACATATGACCTTCAATATGAAGATTTTTTTTGTCTCAATTATTTAATTATATTTATTTTATCAATACATATATTTATATTCCTCTGATGGATTTGAAATCCAGGTGCAGCCGTTCCGAGCTGTCTTTTGGCAACGCCATCCACCTGGACCTTAAGCAGGTAGTTGAACACTCGTTTGGATGGGACAGAAGACAGATCTCAGCACTTGTGATGATTAACAAACAAGAGAACAAATGAATGCCATGGCAGTTTTCCCTTCCTTTGTTTCCTCCACCGATATTCCAGTTCAGAGGGGAAAAAACAAACGAGCAAAACCCAGAGTTGAAATCAGCAGCACTCCACTGAATGTCTTACATATATATTCATATACTCTTTTTTGTTTTGGTCTCTGTACATTTATCTTAATAGGATTTTTGTCCTTCCTGCTACTAGCGTTTCCTTGCAAAGAATGCGTTGCCAGTTTTTTTGTCCAGGTAGGGAACAGAGCAGGTCGATATGATGGAACTGAGTGCGCCGGGGGTTCAGTCAGACTAAAATGATGGTTTCTACATGGGTGTATTCTGTCAGATCCGTGGTCCTCCAGGAGCTCCCGGGGATACTGCCGCTGAAGCACAGCGCCCCCTGTAGTCATGCCATGGAAGTGGGGGACTGAGTGATCTGCGCCCTCATGGACTGGATGTTGTTCAGAATCTTCCTCTGGTGCCCCGCCAAGGTCACCCCTATTCTGAGCAGGTCCCTGCGGAGACAGGCGGAGAGAGGGGAGAGAGGGGAGAGAGGGGGAGAGAAAAGACAGCCGAATATGACATTTAAAGTGGCAGGCAGGAACCCGGGCTCTCAAAACGAGCGCAACGGAGTTGATGCGGTGTGGCATTGTCATGCTGTCTTAAGCTTCACCCACTCTGGGAGCTGTTCATTTCCATATCCTTTATTTTCCGCAGGGCGGAGAGAGAGGCGATAAACAGATCCGTACTTAAACAGCTAGCGGAATACATCCGTTTCCACAGTGCGTGAGATACTGTGCCTACCTGGTGTTCGCATTCATATGCTAATACATCTTAACATTAATAATAAAACTCCTGGAAGACATCATTTGGGGATATTTGTCAGCTTTTGTCGCCAGCCGTGAAAGGGACGAACCCCAAATGTTTATTAGATTAACACCCTCCGTACACTGAATCTTTTGTGCGTAAAAATGACTGGCGCAATCACGCCGCTGTATCACATAAACAGTTTAATGATTTAATAAAGACTTGAGTGAGGAAGGTCCCACTGCCCCTGACAGCTACGGCGCATCGATTTTACACATGAAAGCACAGCGCGTCCGCGTGGAGGATTACGCCTACGTTAGCGGTGAAACACGGATCGCTTATTCTCGCGGCGCAGACAGCGTTTGAGGGAGGGCGTGCCGTCACCCCTCCGACTGAAATTTCGCTTCCCCCACCCCCCGGGGAAACCTGCATGGGTCGGCACGCGGCAAACCCAGATTTAGACAGAACTCCACATGCCGAGGCTGAAGTCTGAATCGTATATGAAAATGCGCTGTCATCTTCACATCTCAAATTAACACTGATGTGTGAACCGATGTGTCGTCTTATTCCATTCACAACCTCAACCACAACTGCCACTCAATTTGAACGTATGTCAATGTGATGTGTGACGCAGTTTCCAACATTAACATGCTATAATGTCTGTATAATATTGTGTGAACATGCTCTCTGCTTCAGACTCTCTCTGTTGTTGGCTGTTGTTCATATGATGGGCTACTCATTCGCAGTACCCGCTCATAGCAGACAATGGGCAGATTAACTGGTGTTGTGCTACCTCGCCAGGAGTAAACACTGTAAGACCCTTCCTGGCTATTGTATTTTACACAAGATAAACGGGCTTGCCTCTGCTTGAACTGCCTGAGCTTCAGGCTAAACCTGCTATCATATCTGGGATTGGCCGACACACTGTCAGCCTGGGCCAGTTTGCAACAGAAATGCCTACAGCTCACCATAGCTGAACTGTCGCTGAACCACCAGATGGGTCAGTTGAAATAGGCCGCCGTATTCTTTGCCTTTGGAAGCTTCTAGTCCACGGGTAGGCGACCCTAATGCCAGACCCAATTATTGCTTCCAGCTCTCCTGTCTCCTCCGGCGTCTCCCTGAAAGACAGGCTTCGGGCAGAGGCAGGAGACGCTCTCTTTGTTTTCTCCGACTGCTCGTCCTCCCTGCTGTCCTGACTCATAGGGCTGGCTTACAAGTGAAGAGTCCTGAGCCTTTTCTAATCAAACTCAGCCTGGCCGTGTGTGTGTTTTCGTGACTCAACCTCGTCTCCTTCCACCCGCAGACCAGGTTAATAAAACCTCTCGCTGCGGCTGTTTATTTATCCAACGCATTACACAACACATTTTTTTTCTCAGACTGCTGCTTTTACAGACAAATATGTAGGTGAATTATCTGGCGCCCGATGCTTTTTCATATATAAACATTCATTCTTCTCTAAATATCAGGTCTTCCAAATGCAGTTGCTTGGCAAAGCTGAGGATTTTAAAAGTTTTGCGCTGTTTGTGCTTGTTTGTGTTTCCCAGCACTGGGAAAAGAACTTTAAAGATAAAAGCCTGTAAATAACAGATACAGAAAAAAACGAGACTGGTCTTGTTTGCTAAAAGGAATGGGTCAATGCTAGGGAGTGCCAAGAAGCATGAGAATATATTAGAACCTTTTAAAAATGTTGATTTCTGTTTCTATTCCAGTAAAGTTATTCCTACTGTGAATTCTTAAACAGAACAGTGAAATACACATCAAGTAGAATACGGCAGGCAATTGTGTCATTCCACATCTACATTCTAAGCTGTAATGGGGGCATGCTCAGTTCAGCTGTTCCTTACTCTGAAGTCATCTGCGAAACCAGCTGGAGGGAAGTGAAGCCAGAGCTGAGGAAGTTGTCCCTGTACTGGGTCATCTTTATGGCGCCCAGCCACTCCTCCACGGAGGTGAAGGTGGTGAAGTCTGGCACGGAGCGGTCCAGGAGGGGCTGAGAAGGCCTGGGGGTGGGGACAGAAGGAATTTAAGTCAATAACGTGAATTTTAGAATTCATTGCTCTCGCCTTATCGCTCCACCTCCTGCAACATGGTGCGTGTGTGTGTGTGTGTGTGTGTGTGTGTGTGTGTGCACGCGTGTGTGTGTGCGTCCCAACACTCACACTGTCGTGATGGTGGCCACAGCTTTCAGGCTGGCGGGGTTGCGGATCATCTTGTCCAGCGTGTTGACGATGTCGGAGAAGCGGGGCCGGGCGTTGCGGTCCTTCTGCCAGCAGTCCAGCATCAGCTGGTGCAGGGCGGCCGGGCAGTCCATGGGCGCCGGCAGCCGGTAGTCCTGCTCGATGGCGTTGATCACCTGGGAGAGCGGGCGAGGGGGGGTGGGGTACCAGGTGATTAAACAGCGTAGCAGGGAAAATGGGACTGGGGTGAGAGCCAGCTTGGTGGTCACAGACGATTAATCACACAGCAATGTGTAAATAGTTTATAAATAGCGTTGAGTGATTGATAGGAGAGGCCTCTTTTGGCAGCGGATGCTACATCACATATTACAATAGAAAGTGCGGCTTTGTAACAACATACAGATGAGTAAAATGCTGGTTTCCACTGTTGCTCTGTTGAAAGGGTGCCAACAGGGTAAAGACAGAGGGATGACAGTGGCACTACCCCCTGAGACTGGTGAAACCGGGCTGGGCTTTACTACAGGAAGTACTGGCAGTGCATCATGATCAACGCTCTGCAGAACTGTAGCCCCCAACCAACTCCCCACCACACAAAACACAGCAAGGGCCCAGGTCTGAAAAACATGCATTTCACCACCGTGCCACACTACTCTAGATGTTATTTTCAAAAAGAATAATTCACCAGAATGTATTTTTAAGGAGCTTGAACAGCGATATCATCCATTTAACAGCCCTTGGTTCAGTAACCATTTAATTTGTCCCAAAACCAGTTCATTCCCTGTTTCATCCATTCAGTGAGCATTTCAGCCATTTCTAAAATCCTTCTGCGTCGTGCCATTTCAAAAACAGGCACAATAGCTGCCACACTTGGGAAGGCTACATGAATAGCCTGCAGCGCCCCGCGGGGCCCACAATCACACTGACCACCTCTCCGCGCAGACAGACCTCCGAGTGCTCTTTCGGCCAATCACACGGCCGGAAACCCTGCCGCAGCGCGTCCGCGGGGACCAGACGAGGGCCTTCTCATGGCGCTGACGCCTGATTGCCCCGGGAGGGAGGAGACGGTGAGCTCTAACGACCTGCGGGCACTCGCCCGCTTTCCTCCTCAGAGCTGATTACAGAAGGCCAGCAGATGAATGCCCGGCCCTGTGCCTGTTGCCGGTGATTGTCACCTATTTTCACGCGGTCCACCTTTTGCTCCGGTTTGAGTCCTTGCACTTTCCGGTGAACAGAAAAACCTGACAAGATGGTGTGGTCCATCTACTGTGGCACCGTGCTCCAGGGCAGCATGAAAGGACAATCCCAGAGAGCTGTGCTAATGCTACTTACTGCTCCCCTCATATACTGTAAGGCTGTGCATGAGACCACAGGTGAAGGATCAGACTATCTATGACATGTCTTTGCAAAAACAACAGTCAACATATCTCACACACACATACATACACACACACACACACACACACACACACACACACACACACACACACACACACACACACACACACACACACACACACACACACACACACACACATGCACACACATAACAGGCTGGGTACACACATGCACATAGAATAGGTCGATTACACACTCACACACAAAACACAAACACTCTCACACAAACAACACACAACACACACACACAAACACACAAGCACATAAACCTTATTTACATTCACATATATGTATGTGTATGTATTGTGTGCTGATTACCTCTACATAGTCAGCGATTTGCATCCATTTCAGATCAGATGGAAAACTCAAGAGGTGTTTAAAAGTTATACCCAGGGACCAGATCTTTGGTTTAGCACAGCAAATACATCCCATTACACAGATTATCGATTCATTCTTAACAAATGCCCCCTGATTAAATTAGTCAGAGCAACCCCAAGTGGCCCCTGAAAAGGTGAGAGAGAACGTGTCAGTTGAGACGTCATGTCTATGTCCCTTTTGGTCTGGACCAATAGGCAGCTCCGTTTAACGACCAACTGAGGCAAGCTCAGCAGAGGTAGAATGCTGAGATGTGTAATCAAATAGGATTCAAACCGACAGAATGAGATTTTATTTTTACTTCCTTTTAAAGCAGCTTCCTTATGTTCATGGATCAGGTTTGCCTTTGAAGATGAGCTACACCACGCATATCCTTTCTTCAGATCTTGTGGAATGGCATCTTGGATCTGCATCGATTTCACGATTATGATCTGCTTTGGTTTAATTTTGTCATGATCCAGGGCTTGTTGAGTGTCAGACCTTGAAGTATACGCAGGAATCTTAAATCTTTCATCTAGAGGTAGTGGCTGTGTGTAAACTGTACGTGTGTGTGTGTCTCTGAGACAAAGACGACAATCATCCTTCTGGGTACTCTTCCGTAATTACCCCTGGCCCTTTATTAGCAGTTGATTTTAATTAAAGAACATTCCCATGATGTACAATTCCAGCTGCCCACTCCCTGATTAAGACGTCTCTTTTTCCGCCATTGTGTCAATGTTGTAACGAGAACTGGTCCACGGCACTGCATTTTCAGACACTTACTCAGACAGCTCAACCACCGAAGAGTAAAATTCTCCCCTTTACTTCTATTTATGTTAATAAATCAGGTGTGGCCTGTAATGCCTCTCTCGTTTAGATGTGAGGACAGGCTGATTTTTGTAATTACTGCTGTTCTGCGTCTTGCTAATTCAGCATGTGCCGTGGAGACGCACGGAGAGGCTGGTTTCTGAACATATGCACACCTGCATACGGGGTTCTCAGGAAGGTAAGCAAACCCTGGATCAATGGAACAGAGAAATGCTAACAACACCGCATGCGCGAGACAGAACAGACCGCGACTGTGACACGGCGCTCCGCCTTTCTCAGGAAACTCTCCTTCTGCCGCCCCGCTGGGCTGAGGCTCAACCGTCACTGACAGCGCGGGGAGGGGGGAATTAAAGGCAGAGAGACGGAGAGGACCTCATCCAGCTACCCCCTGCAATCCCCCCCGTCCCGCAAACCAGCACCGACTGAAGCATCTGCTCTGTTGGCCGGGGGCCCCCGGGAGGCGGATCCAGGGGAAGCAGCTGGCCGAAAGAGGGCTCCGGGAAACTGAGCCTTTCACAACGCGGATCGGGTTCCAGCGCGCCACGGACCAATCAGGCGCGGGCCCCTCTCCCAGACGCAGTTAATGAGCACTTCAGCGGAGAGGAACACACTGCGGTGCAATCATCCAGCACGACGGCGGAACACCACTCGCAAAACCCAAATCTCCCTCTGCGGCTGAACGCTGTTATGTAATGTTCCCAGCCTTCAAATGCAGGCCAAAAAAAAAAATCTAAGTGGGTGGTCCATTATTTTAAATGAAACCTGCAATTTCATTTACAGGAGTAGGAGCAGTGTTCACGTCTGCGAACAGAAACAGCTAGGGACTGATTGTGGGGACCATATCCATTTTGTTTCAGTGTTCAAAAACAGCACTGGCTTGGATAAAGCTAACTGAGCTTAATTTAGTTAGTTTTAATGTAATTAATAACAAATGCAATTTGAAGTAAAACCAGTGAAACCTACATCTTGGTTGGACATGTCCCAGTACGGTCTCTCGCCGAAGGACATCACCTCCCACATGACGATGCCGTAGCTCCACACGTCGCTGGCGGAGGTGAACTTCCTGTAGGCAATGGCCTCGGGGGCCGTCCACCTGACCGGAATCTTCCCGCCCTGCAGTGAGAGACAGGTGGAAGATAGAGAAAGAGAGAGAGATGGGGGAGAGAGTGAGAAAGGGAGAGGAAGAAGGAGAGGGTGGGGGTGGGTAGGGGGAAGAATGGAGAAGCAGGTTAGGTGAGCTGGAACCTTCCCAGTTCCCTGACTCCGGCTCATCAGTGTATAGCCCACAGCAAGGCAATGCCAGTCTCTCTGCTTTTCCACTGAAATGGTGGATTATGGCTGTTCATAATAATTATGCTTGGAGGGTACAGCAAGAATTACCATCCTGAATCTGCTCAAAATATCTCTATGCTCTGTTGCACTGCATAAGCATTAGCAGGCTATCAAAGCTGTTTTCAAAAGTTCCTGCCTGCGGTGTAGCCACAACACAAACTGGTGGCTCTTTTTATATTTCATTCATTTCCCAGCATTCACACACACACACAGACACACACACACACACACACACACACACACACACACACACACACACACACACACACACACACACACAGCCATCTCTCTCTCTCTCTCTCTGTTGAGAGGTGCTGGGATTCGAGTGCTCCCCTCCTCCTCCCTTCTCCCCAGGGGAGCCATGCCTATGTAGGCACTGAGATGGAACACCAGGGGCCTGTGTTCATTCGCCCAGCTGACTGAGGAGCGATTCGCCCAGCCACCTGTACCAGCCCAGAGCCCTCCTGCCAACGTCCCAGATCGATCCCACGCTGGAGAAATATTACGCCACTTTAACAAGGGCTTCAAACGCAATCTCACCTTTAACGATCCCCCCATATCAATCTTACCCTGTCTTATATATAGATTTTTCAAAAAAAAAAAAAAAAAAACACAAGTTTGAATGGAAAACAGTGCCCAAGGCCCAATGCCTATTTGTACAGTGTGTCGGTAATTGGTGTGTATGTGACTGAGTGTGACCGTGTGTGGGTGTGAGTGAGTCTGTGTGTGGGTGTGAGTGAGTCTGTGTGTGTGTGTGTGTGTGTGTGTGTGTGTGTGTGCCTCTGCGCGTGTGTCTGTGTGTGAGTGTGTCTGTGCACGTGTGTCTGCATGTGTGTGTGTGTGTGTGCATGCGTGTGTGTGTGTAGCCTCAAGCGCTCCACACATCACACTGATCCAAATCAACAGTCTTATTTATGATTCCCTGCACACCTGCGCACACGCCTGCAGTGCTCTGTACACACAGGAGGCACAGGCCTATAACAACGGCAGTTAGCTGGGTTTTCATGCTTTCGGGCATATCTGGCTCCACCGCAAATGCAGAACACGGAAATCCTCCGGCTCCACGTCACAACACCGATAGGTCCCGCTAATACGCATGGCAATAACGAATGGCTCGAGTTCCTGCCGGCGACCGCTTCATATCTGCTCATTACTTTGTTATTTACTTTGCTGTTTATCATTTTGAAGAGTCTGGCCTCGGGTGTCAGTGACTCTTGATGTAGAATGGCTGTTTTGACATGGTAACACTGTGGAGCGGAGCTCCCTATCTCTTCACGTGAGAGGAATTCCACACTCTGAACTCTGCATAAAACAGACAGCTCCCGACTTCACACCGCCGCGCAGTTCCCAAACTCGCTGTCCCTTCTCAGCGAACGAACCAGCACGCCTTGTTTTGTGAGAGACTTGGCATGAGGTGTGTGGGGAAAAAAAAAGAAAACAGAAATAATTTCTTAACAGCCACCTCATATTTGAACTTTGTAGTGATGAGTTATTAAAGGTCCAGTTTAGGCCGGACTGTTCTGGTTTGAGACCTGCGCTAGCAGGAGATAAATAACGAGCAGCGACCGCAGGGACTGAGGGCCTCTGTGTTCTCTGCCTTGATGTTTTGTAGCACAGCTGCTCTCTGATATCTCCTTGTCTTGTACTCTTGCCCCGGGACACCGTCGAAAATGAGATCCACAGCCAGGGCCGAGAAACAGTGGAGGAATACAAGAGACGCACCGCGAAGAACGAGTCGCTTTGCGAGTAATAACGTTCTCGCGGCCAGCCTGGTCCGAGGCGGCTACGCGCATCGTCAGTAATTAACGCTGTAGGGCAGACAAAGGCAGCAGCCAAACTCCGGTTTAATAAAGCAAATCAGGCCAAATAAGAAAGCACACAAAGAGAGAGCAAAATAAATAAATAAATAAAAAGCATCAGGTTTTTTAATAACTCGGGAGGAGAGAGACCGTCCCAGGGGCAACAGCGTAAGAATTGACAGGAATTAAAGCGGTCGTCAAACGAAACCCACAGATGCTTCCGGAAGCGAAGGAGTTGTGCAGGTGGATGAAAAGTACCACTGAAAACCTGACCCGTGCTCACTTCCAGGCCAGAAACAGCATGTGAGTGGCAAATGCTGGTTCAGACCAACACATAATGTTTTCCTCTGCGCCACGTCAGCCTTAAGTGTGTTATGAACGCATTCATATCTATGCAGCGAAAAAGTGTGAAATGAATTTGTGTGTTCTGGTGGGTCAGAGTACGCACACACGTAGGGGTGAGTTTTCAAAGGGCAGAATGAAAGGTAGAGTCTTCATCAAGGACAGCGCCATCAGAGGGTGCAGAACAGAGAAAGATCAAAAGGTTGGATTTGAAAGTAAGGGCAGTTTTGCTCTGGGTCACCCTGATTGGGTGGTGCGCATTTTACATAGCAGCTGCCTGGGGGTCAACCCAAAATTTCAGTTTGGAACTGCATGGCATCTTCCGAGTGAATCTGTGTGAAATTACTGAGGCGATGTCAGGTTAAAAGCAATATTTTGAAACATCAGTAGGTGACAGCAGAAAATGTCACGGATCTCCAAGCCGTGCGGACACTTGACACGTGACAGGAAAACGGCAACGCACGTGTATAACCATCACCTGCCACCGTTCACCACAATTACGCGTAACGATCACCTGTCAAAGCTACCTGCTCCTTGCAACGCAGCCCATCATCTTTCAGTGACATCGTACGACACACACAAGCACAGCGACGGTGACTACTGAAACGAGTGAGCACACAACCTTCACACGGCGCCAACGTAAGCACGAACAAACCTCCCTCCCTTACAATGTCGAAATGTCAAACCAATTATGCAGGCACAAATGTTGCCCCTGACAACTTCATTTTATTTAACTCCAGGGCAACCGTCATGTACACATTTTACATAAAGGAGGTGCAGGCCCTCCCTCAATGGCTACTTGAGGTCTCTGAAAAGGATCGGAACTGGAAATGAATGCGAGTGAAGAAGACAGAGCTGACGTGCTTCCCCGAGCAGCTCTGATTAGCGGCACGCCTCATTGGCGAGCACACTCTCACCGCTAATGAAGCTCTCCCTCGCTAACATTTAAACAATCATTCGGTCTCACTTTTAAGCCCCTGTTTATTTTTAAATAACACTTAATAAATCTCTTAGAACATATTAATTTTGGTGTCTAGCGTACTGCTTTCATGCAGAAGTGAGTGTATTTGTAAATCTTGCATCAGAATGACTGTAAATATTAATAGATTCAAAACAGCACATCTGGCCATATGTGAAGCATGTTGTCATTATTTGTAAATCATTTCAAACTTATATATTGGAAGTATATTACCCCTTCACTACCTGCTCACCATCTGTTTTCTGACTTCTTAAAAAACTCCATTCCTAATTAACAAGTAGCAATGCATTACTGAATTTAAACAGGCTTGATATGAAGTCCGACTGATGTTTCTCCACACTTACTGTGATTTGAGCTTTCACTGAGTGGTAAAAAAAGATATACTGAGGAAAAACAGTGTGTTTGAATGACTCCACTGTTATGGTATGCCTTTGCATCAGCTAGCACGCCTATTTTGTTTTGCATGCTGTGTGCTACTGCTAATTAACTGAAAATTTTGACAAACTCTCTGGATCCTATGGGGTGCATACTGATGTGAGTGGGTGAGTACTAATCCCACCACTGACAATTCTGCTCTTCGACTGTCCTTCATTCTGTTTCTTACAGCCCTCTACAGGGCTGTGTGAGCTTAAAACAACCATGCCATTTTCACAGCCCATTTCATACCACTCACCTAAAAGAAGACCAGATAAAATCCATATCCTCACCTTGGGCCATGTCTTAATCAGTCTAAAGAAATATTTTTAATAACCATAAAACTTGGGACAAAAACCGTGGTGAGGAGCGCTGAAATTAAAACGGTAAACAAACAAACACAAAAGAAAAATCGATGTTGTTCTTCACTCTCGGTTGCAGAGTAAGCCGGGAAAATCTCAGCAGGTGAAAAGGCCAACGCGGCCGGTCTTATTTTCCATCTGAGACCGCAGTGGACCAGCTCCTTCTGTAATGGAAGCTGCCAGCCTGTCATCCAGGTGCATTTTTCACAGTGAGAATGAGGAATGGTGCAGTACTTTCTCTTTTTTTTCCCTTACCTTCCACCAAAGGGAAAATCCACTATGCAGTCAGGATGGATCCTGATAAGAATTGATATGGCGGTTTACCCGGCAGAAGGTGTCGGATTCCCCAGGCAATATCTCTCCCTCCCCTGTCAATCGGCCCCCTCTGCGGCTGTCTGAGAACACAGGCAGGGAATTGCCAAGGGAGAGGAGGCCGAGAAGGACGGATCGAGCTCATTACCACCACCTTCTCACCACTTAAGTTTGCTTGACTGTTTCGTAAAGCCATAGAATAAAACGATTGCATCATGTCCGAATTCATAGCACTCTGGGAAAGCACAATGAAATGTCCCTTTTTGAACTTCAACCAAAGAACAAGCAGAGGGCAAAAAAAAAAAAAAATGCAAATGACAGGTCCAAGCCTGAAGAATGTAATTTGAGATGAGCAAGTCTGACGAAGAAGCATGGGTTAAGATTTTGCCCTCTGCTCAATGGCATTCAAAGCTAGCTCTGAGCCTGGCTAGTTGCCGTGGCGTTTGTAACACCTTGCCGTGCACTTCCGGGGAAAGCTGTGATAAATAAGGAAAATAGAGAGAGAAACCGAGGGACTGGAAACTGAGGGAGAATGAATGGACAAACGCAGGGATGGATAGAGGGATAGATAAATAGATGGTGAGATGCTGAGCTAATGGGGGAAAAGGTCGTTAGAAAAAAATCAATTATGAATCCCGCACCCATAACTCTGTCATCCACTCTGGCACCACACTCAAGATGAGGCATGCGCTGGCTTCCTCCTCTTGCTTCTTCATTCACAACAATCAGGAAAAAAACATGCATTAAAAACACTGCACCAAAGGCCTTGCACCCCGCTGAGAGGAAATATAATGGGGATGCAGAAATAATGAGGGAGAAAAAAATGACTGGAAAAAGCAGGAAAAAAGGGATTAATTTAGAAGAGCTCAAAGTGTGAATAAATCACGTTGTGTCAGCGGAATTTAATTTGCTTGATTCCCTGGCCTTGCCCGTTATGATGGCCTTTCTCTCCTTGACTCATATCAGGCGAGGTCACGCAGCAGAGGGTGAGGTTCACAGCTTAATTAACAGCCAACGCGTGCAGTGCTCAAGGACCCCATCTCCCCCCAAACTGCGCCCCCCCCCCACCCACGGTGGCATCATCAGGTCTGACAACCCTGGGTGATCCCAGCGTCCCGGCTACAGAAAGTTCACGCAGAGGGTTTACAAGGGAAAGAAAGACTGTAATCTCCGGTCGTACAAAGCACAGCAGGGAATTCTGAATCAAAGTACAGCCATGCAGAGGAAAACCTATGGCTGTTATATTGCAGTACCAGTGCTTATATGTTAAGTACCAGGAACACCTTAGATCACCTGGGACTGCACTCTGGCAAATGATGGAAACCATTTCTTCACCATATATAATTTTAAGTCAATTCAAGATTTTATGCAAATCTCCATACCTTCTCAGAAATTAAAAGTCAAGAACTCATTTGGGAAGTGGTACCAATCACTCCCCAAGGTAAATATTGATTCTGTACCATAAGAATGATCCTGGCTCAGTTTTAGTAAAAGTTGAGCCTTTGGAGTATCAGAGGCTCTGCACTGTTGCTGGCAATAAGATTCACACACAATAAGGCAACTGGCAGCAACGTTTCTCTTGGATGTTTGATATGGTGGACCAAACGGCAGTTCAATCAAAGTGTAGGCTGTGAAGCGCTCTGGGTGGTTCTGCCTAAAGGTCATGATAGGACTGGACGACATTGGGCGCGTTGCCGTTAAATGGCACGATTAGCCGGTGTTTCTAAGAGAGGCCAGCCGGGGCAACTGAAAGTCACTCAGTCACTCTCAGACATGGAAACCACAGCTACGGGAAATGGCTGCTGTTCACAGTAGAGTCTGCAGACTCAAGTTAACTGCATGTTAACACTTGTTCTGACCTCCTTCAACCCGGATTACAAGACAACGCCTCCTAGGGGTCAGAAGAGAAGAACTGGGCCTCCTCTGTCCTGATGAAGGGACACACCTCAGACCCAACTGCCCCTTTTCAGACTCCTAGTGATCACTCCATTTGCACTCTTCATTGGATGAGTTGTCAAAATCACCCATCACCAAAATCACCAAGAAGTATTAAAATATTTTAAAAAAGGGTGGAATGATATATGTCCCTGCTTCCACAATATATATACACTATGCGGTCCTGCTATATTTGCTGTCTCCTACAAGGGCACAAGATTGACGCTCCAGTGCATCATATACGCTGTATTTTATGGTAATTAACAGCATCCACACGCTCAGGAGACAGGTGGGCCTCGGTTGTCACGGAGACAGCGGTGTCTTTAACCTGCCCGGGGGGTAATTAGCTTCCAAACAAACGCATAGGAAATGGCACAGCTTCGGCTTTCCAATTAATGCCACCAGGTGTTTGGCGGAGCGGAGACCCCGCCAGGCAAAACTCCGCCCACACTTCCTGTTCGCACCTGCGATCGTGCTTCCCGTCAATCAACAGCCTCAGCCGGGCCTTTTATTGTCTGTGCGAGTCTCATTATCCCTCGCTTCCACCGAATGAGGAAACGGGCTGCAATGGAACGTGGGGCTCCTCTCTGAAAATAAAACCGGGATATAAAGTGCTTACGTGGATATAGCAGGAATTGATCAGCTGGGCTTGTAAAAGGCCATCTGAGGTCCGTCCGAGCAGATGCTTTCACTTTGATTTAAATAAGAAAGTATGGATTTTTATTTCCTGAGAGCCCATTAAAGTTAATTTCAAGCCCAAATTACATAGTGGTAACAGTAAGGAAGAAAAATATCAGCTGTTTCTTCAGAAAGAAGACCTGCTGCAGGAGCCTGTGAGGCTGATTCAATAAACCAACAACAGTCACTGAATAAATATATTATGAGATCTGAGATACATTACGGAGGGTCATAATTATATATGGTACTGTACATGCTATATATAATAGGAGGTAAGCACATTTTATACATTATTCCAAGCATACATTTTAATAGTGTGAGAATAGTGTGAGAAATACAACTTAGAGTCAGTATTTCCCACCCAATGCAACACCGCAGCCGGTTTAGTGGGAGCCGGAAGACACCTGGCGCCTCGGCTTATTCTGCTGAAACAGTGGAAAAAAAGGGATTAACCCAGGAAAAGGCCTTCAATAAACCCACACGATTAAGAGCTCAGCTGGAACAAAAACTGAGAAGTCACAACATGATCTCCGGGACCTGGGCAGAGGGAGAGATGCCCTTCTGAATTACGCCGAACGCAGGAGGAGAAGCAATTACGGAGCTCTGGCATTACAGACTGACAGCACGGCTTGTCAATCTCCCGCGATTCTCACAAACCGGGAAAGAATAATAAAAAAGGCTTCCGAAAGATGCACCGTGTCCCTAACGGAGCCCAAACCGTCAAATCAAGATTCTATGTCCATATGTCTTACGGCAGAGGCTTTTTTATTACGTTCTGCTCAGCGCTGACCACGTGAACGCACGGGCTGGGTCATCCAGCATCTCTCTGAAAATGTGCATCTCGGGTGATACATGCGTCTCACAACGGCACCGCTTTGACCTTACCTTACATGTCATGAGAACGGCAACAATATTAAATTTCCAGCCCCAGTTAACTCTGAATTACGGTGGAGGTTTATAGTGATGTCGATTTACAGCGGCGTACTAAGGATTTCAGACTGAGGACCCTGACCCTGACAGGAGTAAAATTCTCAGCCAGAGGGCTCCAGTGGAGATACCCATCGGGCCCTCTAGACCAAAAGACCAAGGTCTCTGGCATAGGAGACTTTTCATTTATTTATTTTCAATGCTTTTCCCCTTTCATACAATCCTGTATTGGAACCACTAATTATACTCACTGTGACAACCTCCGCACTTGTGCAGGAGCACTGACACTGGATAAATGCATTTCTCCTTTCATTATTTAAGCAAACATAAGCTCCACTGAGAGTGCAGCAAAAGGAGCTTGCAGGAATCAATCCTGTTTGTGACATCTGTCAATAAGGAAGAAGAGGCTGCAGAAGGCTATTATCTTCCTGCTGGGTGAAGAAGAGATTAGACAGAGGGACTACAATTTGTTTGTGATATGGTCAGTGAGGAGGCAAGGGAGCCAAATGAAGGCTTTTTTTTTTGTGACGGCAGTGGCCGCTGTGTGAGTAAGAGGAAAGGGACTCACCAGGGAGCTGGTGTAGGTCGGGTCTGACGTGTCGTCCTGGAGGTAGCGGGACAGGCCGAAGTCGGACACCTTGCACACCAGGTTGCTGTTGACCAGGATGTTCCTGGCGGCCAGGTCCCTGTGGACGTAGTTCATCTCCGACAGGTACTTCATCCCGGCGGCGATCCCGCGCATCATTCCCACCAGCTGGATGACGGTGAACTGCCCGTCGTTTTGCTGCAGAGAAAGGAGTGAGGCGGCAATCGGAACATTAAACCGGGTCATGTCTGAGAACTGTCCCCCCAACTGCACTGAGAGATTCTCTCTGCAACAGTATAGTAAGATTTCCCCTGCATTAAGATCACTGTGAGATTCTCTCTGCAGTAGATGTATGGTAAGATTTCCCCTGCAGTAAGATCACTGTGAGATTCTCTCTGCAGGAGGAGTATTGTAAGATTTTCTCTGCAGTAAGATCACTGTGAGATTCTCTCTGCAGCAGTATAGTAACATTTCCCATGCAGTAGGAGCACTGTGAAATTCTCTCTGCAGCAGTATAGTAAGATTTCCCCTGCAGTAAGAGTACTGTTTGATTCCCCCTGCTGTAAGAGCACTGTGCAACTCTCTGCAGTAAGACCACTATGTGCCTGTCTTTGCAATAAGCACCCTGTGGGGTTGTGCTCTAACATGAGAAACACGTGCACTCGTGCCATTCCAACAGGCAGATGCTGAGAAGCACAACGGCAAAAACCAGGGCCCCAGAAGCAATTTGTCTGAGGCTGACACCCTCCTGTCACTAACAGCAGCTTCAGCCTGCCGGTGCATTTCACCACGGCCCACCTACATTGCAGTCACCTGTTTCCTCTCTGTCACTGTCCTGTCTAACACACTCCTCACCGAGCTCCCTTTGATGTTGTTTATCAAGTTCCCTCTAAATAACTGAAGCTGTAGTGGCATCCCCATCCCAGGGGCTGGTCCTCCAGTGCAAAAGGAGGACTCATTTTCGTCAGATTGCTGCTCTGTGTTTCTGTTCTTTCTCTTCTGGGGCTGGGCTGCGTGTTCAAAGGTTACTCCTGAGTTTTCCCTCCGCAGGTAACACCGCGTGTCCCTCGGCCCCCAACCTCCGGTCCGCATTTGAATGTTCCACGAGCTCTCTTTGAACCGAGCACGCCGCTAACAAATGTGGGGCTCGTAAGATCGATGTGAACAGCGGTCGAACGCGGCGACCGGCAGAGGCAACTTCAAAGAGCCCCCTTTCGAACCATCGCCGGAGAGATCAAAGAGGAGAGGGAGCCAATCTGTGAGATTAAAAAGTCCCACACGCATATTGATTAAGATGTATGTTCTGTCTTTCCAAGCGAGGAGAAAGTCTTTATTACCTATAGTGTGTGTGTGTGTGTGTGTGTGTGTGCGTGTGCGTGTGCCCGTGTGTGTGTGTGTGTGTGTGTGTGCCCGCATTATGTATTTAGGACAGATGGAAAATCCAACAGAGGAAGACATGAGATAGTGTGTGTTATTTTTTATCTCTTACAATGTGATTGAATACACATGGAAAACACTAAAACACTAAAACCACTCACTCAGTCAGTGCATCTTATTGTTAGTGTACTCAGTGTTGCAACTATGGTTTTAATCTGAGGATTACTAACCTCAATTTGTTGTTATAGGTCTTATTACACATGTGTGATTACAAACTTAATGTGCAATTACTGCTTATACACAGTGTAAGAATGTTATAACATTGTAATAGCACAGCATTGTTTAGATTAATACATACTTAATAAGAGTGTAATGGCGTAGCTATGAGGAGTCTGTATAGTCTATATATAATCTTTGATCAATCTCTCACCCTCAGGAAGGAGTCCAGTGCTCCGTTCTCCATAAACTCTGTGACGATCATGACCGGCCGGCTCTTGGTGACTACGCCCTCCAGGCGGATGATGTTGGGGTGGTCGAACTGGCCCATGATGCTGGCCTCGCTCAGGAAGTCCCGCCTCTGCTTCTCTGAGTAGCCCGCCTTCAGGGTCTTGATGGCCACGTAGATCTCACGTTTCCCCGGCAGCTTCAGCCGCCCCTTGTACACCTCCCCGAACTCCCCTGGGGTAGAGATACAGACACAGACACAAAACACAAACTTGAGTTTGGCACTGCTGACCTCTATGCAGGCAGCCAGTAACAAGAGAGTGAGGCTTCCTGAATCCCAAAATGGGTGGAGCAATCACTGGTTAGAACCAATCACGGTGTTTTGCCGAGAGGACCAGTCTTTTGATTCGTTCATACAAGTTAGAGGCTGGCATCAGTCTCTGGTCACCACTGACAACTGAGCTGACATAAACCCCGTGAGACCAGGGAGAAGGTCACCTAATGTGGAATTTTCTTAAAGGCGGTTTAATAGAATGTTGTGAGTGGCGCCCCGCACCTGCTCCGATGACCTCCTCGATCTTCACTGAGGACACGTCGATCTCCTTGGCGAACTCGCGCACCGCCTCGTTGGGGTCCTCGTAGGTGAAGGGGTCGATGTAGATCTTCATCCCGGGCGAGCCTGAGAAGTGGGTTGGGCAGCCGATGGGGGAGTGGCAGTTAGTCAGATCTGGTACCCAAAGAGAGCGTACAAAACATTAAGGTCAAACACAGGGATAAAGACCAGTTTTTGGACAAGACATTAATTCAGACAGCGCAACAACAGCATGTCACACCTTACACCACAAACACAGGGCAGAGTTTATACTGCGCTCTGTAAATGAGCGTACAGTTGGAACACAGCAATTCAATAAGGCTTCTTATTATACACAAAAGATGCTGGAAGAGTCAGTCTTTATTCCACTGAGCTGTAGAGGGAGAAGGAACAGTGACTCAATGTGCTCAAGTGTGCTGCTGGGAGGGGGAGGGAGGGGGGAGTCTGTGTTTCCTAGCGCACGCAGGCCTTCCTCCCGTTTAATGGGGGAGGAAACCAATTTCTGCAGCGAATCTCCCTGCAGGACCCATAAACAGATAAAAACCTGCACAGTATCAAATTACTAGACACGGCCACAACAGGTGAGTCACGGAGCCCAGGCATGTTGGGAGATTGAGGAGCGCTGCTGCTAACAGGAAAATGAAATTCACAAACCGGAGGGGAGGGCTAACCCTGAGCATTCAGTGCAGACTAAGACAGAACCGCATGAGTGCAGGAGCATATCTAGGTAACCACAGGGCCAGAAAAAAGGCAGCTTAGGCCCTCCCTACCCAGAATTCACACAATGATCTACGGAGAGCCAAAGTGCTTTTCCAGTACACTGCAGTACATCCAAATGTTCTCTTGGAAAGCAGCATCAGCAGTGCTGGTTAGCACACAGCTGAGGCGTCTCCCGGCTCTGCTAAGCTGAGCAGAATGATTTGATTCTCCGAGAAGGAAGCCCGCAAATGAAGCGTGAGATGAGCAGGCCCGCGTACGGGCCCCCGACCCGACGGCACAGGAGCGCGCGGCGTCCGACAACAGACGACACCCCGTCCGGGGGGAAACTGCCTCTGAGAGCCACCCCTTCGGGAGCGAGAGGGTAAAGATACACCCCGCTTTTAGATAGAGGTGCTGCCCGGTGGATTTCTAATTGCTGTGAACTGCGGCTCACACAAACGTAATTGACAATTAAGCGGGTCCACGGGCACTGGAATTCAGAGAATACACACTGGCACTTTGAGCTGCCGCCGCGTAGCACAAAACGGCTTTCTGGCAATCGGCAGCCGCGAGCTTGCAGTCCCAATATTAGACACTGCCTGAGTTACCGCGAGCTGCGCGGCCAGAATCTCCCGCTTCTATTATGGGATCGCTCTCCTCTTTCATGTATAATTTAAATTGCAAACAGTTTATCTCTTTTTTTCCTCTAGTGCAGCGCTGTTTAACATTTCATTTTTTTTATAGCTGAAAGATAAAAAAAAGATATGATGTTAATATTTTATGCTTCCTTGATCAGCGCGTGCTCAGGAAACTAATCAAAAATGTGGGTCTGTTTCCTGCCTTCTGTGAAACTGCCTCGGAGGGAGAGAGAGCCATTGCTGGACAGGGGAACAGATGCCATGTGAAATGTCCATTATACAGTTCTTAACATTACTACATATTTCATTTCATGTATATAATAGGAAAACGACTGTGGACTTACACAGAGACTACTGCATATTTTTATCTATTGCGTAGCATATACTGTATTTACTTTGTACATAGCATAATACATGTGTTACACATGTTTCTCTATGAGTTGGTTGCAGGTTTGAATCCAGGTGGGGCACTGCTGCTCTGCCAATGAGAACAGCATTCCACCCGAGGAGCTAGACTAAGTGAAAGGAAAACATGATTAATCTAGACGGGCCCTCAACAGAGTGCATGCTGGACTTCCGCCAGGCCTGTCGGGTGTCTAAAATCGAATCCCACAAGCAATCATTTCACCAGGTTTCATCCAAACCTGTCCACAGTTTTGAGTTGTGCTGCTCACAGACAGGCTGACAAACAGAATAACGAATGGACAGACAAAAAGTCCGCTGGCCCAGTTTCAGACGGTGACAGAGGTAACAATCACCCGTCTGTAAATCCACTCCACAGCTGGATGCTTTTCATTCCGACGGATAAAGTAAGCGAGCTGAGTGTGTGTGTGTCTGTGTGTGTGTGTGTGTGTGTGCGTGTGTGTGTGTGTGTGTGCCTGTGCATGTGCACATGTGTGTGTTTGCACGCACATGCATATTATGTGTGTATATGCGTGTGCATGTGTGCGTGTGTCTATGCATGTGTGTGTATGTGTGCACATGCATATGTGCATATGCGTGTGTGTTTGTGTGTGCATGTGTATGCGTGCATGTGTGTGTGTATGTGTATGCATGTGTGTGTGTGTGTGTGTGTGTGTGTGTGTGTGTTTGTGTGTGTGGGGGGGTATATTTCAGTCTGTCACTCATATCCTGCACATCATTTTTGGGGGAGGGTACTTCTGAAAACACGGGAGAGGGACAGGGAGGAGAGCAGGCGATGCAACAGCTGCAAGCCTCCGGGGGAAGGCTGCTAATTGGATGAGTCCATAATCGCTGTGGCAACAGACCGACCGGCAGGGCTGCCAAAGAGCATCCGCGGCAGCGCGTTTCCTGGTGTCAGTACATCTCAGACCCAGATGCTAAAGCAGCCACTGCACGTGCCGCAACGCTTCGGCGGTGCTGCAGAGAAGCCATAATGAAGTGAAACCGAGAGACAGAGCCGCAGAGCAGATGTGTATGCAGCAACAGATATAGCCCAGGATTGGCCAAGAAGCATGGGGGTGTTCAAATGCCTCTCCCCGCCCCATCGTCATGTCGACCTCCATCTGGCTCTCCTGGCACCTGGTCCTCTGAGACCTCACTTAACAACATCTGTACCCCTTAAGTGCTGATGCAAATTACCATTCATTTGCACAGCCAGGTTGGCATGGGGGAGTGGTGGGGGGGGCGGGAGGGTCGGGATCTGGTGTCCATCTGGGACCCTGTCACAGGGGTCGGAGAGGGGTGAGTGTCTGAGATCCCGCTGCGGTGCAGGGGTTCGGTGCACGGGCTCAAGGTGACACAGGGCGGGGGACAGGAAGCGACGGAGCGGAACTGCAACGATGCTAACTTTCCCCGTCTCCTCCGGGTGACGGCTGCAGGGAAGTGTCCAATCTACACCTCAAACACTAAAGATTTCCATGAGAAATTACTTCATGGTCCTTCCCCCAGTACTAACCAGGCAACTGCTTAGCCGGTTACAACAGCGCATTAGCCTGGGGAGTCCACTCCCACCCACACTAATGCCTTGTTAAAGGCAGAGAATAAACACATCTCTGCCTGACAAATGAAGAAATTACAGTCATAGCTGTGAATATAGTTTCCCTGCAGTGCCCCACACTGGATTTGAACTTGCAAGCCTTTGGCTACAAACTCAGTTCCCCAAACACTACACCGCACTGTTGTGCCACATTGTGAAGGTAAATTAAGAAGCACTAATCCTACTGTCTACTGCACATGTCCTTTTCACAACACCACTCTTTGATAAATTGTCAAGATTTTATTCTGCTTATTTGCATATCTGTAACCCCCCCCACCGTCCTAAATCTTCTGCCAGTACACATCACTGCCTTCTGTTTTCAGCCTTCTGCTCTGACAAAATTGATCAAACAACTACCAAAAATAGAAAACCATGAACAATTACTAAGTAGATGAACTGCAAATTTGAGACACTAATCCCTATCATGACTGACCCTTAAGAAGAGTCTGTGAGGCACCTGCCTTGGGCAAGAGATGAGCTGAGCCATAAATCCAAAGGCATGGCACTCTGGCGTGATAAATGCATAAACTGCAGGTAAACATTACTAAGACATTTAGGAAACCTCTAAATCTGGCAAAGCTGTCTTCTGTGTGCTGTCATTTTCAGCAGCAAACCGGTGACATGGAGTGAAAGGGACCATTCAGAGCTAGGCTGGGGTAAACTGTTTGGTCACATGACAATTTCTTTCAGATTTCAACTACTTTGCTTCAGAGGGTCAGTTGTGGGTAACAAATTGCAGACAGCTATGCCAATGCCAATCCACAGAGCTCAAGCTGACTTCTGTAACATTTGTCCCCAATTAGAAGAACAGTGAAATGGTTTATTTATGTTTTTATTTGGAGCTCAATTCAGATTCACGGGGAAGAGTTCTCAGATATTAATTATCTGAGTAAAAAATGTGTTTTACAATCAGAAAAAAATTCTCTCTCCTATCTAAATTGCTCATTTGATGATTAGGGCTCTTCAGATCTCTTGTTTATTTTTTTGCTTTGTAAATTACATTTGGCTTCTTAATGATAGTCTCTCTCAAAACACCCCAACTCTGCAGGGAACACAAAAAATAGCAATTTCCTAAAACAGTGAGTTTTTAATAAGTCTTATTTTCATCTATCCAAGGCGGAAGTGAAATATACAAACATGTAAAGCGTGCTTTTTGAGTGCTAGGCATGACAAACTGCAGCCCCCGAGAGAGCAGCCTTCTCTCTCTGGCGATATTATGGCGGACTTTGATGCCGCTCTTTCCTCATTTATTTTATTATTTCATCTTTTATAGTGACAGGACCAAAGTTGCTCCTTGGCTGTCATTTCCCACACCTTCCTGGCAGAAGCTCACATTTATTGTTAGTGCTGAGGGGCACAGACCGGTGCCCATTTCCACCATAACTGCAGAACTGACAGTAGAAGTTTGCCTTTCAGAGACCCGAGGGACACATTGCATATGAAGGGGGTTTGCAATGAACATACCGGGGAGAAAAGCACAAAGTAACACCACCCCACCTCCCATGCACACACACACACACACACACACACACACACACACACACACACACACACGGGAGCCAGCTCACCTCGGCCAGTGCTGTAATGCTGCAGCTTGTCGCTGTATACTGCCTCCTTGGTGTATGCTCTCTTCCTGCGGTAAGAAACAAAAGCTATCACTGAGAGAGAGTAGGACCAGCACAACAATATGTCACAAATATGTTCTATTGAGAAGGGTGCTTCAGTTGCTTCAAGTGGCGTCTGAAACAATGTGGCATTGATCAGAGCATCATTATTAATCATCTAAGTGGGACAACTGAAAATCGTCTGATAATTTCCACATTCAAGCAGTAACTTGCCATTAACAGCAGACAATTTGTTTGTCCTGAATTAAACCAATTCTTTCCATTAGGGAACTAGCCAATTCTGTAGTAAACTGGACAGTCCTATAGTAAATTGATCGGTCTGATAATACATATCTACTACTTTGTTTTCATACGGCTAACTGGCCTGTTCTACAGTAAACTGGTTTGTCCTGTGGTAAACTGGTTTGCCCTACATAAAACCGGAATGTCCTTAAAATCGTATGTCCTATAATGCATCAGTCTGACCAATACTACACTAGTCCATCCTGGTGAGACCTGACCTTTGATATTGTGAACTGCACTGCCCCATAATTTACTTTGGCCAAGGGGAAGGGGTCTGTACCTGCTGCAGACAATGGAAATGGCCACCAGGGACACGATGAACACCACCCCGGCGGCCGCCGAGCCCGCGATCAGGGGCAGCTGCTCCCTCAGCTCCGACTTGTATTCGTCTGCAACAAGGGGTAGGGAGAGAGGGAGAGAGAGAGGAGCAGGAAAGTCAGGGAGGGAGGAGATGAGATAGTGGAAACAGGAGGAGGGGAACGGGCAGGTGAGGACAGACGGGGGGGGGCAGAGGATGGAAAAAGGAAGAAGGATGCGGGAAGGGGGGGAGACAACATGAAGGGACTGTGAGTAGCTTCAGGTGTGTTCTGGGACAATGGCAGCTTGGCATGTTAGCGTCGAGGTGTTGAGCGAAGGCTTTAGCAGCAAAGCACATCTGAGAGCGCGCCGCCTTCACTGAACCCACGTGAACTTCCCCTCCGCGGCGGCGGAGAGAATGTAAACATGCCACCCGGCATTACCGCGCCAGACCGAAGCTCCCAAGCAGAGTCATTTCTCAGCCGCTGTCACTAATCCCCTTTCACAGTCCACAGACTGTAAAGGACACCTTGGAGTTTCCTTCAGAAACGTCCAAACGTACGTCTCCCCAGGCTCTCCGAAAAGCCCATTAACATCAAAAGCGACACCGCCGCACAATGGTCTCCCTACTTGAAATGTCAGGGAGTGCATGACATCTGAGGACATGGAATTAAAGCGGTTCTTCCATTAATTAATGTATTTGAAAACCAGTTTTCTGTGCTTCTGTCTGGATGTCATGTGCCAGGGAAGAGGCAATTTTGACAACTTGGCAAAGCGGTCTCTGAATAGTTTCAGCAATTGAGCTCAGAAGTTTGACAAAACAAAAGACTGGGCCTTTCCCCTTAAGAGTGCTGATGACTCCGCTTTGCTTTCCGCACTCCGACCGCTGCCGGTTTTCGGAGGCCGCGGATGTAACTGAAATCTCCAGGCCTTCCTCACAGGCAGGAGGTAATACTGGTGTTAATTAATGACACTGGGGAACAGGAAACACCTCCTTCCTAGCTTTGTTTGCTTTTCAGCAAGACCACCGGCGGTGGCCTGTTTAAAGTGGCACTGTACCTCTTGTGTGCGATTTCTTAGCGATCAAAGGAACATTACCATACGTGTGGTGAAACATAACAGACAGAATCACAGGCTGGTAGGACAAATGGATATCTTCACCAGCTACACACCACTCTGTCTCAATTTCAGGTGAGAGTCCAATAACACGGTCACCCATGTGTTTTAATGTCTTATTTGCTGCATTTGGTGAAAGCCTCTCCTTTCCTCTCCCTCCCTCGCTTTCCCTCCCTCCCTCCCTCCCTCTCTGAGGACATCCACAGCATCATACATGCAGGCTGGGAGCTGCAGTACAGGTGTCTCTGCTGCCACAGTCAATTGAGCACCTCCCCATTAAAATCACTTACTTTCACCATTCCATTTGCCAGTCATTAGGCAGACTTTAAATAGACTGCATGGGGACTTGGGGGGCCGGGGGATTGGGGGAGGGTGTGTTTGCCGTGCGAGACCAGGAGCGATACAGACTCCGCTCTCGTTGCTGATGATTGGCATAATGATGGCCGTGCCTTGGCACTGCACCAAACAATGTACCGTCAGCTGCTCCTTCAGCCCTAATCAGCAGCTATCTGCCTGGGACAGCACCCAGGCGGCGCCGTGTTATCATCACCATCTTCCTCATTACCATCCTCATCCTCCTCATCATCATCCTTATTAGAATCCTCATCCTCATTACCATCATCATCATCATTACTGTCCTCATTAACATCATCACTGTCATCACCATCTTCGTCCTCATTACCATCATCATCATCATCATCATCATCACATCACTGTCAACATTACCATCCCCATCAACATCATCGTTGTTATCACCTTCACCCTCAATACTATCCTCATCATCATCACCATCACCATCATCATCATCATCATCATCATTACCATCTTCATCATTACCACTGTCATTATTATCATCATCCTCCTCATCATTACCCTTATCGCTGTCATCATCATCATCGTCGTCATCATCAACATCTTCATCTGCAACACCACCACCATCATCAGCATCACAGACTGGAGCTGTCGCTTGGTTTGAGAGGAGGGGCCCCTGAAGGGAAGGGGGAGTTTATTTTTCCCTCCCGCTAACGCTCTTTCAAACCCTGCTTGCGGGGCTGTGGTGAGGGTTTTATACTCACCCCACTGCATCCTATGAGGCTTTCATTCTCTTTCATTAAAAAATGAAAACAGTCTGCAGGGGAGAGGGGGGATGGGGGCCCCAGACTCACGGCCTGCCAATATTAACAGGGGGCTCCATTAATATAAGGTGTACAAGTACAATTTACTGCAAAACGTAATAATCAATATCTCTCACAGGTCAGCTAATGGGCCCTGGCTTCCCTTTCTGAGCAACAGAAAGAATCCTATGTGCCTTTAATTGAGTTAAAAAGCCCTTTAAGAGGTGGCCCCTTCGCTTTAAGGCAGAAGACCAACGCTGGCCCAGATTAAGGAAGAGCCGGGCTATATTTAACATCGCCATGACAACTGGCCCTTTTCAGCCCCTGATCTTTGAGTGTGGGGAAGGAGAACCCTCCCCAGACCGGGCTGGGCTGGCCCCGTGTTCCCTCGCTGCCGTGCTGTGGTCAGTCAGAGCCAGCTCTCGTTTTCAGCACCATTAATCAACCGCTGCGGAGAACCATGCTCCTTCAGATCACAGCCTGACCACTTACCCTCTTATGCAAACATGTGTAGTCCCCAATTAATGTATCTCAAAACACACAGCATAGAGTACAATATATACATCCCATATCTGCATTAGCAATTTTACATTATATGGAAAATGAGAAGGCTATATTCATCCATTATTCACCACTCACTACTTTATTCATTTATTCACCTTTCATCCCTTTTAAAGTTACATTTTAAAATATTTTTCATGCATATATTTGACACTATATGCAAAATATATACATGGTTTATCGACAGGGATTCTGGTTTCTGCTAAATAAATGCCAAGTATAGAAACATAACATTGAAAATGACCATTTGTTTGATTCTGGCTGACAGTGTAATGAAGGAGGAGAAACATAACTGACATGGGGGTTAGTCTGGGGTGTATTGGTAAAAAAAAAAGCAAAAGATAATCTACAGTCTGACAAATACATTACTGTAAACCTTGGGGTGTAAATCAGCTCTACTTGTCCCTCCGCCATTCCCCCCGTGTCAGAGACAGGGGAGCAGAAGGAGGGAGACGGTGATGGAGAGAGGCAGGCAGGCCTGCGTGGCGGCGCGGAGAGTTAAAAACCCGGGCAGACGGGCCAGCCCCGCGCCCGGGAGAGCAGGGCCGCAGAGCGAGACGGAGCAGCTCATTGCATGCGCCGACAGGAGCGCTGCCGCGGAGCAGGTGTCCGCATATTCAGGACAATCCCAGGCCCCCGTGGCTGATAATTAATCACATCAACCAGTAATCACTGCTAAGCATTCTGGGATGGCTCTCGAAGTCACACAAGGACTCGGCGAAAACCAATTAGCATTCGGTATCGAGTGCAATCAGCTTCTTTTACGGACACACACGTACGCACAGACACACACACACACACTCACACACACACACACTTACACCTACACACACCTACACCCACACATGCACATACACACATGCACACGTGTGCAAAATGGAGATGCACAACCTCACACATAAATACCTACATTGGTACCCCACAAAGACAAACATGCACACACACACACGGGCGCAGACACACACAAAGACACATGCACACACTCACCATCTGTCAGGGTTTGGAAGCACATCTTGCCGCTGTACTTGCCAAAGCCGGCAACAGTCCGCGCTCGGACCTGCATCACATACATGGTCCCGGGTTTGAGGCCCTCCACGCGGGCCGTGTTGGTCCGGCTCTTCACCATGGATGAGTTGAACTCTGTGTGGTCCTGGACCAAACAAGAGAGAGAGAGAGAGACGAGAGAGAGCGTCACAGACTGGAAACGATTCAAAACAACACAAAGCTTAATTGTCAATTACATATTACTGAAATGAAAATTCTCCCTCGGCGCATTCATTTACAATGTAAAAGGATGAAGGTAATACAATGTCCCATCGATGCCCACCGAGAATGTACCCTGTCTTGCTTATGCTAATCCACACAGTGTTTATTCTGTTACCATGTTAGCCAAACCTGGACCACACAGCATGGAAATAGTCTCACAACACCCTTAGACAGATGCTCTCAGAATGCTGCAAGAATATTATTTCAACGTATCATGCATCATTTGCTAATACTATCACCTCTCAGACTTATACTCTCAGAGATTGAGAATGTGAAAATATGACCTTTCTCTAAGGAGATTACTCACTTTTGAATGGCATTTATTTATTTATTTATTTATTTCTCCCTCATTCAGCTGAAGTGTTCAAAAAACAAGGACCAGAAAAAATAAATAAACAGAACAGGAGACAGGGTCTACAGTCGGAAAATCACGACAATTTTTTTTTTGTTTGTTTCAGAGACGTTTCAAAGCAGACGCCTAATTAGCTGAGGAGATAACGAACGGTGGCCCTCTCTGTGGTGTCTGAAGTGCCGCAAATGCTAATTATGATGTAAGACTCATTTATTTCAAGAGTATGTTTGTTTTAAAATAAGGGAACAAAGAAATGCTCGGGAGTTATTACCGCAAACCCTTTGCAGGCACTTGCTCCTTCCCGATTCGCCGGAGAAAGTAATTACTCAGAAGCGGCAAACACCGCTTTCAGCACCATGATTGTGTCTCTTTTCCCCAGTCATTAAGCAGCCAGAGAAAAGGCAGCCTCCCTCATAGTGAGGGTGTGAGCACAGCCCATAGCAGGAGCAGCTCCCCCCAAGATACTGAGAATACCCCAATTCTACCACTAGATGGCAAAAGGCACCAAAGTCACAGCCTCTGAACAATGCTTATTATGGTTATTATGAGGGTATATATTTTTGTTAACTGATAGAGGGCTACATGAAAAAAGGGGGGAAAAAAAGAAACATTACTGATTGTCAGAACTGGACTTAATGTTAGTGTTCTGCTTTACTTATTTTTTAATTGTTTATGAAATTCAGCACAGTACCAATACAATGTATTCTTCCTTAGGAAGGCTTATGATATCAGCATCCTTCTCTGTTGTCAGAAACCCTGAGACTAAATAAACTGCCTGTGTGTCACCCTGTTTGATTCAGAGTGTGTGTGTGTGTGTGTGTGTGTGTGTGTGTGTGTGTGAGAGAGAGAGTGTGTGTGTTTGCACGCGCATGTGTGTGTGAGAGAGAGTGTGTGCGTGTGCGTGTGTGCGTGTGTGCGTGTGTGCGTGAGTGAGTGCATTTCCTGTCTCTCAGTTTAATCAGACGAGGAAGCTTGGTGGTCTTAGTTTTTTGGTTGCCTGTGCCATAATGAATCCAGCCCAGCTGCTGCTCAGAGCAAGGGATGCTGGGAAGCCTGAATCATTAAGGCTTGTCACTACCCAATGCAAAGCCCAGCCCTGTCAATACCCGACACAGAGATGGAATATGACAGCGCGAGAATCAGGCATCACCCAAACTCGCTGCTGGAGGCTGATAGCACACTGTGAATGTGACTCCACTGTCAGAACAGTATTTCAGCGGCTGGCTATATCTTCCCTGGTAATGCAAACTGACTGGAGAGTGACAGATATTTATAGGTATGGCATGTGTGCGGAGAACAAAGGAAACTGATCCTTCGGAGGGAAGGAGGGGAATAAGGAGAGCAGCGGGAACAGAGATGGGGAAGGGGGGAGGGCGTACACCCCCCCACCGAATTAAACAATTACAAAAACTCATTTCCTCATTCATAAAACCCTCATCAATGAACAGCTGAGGACAACACTAATGGGAAAATTGGCCGGCACATAATAGCCTATTAGGGATAAATTGCATTAGGAGTTATTGGACGCTGTGACAAAGACAAATGCAAGCGTGGCCGGTCTGTGAACTCTGCGTCTGAACTGCACCCCGCTTTGAATGACACAGCAAAGTCACACCCGGCACCTCTTTGTCAACGGGAGGGTTTCAGACACACCGGAGTGGCATTTCTCTGACATTTGTCATCCAGCTTTCTCCCTTGCTAAAGCAAACAGGGCCCCCACTCTGCAAATCAAACAGGAGGTAGACCGGGAACTACCTGTCCAGTAAACACAACGCGACTGTACCTTGACTGCCGAATGGGGGAAAAGTGAGAGCAGTTAAGGATGCGCTCAAAGAAAGACAAAAAGAAGAAAAAGATGAGCGTATCAAACCGGACAGATGTAGCAGCTTCGGAAACGCAGCAGAACAAAACAGCATTTTATGAAGATTACATTCTCAGGCTGTTTCTGCTGGTCTAGTCATGTATTTAGAGACTCTGAGCAGAACCGAGACTCATCATCAGTCCTAGAGCCTACACTTGGAATCCAAACAAGCTGCTACTTGGCTACTTGTATGGAAGTGCACACGCTGCTATGTTAGCACTAAAGGGTTGTCCCACAGAAACCCCTGAACAGGGCAGTGCATCTGAAAGCTTCATGGATACTTAGCATCACTTTAACTGGGCAGTAGAACCTGCACTGCAGAATAAACATCTCTGCTTTAACATTAATCACCACACTAAAAACAGCAGTCTTGGCCAAGGCGGAGGTACCGAATGTGCAAGGCCAGCAGCACCGCGCCGCGTGGGGTCCCGTATTCAGCATGAGGCTCTCCGCGCCTCCCCCTGCCTTCGCAGGGGGCATCAGGAAGGGCCAAGAGCTGAAACCTTTTCACGCTGTCAGTCAAATGGGATTTAAAGGAGCCCCGGTCTTATTTACTCTCTCCTGACAGGGTGCCGGCGGCCGCGTCTGATGGACGGCGGCCAACGGGACGCCGGGCCAGGAGGAACAGACCGCTCCCTCGGATGTGGTCAGTTTGCGGTCATTACACTTTGGCAGGTGGCTCCCGATGGCTTTTGCACCACAGACGCTGCCGCACAGCGGGTGGCAGTGGGGGGGAGAGTGCCCCCGGCAGGTTCCTGAAGCAGCACGGCAATGCAGCGAGGTGTGTGTGTGCTCTGCTTCCTCTCTTTAACACACACACACACACACACACACACACACACACACAACCACATGCACATGCATGCATGCATGCAACCACACACTGTCTCTCTCTCTCTCTCACACACACAAAAACACACACACACACACACACACACACACACACATACACGCATGCAATCACCCTCTCTCTCTCTCACACACACACACACACACACACACGCATGCAGTCACCCACTCTCTCTCTCACACACACACACACACAAACACGAACTCACAAACACACACGCACACGCACACACGCACAGACGCACACACACCATCTGCTCCCATTCAGCTTGGTTGCATCCACATGGCCTGTTACTGGAACCAATAGGAGCGACGCTATCTACTGATAAAGAGAAGGTGAAACCCTGGCATGGCAGGTGGGCATGGCTCATTTATTCTGTACATACACTTCAGTCTACAGTCCTCATCCTGCATCTGTCCAGATGCCTGACCTCCGACTGACAGAAGACTTCACCATTCTGTCAGAGCTCAAACTGGCATTCAGTGGAAAGACAGCAACTGCATGCTATTGTTATGTTAGCAGCAATATACAAGGAACACAGTTAATGGAGAGCTGGTCGATGGATTCCGTCTTTATCGCTTCCAGACTGTGATGACATAATGAAAAAGATTTCAGATGTCTGTTTCAACTCATTTGACACAACTCCCTGTATGCCCTTTCTCTAGGCTTCCATCAGCTCAGAGCACCGCTGTCCGTGTTCGTCTCCGGATACCTGTCTGTCAGTGCCTTCGCTGTCTATTTCACCCTGTTCCCTGGGACACCAGCACCTCCTGTTCTTGTTCAATCAACCCCGTCAGCGCTTCTCTCCACAGAAACAGATTGTGGATGACGCTGTACAGGCCTCACAAGCAAGCACAATTATGATTTCGCCAAGTCGAGTCCAACCGACAACCCTAGAGAAAAGTCTCCTTCATCTCACTCAGCTGTGACTGCTCAGCTAGCTTTGGCCAACAGGCCAGTTAAGAAATCCTTGAGAAAGGACAGTGTGGATGTGTTTAAAAGCAAGGATGGTTTTATAAGACAACTAAAAGAATGTTATGCCACATGGAAGCCTCCCACCATAAGGTGTTTTTTTTTTCTCACTGACAGTGTGAAGCTGGTTGAAAAGGAGGTCCCATCATGCATCTCTTCCATTTTGCACACCTCAAGCCTGAGCCTTTCCCCTGCTGTCAGTGAGTTTCCTCACCACACCCCAACCTGCATCAGATTCCCATGGGTTTGCTCAAATACAGAACGTATACAGTAAAAATACATACATGCAGCATGGCTTAATTTTCATGGAATGCATTCTGTCCATTTCAGATTTTGCCCATGAACTACACTGATGTTTCATAAAGGTCAAATATAGGTGAGGTAGATAGTAGGACTTCGAAGAGGATATACAGTAGAGAGAATGAGAGAGACTGAGAGAGCAGGAGTCAGGGAGCCAGAGGAGAAGAGAAACAGAGAGAGAGAGAAATGGATGGAGAAGCACAGGAAGCAGAAAGATCACATTAGAGCTCTGGCACTACGAGTGATGTAATGCAGGGTCCTGTTTCTGTGCAGTGATGTCAGTGCTGAGTAATGCAGTGAAATGCCAGCACAACTGTACTAATGCACTGACATACCAGGACCACTGCAGTAATGCACTGAAATGCCAGCATTGCAGTAGTAGTAGTGGTGAAATTCCAGCACTACCATAATAATGCACTGAAATGGCAGCGAAACTAAAATAAACACACAAGACCTTCCATCTGTGCAAACCGTATGTGTGTTAATGAGCGCGCTCCACCCTCACACTGCGTCAGAGGGACGGGGCCGGTGCGTACGTGCCGAGCGGGTTTGAGGGTAAAGGGCGGGCGGCCGAGCCGCAGACAGCGGCGCATTGTTCTCCGGGCCACGCAGCCGTGACCAGACATAGCCCCGCCGCACGGCTAATGGAGGCCCTGACCTTTTCTCCAGCGAGCCGTTTCCTCTGCTCCGAGACACGAGGAGAAGAAAAGAAATGAGATTCCTCCCCAGGTCTCAATACCTTTCATTCAATACCCGCTCTCTTCCCAAATTGCGGGATCCCATAGCAAGGTATGCGGGGTGAAGAAGAAGAAGCGGGAGGGGTGGGTCAACATGGCAACCGGTGCTCACGCCCTAGTCAGGATGTGCCCTATCTCTGAGTGGCCAAACTCCATGCCTCCCCCCTCCCCACCAGCCTGGCCTCCCCATCCTCATACTCTCCAAACACTATATCAAACACCCCTCTCTAACCCCTCTCCCAGCACAGAGAACCCTCTCCAAGCCAAAACAACAGGCCTCTCTCCCTCTCTAATTCTCTCTCCCACTCCACTCCTGCCTCTTTCTTTTACTCACTCTCTCTCTTTCTCATTCCTTTGTGAGCGTGGACCTTAAAAGAGGTATAATACATGTCAGTATTTGGCAGACAACACAATCAAACACGCAGCATTACACAATGTATAAGATATTGCCGCTTTTAGATTGTGTGTTTCTTTTGAACACGCTGAGGAAAACACATGTGGAACTGAATGATATCTTTCACAAACAACACATGCACGGAAGGTGGCAATAACTGAGATAATAAAGATATTTTGACATGTTTGAAATACACTCCTTACATTTTGAATTTGATGTTTTCACATTTATTACATTTTCACAGAGAGACACTCACACAGAGGATGTGAGCATTGTGGAGACTTTGATGTTTTCCCAGGATGTCTCTATATGTGTTATCCAATGGTGTGACAGTATTAAGGAGCCACTATAGTCCCACACTGACATGAAAGATTGTGAGAATTCACTGTGATAAAATCCATGCTGACTCAAATAGACTTTTTTCTTATTCAAACATTTCCTATTAAAAAAAAAAAAAAAAAAACATCTGTGGTGCTTTACATTTCAAATATTCCTGCAGACAGGAGGAAAAGAGGTTGCTGGCTTGAATCCTTGGTGAGGAGCTGTTTTATCCTTGAGCATAGCGCCTGAACCCGGATCGCTGCATTAGGACGGTCGGCTATAAATCTGAGCGATGCGTAAAAATTTAAGCCCTGTCTGAACGAAGGTGACTGCTAAGCAATTCTCTAATACATCAGTATAAAATATAAAGAGGCTCCCTGGCCTGAAACAGTGCTTTTATTGCCCTCACCACTTCCTGCGGTGCGCACAACAGAGTACGGCCTCTCAGACTGCACTGCAGCTCTGTATTAACACTATTAACAGGGGCATTACTGTAAGGCACGGCCTCATGTTGGCATGCCCCTCGCTGCCTGCTAAGACAAGGCTATTATGACAGGGCGCTCTCCCACACACCTGGATGTTGTGACAAGAGCTGCAGGCGTTATTAAGGGCACTGCCCACCAGGGGGACCCCAGAGCTCTCTCACACTGTCTGCACATGACAAACAGCTGAGGCTGAGGGTGGAATGTCTGGGTGCACACCTGCAGCTCCAATGCCCCACGACTGTGTGTGTGTGTGTGTGTGTGTGTGTGTGTATGTGTGTGTGTGTGAATATGAGTATGGGTTTGCATGTGAGTGTGTATACTTGTATGCTTGTGTGTATGTGTGTTTGTATGTGTGTAGCTGTATAAATGGATAACATTTAAAGACTGTAACCTAATTTACTTTGCTCTGGATAACAGTGTGTGCTAAATGACAAAAAAAGTAATGTAATGTTATTTAAGCTTTTCCTTACCTGCAGGAGCCCATGAACAGACAGACAGCCAGACACACACACACCCACACACACAAAATGGCTTCAATGGCTCCATCTTCCACACACGCCGCAGCCATGACTCTGTCCTATTTTCCCCAACCCTCATGATATGGGCCCTGCCAAAGGCACATAACTGTGGAGGAGAATGAGGCTGACCTCTGTGAGTCTGAAAGGGTCAGTCAGACATTAAGGGTCAGTGAACCCCTCTGCCGCTGAGAGCTCTGTTCCATCGCGCCACTGTTCCTGTCACCAGCCTGTCATTTTCACCCTCAGAATAGAGCCAAAAACCACAAGGTGTATCTGTCAAATAATCACACCACCATTACTGTTTTTCTTCCTCTGTTTTTTTTTTCTGAGGGAGAGGAAATGGAATAATCCTGTTTTTTTTTTTTTTTTTCTTCTTTTCCTCTCCATGGCCGGGACAGTCTGAGGCAATTATGTTACACTTTCTCTCGCGTCTGGAGTCAAGAGCTGCAATCCTTACCATCGCCCCTTTTTGTCAACCTCTCAGTGATGTTAAAATCAAAATTTCCTCTCCAGTTTCTCCGGGAGCAAGCACAGACACTTCCGAGTACGTCTGGTGATCGTCAATGAATGATACCGTCTGCTCCACGGACCGACTCCATTGTTCTATTGTTCAAAGCGCCTCTGTTTAAATTACAAAGCTGTTCAACACGCGTGGACCAGTATTGATCCCCCTCCCTTACAGAAACGTGGGAAAATTCGCCTTAACAAATAGGACGAAGCTAAAGTACAATCCATCGATGCGGTACATACTAACAGCACTGGGGCTCATCCGCTTGCTATACAGTTAGGCCACAAGGGTCTTGAGTGGGAGCTGGGTCAATAAACCCTCGCTACTGGCACCTCAGATAAAACTCTCGACTTATTGACATGCCAGCGCTGTGCGTGAACCCTGGAGCGAGGCCGGTCCTCCGTGGGGTGGAAAGGGGGAGGGCGCTCACTTTATCATGAGAGGACACCTCTCTGTGGCAGCGCAGTGTTAAAAAACGGTAGAATGCGCAGCGGAATGTTCCGGAGCAGAGGGACTCCAAGTTCCTCCCTGTGAGGATGCCACGTCTGAGCATGTGCGGTGGAGAGAAGCAAAGAGGGCCAAAGCCTTTTTCGGGGGGTTTCTCCCCGCACCTCTGAGCTCCATCTTTACTCAGCCCGGAGGACGGCTATGGAGGGAGGGCAGCGGGTTCTTCTGCGTTTCGACACCATTCCACCCCCCCTTGGAGAGCCCCCCCCCCAATCCCAGCCCGTGGCTGAATCCAGCACAACAAAGATTAGACCCTCTCTCTCTCTGCGGGTTAGGCGATAAGCACGGCGATCGAGGTTACTCCACAAACACAGCAGCCAGGTTCCTAGAGTCCCGGACGAGGGCGGGAACCAGAGGGTAAGAGGGTGAGACGCGCCGGGTCATGGGGTTGAAGCCCCCCGGCTGCTCCGACCGAGATCGTTAGGTCTAATTGGTGAGAGAGGGCCGGCAGTCATGGCTGAACCTGAGGGGGTCAGGCCGGCAGAATGACCACAGAGAGGCTGGAGACAGTTCCTCATTAGAGTCCATCATAGACCGGACACATCCTGCAAGCACTTCTCTTTACACTGAGTGGCCCACTCATGAAAAATATAAAAATAAAGCCACACCAGCACATGTGGATAGCAGCTGGTAAATTCCTTAAATGTGAGTTGAGATGGCATTTCTTGGAACATGATTCAATCAAACTCATCTATATTTTCAGTGATTGGCTTCTCTGGACTGAATGATCCAGCCTAGTCTGGATTTGTGGGATCTTTCTATCAGAATCTTTCTATCAAACTAAAAGGGGACTGTGATACATCATGATGCCTGCCCACAGAGCAATGAAAAAAGCAGGTACTAAACTAACCAGTGTAATATGAAACCCTTCATTTATATATCCTGACACTGATTTGCATATACTTAAGCAGTACTGCCAACTGTGTTTGCACGCTCATTATGATCGCCCCCTAGTGACCGGTCTGCATTACCGCCAGGACTTATGCAAAATCAGAAAATTGTCTCCACGGCAGACAGAGCAGGCAGCCAGGAGAAACGCATCATCATTTTAATCACACGTGTCTCTGACAGGACTGACAGCAAATCAAATCGCTTTATTCATCTCTTTTAAATTAAAACCGTGCGATTTCTCCGGCTTTAATTACACACCTCAGGACCAAAGGAGCACATTTCACCAGCGGCTGCGTTCATTTCCAGTCCATATATCGCTCCCCGTATCGCTGGGAATCATCATATTTATCCATCCTGAAACTTATGCCCTTATTCCAGTCATTCAAAAAAAAAACCTCCGTATATCACCAAATTCCAGACATCCTCAAAGAAGCAAACATCAGACCTCATATGCTATACATTGACAACTGTGTTCCTGCCTCAAGACACTCCAGCAACAAAGTCCTTCACTCCTCAACAGCTTAAACAAAGGACAAGCAGAACGAAAGCCCCACACCTGCTTCATATTGGTTACAACAAGGAACTGTTTCAGATCTTAAAAGATTCCAGGTTTTGATGTTGTTCAGTGGGTGCTGGCAAGTCGTACATCAAGAGTATTTCTGTTCTACATGGTTAAGGAAGACGATATACATGCATGTATCTTTTTTCAACTGGTGAGAGCTTAAACTACCATCCTTGCCTTTTTGTACCACTGCACAGTCCATCATGTGAGTTAGCTCCTCCTAATAAAGCTGGCCTTGAATCCACATGTGAATCCACAGTCCAGGGTGTGTCCTACCTTCTCATAGTAAAATAGCTCACAGTACAGGATCTGTCCTACCTTCTCATAGTAAAATAGCTCACAGTACAGTATCTGTCCTACCTTCTCGTAATAACGTAGCTCATAGTCTCATGTGTGTCCTACCTTCTCATAGTAACGTAGCTCATAGTCCAGGATGATGCCGTTGGGCTGCTCCGGCTGGGGCCATGACAGCGTGATGGTTTTCATAGTGGAGCTGACCTGGTGCATGATGGGTACCATGGAGGGAGCTGGGCACAGACAAGGAAGAAGAACAGAGTAAGAACAGAACAGAACGAACACGTGATTGCCCACGAGTGGAAAACTGCTGTTCACCAAAACGAGTCCAGCATAATGACATTGAGTTGAAACATCCGAGAGCACAGACATTATGAAAGTCTTTAGAATACATCCATAAAAAAACCACCCAGCGACAACTAAAGAGGTAAAAAAAAATAAGGGAAAAAGGTCTATGCAAAGTTAAATTTACATGAAGGAGGTTAAGTGCAGAGTTAGTGGTTAAGTGGAGATCACACAGTAGAGGTCAATGATTTAATCAAAACTTTAACGCCGCTGTGTTTGTCTGAATAGCAAAGCAGGTGACATTAGCTCTCCTAATGCAGGGGAGAGCAAGAGAACACTTCACAGCGATATGTGAGATGCTGTTTTACAAATCATTTCTTTTTAATACATTTGACTCATTTGCATCCGTGCGATGGCTTTAGTTAGCTACGATAGCGCATGTGATTCTAGTCCCTGCCTGACAGGGAGTGGCACAGCGGAACGGGCACACGCCCATGGTCCAATCGTCCCCAGGGTGTCCCGGAGACGGGCACCCTTCAGCCGGGGACACGTCACCTCGCGGGGCGTGTCACCGGGCGTCCTGCACGGGTTTGTTGTTTCCAGCAGCGGCCGGAATGGCGGGGAGATGCCGTGGCGCGCTCTCTCTCCCGGGGAGAGACGGCCTTCTGTTCCCCGCTCTCTCTGACTGCTTCACGCTCTGCCGGCCGCCTTTGAGCTGCGTTATCAATTGCAGGGGCCGCAGTCCTACGGAGGAGTTTAAATTGCTTTTGCCTGAGCTTTCCTGTCAAAGCGCGAAGCAGCAGAATAGTCGCCCGGCGACCTTCTGGTAAGCCGTTTCGTATCGGTCTGCTCTTACTCAGGGAAGTCCGCATGTGCGTCTATTTGTGACTGTGTGTGTGTGTGGCTGGAATATCTGATTTAAAGCAAACACTATCATTTAGCAGACACTCTTATCCAGAAAAACTTACAAAGGTTACAATTTTTACATCATCCATTTATATATAGTATATTTATATTTACTGAGGCAATTCTGGTTTAAGTACCTTGCCCAAGGGTACAGCAGCAGTGCCCCGGGGGAATCGAACCAGCAACCTTTCAGTTATGAGCCCTGCTCCTTACCACTACGCTACACTGCCACCCCATGTATGCAAGCATCAAACATTGGAGCAATGACAAGGCAACTTCTTGCCTTGCGGTCAGACTGTTTTCCCACCGTCCCCTCTGCTGGGAGTGTGGGTGTGTAGGTGTGAGAGCCACTGGGAGGGGCCGAGGTTGGTACAAGCCGGCTCGGTGCAGGAGCGCTCCCGGTCGCTGAGGACCCTCTGCCGTGACAGTGATTGGTGGAGGCAACACCCCCAAACCTCTGTTCTACTTTTATCTGCCCTCTCTTGCTGCTGTTTGGCTCAACATTAATCAAAGTCAAGCTGTCCAGCACATTCGCTTTTGTATTTTACCAATTTCTCATCGTGGCTCGTGGTGTCAGTCTGTCAGAGGGCCTCTCTCGCTCTCCTGCTGGAAACAGATCTCTTCCTGTTTGCTTCTATTCACACGGGCTGCTGCATACAGCCTGCTGAATGAATCTCCTTTCAAGGGTGTGTGCTTTAGACTGACTCAGCCCTCCAGGTAATATAAATCTATACGTCACACAACATTTTCAGTGACGATTACTGTATCATTTTATACATAAGTGTATTTTTCTTCATACATACGAATGAATCACCTTGGTAGGGTCAGGTTTCTCATTTTTGATTAGCCGACAGCTTCATATCTTAAATCCAGGCCGGGAGGCATATGCAGTTAAACGTTATGAGGATTATGAAATATCAGGCAAATGTACTTTCGGTTCCCGCTAAAAGGCAGCAGTTAAACCCATATAACAATGAGGGTTTTTTTTCCCACAATGAATGACCTACTGCTCTGTGGTTATGTATAATGCACCGGCCGTGTCTGCTCTCTAACCGGCCCCTCTCTCTGTGGCTGTGCCCCCCGCGGATCAGGATGCTGCCGGATGGGAGACTGACAGGCTTTTAAATGGCCGGCGACAGTGTGCAGGGGAGGAAGTGGCAGGGATGTTGTTTACATTAGTTACACACGACTGCACTAATGCACTGCTAACATCACTCTGCACTGCACTGACACAGGATGGTGCCGACACTCCCACAAATACATACTCACACACACACACACAGTCTCACACACACACACACACACACACACACACACACACACACACACACACACTCACTCACAGAGCCAGAGGAGTATCATTAAACCACTTGCAGCAACATTTCAGAGGGCTTGATGCATGAACCTGTTTATGACCATAGCTATCTTGGGTGTGACTAGTCTGCCATGGAGAGACCTATTAACAAGCCGGGTCTCTACTTCACATCTTAAACCCCCATTTCACTCACGCTGGCCTCCATTCTGTCTGTGCAGCAGTAAAGGGACGTGACCTAATGTCCATCCAACACCAGCAAACACAGGAGGAGGAAATTAACCCAGTCACAGGTACAAATGTTCTCTGGAGACAGTCATGAACACCTCAGAAATCTTAGTCCAAGCCTGATCTGTTCATATGGTCATAGGTAAACCTGCAAGGGAACATTACCAACAAGCCATCTCTACAGTTCCAACAACCACAGAGAGCCACAGGGTCCCATTTTATGACACGCCTCACCATGGGATTCTACATCAACCTTTCAACAGTGTGTGTGACATAGCGGTTATAGCAGTGGATGTTCCTTCATGCAATGTTCTATGCTCAAGCTGAATTCCTCCAGTGAAAATGTCCCATTCAATCAATGTATTCTTGGATGGGTATGACTGTGATCCATCTTTTACATAAATACATCAGTTTTACATAAGTACATCTTATAAGTACATATCTTTTACATCAGTTTTACATAAGTACATACTGTACAACACTGATGATATTTGACCACGATTTCTACAGAAAAGACAAATATGTGATACATCTGTTATATTTCAAAACCATTCCCTGATTACACCCGGGCCAGTAACTTCCCATTATGGTCTACATAACACTACTTTGATGTGTTTTGGCAAACCTGACTCACTGCATTCCTAGAGCTGTGCGATTCCCATTGGCTGCTGAAGGCTCCCAGTGTGCCTCACTGGCCAAGCACAATAATCCATTAAACACGTCAGTCATGGGTCACATGGCCACAATGCTGTGGCCCGTTCCCAGGGGCATGTGGCCATAGCACACTCCTAATTAGGCCCTGCCTGCACTGAGAGGAAGGCTGGAGTGTAAAGATCACATTCGAGAGAACTCTTTGGAGCCGTTTTACCAGCTAAATTATTTATTTCTCCTGCGCTTTACATATTCTTAGTGATTAACCACCTCTTTTCCATTAGTGGAGACCTCTAAAGGACTGATCCAGCACACACATACATTAATGGCTTCCCCCAAGACAAAACATTACAAGGAACTTCTCTAGATCCCACAAGCATGTCATCTGACTCTGCTTTAATGCCGTCAAATTACTGTGTGAACTTAAATCACAAAAAGTTTCAGTATTACGCCATAATACTGATTTCTTGAAAGCAGGTTTCAGGCAGCTGTCTTTTCTTTCATCTTCTTTCTTCCTTGTTTTAAGGCACTCATTTCTATGACAATTCTGCCTTCTTCAGCACTGACTCCCTCTGTTTCAGTGGTGACTCCTTCTTCTTCAGCGCTGACTCCCTCTGTTTCAGTCTTGACTCCCTCTTCTTCAATGCCGACTCCCTCTGTTTCAGTGGTGACTCCCACTTCTTCAGCACTGACTCCCTCTGTTTCAGTCTTGACCCCCTCTTCTTCAATGCTGACTCCCTCTGTTTCAGAGGTGACTCCCTCTTCTTCAGCACTGACTCCTGTTTTAGTCTTGACTCCTTTCTCAGCAGCAGCTTGTTTTAAATGCTGACTCCCTCTTTCTCAACGGTAACTTGTTTATAAGATTGTATGGCTGTAGATACAAATGCAATGGAGGTGCTTGGGAGCACTGGCTATTCTCTTGTGAAGTAAGAGGTTCTTCATGTTACCTCCAGCTGTCTGATTTGTTTTTCTTCTGTTTCCAGTGGCTGTTTACACCTTTTATGAGAAAAACAGCCTGAACAAACTCTAGAGCCCAGCTTGATAGGATAAAAAGTTGACTACAGCAGACTTTTGCAAAGAAGCAGACTATGATACAAATGTGACAAATAAAAACTGCATGTTTCACAGCAAGTTTTAAAGATGGATCTTTTAAATCCTCGGAAAACATATTTTAAGAACGTGGGTAGCAATGCACCGTCGCGATTATTGTACCGGACCTGTCACCATTAGCTTGCATGTTCAAAACCCACACGGGACACCAGCTGTTACTTGGCTGTGGTAATTAATCTGAATTGCTTGAGTAAACATCCAACTTTACAAATGCATACCATGTACTTCATACATCACCCTGAGAAAAAAATGCATGTGCAAAGCAAATGAAAAGCCTAAGGTAAATGAACATCTGGTACCTGTTTACAGTGAGTACGAAACTGCGAAACATAAATGTAACACAATACATGCTGGTACACACAAACCCCGAAGAGGGTGATTTTCTTGCTTCAGTCTGGTTTGTTTCTGTTGCCTTCATGATAAAGTAAAGCCAGGATGAATCTTCTGAGTGCTTCCCTGCAATATGTGGATTTAATGCAGTACACATTCCCCCAAAGCAGAAGTTCGTATTACTGTGAACTGTCAAGCTTTGATGATTATTGGACAGTGAGGAGGGGTGGGGGGAGGTGGGGGAGGCAATGTGTTGCCGTTGCTGCAGAAACGTGTGGCTGGTGATGACACGCAAGAAGGAGGAAGGGGAGAAACAGGCGGTGCTCCATCACTGACAGAGGCCTTTCAGCTCAGTGACTCAGTGGGTGGACAGAGGCTAGGTATTGGTCCATGTCAGCGACACGGGCTCTTCAACACTCACACTCAGCCCCAACTCTGTGACACGTCCTTCCTCACTAACTCCTTTTGACTGGTGAAACGCACCACGGTCCTCGGGAGCTGGCAGACTTTCTCCGTTGCTGTTTATTGAGCTTTGGCACTGCTGCGAGTTTACTTGGGAATGCCAGCTCCGAGAAGCTTGGCACAAATCATGCTTTATTTAGGCTCATTTAAGAGAGCCTTTCTACCGAATGTCTATACCAGACCTTCTGTTTGCTTCCAACCTCTTGTTTCAAATCTTTTTTTTTTATTATTAGTATTATTATTTCTGCATGTGTTTGTTACACTTCCAGCAGCCAGTGGCCATTTAACTAACTCCTGTACCACACGCACATTGATTTTTTTTCCCTCAGTCTGAATTGAATCAGAACACCATCCTACAGCAAAATTGGGTCAATATTATGGACTAGAGACTTAAATGTATTATATGCCAGGTAATATGTAACGCTAAAAGTCCCACAATTCACTGAGATTGACGCATCCTTAAGAATCCACTAAAAAAGCTGTTTACCGATGGCACAGTAAATACTCAGTGAGCACAGAAAACTTCACCTGGCCTTCAGGGTCAGTGACAAACAAGAGAGAATAACCAACAAAGACATCAATTAAACCATCACCTAAGAGCCAGAACATAGAATCTGTACTAATTCACTCCAAGTTTGGGTGTTGGACAGATACATAGACAGTTATTGATATAAGTAGAATTTAGGGGCTTAAACTTTAGATGTTAGACAAACTTTTTCATAAACTCTTTTCCTGTTAGGGAATATGTTTTCCCCTTGCCCTCTAAAGGGATAAAAGTCCCATCCTCACAACTCCCTCCACAGTATGAAAACTTGTCCCTGCCTCTGGGATGACAACAGCTCATTATGAGCCAGACCCATTAACAACAGATGACGGCATCAACCTTCCTCTCGTCTGTCAAGCACACCACCTATCCTGTCAGATGGGACAGACTGGGATATGAGCTGCCTCTGATAATTCACCACCGATCACTCCTACCCACCCAATGTCAAGCCGGGTAGCCAAGTCTCAGAAGAGAATCCCCTTTTTTTGTAAACCGTGATGTCAATAATTTTTAAACTCCCCATTAACCAGGTGAGACTATAGCCCGTGTTATGACTTAAATACCTTCACCAGTGAAATTCTACCATATATGATTACCTACATGGTCTACATGTATATATGATGTATAATTTTGTGGGTGAAGAGATACTGAACAGCAGAACTGTTCGCAAAGCTACAGTGCAACATTTGATTGCTCGCACTGGTTTCCACTCAGCTGGCATTTCTATTTACCTTTGCTGAAGGCCAGCTGGAGCTCAAATTGCTGTGTATTGAGTTGTTTTGCCAGATGAATATGCTGCGATGTCTGGGCAGGCTGTGACTCACACTTGAGTAGAGAAAGCCTTGTGCTGAGTAGAATCTCTGTGAGAGAACAGAGTGCCCCAGGTTTAATCTCTGCAACCTGTAGGCCTTTCACCTGAACCTGGGTTAAACGGGAGAGTACTGGCCTCGCTGTATGGGGTGCTCTCCCCTGCCCTTGAAATAAACAATGTGTTACTTCACAGTAATGTAAAGCTGCACCTTACTTTTTATATGGGCTAAACGTCACTTTGACATAGGAATGTTGATGCACAACAGCTGCATTTTTTCTTAGTGGCCAGATAAATGCTGTATACTCTGTTTCATGGACATACAGGACATATTTTACATGCCATTTCTTATTTCTGCTGAGAATAAATGCTACTACTGAAAAATTGGACATTTATATCTCAGCGGGTACAGAGGATATGTGGTATCCACTGTGCTGGCTATAGAAAATGGATCAGACAATATTTCATTTTGTTATTTTGACAAAACTGACAATTGAGAATTGTTCTTTTTTGTGCTTCATTTAAAGTACTGTATATACGGTTTAAATACAATGCAGTGTATTGCTGATCGACTTTAAATGGAAAATAAGCAAGAAACATACAACGTAATCAAGACTCATTTGTGCTCCCTGGAGGAAAACTCAGCCTGGCACGACTTAAATATCAGCACTCCTAAAAATGTTCCCTTCTGGAGGCTAAGAGACAAAGATCAGCAAATAAACCTCTTTTTTGTTTGTTTTCAAAGGGCCTACGAAGCTTAAACATTAAAAAAGGTCTACAAAGTGTTCCGAAACGGGGCAGAAGTTTTTGCCGGTGGAGCCGCTGATCATAACACAACATGTCTCCTTTTGAACTTTTGTTTTTGATCGAAGTAACAAAATCTCCCGCGCTCTCAATTATACAAAATCTGGCTTTCATTTAAAAGAAACGGAGGAACAAAGCGGGCCGCTCGCTAGCTGACTGTGAACTTTCAGAAACTCTCATGCTTTGAAAGTTCTGACACTGAAACGCTAACAGCATTCTGTTTTAAATGTGAACTTTGCACCGGAGTGGAGAGGAGGGGATTGGCCAGCAGCAGCGAGTGGGCGGGCCCAATGATAAGGAGAGAGAGTGATGTTTGGACACTGACAAGTGGGCAGCAGCACTGATGAACAGAGAGAACGTGGACTGAACACTGGCAATGAGTGGATGACGGCACTGATGAAGACTGATTGGGAGTGTTGCTAGCCTGGTCTGACACTGTTGCTTATTCAGCTTGAATGCATTCACTTATGTTCTATTGTGCTGGAAGTCGAGAGAGAGTCTGCAAAAGAGAGTCTGCAAAAGAGAGAGTCTGCAAAATGATGGTGGAATGAACTTCCACACTTCATCCGTCTCATGTCTCAAAACTGTTTTCTACTAAAAATAATTTTTAAAAAGTAATCTAATGGTTTAACGTACTCGTTAGCTCTACCAGCTAGCTTGTACCTTGTCTGACCAACCACTGAAACCTGGTCATGCTGCGTTTCTAATATTGTTGACTCCCTATGGTTCTTTTGCTTGTGTTATACTCTGCCTCACTTGTAAGTCGCTTTGGATAAAAGCGTCTGCCAAATGAATAAATGTAAATGTAATGTAATGAGGAAAGAGAGAAAGGGACTGGACACTCACCAGCCTGGTTGGTGGCGATGTCGATGGACACGTGCTGGGCCGGGTAGGGGCTCTTGTTGCTGACGCCGTTGACGGCCTGGATCTCGAAGGTGTAGTGGGTGTGGGCCCACAGGTTGCTGATGAAGACGCGGGTCTCGGTGAGGCCCAGCTGGCGCGGGACGAACTCCACGTTGTCGTCGCAGGGCGAGCAGGACCGGCGGTCGGCACGGCACTTCTTGCAGATGATGTTGTAGACGACGTCGTCGCGGCCGCCAGTCTCGCGCGGCGGGTGCCACTCCAGGATCACCGAGGTCTCGTTCACGATGGAGAGGACATTGCGCGGGGCGGAGGGGACGCCTGCGTGCGCAGGGACAGGCAGAGGGAAGCAGGCAGTCAGTTTAACTCACCATCAGCAACACCTTCATTGACTGAGTCAATGAACTCATCCCTGAGGCTCAATCATAAGTCATTCCACTAAAAGACTTTTTGAGGCCCATGGATGTTACACCCCCCCAGCATCACTCACGTTCTCATTGTCAGTATGCCTGTTGGTGCTTAGAACAGTGATATGACACTGCACTCTTGGTTTTATCCCCATGACTGCTGATGTAAGACCCCCCTTAGAGAGGACATGCTCAGAATGACCTTAGGAGAGACTGTGAGTGACAAACTTCATACAAGATCACCCAATCACAGCCCAGTGATTGTCATCTCACCACCCTGTTAGAGATCTAAACCTTAACTTTGAAGATGCCTCCTCTTGATTTGTCTAGTAAATGTGTAAATTTCAGCAAAAATGCACTTGCCCCAGCCTTGGTTTAAGTCACACACTCCCAGTCCCATACAGAGTCATTTTTGGCCTTGTCTTCATGCTCCCAGACATCATATATAAGTGATGAATGGGTTTTCGGAGACAAAGAAAAACTAATAAAAAATCATTTCACCAATCTGTGTTTGTTTTAGACTCTTTTTTCCCGTGACAAGCAGTCTGTGTTTCTCAAGATTCGAGCTGCGCATTGTTCAGATATGTTAAAAACAACTTCCCCGAGCCTGCATGCTTCCGGCAGAATGCGGCACTCAAGGTTCTCAGCTGAGGTGGCGATGACAAGGTGTTCCCTAAGCGGAGGGCGGGGGCAGTCATCGGCCTCAGAGCCAGCACAATTAATCATTGTTCCGCAGAGCCAAACGAACTGTTGATGGAGCGCGGGCACAATGGCGGCCGACGCAAGGATAAGCCAACGCTACTGAAGGAAGGAGCGTGGGGAGATGGAGGAATGCTGCTCTGAGCTGCGACCTCGTCCGCCGCGCATGTGCCGGTCAGCATAGGGACGCCTCCTACACACTCAGAACCAGTCAGAGGCGGGCCGAGAAATTACAACTGCCATGACCGATGCTTGAGGGCCCAAACACAACAAAACCCAAGTAATGATGTACTTTCCGCTCTGTGTCTGGTCTTGACAGAAATCTCTGAGATACTGAGCACAATTGCCTCTGTAACACGTTCTATGAAGGATGTCATAAGGGTCTTACCATGCTATTTTTACTTGGGCTGTTTTGCTCAAAATTTGATTTACAATATCATTACGCACTACAATGCAGCACTGAATGAACACTACAGCACCACACAACACTGCACATAGTATATCACTGCTGCACAGAACAATACAGCCTCAGGCAGCACTGTGTATAGTACACTACTGCTGCACGGCTCACTACAGCGCACATAGCACAGTTCTCCTTGATTAATAGGCAACAGTGCGAAGGACTCTCCCTCGTCCCAGTGCAGCAGGAAATAGGTCAGAGGAGCCGAGATTAAAGAGGCGCAGCCGAGCACGGCGCGCTGACACACTAAACCATCTCTCGCAGGAGGAGCGAGAGCGCGGGCTACACATGCACGCACGAGACATATATATATGTGTGTGCGTGTGTGTGCGTGTGTAGCGCATAATGGATGATTACCGGGTGTGAAAACTGGGGCCGGAAACATCGCTCGCGAGGTAAAACTGTGACAGAAATGTGGCTGTGCGCGACCGGGAGTCTCGGCCCCGGCGCAGGGAAAAACATGACTGAAGCAGCAGCGGCGGCCTGAGAAATCAGATGTGACTGCCACTTAACGAGTGATTTGCAGGCTATTACGCGCTGCCCTCGGCTGTTTTAATTTGCGATTGGATTTAATTTGTCGAGAGCGTTACCCGCTGCCTTCTCCTCTGGCATTAATTTAGCCGGAGAAGTCAGAGTTGATTTTGTTTACAAGTTGCCCCGCATCGGTTACACAGCCACATCATTATCGACGGAGGATTTCCGACGACAGATGTCTGCTTTTTCACCCCCCCCATTCTAAAGCAATGCAAACCAGCTGCGATATAGCGGCGGCGGAACGACGAATCATCACCTCGGCAACATCGGTAATCTCTTTCCCGTTGCCTTTGTAGCGGGCTAATCTTTTCACCGTTGTCACCTCGATGATGAAGTAGCGGCGAGCCCCGTAGCCTTTCGGTGGGTTCAGCGCGTGCGAGAAAGACGCAGGAGCGGGACTCGGCGCCTGAAGCGCACTCGGGCACGCAGCCAAACGGTAACGCCGCCGCTTCCTCTCCCCAGCTGAGGCACGGAGAGCACTTTCGTCCCAGTATAAACAATCAAGACACCGCTCGTTCGCTCACCCTCCAGCTAAACCCCTCGTGTCACCTTTTTTTCCCTGTTTGTTTTATGATGTAGAATAGTCCCGCAGGGCTCTAAATAAGCACCCACAGATCTGTAACGGAGATTTGAGCGTTCATGCAGAGAGTCTCCTCTCAAAAATCTTGCTTTGTTTAAAATGCTATACTCTCTCGGGGTATGGGCCTGCTGTGGAAGTCTAGGCTTAGGCGAGCATTTGTGTCTCTGACAATATGCGTCACCCAGCCTCACAGAAATCTCTCTCTCTCTCTCTCTCTCTCTCTCTCTCTCTCTCTCTCTCTCTCTCTCTCTCTCTCTCTCTCTCTCTCTCTCTCTCTCTCTCTCTCTCTCTCTCTCTCACACACACACACCTCTTAAAGGCCGGAACAATCTTAACTAAACAGAAGCGCACTTCTTTCAGAAAACTCGGTCTTTATCATGAGATATCCCATTTATATGAGCCAGTTAAAAGAACAATAAAATTCCCATCTTCCCATCCCTAATCTCTCATCCGCCATTCAACTGTGCTTAATCCATCAGGAACCGCGACACCGTGACAGGCCGCGGCGCTCGGCGCTTCGGTCCGGGGCACTCCCTTACAACCACCCCGGCGGGGCCAGTCGACTAATGAGCTAACGAGCTAACGAGCTACGACGCGATGCTGTCCCCGGGCCGCGGCGGAAGCGCGGTCAGCTGAAGCGAGAGGGAACGGGGCTCACGCGCAGCGGGCTGCCAGGGCTGGCGGGCGGCGCGGGGCGGGGGGATTAGGCCGGGGGAAGGCAATTACACTGGCTTAGGTTCGCTTTACAAGCGCTTTCCAGCCAAACCGCGCTCCCCTCGGCGCTCTGATCCGAGGAGGCTTGGACCGCGATCAGAACTCATGACAGCGCGCGACATAAACTTGAGAAGAAATCCCGCCCGCCGGAATCGTCACGTGACCCCCGGACCTTGGCAAAAATGATTTTTTTTTTCACTCATGCTGTGAGGGGATTTTTCACAAAACATGACATGCTTTAAATCATTTTCCTGCTCTGTGTCATTTCCCTGCTTTCTTATTCTCCCAGAAGGTTTAAGGAAATCATGGGCCACCTGCTCTCCTTACAGTACACACATTACAGTTTAATGTAGACAATAAGGTCCTTTTTGTCTAGCTATAACAACTCAGAAAAGAAAAAAAACACACACTTTCTGTTATAAGTCTGGTAAATGGACAGGTCTGGAAACATGTATATTTTACACTGCCTCCTTTCCTCAGAGGCTATCTGTAATATTCCAGACAGTAAGGCTTCATGTAATATATATTGGGGTTGCTGAGGGAGGGGCCCCACCCTGCTGAGGAGACAGAAGTTGGTCTGGCACTCAGTGTAGTCATGATAAGACATCTGAAGAAGGGGGGTCAACCACCCCCACAGGCACAATCAGAAGCACCAACCCCATAACCCATCAGACTCTTTTAGAGCGTCTCCGAGAGGCATGGGGAGAGCACACAGCCGCCTGATGAAACAAGCCACTTTGAAAATGTCTGGGGGACTGGGGGGGTGCGGACTTCAACCATCTTCGAACCAATTACTCCGACACTCCCAAGCATGCATGTTGTTATTGGGGAGGGAGGACACCCATTAAAAGGCTGTGAATGTTTCCTGAGAGATCTCCTGGAGAGTAAACCATCTCTGTGGCACTCTCCTTGTTCCCTGTAATGTACTCTCTATCAGTGGGGATGGAGGGATCACTTCTGGCTCCATTAAGTGGCTGGTTTTTCATAAAAAGTAAGACAATACATTAGCACTTTCTGCTGCCAAAACTGGCATTTTCTACTGCGATGACCCAAATAACAATGACAAGCACCTGGCTAGGTCCCAGAGTCAGGGCAACTACAATACACATTGTCCTTAATTCTGAGGAGCCAATTTAAAGCAAGTAACAAAAATGATATGTATGAACCCCAAAAATATAACATTTTGGTAATTTTTTGAAACAGTCAAAACACAGTGCATAGATGCTAGACCGAATCTGGCAGCTAATCCCACAACTGGTACCATACCTACACAATCATAATTAGTGGAGTCACTCCAACCATTTAACCTACTTCACATGACTTAACTAATTATAATTACCAATGCTACAACTACTATTCATGTTATGATAATTACTATCTTCTAAAACTGAAGCTATCATCAATACTAGTGTAACCATTGGTAACACTACAACTGCATATGCTACCACACCACCCACAACTACCTTACTATCCCTGGTACAACAATCACTGCTGTTGATACCACTATACCACTATTATAACAAAAGCTGAGGTCACTAAACTTACTACAATTACCAACGTGACTGCTGGTATAGCTACTACTTCTCTAACTATGACTGCTTCCGCTGATACTACTGCAGCTACTGTACTAGGAATACCACTACTTCTGCTACTACAACTATTATGATAGCCAGTTATTACAGCAACTACAGCTGGTACTATAGCTCTTAGAATGGCTGCCTTTAAACTACAGTTACCAAAATCAATAAAAGAGTACCTCCTGCAGGGCTCTGTTCTGGACTCTGGCATGGTAATAATTTCCCTCAGGCCAAACGCCCCCCAACCCCATCCCACATCCCACAATGAGACCATTGTATCAACCTGATCCGGGGATCAGCAGCAGGCTGGCGGGGTTCACACAGCACCCCCCCCATCCTTAAAATCTAAAACCACTGATTCAGACAGAGGGGGAGAGAGAGAGAGCACCTTCATCCAGTTAATCTTGTTAGGCGAGGAGTATGTAGCATAAAGGTATAGACGGACCCCCGCTGTCTCTGGTCCCCTGTAGGGCTGCCATGCCTGTCAGGCACCCAAAGCCATGCAGTATAATGGGGATCATGACTCTAAGTGGAGCCTTGGACTGAGAGCCATGTCTTTGCCTCTTACTGGGAACGCCTCTCTCTGCAACCAATCAGAGCTGGACCAGGGGGGCAGCACATAGTCATTTTCCTCTGGACAAGGAAATTGTCAGCTGTATAATGATTCGGGCAGAAGGGTGGAAAAGGAGCAAGTGCACCCATGGGATCCTGGGAGGTATTCTACACTCACCCCCTGAGATACTTTAACCCGGTTTCTAGTAATGGACAGCAGAATATGTCGGATGTGAGACTCCTTAGAGTCAGAGGACCCTTACCCATACAAGTGTGCCTGCCCAGCAAACAAAGGGTGAAATGACTCTCCAGTTGAGGTTCACTGGAAGTGAGATTGTCCCCATTCATAAAATTGTGGCTGCACTGTGGCGGTTATTCGTGAATGGGGAGCGTCTCTCTCTTTCCGGGTGACCCACATATTTGCGCTCCACTTTTCCAGCCCTCCCAGGAGTCGGTGGTATGTGGAGCAGGGACAGATGGAGAGAATCGAAAAGGGCCACCAGAGATTACCGGAAACCCTCGCTCGAGCCCTATTTCCTCTGCTACCTACTCGCACATCCTGCCAGACAGCAGGATAAAGGGGCATGTGTTTGTGGCAGATGACCGAGGTCAGTGTTCCCCACTATGCGTTTGGATACAGTCTCCACAACACAATGCTTTTACTCACAGATACCAATTATCTACCAGATTTGCTGAAAAAAAACAAGTAGAGTTCTCCATTGCATGATCTTCAAATGTTGCATATCACCGCAGTTCCCCGGTCAGAATCCTACAGGAGTGCAGACTGGCTACTATTTTAATGTTTGGCACTGTGAACTGAGTTGTTCTATTTGGTTTATGTTTGAGAGAAGGTAACAGTACACACAGTGCTGGCTTTCTATGTGTGCTGTCTCTTAAACTAAAGAAGGCAGTAGTGTTACAGCACACTCAGTGTTGCCTTTGTAATGCATGTTATCTTGTTAACTAAAGAGGGTGGTGATGTTACAGCACACTCAGTGTTGGCTTTCTAAGGCATGGTATCTCTTAAACTGAAGAGGGCGATGACAGTAGTACAGCACACTCACTAGTGCAGGGGGCTTCAGGCTGGTCCATGTCGCCGCGGTAGTAGCCGTTGCGGCAGACGCAGATGCTGGCAGACTCAGACGTGGACCTGCTGTTCGGGGGGCACTGCATGCAGAGTCCTGCCCCCTGGCTGGATTTGAAGGTTCCGGGAGGGCAGGCTGTGGGTGACAAAAAAAAGACTTGAGTAACCCAGAAACAGCAGCATCATGTCATACTCAAGAAAACGGCAGCTGACAGGGCCCTAGTCGGCACCATGATCATTTCTCCTTGGGCTGGAAGTTTGCATTTTGGCCTCCCTGTCTTTAATGCCCAAAGCCACAGACCGGGTCGCTGCTCTATAAGAGAAAACATCTCTCTTCAGGGCAACTGGTGTGGTCAAAGCAGGAATTAAACCCATGACATTTGGAACCCCGTGGTGCGAACGTTAACCAGAGACAGCCAGGCCCCTCCCACAGGGAACATTTCTGCCTCCAGTCTGTCACAGATTCACATTCAATCTAAACTCTGCAGCACCCTCCCCTTCTATCCTCAGCAGGACCAATAGGCAGAGCTCTCCTCTTTCCAAGCCACAGTACCTATGTAACCGCTGTGGTTCATCGAAAACTAGCAACTTCAAGAGACTGGATCATCTCACTGTGCAACTGACCTAACAGGTGGAGAGATGGCGCAGCTCTTATCACGAATGCGGGAGCTGACGTCACTCTAAGAAATGGACTCAAAGCCACACTCAGTTCCACCTCGCCTGCGTGCCATAATCAATTCAACCGGCTCTGCAACGTGAAAAGGGGAATACTTTACAGGGGGGCTAAGATTATAAAAGCTCTGGGCCTACAGAGCACTGCAAGATCTCCAGCAATAACCTTCTGAAAATTTAGGGAAATAAAAAGGCTGGCTGTCTTCCTCACAGGGCTGAATTTACAGTCGGCACCCCCTGTGATATACAGTATGCTTAATGTTCAGCAAGCGGCCATCGAGGCTTGTTAACAGCTGTGTGCCATTGCAGGACAAGGTCCATAAATCCAGAGAGAGCAGCCTCTCGCATTTTCAATCTCCATTTATTTCAGCAAATAAAAGATTGTGATGATTCTCATTCCTGGAGGATGTAGTCTATATTTTTATCAGTACACAGAAGTGTAGGGAGAGCAGATAAAATCTGTTTGTTCGCATTCTATCCGTCAACAAAGCACCAAGACTGAGTTATTTCCCCGCTCTATCTGAAAGGATATATCCCCCTCTTACCCGGGAGTTATCAACGCAGACTAAACAACAGCAGAGGCATCTGACATAGTTACATCAGATAATACAACCCAGGTAAATGTTTGGTTGCATTAATAAATCTGCCATGTAAGCCCCATGGACTTACCGTGTGCTCAGGTTGTCCAACAAAACTCTCCCCCCGAGGTTCATTTCCAAACACCAGCTGACCTTTTCCAGAAACTCTGCGCTTCGAGTTCTAATTGGAGACGTGTTAAATGATGGCTGTGCTGTAAACTGCTGATTCGCTTTCAGAGGACGGCCCTGCCGTGGCCTTTAAACGCGGTGGGTGAGGAGTCCTCGCGGGTTCGCTTGAGTGACAGCCGCCACACACGGCTAACACCTGTCGGCGCGGCTCAAGCTGTGTGTTTCTCACTTTTCTGCAATGTACCCACTGTGGTGTTGTGGGATATTATCTGTGGAGCTGACTGTTTAAACCAGCATCACGTGAACAATAAAACGGTGGCTGTTGGGGTTGCCAAACGCCGCCTGAAAACAAGTGTAGCGACAACCGTACTCAAAAACTAGACAGCATATGCACAAATGCTGAAAAACCAAAAACACTGGATGCTCAGTCAGCTTGCAGGAGATGCTTTCAACAACACAAGGTCCCTACAGGTGACAAGTAAACCCCATGCCTATCTACTTTCAGTTTCAGAAAACAGTTGTTAACAGGTGTGTTTAAGGCAGACTGAATGAGGCAGCTCTCACACACAGCTGGGAAATGAAGGTAGAAGACTGACTACAAGCTTTCAGATTGGGTTTCACAGGCCTGTGGAGGCTACTGCTGGTTCCAGAAGACATACCTCTCCAGCACCCAAAACCCTCAACCTCCTCTCCCTAAAACTCTCCCCACTCATTCAGTTGCTTGGCAGCCCAGGCTCCTCCCAGTATCGGGGAAGCACAGTACGGTGACGTGTGACAGGACTTAACGCATTCATGTTTACAGATGTGGAATGAACCGGCTCCAAGCCCCCCGAGTGCACGGCTCTAATCCTGCTTCAGTGCCGCACCATGCTCTGCAGTCTCCCTCCACCAAATCCCTTCCCTTCTCCCAGATAAAAGCAAGCTCTGAAGTCAACCGGACTCCTGAAGGCATTTCTGAAATAGCAAAACTAAAATTCACCTGGTGGTCAACTAGTATGGATCTGATGAACATCGAGTAGTAACTACAGAAAGGATATCTGAGGCAGCATTCACCTCTGACATGACAGCTAACACACAGAACATGTGTTGAACAGGAACTGTGCTTTAGAAACATTTACAAACAAGGACTGTGGCATGTTATGACCAGCGGTGCAAGAACATTTTAATTTGTACACCACCTTAACAAATTGCTGACCGCTAACCCCCATCAAAAGAAAAACAAAGATTGCCTGCTAAAGGAGCAGTGATTTAAATAGCTAAATAAGCAATGTACTGGCTCAGGAGTGATAAGACCAGAACTGGCAGTTATCACGATCTGCAGACCAGGCTGGCGTTTATTTGGAGTATAAGCAAGATTATGCTTTTTAACATTAAAATCAAAAGAAATAAATTCCTCAGCGGTTCGCCATCACGGGTTCCCTACATGAAACAACAAATCAAAACAGTGAAGAGAGAATATTAAATAATAAATCAAAGCGCAGCCCCACTGTGGGAGAAAAACTACTCAAACTCCAGTGGCTTTGTGTCTGCCTGTCTGTCTGCTGCTCGCTCGCCCTCTCTCACTCTCTCCCTCTCTCCCTCTCTCCTGTCTCTCTCTTGCTCAAGCTCGCTCCCATCTGTGCCACCCCATTGGGAAAAGTCAGCAAGCACACCTGGGAGGCTTCTCATTATCTACACGTTGTCCAGGTGTGCTCATCTCCCAGCGGTGTCTCATCAGCGGCCCAGCATCCAGCATCCTGCTGGTTAGAGAGTACCAGCTTACCTGGGCCACAGGATATGACACATTTTGAATCACTCACCATTGTCCAACACCAACTGTATGTCCACCTTTTCAAAGCATACCTCACCCTATTTCCAGAACTTGAATGGATCCTACAAATAGCCCTGTGTCCGATAAACTGAATGAGACCTTGTGTTGGTTAACGTTGTCCTTAAAGGTCACTGTTCTGTGGGTGCATTAGCATGCTCCTTATTTGGAACCACTTAACCGTGATGGTATAAGGTAATATTCCTCTAACAGAGCATGTTTAGGCACTATACACAAGTTTGTATGATGTAGGTCTGTTGCTCTTGAGAGCAGGTGTTAGGTATTATGTGTGTAAATAGAAAAACTGCTAATGTATGGCTGTTTACCGCGTACATATTGACACTGTCTTAGCCTGATGCTCAGTTAACGTTGAAGGCATTTATTTACCTAAGCTCTTGTTGCTCTTTTATTATGCATTTAATATATATTGCCATGAAGGCTTTCAGAGTCCCTCTGGATAAGAACATCTGCCAGATAAATACACAGTAATAACAGTAAGTAATATTAATGTTTGTTTTGAGTGGGCAAACATGACTGCAAAAGCTAAAGGGTAACATGTGATGGCTTTAAATGACTTTAAATCATTTTTCCACCAGCATTGTCAGCAATTAAGACCAAAGCAAAAAACAGGTCTGGGAGGACTATACAATATGGATTCACTCAAATTATTACAGGATGTGGTCAATGCAAGGAGAGTAAAAAATCATGAGAGAGCAATCCGCAGCAAACGATATGGAGATAGATTTGTAGATATTTTATTTCATTATGCATTTTAGGTAGGACCATTTACTCCAGTATCCCTGCTTTAAACAAGTCAGTCCTGGGCTCGTCTGTCCAGCTGGTGGCACTTTCCGAGGACTCCAAATTAAAACATGCCACATGTCGAACGGATAAGAGCGCTCGATAAAATGAATATCTCCAGATGGACTTGATGTGTCTGGCAAAAAAAAAAAAAACTCTGTTAAAGATGCAGAGGTATTCTAAGTCAGAGTTGATCTGATCTTGTCATGAGTGGGGCTGCACCGTTCCCCCACAAGCCACCAGAATCTGTCACCCGCAGTCTCTGAGCATGAATAAAATAGAGGCCTGCCTTTATATCAACTGCATTTTAAGTTTTAATTAAAATTTTTTATGCAATGCAAGAAAAAGGGACAGTTTTGTAGCCGGTGGCTGGTTTATTATGCTGTAAAAAGGGGAATTTTTATGAGACTTCAGGAGCGTTTTGCTCGCAGCAAGAAGGGGGGCATTAGAGACCAGCTCTGAGAGTGACATGGGCTTCATTATGGAATCAGATGGCAGGGGCCTTGCTTCTGGACCTGCGGAGAGAACCGTGAGGAGAGGAGTCTGTTTTAAACGTGGCGATACGAGCCGGGAGGAGGGCGCGCAGCGAGAGGGCTCATCGCTGGCCAGCGGCGCCATGGCAACGGGGCTCCGCCACTTCAAGTCACGTTGACGCTCTCGGCTCGGAGTCCGGGGCCCCCACGGTCTCTCCCTGACAAAGCTCGTTAGCTCCTTTGCCAGAAGGCTGGTGGCGGGGGGGGGTTGTAAATAGCAGTAAGTGGAACACTCTCGGGATGTTGGCAGTGCCCACAATAACCCATTCTAACAGGCAGGCTGCTGCCCACACTGCAGCGACCATGTGAAGTCACAATATGGGATGAGCAGCACAGTAAGATAAAAATAAGCCTTTATGGGAAAATAAAAACTCCATCAGAACAGCACAGCTCTGCACACACATGTTAAACACATGCAGAGATGAAAAATGAACAAATTATACACTTACACACTCACTCACTCACTCACTCACTCACTCACTCACTCACTCACTCACTCACTCACTCACACACACACACACACACACACACATACACTCATACATACAGACATACATACACACAAAAATTGCGCACACACACACACACACACACTCATACATACATTCATACATACATACATGTATACATACACACAAAACATTGCACACACACACACACACACACACACCACACACACACACACTCATACATACATTCATACATACAGACATATATACATACACACAAAACATTGCACACACCCTCTCACACACACACTATGCACAATACATAAACACCACACACACACACACACACACACACACACACACACACACACACACACACACACACACACACACACACACACACAAGATACTCTTGGAATTGGTCGTGCAGTTGGACACCCCATGCTGGGAGAGTGATGGTGCACGCTTCACAGACCTCTGAAAGGTTTCTGTCAGTAAAGACAGCAGCCTTTCGCCCAGGCCCGAGGGAGGGCACACAGCACCATGCACATAAAGCACGCCTGCTCCACTCCACCACCCTGAATCACATCCCCACTCTCTCTGCAGCGGGAAAGAGCTCTGGACACATTCACTCCGACAGGAGACTGAGAGAGCAGCTCCTCTCCGCAACAGCAAAATGCAACCACTAAATATACACAGTTCAGTAGTACACCAATGGTATGAGAGGTGGACTCGTCTCCACTTTTCAACCGCTATTGACTTTTTTCACTGTGCTCTCCCCGTGACCTTATTCCACATCAGTGAAGCCCCCTTAGATTTTAGGACACTTTCAGACTGAGTTCACTTATTGTGATTGGTATCCTGGTACACTTAAAAAAGTCATTTAGGTTCACTTCCTTTCAAAGCAAAAAAATTCAGGTGAATTTGAATTGATTTACAAACAAAAGGCTTTGTTGAACACCCCGCATGTGGGTCTTTCGAATCGTACTCTGATTGCTTGCAGTTTACCTGCAGCCGTAGTACAATGGAGAATATACAGGTCTGATGGAGAACTCAGACAACCCTTGTACTGTGCTTTTTGCCTCAGCGGTCTGCCGTAATGCAGATAGTGCAGGTCTCTCACTGCACCATTACAGAGCAGGGAATCTGAATATGTGGGAGGAGCGTGATGGATCTGACTGACAGCCCTTGACTCCACCCATCTATACCAAAGTAGCTCTCAGTGCCGATACTCCAAAACACGGTGGTGAGAGGATACATTCCATCACCCCTGCTTCTAACTACATCACCAGTCAGAAGTTTGGACATGCATTTCTTTATTTATTTTTACTATTTTCCACATTTTAGAATAATAGTAAAGACATCAAAACTATGAAGTATCACACATGGAATTATGCACTGACCAAATAAGTGTTAAACAAGTCAAAGTCATATTTTAGATTCTTCAAAGTAGCCAAAAAATATTTTTTAAAAGTAATTCCTTTCTTGGAAAGAAGTTCATACATAGGCATGAACTTCATTATGTATATGTTTGTCTAAGAAACAAATTTCAAGCATTTAAGCATAAGCCTTTAGACCAAAATGTCTTTGAATGCATGTTTCCCATTATCATAATCAGGTGTGTCCAAACTTTTAACTGGTACTGTATGAGATTGTGCCACTACAGCAACCCCTGCAGTGGAGCCATCCTCTGAAAACTCCTTTCATTAACGGTCTGGTGTCTGTGGACTGAAAGAGTGTGTGTGTGCATGTCTGCGTGCTTGCATATGTGTGTCTTTATGTGTGTGCCTTGGGGTACTGCATCAGAGCCAGCTGGGTCTACACTGGTTGGTCAGATGGTTGAAAGGGGTGTGGTCAGGGAAGTGCCTTTACTACTAACCACGCAGGTCAGCAGAGAAGGGTCCCTCTACAGTACAGCGCAGCTGGGAAATACGTCAGGCTTACAGTTCTTTTTAAAATAGCCCCAAGCCACCCACAAATCTGGGAAATTCAGTTGTGTATTCAAAATACACTTGAGATGTAATGAAATAAAGCAATGTGTGGACCATCTGTACGGCACGCAGGCATACTCTCAGAAGTTGATGTTTAATGATGTGTGAACTGTTTGTGGGATTGCTCTCAACCTCACATTAGCTCCTTATTTACAAATGGGGGTGTAGTGTGAACGCTCGCCAATACAGCGAGAAGACGATGCTGAGTCAGCTCACGCACACACACACACACACACACACGCAGTACACCCACAAACACGCAATCAGCTCATCACAAATATAGAACTGTTCAAATTGTCTGGAGTCTGTTGGACAAAACGAGAACCGCGGTTTTCGCTCGGAGTTCCAACAGCTTGGCACGGGGAGAGAGAGAGAGAGAGAGAGAGAGAGAGAGAGAAAGAGAGAGAGGGAAAGACGGGGCAAGCGAAATAACTGCAGCTGACACAGCCCGGGGTGTCTGATCCGCCACTTGATTAGAGAATTTCTTTTCTTAATCGCCCTTGTGCATTACGCGCCCGATGTGGCCGCATTAAGCCTGTTAATGAATGGAGCTGCGCTTGGCTGCACCGCGGCATCGAGAGACAAAAGCCACACGCCGCATGTTTCCGGTGCCTCGGCGGCGGCCCCCGCGGTTAACCACGCCACGGCGGGTCCGGCGCTCTCTCCCTCTCCGCCGCCGGGCCCCCCGGCCCGCTGCCCGCGGCCCTGCCCCTATCGTTCACATCCCGTTCGGAAAATTAAGGGGGAGCTTGTGTTTCTCAGACAGCTGATGTCTCTGACCTCAAAGGAGAGAGGACAGGAGGGCGAAAAGCCCTCACCCCAAGCGGGTTTTTTGTTATTTTCCCTTTAAACTGGATCAACAAGCAATTTGTCTGAGTGTCCTTGAGCGCCGCAATTACCGCGACTCCGAACGCTCGAAAACCGCCATCAAAGGAAAGCAGAGTGTACCTTTCCTGCCGCAGCTCTTTGTAGCCCCCTTCCCCCCCCCGATCCTACAGATGTTCCGCGCCACAGGCGGGGGGGGAAAGCACGCCGTCAGCGGAACAAACCCGTTCGTACAGCCGATCTGTTTCTTATTTCCTCCAAGAGCACGATAGCGTTTAATCTTCATGTGCTCTGGGAAAGCGCGCTCTTTATCTTGGAGGCAATATGAGGCTTCCTATCGCATCTCTCCGAAGCCTTGGCCCGATACCAGCGGACTACACATTTCGGCCTAAATGCTACCAGATGACAAGCGCTGGCTTCTGACGTTTGGGGGAGAAGGCCTCAGGGTGCAAACACTCGGCCTTGCTCTGTCCTCCCCCTCTCCAGCTCTGTCCGTCTCTCTGTCTGACGTTGAGCATGTCAGGCACCATAGCACCATAGTTCACTCATCCAGTCCAGTAATTTGCTATTTGTGTGATTTGAGAGTTCCACGTTCATGGAAAATCCATTCAAAAAATCTTATATTCTACATTTACAGAGGCATCATTCAGTGCAATGAATTCCTTGCCACACACACACACACACACACACAGACACACACACACAGACACACACACACACACACACACTACACTTGGGCTTGCCCTGTCCTCCCCTCCTCCAGCTCCGTCCGCCTGTCCGTCTGCCTTTGAGCATGTCAGGCAGCGGAGCTCCCGCTTAGCGATCCTGAGAGCCTTCTTTGGCGCAGAGGCCGATAAAACCGCAAATTTATTAGGCCGCAGTTGCGGCAGCGCAGTGAACGAGTCGAGCGCAATACGTGACAGGCAGCAAATTGAGCTGCGATGAAGGAGAGCGCGGGAGGCGGCGGGGGGTGAGAGAGGTGGAGTGCTAAATTCACAACCCCGGGACCTCAGCAGTGAATGTCTGAGAGCTCATGAGGAAGCACCACTCACAGACACTATATCACCATATAGCACAAGTAGCCTGTCATGCTTAGCACAGGCACTCACAAGAGGTAGCAGCTGCAGTGAAATGTAGATCACTATATAAGGTCAACCTCATAATATAACCGGAAATAGTGAGCATATTATTTGTGGTATAAACATACAAGAATCTATATTATATGGACTGGAAGACCAAATAAACATTTGTATGAGAGATTGTATGCACATATTATCTTGAAAGTTAAGACTCCATGTGTCTTAAAGTGGGTACAAGGGAAGCAATATTTACTCTATGTGACCGAAAATAGCACCATTCCTTTTGGTTAGGAGAAATGTGATTGTGAGGCAAACTCATGCTCATCACAATGTGCATTTGGACCTGCATCAGTCCAGGGTTTTAATCCCCCTGCACTTTGAAGACCAGCCCAGAAGACCACACTTAATCGTACCCTGACCATCACACAGGGCCAACGCTGTTAATGATGTAACCCCCACAGAAACGAGTCCTCTGTAAATGACCAATCATGTATGCAAGAGCCAGGCAGTTCTATAAGATTGGGTCTGTTCTTTGTGGATGATACAAGATGCTGTGCTTTCCAGACAACAGGTGGCTACTCCCTGTGGATGATTCTGCTCAGAATACCATTTTGTTTTGGAAAGTTTCTCTAGAAGCCAAGCAGAACATTCATTCAGTCCAGTAATTTGCTATTTGTGTAATATGATAGTTCCAGGCTAAGGGAAAATCCATTCCAGCTCTTAGAATTCTACATTTAGAGAGGCCATTCTGTAAATGACCAATCATGTATGCAAGAGCCAGGCAGTACACACACACAGGGCTCAGGTGCACAGCCCTGCTGAGCCCCTGACAGACTGGTCACACTGACCTGCATTGGAGCAGAGCTCACTTACTCTCAGGCCACACCTCAGTATGAAATGTTGCGTGTCCTCATTATGGCATGAACCCACAAACATCGTCAGAGGGGCGTGACACGAGAAAACCACGGCGACGGATAATCCCGGCTCACCTCCTTCACAAGCCCCGCAGAGGCAAGAGGCCTAATGCGCATTTCACTGCTCTAGCCAACGAGCCCCGTCTTAAAATGGAACGTGTGAGAGTTGCGGTTTCTTTCTCTTTTTAGGTCTTTTCAAATTAGTTCAATTCTTCCATCCATCAAAATAGACAAAGTGGATTTGCTCTTAGAGTTGAATGGCCATTAAGGGACTGGGGGAAAATTTTTCCACTTTTCCTTCATTAAAGTAATAGGATTTTTTGTGGTTTTTCTTCCCTTCAAGAGCAAATCAAGAGCAATACCTTCCCACATATAACTGTAAGGTGCTCCATTAGGACATTTCTCTGATTTAGATCGAGCATAATGGATCACATCTCATTGCTCTTAGTACTATCACTCCAGCTGATTTCTTTCCTTTCATAGCTCCTTTTCTCTTCCTTTCAATTCATACCTGCTATAACTCAGGTAATTACTATGTAATGTGCTCTGTGAAGCATTCTGTGTTTTGTTACTTTGTTAAGATCCTGAGATCACATACAGTTTGCCTGAATAAAATGTGAAAAAAGCGATTTATTGACCAACTTAACACAGCAGCATGAAGAATCACAGCACCTTCCTTTAGAGATATATCATTACTCTGTCACAGAAGCAGAATTACATTTGACCAATACCTTGAAAGGACGGGACAGACCTAGTGATTGTATATCTAGGAAAATCCTAGCAGCCGGCGAGTCCTGACCACGCGCTCCTGCTTCCCACAAGTATTATCACTGCCAGCAAGAGTGCAAGTTTATCTGTGTGCGGACTGACAGCACAAAGCCCTGCCCACAAACCGCCGGTGAAAAACAAAAATGCATCCTTTGTGTCACGGATAAACGCCTGTGAAAGCATGCGAGCGCGAGAAAAGAGGGGCCCAGCGGTAAAGGCCGGGCTGGTGTCCATTTTACATGTTTCTGCTGCTCTGTTTTCCTCTCAGAGAAGAGAAAAAAAACACAACCCCAAACACACGGCTCTGTTAACCAAGCTCGTAACATGTTGACGTATCGGAGGAAAAGGAGAAGAAAAGGGGCAAGAGAAACTGACTTACAAAAAAAAAAAAACACAAAAGCAAAAAAAATATAAAAGGACGCAGTGACACTTCATTGAAAACAAAAAAAAGGCATTTGAAAATAAACCCAGGAACAGCGGGCTGACTGCCTTTGTGTGAAGGCGGCTTCCGTTGACAGTCCATTCAGCGGTCATTGTGACATCACTCGGCTGTCCTCCCGGAATCCTCTAGAAGCTGAATGGCCGGCCGGACCCCGGGACGCAGCTGCGGAGGATCAGTGGGCGTGGCCACTGAACTTTAACTTGTGTCTGTCCGCGCCTCGTAATCTCCTGCCTTTTATTTTCCGGGCTCTTCAGAGGAGCCTCTCCATTGTTGGACGCTTTACCCGCACTCCTTAAAGTTTCGGGGGAACATTAATCACCCCTCCATTTTAGCGCTGTCAGAGAGCCGTGGCTTTGCACTTAACAGGAAGGCCGGGGCATTGTTCAGAGGCAGGCAGAAATGAGAAGCAGGAAACGCTGTGAAGTTTCTTTTTTTCTGAGGTCATTCAGGCTATTACTTCCCCCATCACTCTTGTCCTTTGGCTAACTCCAGAGATTCTCTAATTAAATGCTTTCCCCTCTAGTTTCATTTGAAATGAAATCCTCTACATAGCAGTAGGCTGCTATTAACAACAACTATTATCTGCGAAATAATGTCATGCACAGCATAGCACTGCGCATTCATATGAGGGTGTTACGTCACAGATGCTCTTATCCAGAGCAACTTGCATAGCTTACAATTTCTACATGTTATTTGTTAATGCTACTGGGAATCAAACCGGCAACCTCTGTTTTACAAGCCCGGCTGCTGAGCACTATACCACATTGCTGCTAGGGATGTGGTAAAGCCAAGGATAAGACAGAGAACACAGATCACTCACGGCAGTATTTAATTCAGCCCTGTGTTTACCTTCCTCTGATCCAGTGCAGGAGCACAGCGCCAATATTAATGATGAACCAAAAGGCAGCCATTTCCCACCTAGTGCTTAATCAAAAACAGCATATGGGCTTTTGGCCAGTTTCATTTACCCGTCCTGGTTTATACCTGTCCCTCTGAGTAATGATGCGCGGTCAAAAAATAAACAAGCATTTCCGAGAGCAGCCCCGTTGGAATGCTCCACTGCAATATCAGGCAGCACTCTATTCACACTCATTCACTCTCATTCATTCTCATTCATTCACATTCATTCACATTCACTCATATTCACTCTCATTCCCTCTCCTTCACTTACATTCATTCATATTCACTCTCATCCACTTATATTCATTCAATCATTTATATTCCCTCTCATTCATTCTCATTCACTCATATTCATTCATATTTACTCATATTCACTCACATTCACTCTCATTCAATCATATTCACTGATACTCATTCTTATTCACTCACATTCACTCATATTCACTGATATTCACTCTGACTCACTTATAATCACTCCCATTTATTCTAATTCTCCTGTATTCAGGAATCTCCTGCTGGTAACCAGACGATACTCGCTCCCCTTTCTCACACTTTGCAGCATATCCAGTGTCAGTTTATCTCGTCTCTGTTATTTTAATGAGAAGACTTTCTCGTCTTTTTCTCTGGCCGTTGAGCTCCGCTTTCTCCTCCGCTTCTCTCCAGATCTCCCTGCCGGAAATGATCGCACACAGCTCCGGCAGACGATCACATGGAGCCGAGGGGGTCACCACAGGTGGGGGGGCAAGGTGACACATGTACAGTAGCAGCACCGCCTCACGCTGACTTGCTCTGACACTTTAATGAGAGGGGGTGTGGCGGCCGCAGGGGGCTAGTCACATGTCAGACAAATTAGCGCAGGCGGGGGGGGGGGGTGTCCTGTCAGAGTGAGTGATAGCCACACAGCGGCCTCCAGCACCTTCTCTTTTACAGTTCACGGCTCCAACGCCGCTCTTCATGCCCAGAGAAGGGGGAGGCAGGGTCGCTGTGGTATCAGAGCTGCCCTGACCCCCTCCTCACCCAGCGGGACCCCTTCGCTCTACACCCGCACATTCACACTCTGTCCTGACCTGCTGCATTCTATTCAGTCACACCCGTGCCACTGTGACCCCTTCTCACAGCTGCACCTGTCATGGCTGGCTGTGCTCAAGAGAGGGCGCCACAGCAGAAAAAAAACAATGCCACACAAACAGGCACACATACACTGTATGCATGGATGTGTGTGTTCGACAAAGACAGAAAAACGAGTAATGTTCATCTTGGACACTGGGGACGCATGCTTTAAACAGGTAAGAGTCAAATGGATCAACTGCAACACAGGAGACAGATTTCATACATAGGACAAGGATTTCTGAGTGAGCAGGAAATATTCTCAAAGGTCCAATTTGCCAAGAAGTGAAACCCATGGTTTAGGCATGGTGTATGGGTATGTGTGTTTTTGTATGTTTATGTGTGTGTGTGTGTGTGTGTGTGTGTGTCTGTCTGTCTGTCTGTCTGTCTGTCATTGCCTGAACACATACAGGAGCATGCTGCCATAGTGTGCCCGCTCTCTGTGCCAGGCCGTCACCATGGCAACTCTACAGCACGGCATTTTGTGGCCGGACAGCCATCCCCCTCGCCGTTGTACTGGGGGCCAGCAACAGACAGGATTGACTGTGAAATCTGGGAAAGCCACATTAAGCGCCACTGCCAGCTTTTAACTTGCGGGATTTGCTTTGTATCCGGAGAGCTGGCACGGCCTATCAGGCCTGGACATCACAGACAGGAGGACAAGCAGAGACCGGCATATGAGCATATCAGATACAGCAAATATTCATATTTATACAGAGAGAGAACAGCACCACGTAGGTGCTGGCCAGCAGGAGAAGCAGCAAAATCAGCATCATCTGAGATCAGCACGTGGAACAGTACGTGACCCTTACTGCTGCTGGCTCTATAATCCAACCCCAAGCAGGGATTTGCTTTTATACACTGTGTCGAGATGGAGTGGGCTGCCGAAATCAACAATCCTTTCTACTAGATATATTACTGTGAGAGTAATATAAGTACAAAAAATGGTAAATGTGTGTGCACGCATGTGTGTTTGTGATGCTTGTGTGTGCATGTGTGTGTATGGGCGTGTGTGTGTGTGTATTGCAACACGCACAATGTCCCTCTTTTTAAATCCTTCTTTTTAAACAGTAGCAAGCTTTACGTTGTCCTAGCTTGCCCCCACTTTGGTACCAGCTACATCTCATTTTGTCTTTAGAGTCATGTGTCTGGTGTTTACTGTGTTCCTGTTTTGTTTTGTTTTTCTTTTCAGACCCTTAGCTCTTAAATAATAAACCGAGTCTCTATTTTGACATTCATGTGAATCAATATTGTGAGCTTTCCTAAAGACCAGTTTTTTTGGCAGTGCCTCACGATGGCTTGGCCCTGAAATAAGAGGGCTGTATTCTGCCAGAGTCTCAGATCTGAGCCTTTGTTGTCCTCCTGTAAAATGACAGGTAAAATGACTTTCCGACGGGACAGATCTTTCATCTTTCTTTTTTCCCCCAGAATTTAAAGTCTCTGCCAAACACACAAGAAATGCAGGCTAGCAGCTTTCAGACAAATTCTTCAGAAAATGTCATTATGAGCAGAGGTACACCATTATGTTTACTGAATATGGGAATCGATTCAGCATGGCTGGATGTGCAGCAGTTAAGAAACGCAAACACCGCAGTGAATCAATGACATAATAGAGACCCTCTGACTTTCAGTCTGCCTCAGCTCCTCCTACAGAGCCAAACAGAGCTCAGGACCAATAGAAGTCCAGAGATGCACAGAACTAAATCCAGTATAGGCTACCATTTCCTCTATTCAGAAAGGGAAACTAAGGGGAAAGTAAAAACTGCAACAATAACAACCGCAAAGCACCCTCATAATCATCAACTCTCCTGTGGGACATTAGGGGTAATTACAAATGTTCTAAATCTATTCTGATAAGGCAGGTACAACGACATGCCTGGAAACCCCATGTAATGATATAAATGTACAATCAGGCCCTGTGTGGACCCTCATTTTTGCTTTGCAGCAACATAATAAGCAAATGCACGAGCATGCAAAAAAGTGCAACAGATATGACATATTTTACAAAAAATCAGTGCCATAGTTGTGGGCTGGAGTGTCACCCTGTTGCACCGGGCGCTCATTACCGCCCTTTCCAAACCCTCCTCCGGCGTCCCCCCCCCCCCACGCGACGCCCAAACGGGCCTGCCCGCCGGAGCGGAGAGCGAGGCGGTGAGAGGGGACAAGAAAACAGTTTATATGAGTAAATTCACCATGTCCTACGACAAGGCTCATTGCCTGTTTGCCCCATTCTGTGAGATAGGGTGTCACCGTCAGAGCAGGGCCACATCTTTGCTTGCATTCTGTGAAAGAAGGGAGTCACGGTCAGAGCAGGGGCCACTGCAGAGCGCATCATATTTCTATTGCTTGAGCAGAGGTCTTTATGCAGGGTGACTTACATGGTTTCCATTTTAAAACGCAATGCAAGGCAATTCAGCTCAAGCACCTCTAGCAGCATCTGGGATGTGAACCTGTGCCATTTTGTTTTCAAGTTCCTGAGCCAGAGGAGTGAAACACAGGAAATGGACAACTTTTTGCCCTCCGCTAATTACAAACCCATTTCTGCTCTGCTTGCTGCGTGACAGGGAGACCCATGGCAAGCCATCTCACCATTGTGTGTGTGTGTGTGTGTGTGTGTGGGTGGGGCACACATTGCTCCTCTGACATAACCGACTCTGTGAACGCAACGGAGACACAGAGATGTTCCCAGGCCAGGAAGCAGAGGGGGTTTAAGATGCTTGCGAGCAAACAGGACCACAGGAGGGAAGGGAAAGACGACGAGAAGAAGCAGCCAACCACCAGGAGCCAGCAGATGGAGAGGATCAGGCATTCATCTGCTCGCTTTCCCTGTCTTCCGATTGGAGGGACGGCAGTCTGTGAGAGAGAGGCGTTCTGTGGGCCTCACAGCGCCCAACTGAGTGTCACCTTATCGGAGTCATTAATGACAGAGATTTAATAAAGCTTTGCAAGCTGAGCTTTAAGACCCCGCCATGACTCAGCGAGTTAAAATTAATTACGTGTGTGTATAGTGTTATGTGTTGCGCGCTTCTGTTTTCATTTCAGCCGGACGTTTAGGAAAACCCACAATGCCGCTGCGGAGAGATGACGGATCTAATTTAAAGACGGGGGAAAGAGAACCGCCTTGAAGTTAATAGTTTTCTTCGCCTCAATTTTAATTTCGGGGGGCCAGATTGCTGCAGATATTGTGCGATGCGTGGATATCTGGGGACAGCTGGCTCGAGATCCCGGTAAGGTTCCCCAGGCAATGAAATCCTTTTCCCAACCGAGGCCAGATGGCGAGAACTTTTCCTGGAATGTTAAAAATCCCCGGATGCAGAATGCATATTTAAGGCACATATATTAATATTAACAGCTCGGAAGAGTGATGCGCAAATACAGTGGACACCTGGTATCTGCAATTTTTTCCATTTACAGCACAATTTAAAGACTCTTTTTTTCTCCTGCATCAGAAATCCTTCAGGCTGCCTTTGAATGAATAATTTGTATCTATATGAAAGTTGAAACGGAGCACTTTACCTCGCCTGACATATTGGCGGCTGAGTCATTGGGTGCCAGTAAACAGATGCCTGTGCCATCGCAAAGCATATGCAGATTCACATCAATGCGAAACGTGTTCCTGTGCAGTCCTCTGCCGGCATGGCCAAGCCAGCGCAGACATCTGGTGTCATTAAACATCAATGGCATCTCAGCCACAGAGTCCCGTTGAAAGGGTCCAAGTGACCGGAGTTAGGGCACTCTCACACTAAGTTCAGTTTAGAGTCTCTTCAGTCTCTTCAGTACTCTTCAGTTTAGAGTCACTCCCCCCTTCCGGATAAGGAAAATACAACTGAGCATGAACTGATTTCTGTATATTCCAGAATGTTCAGGCATGTTAGTGAATACAGACACCCTGCATTTTAGCAGTTTTGCCTTTCCTGTGTCCTGTCTGGAGCTTTCACCAGTTAACTGCAGTACAAATTGGGCATAGTGAAGAAGCATCTGTCTGTGGATGTCCTTTTGCAAATTATTCATGAGAACACATCAGAAAGGCAGCTAAAGCAAAAATGACACTTAAGCAGACTGTGGTTTTATTCCCTTTTTGGAGCACTTTGTTTCTAACTGAACATGAATGTATTTACTTCCATATTGCACACGTTTTTATGAATCAAAATCATAAACACAGTTCAGTTTCAAAAGTAGTGGTCTGTTTGACCACATTTTAGTTTGAATCCTGGTGATTTTACACCACTGTCAAGGTCAAGATACATCCACTGCTAACATCCATTAAGGATTTCTTTGTGGTAGCAGCAACATCAACAAATAAGTTCATGTATTTCATGAGACCGAAATGTCAGAATTAAAACTCCAGAAAACCACCATATCCACCATAACCACCAAAGGGGGAAATTCAATCGAAGCCCTCTTGTGCTTCCTAAAGTCAGAAATTAATGCAAGATATTGTGTGAGACTGGAAAAAAATAGGCCGGCTCAAATACGCTACTCAAATTTAAGAACAAAGCGCCGTAGCTGTCAAACTGAATGCTGGGTAAAAGTTGATAATGATGTGTTTGGAAGTGATGACTGAACAGTATCTTTAATGTATTCATCCTGCGGGCTTGTGCAGAAGCTGCCGAAGGCATAGCAGGAGGGCTGAGGCCTAATGAGTCAGAAACAAACACCACGCAGCTCCACAGCGATCTGCGCACGGAATTAGCCACATGCTAGCACACACACCGCAATGGCCGGACACCGTCTCCCAAACCTGAAGGCGCATGCTTCCGAACAATGACAGGTATTTCAAACGCACATCCAGCTATAGTGGGAAATAAGCTAGATCCAGAAACCTCAATTTGTTATTAGTTATTTAGTTTTTTGTTCAGCAGAGACGGTAATCATGGTTGACGCCGTGGATAATGAAAAGAAGGGAATTGTGGAGGCAAATGCAAATTCACTCGGGGTTGCTACTCCCTTTTCACTCCCCTGGGGCCTTTCCTAAACCAGTCCCATTCCAAAAGATACGAAAACACATTCGGCCTCACTCTTTGTATTGGAGTCGGGAAATCAAGGGCCATAAATTGATTTCACCTTGAGCCCGGGCAGAAATAATAATCCTGGTTCCATGCCATGCTACGTATCGATCCATAAAGCAATTGCTTTCGCACTAGATTAAGGTGTTACGGGACGCCGCGTGGCGTTTACAGGCCGTTCCTGAAGCGGCGGGTCAGGGAAATATCATTCCTAATCACATTACGGCCCTCCCGCGCCGTGCTCCGACATGCCCCCCACTCGCGGGACGCTCGGAGAGAGAGAGAGCGGGGTTCTGCGGGTAATCTCATTTGCCCCATGGATTAGTAACCGCCGGTGACTGGGGGGCGGACGACTCCGATCGACTTCGGCCAGACTCCAGCAGTATGGCCGCTTTGGCGCGCAGGGGATTAAAGAAGGTAAATTTGGCTCGCTGTGTGGGGCGCTGGGTGCAACGCAGTCCTGTTTTAGGAGCGAGCGAGTCCCGGCCCGTGCTGAGGCAGGGTGACACGGTCAAACACACGAGCCATTGCCACGGCCAGCTGCTCCTTTATTAGTTGGCACCCAGCAGGCTGTGCACAGCCAGGACTGATGGCACTGCCTACACCAGGCATGGTCCTGTTTCCACACTCTGCACTCCCATACTGGGAAAACAGCAGGAAGATCACTACCTCTCTGCCACCTACACTGGGGGTCAGGCACTAGACTCAATGTAAAGACATGCTTGAGGAGGTATCCTTCCATATTAAAGGAAGAGAAAACATGGCCTGCTACCTTGTGTGTGTGGGACATATGTCTTTGGGTGTCAAGATAAATTTTCATATACCTTATTCTGCCCTACTCTCACCATGGTAGGGCTCTTCTATGGGATGGAGATTGCCCCACAGTCATTCCAGAATCTCATGAAGTAGAGGAGAGGAGAGAGGAGGCGGGAGGGAGAAAAGAGCAGAGAGGAGACGAGAGAGGGAGAGGAGGAGAGGAGGAAGAGAGAGGAGAGAAGGAGGAGAGGGGAGGGGGCAGAAGACAGAAGCGGAGAGAGGGGGAGAGAAGAGGAGGGGGGAGGAGAGGGGGGAAAGGAGAGATATACACGAGGAGGGAAGAAAGGGCATAGGAATCTGGCCCTCGCTCAGTGACACAGTCCCTGTAAATAGTGTGGTGGAATTCAAAGCGTTGCGCCGAGAAAGGATGCAGGCAAAATGCAATTTTCCAGCCTTGTGGAGTCTACCACAGGCGGTCTGCATCACCTAACACAGACAAAAGAGTGAGAGAGGATGGGTGTGTGCGTGTGCGTGTGTGTGTGAGAGAGAGAGACACAGAGAGAGAGAGAGAGAGAGAGAGAGAGAGAGAGAGAGAGAGAGAGAGAGAGAGAGAGCGACAGCACTGTGAACACACTCCCTGGTCAGGCTCTTTTCCAACGCTAAGAGAGAAAACCTCAGAGACTAAATAGCATCCTGTGATTTTAGGAGAGGCAGAATGGGAGGGGCCACTCCTGCACTGGCTCCCTTTCTTCTCTCGAGACACTCCTCCAGCCTGTTTTATCACTCTAAAATGCATAATTAGCATAGGGGGGAGTCAAACCAACCCAGACAGCTCTCATTGTGAGGCAGAGATTTTGCTGTCAAATTGCTCAAGTCTAAAACAGCTTCCAACAGGAGATGAAGGATATGAGAGCTGGGAGGGGGCTTTGCTCCAGAGGGAGCAAAGTGTGTCATCCAGCAGGCGGGACGGGCTGCAAAGCCCTCTGAAGCCCTCTGTTTCCCGTTCATGGCAGCGCTGCTATCAGTCTGTACACTGGAGAACAAGGAGGGAGAGAAGGATGGGGGACCTGAAAGATCAGGGAGAGGGAATTGGGAGTCCCGTTATGGTTTACCACCCTTCCAGGACCTGAAAGCACCATGCTTGATCATTCTACTGCAGCTCCACCCATCTTAAATTTCCTCCAAAGCCCCCTGTGTCTCATTGTCACTGTACCACATTTCTCCTTTCTAAAGGACATTACCTACACAAACTGGATCTACTTCATGTCAACGCAACATCAACTCAATCAGAATCACACATACAGAAATGAGCATTCCCACACACACATACACATACACAAGCACAAACACACGCACACAGGTGCGCACACACCCCATTCTGAAAGAGCCTGGGTTCCTTTCACCTGCGACACACAGCGGTCCCAGCTCACCCAATGGGACGGGGCGCTCTGCCAGCGCACAAAAGATTTGGCTCAGCCAGCAGGGCTCAACAGCACTGGCAAACCCACCGGGGACTTGTTCCACAGCATCAGCTGAAATAATGGTCAATTTCGCTCATCTGTGTTCCTGTTTGTGTTCTTATTTGTTTCAAGTTCCCCCAACGCCACCCGCAGTGTAACCCCGTTGACACACAGGCCGCCTGTATGGAAGCAAACACAAATCCCCTCACTCCCTCACCGCCCAGACTCTCCACAGAGAGAGGGGGAGGGAAGGACTCAGGCAGCATACGGCTCAGATAAATCCCACATATTACTTCTGCCGTCAGGCCTCAGTCAATACGGGAATGCAGTGTGAAATGATGTCCCCCGTCTCGCTTGGCCATCTTCCCCCGCGCGGAATCGCTCAGATGAAAAACCCACGGCGCCTGTCCCGGGCGGAACGGAGAGAAAAGCCTTTCTTTCTGGAGGCCCGTCCGAATCCCCCTGGCACCCTTTGCGGCACCGTTACCGCTCAAATCGGGATGACACAGAGACAGAGAGGGGACTCTGCCTCCCTGGTGCGTGCGTGACCGCTCGGCGTAATCACACGGCCTCTGGCCCTTCGGCCTTGCCCACCACAGCTTGGGCTCTGTCTGCAACCCCAGGGGTCAGAGGTCGCAGCCACCGCGTGGGGACCGCATGGGCTGTGACAAATCTGAGCCCAGTTCGCTCCATTTCACACGCATTTGTGATCGCCTGGAGGTCTGAAGGACATTTGAAAAAGACAACACATTCACAGTTCCAAGAATTTAGAAAATGAACGTAAAAAATAATAAATTGTCACCACCAAATTGTTGGAGGTATAGTGGAAGTATAGTCTGTTATTGTGCCAGCACAAAAACGGCACACTACTGATTGTGTTATCAAAAATGTATATTTTCAATTATGGGCAATACAAAAATTAAAAGTTACTTTATTATATGCACAGAAGTGAATGAAATAACAAAGTAAACAGGAGAACATTTGAAAAAATGAGTTCAGGCTTTGCAGACAGCTTCATATGTATGCGGAACACTGCAGCTCTTCGCATTTAAAAAGCACCGGAGAGCCTTCTTTCAACGGAGGACGACATTAAAGGGGAGGCAGACATGGCCTCCGTAAAATGCAGGCAGAGACGGGCTTTCAAAGGGCTGCACTTTGCGGAGGACCCGCGCGGGTATAGAGGCATGCGCTGAAGAAGCCAAAGCAGGCTGAAAAGGCTGTGGAAAGTTACCGAGGAGCCGCCAAACTTCAGGGCCTCGGACAAAGCGAGTGTGTCGGGGTACATCGCCACTGGTCCCTCTGATGTCTTCATGAGGTCGCCCTTCTCCGCGGCCTGGCTCATGACGGGCTCCTGAGAAACCGCCTCGGTGCCGACGGTGCGCCCATTTATTTCCCCCCCTCAGAAAAACGCCGTCTCTCAGCCCTTTGTGAACCCCACCAAAACAACACAAGCACCCCAACAAATGGGCTGCTGGAGAGAGAACGTTCCATTCACAGGACTACACAAAAAGAGGATTACATTCGCCCCTTTCTCTCTCGCTCTCTCTTTCTCCCTACCTCTTATTCTCTTTCTTTCCAACCTCTCTCTTTCTCCCCCCCACCAACCCCTCCCCAACTCCCTGTCTTGCAGTCCCCCCACTCCTAGCTGTCACATCTGAATACTCCAGCAGCATCTTTTCACGCAGGCATTGTCTGTAGACAGCCTCAGCGGGGGCTTCCTTGGGAGGAGATCATTTGTCCCAGTCGGAGCGCCGTGTCGCTCGCCACGGAAGCGCTCGCGGCGGAAACGCTTGCGGCCTCAGATGGCCGCTGATGGAGGAGGCTGGCTCAGGTGGTCCTGCCTGAAGGACTCCTCTTCAAATCCATTAAAAAGTCCATATGGAAGCAAGCTTTCCTCCGGCAGGTGCTCGTGGGAGTTTTTATGCGGAGCAGAAGTTTGCAATCAAAGCTCGACCACCTTTGTAATCAAAACCTTGAATGGCCATGTGGTAATTAACGAGACGGGCTTCTAACGGGAAGAAACATGTTCCCAGGTGTGGTGCTGCTGTGGTACCTTTGACCAGTATTCCTGACCTTAATTGCCTCAGTAAATATCCAGCTGTATGCATGTTTAAAGTGGAAAATAAAACAAGCTTTGTAAATTGCCCTGGATTAAGGGTGTCTGCCAGGCAAAGAAATAATATAAGGTAATGTAACCACAGTGAAATTATATTAATCATTACTCTGTAGCCACTACATAAATATACATTATGTAATAATACAGAGATTAGGGTTGGCTTTGGGATTAGGTTTAGTGGCCAAATTGAGGTTATTCAGATCTCTTTTTCACTTATGTTACTTTTTTCAGATAATTCAGGGAGTTTATAATGAAACCACAAACCTGCATTCCATATCAGACACTGTGTAACCAGAGGTACAGGCACGGCAGTTATACCGCAGTTAAAATGTAATGACGTTGGCACGTTGCCAAAGAGTTGTTGCTATTATGAGTCTGACAACAGAAAGCTAATGGCCCAGGAGCCGGGCGGATTCGTTTTTCAGCTCAGCACGTTCCAACCTGTAGGAACGCGAGGATGTCGACGGCGAAGCCCTGATAACCGCTCCGAGAGCGAATGCCGACAGGAAACAATATGCGCGCCGGGGCATTCCACTTCCTGTTTAACGCGCCGAGTCCGCATGTAGCCGCGCTAACGCCGCCGAGATCTGCCAGGCTTTGATAAGTGTTCATTTTGAGAAATATCAAAAAGAGCCTCACCGCACTTCACAGCACTTAGGCGGAATCTCTGCCAATAATCTAAATGTAACAAGACAGGATATTTACTTTATTAGCTTTCCCCGCCACTCCGAAGGCACTTGATGGGACTGATCAGGTGTGCATTAGGAGAGTGGGATTGTTATTTCTTATCGGAGACGCAACGCCCATGCAAGCGGCAGGACCATGTGAGGCAGATGCAGGGTGAACGTTCACAGCTGAAAGAAGCCATGGAAACATGAAGGAGCTTAAAGGAACATTTGACTGTCATTGTGTTTTCTCTCCATCGAGAGACAGGGCCAGTCAATGGTGTCCTCAGAAATCAAAGCAGAGACAGCCTCGGGGAGATGACTGACGTGTGCCTATGGAATTATGAGAACAGTTTGGAACTTGCTGGAATCTTTGTGTCTCGTCTGGGGTCAAAGCACGCTCCAGGCAACCACCCACCCCAACATGCATCCAGACCTTACCTCATGAAACATTGAGGACAAATGCACTCAGCATTTGCAAGAAAAAGGAAAACCCAGTCCTTCTGGCAAAGTGCGCTGTCCACTGGGGGAGCTATGGTGTCGTCTCTTATCGGCCAGGCTAAACAGGCGATCCTCTCGCCCTGGCAGACTCGCCGGGCGGTTGCTCTCCCCAGCATGCCTCCCCCCTCTCCCCCGTCGCTCTCCGGCGTCCTGGGGCTTTTGTGTTTTGCCAACAGCGGTGACGGCGGGGCAAATTGTTGGAGGCCTGGCCATCTGCTGATGCCATTCAGGGCTTTGTGCGCCTCTGTCCCTTTCTCCAGGCCCGCTCTGCCTATTGTCCCCCTGTCTGCGCAACGCCGCGGCCTGCTAATTATGAGGACAGAATGCCGGGGTCAGGGACAGGGGGCCCACACAGTTCCTTTAGCCCAATCAAGCAAGTATGGAATGTAGCAAAAGGTACAGGGGGGACGGGGAGGCAGAGAGAGAGAGAGAGGGGGTGGGGACAGAGAGAGAGAGAGAGAGAGAGAGAGAGAGAGAGACTCTTCTGTGACTCTTCTTTAAAAGCCTCACTCTCTTTGTGGCAGTGTGGAGAAAAAGGGGAGGACCGCGCAACGCCTCATTATGGACTCCCGGCACCTCATTAAAAAAAGAGGCACGTCTCCGCGGCGCGGTCGGCCTTCGCACCTCGCCCCCATTCAAGCCGACCCAAGCCCCATGGAAACCCTTCTATCTTTCTTCTGCTCCCCTCTTTCGCCGCCGCGGCCCTTTTTAATTCGAGCCTGTAACGAGGGTCTGAATGGAGGAGTTACGGCTTTTTTAATTGGGCTTCAAGGCGGCCCGGGTGACAGTTGGCTCCTGTTAAAAGCGTGCGTACGTGTTGCGCGCTTGTCCGTGTGTGTGTGTTTACACTCGCGCAAAATAAACTGTTTAAAACTGAATGGGCGGCCGTGAATGGGGCAGGCCTGAACAAAGGTGTACGCGGCGCACCGATTTCCAGCGCGCTGAGAGAGGGGGGTCTGTGTTTGACAATGATTGGCACGCGGATCCCGTCGTCCGGGAAACCAAACGCCACGGGCCCAGCTGAATGGTCAGCGCCAGCAGACAGGATCCCCTGATTGGTCAGGGACCACCACAGCTACAGGGGAGAATCAGGTATTGAAATTCGCCTTCAAAGTCCCAACGATTGCTATGGAAGCCTGCTGAATGGACACAAACTCTGTTCAGTGTACCGCAGCCAGTGTTGCCGACTCAGTGAGTTCCTACTTTTCAAGACTACCACAGTGCTACAGCAATGTTTACACACAAAAGCCACCAGATAAAGTGATATGAATTTTGTGTTTGTGCCCCCACAGTACTCCAAGTCACAGGAATCATGTAAAAAAAATATGCTGCTTTTTCCTCTGGCTAATACACAGCCTGAACAATCACAGCCTCTGTCTACAGCAAATCGCTTTTGGAGAGGGATCTGAGGAGCGGGCGGCACCGCACTGGCTGGGTTGGCTGTGATGGGTCAGCGCACTCAGAGCCATGAAGTTTGCTCTGAAGCTTGCAGTACCAGTGTGCCCTCTCCCAGCCTACCTCTCTCCTTCCCAGGATCCCCAGTCTGAAAACCCCGCCCGACCCTCGGTAACGCACCTTCAGACGGCCACATCACCCCGGCAAAACCGAGTCTGACTGAGATTCGTCCCACTCCACCCTACCGCTCTGATAATCTACTCCAGAAGCTCGTCTGAGGGTAAAATAACACCTCTGTACCCAGTGATTTGTGATGAGTGCATCCATTGTGCCAAGGAAAACAATTTAAGTACAGATGTTCAAAGTACAAGAAGAGAGGGATTGTTGAAGTGAAACAGGTGGGGTGCAGACTGTGTTTTTTAAGTGTGTGTGTGTGTGTGTGTGTGTGTGTGTGTTTGTGCGCACGTGAACGTATGCATGTGCATGTGTGTGGGCAGGTGTGCGTATGAGTGTGGATGTTTCCAGTTGCTATAAACATTTCATTAAAGAGACACTGAGCTGAACGGTAAAAAAACAGAATAGTGTCAAAACGCCTTTGAAAACTGTGAAATGAATGAAACAGTACAAATGCTGCAAAGAGGGTCAGAGGAAAATTATATTCCATAAGGCAAGAGTGAACATATGGGAAGTTAGCAGCAGCAAATTTGCAAATTCTTGTGTCAAGCGCAACGCCCGCAGCGTGACAGAAACGGGGAGAAGTCTCCGCCCGTCATGCAGGTGATCTATTCACTGCCTGGTGACAGCATCCTCGCCGCCACCTCTCCCGGTAACATCCCCCGGCCCCCCCGCCAGCCCGACTCCGCCCGGCGGGCACATCAGCTCTCCCCACCCGCTGCGTCCGCCTGATGATCGGGCCGTTATGCGCGAGTAGCACGCCCGTGATGAATCGACGCTCAGGCCTGGGGAGCTGCGCTGCGCTCAATCAGCCGAATCAAGCAAATCTCCCCCCTGACAGCCCGCCGCACGTTGAATAAAGTTATTTGAATAACTGTAATATTAATGCCGGCGCGTCAGAAACCTGCTGTAGCTGAACCCTTAGGAAAGAAAGAGGGGGAGGGAGGGGGGGAAAGAGCGTGAAGAAATAAACAGAGCAGGGGGAAGAGGGATGTAGTTTAGGGATGCAGCGGGGGGGTTGGTGCAGGGGAGCGTCATGGGGAGAGCCGTTCGAATGCCGCAGAGGTCAAAGGGCAGCGGTCCGGCAACTCTGCCCGGTCTGGTTCGCGGACACAATGCAGAGCAGGTCTCCTGAAGGCGGGCCAGTCTCTCTGATGCTCTTCCAAAGCGTTCTGTTCAAACGGCTTCCAGAGCCCGTCTGTCTCCCAGGCTTTTATGTGCCTCGCATAGAAATAGGGCGGACCACAAAAGCTACAGGCGCAGCAATAAGCCTTCAGAAATAAGCGCTTACCCAATTACAAAGAAATAAAAAAAAAACATATAAAATGCTCCGCGGAGCCTCATAAACCAAGACAATGCAGTTTATATATTTTCAAGTCATTAGAAAATCCAATGAAGAGAATTCTTAATTTCTTTTTCCTTTTCATTTCAGGGGTGCCTCCTGTGCTTTCTAATTCCACCTCCCTTCTCCCAAAAGACCCCAACCCCTTCGCCATCTCCAGGAATAAAGAAAGAAAAAAAACTATGAAATGGGGAGGGAGACCATTGTCATCATCCTACAGCAACGGCTCGGTGCTCTTTGACAAGACACAACCTTCAATCTTTCTCAATCTGTCAATGACAAACAAAGCAAAACAGCCTTCACTTCCTTGCTTGAGGTAAAACCCTTCAGCACATATTCACGAGATGCATGTCATGCATGAGGCATGACAGCAGAGTGGAGTAAGGGTTTAGGGACCGGGCTTCTAACTCAGAGGTTGCTGGTTTGATTCCTAAGGGGAGAGGGGCACTGCTGTTGAACCCTAAGGCAATGAACTTAAGATGATCCATCCATGAACATCCAACTGTATGAATTTATTGCGTATTTAAAAATGTGAGTTACGTAAACTGGGCTGTGGCCGAGTCTGGACCTCAAACCCTGCTGGTGCTCAGCGCTCAATGCACAGTAGCCGAACTCCAGGCTGGATTTGGAACTTTTGTTTCCATAAATGCACCCTACCAAAATAAATGAAAAAAAAAAAAGTCCAGAGCAAAAAAAAACCTTAAAGCAGTTCTGATTTAACAAGGAGGCAATAAAACATTTAAAAGATGGCTGGTACAGTAGGGGAAAAAAAAAACACTCCACGTCACAAATCTCCTGTCAGTGGCAGTCTGGCGGTAATGAGGCAGACACGGCGGCTTCATATTTATGTCCCCCTGCGGGCGTCTATCCAGAGAGACTCCACCTCCAGACACCGGCCTTCCAGACCTCCAGTGTCTAGCTGTCACAAATTCAAAAATACAGACTGCAGCTTTTTTTTGAATGGCTCCGCAAGTGACCTGATTTCTGATTTCCACAGAAAAAAGAAAAAACTACAGCGAGCATTTTGTTTTCCCTCTTCTAAACAGAAGCGTTCTACATTGCAAGTCCTCCAAGCCAACCGCACAGATCAAGTCCATCTGCACCAAAGGTGTTGACCTGGGACTAAACATGCATGTGTGCACATACAAATGTATATACATGTACATACACACACATACATACACGCACATATACACACACACACACACACACACACACACACACACACACACACACACACACACACATTCATACAATTTCAGACACAAACACACAGACAGGTATATTCACACAGGCGCACACGCGCACACACACATACACACACACACACACACACACACACACACACACACACACACACACACACACATGCCATTGCACTATGTTTCTCCCTGCTTTCCAACACATTTTGATTAAAGGAAATAACAGAAAACAGTCGATTTCTCCACACCGCCATCTCGGGCTACCTGTCCCGTAGCGTTTCACACTGTGTGAGAGAGGGAGTGGGAGACAGACTGCCCACTGAGACACGGTTTCAAAAGCAGCTCCTTGCGAAAGAGTTCTGGGCGCAGCGGCGCCTTCTTTGTTCGGCAGAAGAGGCTGAGTGTTAGCGCTACACGGTAGCGCGCGGGGTTTGCAGGCAGCGTTACCCCACCCTACTGTCTTCTTCAGCTCTGCACTGTATTGCACTGTAGCTACCGCAGGAGAGGAGGAGAGGAGGAGAGGAGAGAGGCTTCTGCACATGACACCCAGCACAGGGGGCAGATGGACTGATAGTAAGAGGAAGGAGAGGAGAGACGGGGGGGGGAGAGAGAGGTGGAGAGGGCAGGGGGAGGCGAAGAGAAGCCGATGCCAGCGGGAGGATCGGAGGCCCTTTAACGTGACATCTTATTCCCGTGATTAATTATGCTCCACGGAAGCCGGGCTGATCTGTGAAATTCTTATTAAATATCTGACAGGAGCAAGCCTGGCAGAGGGCACATGTCAGATGTGAAGCTCTATCGATCTCTCCCTCCCTCCCTCCCTCTCACGCACGCTCAGGCACGCATGCATGCACTCATGCTCTCCTGCGCTCACACGCTTTTTTGTCGAGTCATTTTTCGCCTCTTCAGTGGCGGCTCCTGTCACGGTTTGACGTGTGAGTGATAGCTGTGTATATTGGCAGTAGTGGTTGTTTGCTCTCGTGGGTCGATATGTTAATTCAGTCGGGACCGGCTCGGGACGGGGGCGAGGTGTGAGGAGCGCCACGGCAGCCGAAAGAGGCTTCACCTGCTCCACCAACGCACACACGCACACGCGCACACACACGCACACCCACACACACACACACACACACACACACACACAAGCACAGCTTCGGGAGTACTGTACCACATGTACTGCTTCAGGAAAACTGAACATTACACACACACACACACACACACACACACACACACACACACACACACACAATTTCTGCTTCATGAGTACTGTTCCACACACACACACACACACACACACACACACACACACAGACCGCTTCATGAGTACTGTACCACATATACTGCTTCAGGAAAACTGAACGATACACACACACACACACACACAAACATATCCACACACAGTGCTTCTAGATTACGGCACCACACACAGCCTCTCCCTTGAGGAATTTTGCTCATACTTCCAGGCAGCATTTTCAGCCAGTAATCAGCCCAGGAAATGTGACAGCTTCATGAGACAGATGCATTCAGCAGAGTCTATCTGCCCTCCTCCCTGCTCATCCCTCTCATGGTCCATCAGCCCTTTCCTGTCATGCAGAGACCTCAGCCAGCTCCCCACACAGCTATATCCAATATGCCAAATAGGTGTCTTCTAATTGTGGGAGCTACATTATATTTGAAGTCTTGTAGGCAATTCTCCCTCTGCAGACACTTGTGAGGGTGTAGGTCTTTGTTTCAGCCTTGTACAAGCTCATAAAAGCAGATAGTGTAAAACAGGATTAAGCTGAAAATTGTTTTAAAGTGAGTCTCTCAGACCAGGAAAGCGAATTGAGTTTGTGGTCCTCCGAGGACCCACAGGAAGGCTATATAACGGAAAGGAAGATAAAAAAAACCCAACGATGATCTCTGTTTTTCTCCCACCGCTCTGGGCCGAGAGTCTCGGGTCGGCGTGTAAAACTAATGACGTCGCGTGTGCACATACCATCCGTATGGGGGGGCGAATAAAAGATATTGCCTTCATTCCCGGAATCTACATCTGCGCCTCTGGAGCGGGGATGTGATCGGCACGCTCTCCATTTTAATGGGATCAGGCGGGGGCCTGTGGGATCGCCCACATGAAGCAGAGGCACGCAACGGACTCCCACTGGAACCCGTTCAAGCGACTCCACCAATCAGGGACGACCTTGCCAGAATCACAGAAATCCGTCAGGGCGGGGCTGGGGAAACTGCAAGCCACCTTGGGAGGAGTAGGGGGTGGCTACAGAATTAGTCCTACAGCTGGAGGGTTACAAATTTGAGTTGGGCACTGTGATGATTTCTCTCATTGGGGAAATGAATGTGTCCGTTTTTAATTAATTCAACAGTTAAGGGGAGGGAGGGGCACAGAGAAAGAGGAAGACAGAGAAAGGATGAGGGGGACGGGAAGGCAGTAGCTGCATCCAGCAGAGAAAGACAGAGATAGAGAGAGAGACAGGGACAGAAGAAGAGAGAGAGGGAGTGAGAGAAAGTAAAAGAGAGAGGAGAGAGAGAGATAGGCAGAGACGTAGAGGGACAGACATAGACAAGTCCCTGAGGTGTGGCTGGATTACTGTAGCTGGGCATGTCCTACAGGTGCTGGTGTTCACATTCTGGAGAGTCATGCCTCTGGGTATCAGAATGAGAGTACACTGTGTGACCCTGCTGCTCCTGTCTTCCCCCCGGCGTGTCTCGGAGTCCAAACAGTGAGGATGAGGTCCCAAGCAATGGGGAGGGAGAGCTGCGCACTCACACCCAGTCTCCCTGCCTCCTTTCATCACACACAAACACACAGCAAGAAGCTGTAAGTGAATGGAGCAGCCCATTCGGGGCCATCTTGGCTCATCATCTATAATAACTACAGCATCATAGTCACATGTGCGGCTCAGCTATTTCTGTCTGTACAGTGATCACTGGCTCATTTTCAACTGAGCGAACATGAGATGAAAAAACATATAGGCCGCGCCAAGAAGTAATAAGAGCATGATGCACTGGCTACTTCAGAATTCAGGAGGAAAGCAGAGCCTCAGGGATAGATTTTTGGTCATCAGAGATAGAAGAGCCTTGTCAGATGCAGACCAGAAAATTATTTTGATGTCATGCAATGACAAATGATGGCCAAATGATGACATCTTCCATGTTTTTTCCAAACTTCTTACAGGTCAAACATCTTCAATCACAGAGAAAACTCAACCAGCTTGACTTTTTGTGTTTGCATGACAAAAATTGCCTGTGAACCTTAGTCCCTGATGAGAAAAAAAACTTCCTTTGAAGAGACAGGAAGTCGAAAAAACTCCTGTATGCTGTCTATCTGGGAAAGGAAAAGGTAAACCTTGTTTTCATTAAAAAAACATGCTCATCAAAACAATGCCTCTCTACAAACAAAAATGAAACTGGCAAAACGTAACCTGAGGATCATTCTTACATTCAGAGCAGGAGTTGTGCCAGGGGTACTGAAAGGAATACCACAGTAATCACGGTGTGTGTATGCACGCGCGTGTGTGTGTGTGGCTGTGCACGTGTGTGTGTGTGTGTGTGTGTGTGTGTGTGTGCAGGTAACAGCTATGGATGTTGCATCTGTCTGAAGGTTAGCCTCTACAAACACACACAGAGAGAACACTACACAAATAGAGAAACAAATAGAGGTGGAGACAGTGAGAAGGAGAGAGAGAGACAGTCACAAAACCACAGGCCCATCAGGTAAGGGCCCAAAGGGGCCTGGTTAGCCCCGCGGCTGCCCGCTCTCCGTGGCAGGCAGAGTGTGCATTGGCACTAATGGCCTGCTCACACCGGCCAGGTGGCCGGGACCATCTGGGATCTATTTGGAGGCGGGTGGGACATTCAGTCACCTCCCCTGTCCTCATTTGCTCTTTTTGACATCATGTCTGGAGCTTTGTGATTGTAGCAGCGGTCCAATGGGGGCTTAAACACCTCTTTACGACTCCCCAGGAGCAGATGAGGAGTGAGAATGAGGAATAAACTAAATCAGTCACACATCACATTACTGGTAAATTCAGATGCTTTAATAAATTCACACCTGCACACACAATACCAGGATTACGGATGAGCCTTGTTAATGTGTATATGTGTGTGAGGGAATGCATGCATGCATTTGTGCATATATTAATGTACATATGTGACTGAGTGGAAGAGAGTGTATGTGCCTGTGTGTAAGAGAGAGAATGTGTGCATGTATGTGTGTATGTGTATTTCTGTGTCTGAAAAATATATGTGGTGTGTGTGCATGTGTTTGAGTGTGTTTGAGTGTGTGTTAAACATGTAGCATGTATTTGCGTGTGTGTTTGTGTGTAATGCCAGTTGTTGCAGGTGCTACTGCGAGTTATTGCAGTGGACTCAGATGTGCACGGTGCGTATGTGTGTGCGCCCGCAGCTCCCAGCTCAGTGGCGGGTCAGGCAGTCTCCATCGGAGCTGTCAGCTCCCAAACCTCACACATCTCCTCTCGGTCGCGCTCCTCCACGGGGGTGCGGCCTGCCCCCAGCCCGCCGGGGCGACCCCCGACAGCCGGGGTCCACGAGCCGGGCCGACCTACGGCCTAACTCCCGCGGCACGCCACTGTGTCCCGGGCTCACAGCTGCAACGGCGCATCTGTTACACCCTAACCCGAGCGCGTCTGCACCAATAGAGCTGTTTCACTCAAAACAAGGACCTACTGGCAGGAAACATCTGAGCGGTTGCCAAGATTAATATTTGGGCAGTTTATTTGAATATGTTGATGTTGATATCTTTTTATCTTTCGCTCCGAAAGATGTCTCGCGAAATGGATCGACAGCTGTTTCAGAGACAGGTTTCAAAGCCGGTGGGGGGAGTGTCCAGGTGTGTTTATGGGGGAGGGGTTTAGAAACCCACCAATCGGCAACACCCTGTTAAACTGAGAGAGGAAGACAGAGGGAGAGACTGAGGATAAGGGGACAGAGACAAGATGGGCTAAGGAGAGAGGGAGAGAGGGAAAGACTAAGAGATGGGGTGAGAGAGGGGAGAGGGCGAATGGGGAGAGGAGGATGGGAGGGTTCAAGAGTGAAAGAGAGGAGGCAGCAATTGGCAGAGTAAGGGGGGAGGAGAGAGAAGCAAATGAGAGGGGGAAAGAGGAGAGCAGGGGAGCTAGGGTAGTCTGACTAAGAAATATGGCCCCCTGACAGAAATAGAGGGCAACAGGACATAAATAAGATTGGTGGTAGCTCTCAAGAAAAGCCTGAGTGGGAACTGACTTCACAGGAAGTTATTTATGGACACATAAATACAAATAAACACCTCATGATTTTTCAAGCAATTTCATTATATTTCTATTAAAATGTTGTGCATGCTGGCACTTCTTTAAAATATATTAGCCAACCAATTGCCTCTGTGCTGAGAATATAGTGCTGCTTTGGTATTTATTTATTCATCAAGTAAAGATTTCAGACACCATGGCTTCACATCAGTGCAAGACCAATAACATCGGAAGCTGTTAATTCAATGATTACCAGAACAGGTTGTTCCAGAAACTTCCGTGCCCATGTTCAGTTTTCAGAGAAGTAGCTGGTGCAGTATCAATACGTGAAATCAAAATGACTTGTGGTTACATAAAAGATATCTTTCTAAACATTGTCGTTAGGTAATAAGAGATGCAATTCCACTGTAGCTCTGCTTTCTCTGGAATCCAATACAATAGTCCATATATCCAATGACTTGGCTCAGCAAAGCCATGATTTAAAGTATTTGATTAAAACCAACATGACTGTGCTTCTTCTCTTTGTCACAGAAGCGAAAATGAGTGAAGATGTGGAAAAAGGAACTTTTTTCAGAGGATAAAAATGGCTCATAGACATTATTGTTAGTCTTTCAGCCAAACTGAGTTTCTGGAATTAAAGCTTTAGCAGATCCACAGCAGGGAAGCGTGTGGCGTGGCTAAAGCTGCTCAAAGTCACCAGAGCCTGTCAAGGGCACTCGACAGGGCACCAGAGAAAAGCTTGATCCTACATCAGGAGATTTAAAAAAAAGTCTATTCATCGATTGCGGCGGATGGCTGTCAATTGATCTTATCTGCGCGGAGCAGACCTCTGGTGAGCGCCCAGCCAGATCAAATATGGTGTGGGCGCTGAAAGAAAGCTTAGCTTCATGACTGCGTGCCCGTATGAGCATGAGCAAAGCATGTGTTTTTTTACCGGTTTTAAAGCTTTGCAACTGATAGGGGGCCCAGGATGGCTGGACACAGCTGCAGCTTACCTCAGGTATGAGCAGGACTACTGAACACCAACCTATCGAAGCCAACGCTGCCACTGCAGATGCATCCCCTATAAACGCGACGGAGCGAAAATAACAAGAGGCGCAGCTCTGGCAGCGGCGTGAGCGCAGCACTTAGGGGCCCGCGAGAAACCTGCAATCAGCTCCCGATTCAGAACAATACGCTCAGGTTCAATACTGTGTACATTTCCACTGCATTAAGGACGGCCTCCCGCGCTATTCATAGTGAAAATAAGTGCTGAGTGGGGGAAATACGCGGAGAGGGAAAAACCTCCCGCCTATGAAGTGAAAGGCAAGACAAAGGAGGCCGAGGCGGCCTGTGTAATCTGCTGACTCCAATCCACCAGCAGAACGCCGCATGACAGCGATTAATAAGCGAGGCTTCTCAGGCTACAGGGGGTGGTGGGGGTTGGGGGGTGGGGGTGAGGCCTGGAATACACTCTCACAGCTCAGCGCCCCTCCCCAACCCCCCTACACCATCCCAAAGACTGTTTGAGGACAGTGTGAGACTCCGCCAGCCGACGAAGAGGAGCCGCTCACCTCTGCAGACGTTGGCGTTGTCCGGCTCGAAGCCGGCCTTGCAGGTGCAGCTCCCGATGGGCACCATCCACTCGCCGTCGCCGTTGCAGTAGAGCTTGATGGGCACGTCCACCTCCTCCGAGTTGGCGATGCACACGCCGCGGGCGATGACCAGCGAGGTGCTCTCGGCGCCCGTCATGGTCTCTGGGAAGACGGCGAAGTTCTGCACGACGCTGGGGCACTTCTTGTAGAAGACGCGGACGGAGAGCAGCGACATGCAGGCTCCGTAGTCCTGGAAGGCCAGGTAGAAGCCGTTCTTGGAGAGCGGGCCGAAGCTGCGCACCTCCGTGTTCACCTTCATCAGCCGCCCGCCAAAGTCCACCTGCGAGAAGCTCTCGTCGGCGGCGATGGTGTCCACCTTCAGGTAGGGCGCCTCCATCCAGAAGGCCGTGCCCTTGGTGGCGATGACGGAGTCGGTCTCGTAGTAGTAGAGGTTGAAGGTCTCCTTGCAGGAGCCCGGCACGTTGGGGATGCTGCCGCAGTCGCGCACGGTGAAGCGCATCTCCACGTAGATGCGCTGGGCGCTCCGCCGGTCGATGAACGTGGTCAGGAGCCAGTTGTTCTGGCTGGACTCGAACACGTTGCACACCTGGTAGGTCCGGATGGTGTTGAGGTTCTCGTCGTAGCCGCTCACCTCCTCCCACTGAAAAAAATACGGCGAGAAACAGAGGGGCAGATTAAATATAGATTCTGTGCCTCAGATATCCAGCACTGGCGCTAGGTTCAATACCACCTACTGAGTCCTGCTGAAAGCCTTCAGATTGACAATGAAAGATCAAACAGTCATGCAACAAATGAGTGGTGACACTCACAACGCAGGGATTTTGTCCTACACTGACAGCTGAGTGCTGAAAACAGTACCTGACCTATACCATTGGAAGGTGAATGTTTTTCTGACACACTGACATTGTTGCTCAGGCACTTTATGACAACTGACCTAGTAAAGATTCAACCATACTGTAAATAACTGGCTTGCAGAAAAGCTTGCTGAATGCACTATAAGACAGCCAGGGTAACAGCAACTCTAATAACACTCAATTGGGCTTAACTGGATAGGAGACTCCACCACAACAACTTGAACCTTTCAGGGTCATGTTGATTGTTGGAGCGTTCTTCAGCATTCTCAATGTATTTTTATGTCTTTGTAGGTGGAGCGGAGGTCGTGTGATCACCGCATGTGCATCTGCCAGCCTGTGAGTAGGATAACTGAAAAACATGGATGGACGGGTTTTGGATGACTGTTCAAATGACTGACTATGGGAACAGAACGAGATGATTAACATATAAAGGCTGCTACGCATCGGAAATGAGGTGACACTACCAGTGGAACACCTGTCTTCTTTTGTTTTATTGTTGATCAAATGATTGTTGATGGTATTTACTCATATGTGCAGCGAAGAATGTGACTTAACCATAATGTAGTGTGAACATCTTTGTGTGGCAAATTAGTGCTTTCATGAATTCAGCTGTATGTACCGGATGTAGACAGATATGGTATATACTGGATATATGCATGTAATGTATATGTAATGTATATGGTTGCTGTTTTAGACTTTGAGTAATCAAACTGCTGACCATCAAGGCCAATGAGATCCCCACTGTGATACACACTCATCCCACTCCAAAACTCTGAAAGTACAGCAAAGGCCACTTTAGCTGCACTTTTCCCGACAGGCACACTTCCATCAGCTATTCCGAGCCACAAACCATTTAAATACTAACCAATTACCTGAGACACAATACGACCCGAAGCTATCTTGGACAAGCGTGACTGTGCACGTCTCCGGCACATTATGAAATGTGGTGCGTAACAAATTCAGGATTATGTGGTATTGAATTACAATTAGAGGGAGAGGGACTGAATTATGCCAGCTGAGAGATGGCCTAATCGAGCCCTCGCAGTATCTCTGCACTCTGGGAGACACGACGCCGGATACATCTTAAGCGCGGGCGAACACTCCTGCCATTAGCTCCAGCCCCTCGCCTTTTTTTTCTGTTACGCAAGCAACTTTCAAATGTCACGCCGACACCACTGTGGCTTTAAGATAACGAAGGAGGCGAGACTCAGAGCACGCCGAGGCCAAAACGCAGCGCACGTAATTGCGTGGGGACCCTAGGGTAACACACATTTCCCGCGTGAAAGCTTAACTTACATACACCAGGTTTGTCTTGCCTTGGCATGTGGCAGGTCACCTGATAATCTCCCTCCATCACAAACAAATACATTACCCACACACACACCATGAAACATGAGCTCCCTCTCTCTCCTTTCTCTCTCTGTTTCTTTTTTCTCTCTCCCTCTCTCGAGGCCTGCTGGATGAAGTAACAAAAAATAAATAACTAAAATTAAAACACTGAAAGTCAACCCCTCTCCAGAGACCTGGCAATCCGAAGACATATGCCGGTAAAAAGGCCAGTGTTGGCTGAGCATCAGCTGTGGGCTGCACCAGTGCTGGAGGGCTTTGCTTTCACATGGCAACCAGACCTTGTCACAGACCTTGGCACAGGTGACCACCAGGTATTCAGAACCCAGCAAAGAAACTGAAGGGGAGCAAGCCAGACCTACATGGCAATAACTCTCACTGCTCCACATAATAAAGGTTAAATACCCTTAGGTCATGGTAGGGTTGTAGACAAGATAAGAGATAGGGTCATGGCAGGGTTAAAGGGTAATAGTTACATTAGAGTCATGGTAGAGTTAAAGACAGAGGAGCAGCTACAGTAATAGTAGGGTTAACAGCAGAGTAAGGGTTAAGGGTAACAGTAGGTGAAGGTAAGTGTTAGGTGGTGTGCTCGGTATGTTTTTAAATTGCACTGATTAATGATTTTGTTGTGTTATCTTGTTAGGAAGCATTAAGAACTAGCTCAGAAAGTGATATCAACGATAGTTATCGTTATAATTCTGTCATCTTTTTCATGATCAGCTCAATTAATCTGAGCTTAAGTGATTTACAAAATGTCATAGTTATGGTTATTGCTGTTATTCTTGGAATATTTACTTGTATAACAAATAGGTTCCTATACTTCTGTTATCAGAAAAAAACAGTGTAGTAAATGTGTTTTATCTATTATTTTTTTTAACTTTCCTCCTCTCTATATTTATCCCTGAGGGATAAGCATAGCACAACTTAGAGTGCCCTGAGTTTAATTGTAGTGTTTTTGTGCACAGAGGCTCTAAATGTATTTGCTGATACATGTAAATATCTGAGAAAAAAGGCAAATGGCCAAGGAGCTTTCCTCAGTAATGTACAGTAATGTACAGCTGCTCTTATAGATCACTGTACAGCACTATATGCACATTAGCATTATTGGAAGGGACTGTTCCTCTTATGGATCATTACGAGGAACTGTGCTAATGCTAAAAGCAGGTGCTGCTGTGTGTGCATACACCCGCAGTACATTTTGGTTTTACATTTTATTGCTCATGTGCTACTTGCTATTCTGTACCAATGCCCTCGTTATAGTAATTTCTGTGATATGCACTTTATTCAGCTTGCCTTGTAAAGTAAATATTTTAATTCTCTTGCATTCACCTTTGCTGCATAGTCATTCATGTTCATCTGGTGTGTATTACTACTGCTACTACTGCTGCCTCCATCGTTACAAACAATAAAAGTGATGATAGTCGGAAGATGTAGAAGCCTGGGCTGGGAGCGAAGACTGGGAGAGAAGGGGTGCAGAGGGCACCGCGCGCTGACGTGATTAATGAGTTTACAGAAATCCCAGGCACAAATTAAACCCTATTTTTTTTAGCGTCGTCCGTTCTCTCCTCTGTAATGACCATTCATCAGAATTAGAGGGGCCTGTCTCTGACAGCACCAGGCAGCCATTAATACACCGTGGCGGGGGGCTAGCCGCTGTCTGTCTGGGCAAGTCTTGGGGGGATCCTCTCGCCTCCGCCTTTCCAAACGACCGCCATCTTTCTTCACGGCCCGCGCAGCCGAGTGCACGTCTCGAGTGCAGGTGTACCTCGCATTTCACACTAACCACCTGCAGGCACTCTAGGGTCCGCGCTCATGAAGCCGTTCTCCATAAACATCAAGTAGCAGTGGAGAGCGTCCTGCATTAAAAAGCAGGTTTAGTTTCATGTTGTGGATAGTGTCCAGTATCCTGTACGACTCTGGGCACTTGCCTGAGGAGACCCGCAGGAATTGTGGGATGTCTATCCTGCTGCCAGCAGTTCTGGTATCTGCACCAAGAATCGACAATAATAACCTGACACACACATTTGTGCATTCTTCAATCTCCCTTCTGTCCCTGAGATCCAACCGGTGTTATCAAAACGCCTACTCCTGTTCTACTTCTACTGAACTCTCTTAATGTCCAAAAGATTAAAAAGTTTTGGCTCTGTGCAGTTCTGCCCTTGTTATTTTCCCTCTTTGTCAAGGAAATAGGGTGTTGATCACATACATAATGCATGTGTAGCACAGTGGTAAGGTACAGAACTTATAACCATAAGGTTGCCAGTTCGATTCCCTGCCGGGGCACTGCTGCTATACCCTTGGGCAAGGTACTTAAGCCACAATTGACTCAGTAAATGTCCAGCTATATAAATGAATAACATGTAAAAACTGTAAGACACTCTGGATAAGAGCATCTGCTAAATGACAATAATGTAATGTTTTGAAAAAACAAAACAGAAGTTATCTAAAGCTATGTAAAAAGTCACAGGGGCAGATGTATTGATAACACTGGTCTGGTGATCAGTGAGGTACTGGGGATCCTCAACGTTTTGAGCAGGATGAGCTGGAGAAATCAGCGGTATAGCGCATCCCCTTCACCGCCACAAGACAAAAAAATAACAGCTTTCTCCTGTCATCGCAGAGATAATGGGATTCTCCAGTCCCAGTGTCTGTTGAGTGCCTATACCTTTGAAATAACCTTACTTGCCGAGCGGCCCTCTATTTCCTCCCTTGCGTGCCACTATCAAATGCAGGAGATCGTTCATGCAAGATCGCCGCGCCATGTTTATTTTATAACGTGCGTATATTTGTATACAGTGCGCGGCCCCTTGTTCTACCGCTGCCATAAACCGAGGGTGTTTATTATGCACTCTTGTGCTAGATAAACACGGGTTTAGCAAGCTCAGCAAGCAGAGAGGCCCGGCGCTGACTCCCTCGTGTTTACAGTTCAGCCCCCTCTGATCAGGCAGAGGCTCACCGCTTCCGCCTGCCTGGTTTGAACCCCGCCGCCGATTGGCCATGGAGAGCTGCTGTAATATTCTCTTTTCCTCTTATGACCTTTCACCCCCTCCCCTCCTGTTCTCTTCTCTATTTCTGTCTGTTTCTGCGAATTGCGGCAACGTCAGAGGGAATGAATCGTCGGTGGTTGAATTTGAACCCGCGGTCCTTGAGAAAAAAATCGATACTAAAATAACGGAACAGAAAATAGACAAGAGTGCAGATTTTTCCTAAGTAGAATTATTCATACTCTTACATTACCTTTGCTTAGTAGACACTCTTATCTAGATCAGTGTACAATCTGCATTTAAACAGCCTCATATTTACTGAGGCGATTTAGAGTTTTGCCAAAGGGTAAAACAGCAGTGGACTACCTGGGAATCAAACCAGCAAAGTCTGGGTTACAAGATCTGCTCCTAACCACCCCACCACACTGCTGCCCACTCATACAAATTTTCTTTTTAATTTCTTAAAACATACTGTTAAAAGGTAAAACACACTTTTTTTAAACATGCAATTACAGTCTGCCTGGCAATCATTAAGGTATCACTGTATGGTCATATTTTGACATGAGTGAAAGAGTCAAAGCTGTTTTGGCTACAACTGGAGGAAGCAGTAGTGGAAACAGTAATGTCCCTGACTGACAGATTGATGACATAACCGCTCCCAAAGGTAACAGCGGTGACGGCGTTTCACTACGTAGTCCATAGAGGGAGCACTCATTTAACTCATTGCCTCAGCTGAGTGGCAACAAGCTGTTGGCGATGTTAAATTAGCGCGTTCTCATAAAGAGCTAACCAGGAGGAAGTGAGAGGGGGACGCTAATCTGTGTCGCACCGCACCGTCCTGTCCACCGGAGCGCCGGCTCGCGGCCAGCGCCTGCACCGCCCTCTCATCACCCCCATTCATCATATTGATCTTCCTGGCATTATTTTCAGAGGCAACACTTTAATGAGACAGCCAGTCTAAATGGCAAATAAGAACCAACAGGAGCTCTGGCGAAGATTCTAATGAGGTTACTGTGAGGATAAAGGATTCAGCGGGGAGAATGTGATGGCTTCTGACAACGGGCTCCTCTAATTAAAAGTCCTATCCTTTCTTTAAAAAGAGGGGAGGGTGGCGTCTCTGCTCTGGAGGAAGATGTGCCCAGCTTACCCAGTCCTCCTTCATTATGGGGTATAGAGAGGCACTGATAGCTCCTGGATGCGCATTACCTGGGACACAGATGCTGCAGTGCCGGTCTCCAGGGAGAGCACCTGGACACTTGACTGCGCAGACCTGAGGAGGAGATGCTTGCAGTGCCAGTCTCCAGAGAGGAGGAGAGCCTAGGTACCTGTCCACAGAGACCTGGGGAGCAGGCACTGTGGCAAGTCTCCAGACAGAGCTCCTAGACACCTGTCCACAAAGGCTTGAGGAGCGGATGCAGCAGCCAGTCTCCAGAAAGAGCTCCTAGACACCTGTCCACACAGACCTGGGGGAACGGATACTGCAGCCAGCCTCCAGAGTGTTTTGCTGTTCAGACCCACCGCTGTGACTGTGTGTCTCCTTGCCAGGACAGACTAAGTGCTTTCCTGTTGCTCAATCCCAAAGCAGAGTGCTCATTATGTCCCGCATTTGCATGGTAACAAAACAAGTCTGGGTATTTAATGTGTAAAAAACACACAAGTGCCTCAATAATACCTGATGAGTGTTTGGCAACATCTTTTCAAACAGCACTCAGAACACCCATATCTCAGGTGTCTGAGCCATGCTATTCCAAGCATTTCAGAGGAGGGAAAAAAAAAAACTGGTGCAAGGGACCTCCTTTTGCATTCCAATGGCAGTCGTTGAATAGACAAGGGGGCTCTGAATATGCCAGCCTTAACCAAAGTCCCCCCACTATAGGCAAATTATTTTGAGAGCGCAATGTGGGATTCTTTAAGATTTCTCTCCCACACATTCAATTAATCAGAATTAGAGGGAGACCAGGAAATTGCTGCTCTACAGGTTTTCTTTCTGTCCGAAGGTTCGATACAAAACAGGTGCCCGAAGCTGCAATTCATCAAGGAGCCAGAGAAAAGTGCTTTCTGTGCACTATGCAGTATGTATTTAAACAGTACCAATGTAAACCATTAAAACTTGCCCTGCAATGCATAGATTTTCCTTTCGTAACGCAAAACTGCTATTTTCAGAGACGAGATGTTTCTACAATCAATAATGGTGTAGTATGTAGGAAGGAAGCACAAAACAAAGCACAATCATGGTCACATAGCTGAAACAGGTTAGTATGTCAGTGTATAAGACTACTGGGTCATTTCTGACAACGGTAAGACAGAAAATGCAATAACAAATACATAAGCAATATCCATCAGCTCATACCCATACATAACCTAGCTAGCAGACATGTTTATGTAATTGTAATAGTCCACTCATTGCATTCATTCTTTCTTCTTTATCACAGGGCTCTTTGCAATGGGGCTACAATGGGTATGACAAACTCTGGTTCAGCTGCAGGTGACTTCAGTCCCTCAAAAACCAGCATAAAACATATTACTAACATTACTTTTAACCTGTGTTATTTAATAAGACACAAGACACAAAAAGTAAAAGGACACACTGTGTATAATGAGGATGAAGATGGCCCTAAACTCACTTTCTCATCACATTGTTGTCATTTAGCAGACACTCTTATCCAGAGCAAGTTACATAGGTTACAGTTTTCACGTTATCCGTTTATATGGCTGGATATTTACAGAGGCAATTTTGGGTTAAGCACTTTGCCCAAGGGTACAGCAGCGGTGCCCCAGCAGGGAATTGAACCAGAAACCTTTCTGTTACGAGCCCTGCTCCTTACCACTATACAACACTCCCAACTTCAGAATGTAATATACTTTTTGCTGACAGTTACTTTATTAAACTGCACATTTGTTTTCCAGGCAATATACAACAGAGGTGCGGTATTAGCTTTAAAACTTTACAATGGCATTTTATTTCCTTTGAAAAGCATTACTCCTTGGCTCCAAAAGCACTTTGCTTTAACACACTACAATATGAGGAACAGTTAAGGGGGAACAATGCAGTCTTTCAGTTCATTCTCAGTATTCAGCTCCAGGTTTGTGCTACTGTTAATGCCAGAACTTCAGTATTTTGTTATTTTTGAAGAAGCAGAGTATCTCACAACTAATGAGATAAATGAGAAAAAACACTAAGTTAGGCAATTTGCCTGGTACTTATTTTCCTGAGAATTTAACACACATAAATGGCATATGGGCACATTACTCAAATATAAACTGTGACAGCAGCGTGGTGTAGTGGTAGGGCAGGGCTTGGAACTGGTTAATGGTTGGTTAATGTAAATGGTTACAATTCCTCACTGGGGCACTGCTTTTGTACCCTTGAGCTAGGTACTTATCCTACAATTGACTCGGAAAATATCAAGTTGTACAAATTGAAGAGAGCATCTGCTAAATGACAATGATGTATTGTAATAAACACATACCCAGGATGACCAAAAGCCTTCACCAACAATTAAAAAAACAAAAATGTCCAGACACATGCATCGTTGCAATGGCTGAAACAGTGTAATGACAGCCAAATGTGGAGATGATCCAGGAAAACCATGTCTTTGTTGTGTCTGCAGCTGATTTTTGTCATTTGGACCAGCTGGTCAGTCAACATAGCCCAATATGAGGCCCTCCAAGAGACGCACAATGGGAGTGTCCAAAACGGGGGTGGAGACAGCCCGACATTAGTGTCCTCCCTCCTTCCAGCGAATAAAAAAGTGACTGCACAGGTCACTACGAGAGAGACAAGGAGCAGGAGACTTTGCCATGGGGAGAGACAGGAGTGCAGGCTTAACAATCCGCAGGCGAGAAAATGGGCGCCCCCACGTTGGTGCAGTTGCAATTAAGGCAGATACATGTCCCTGCTTCCCTGCGGTGCCAAGATAAGAGGTAATTTGAGTTCTGGTTGCGTGAGGTCACAGTTATTACTGTCCTTTCTTTGGGAGGCTCTGGAAAGAGGAACACAGAGTACTGTCTGATCGGGCTTAACCTCACAGGAAGAAGAGGAGGACAACAGGTGAAAAAACCTTTGAGTAGGTGCTGAGTAAGTGCTGTCCTGGGTTAGCACTTTAGGATTTGACAATAGAACTAGTCCACAGGTGGGTTTTTTGTTTCGGAGGTCACTGGGGGCCAGATAAGCCTCTGTTTCACTGGCCTGTTTGGGCCACCATAAAACCAAGCTGATTTGGACAAATATTCTCCTACGTGTTAGTTTTCTCCCAATTCAATGTCTGCTGCAGCCAAACAGCAGCCTTAAAGCAACTTAAATTCAGATTCACCTCACATTCCACTTTGCCTTCTCTAATAACACAGCAGTGTCTCTGGCTCCAGGTATTAGGTAAATGAAGAGGCTATTAAAAAGGCCTGCATTTGCAGTGTGCATTTCATATTTCCGTTCGCAATTGAGAGTAACAGGTAAAGACTGACAGCTTATAAGCATACAGCAGACAGTGGCTGGGCACAGTGGTTGCCAGTTCTACTGCAGGTGGGGCACTGCCATTGCACCCTTGGGCAAGGTGCTTAACTTGATATGCCTCAGTAAATATCCAGCTGAAAAACAGATAACATTTAAAAATGCACGACAGTAAGTAAATCACTCTGAATAGGAGTGTCTGCTACACAAATGTAATGTAACGCCTCACTCTCCCATCACTATATTAAACATTAATATAGTTAGCTAGCTATAGGCTGTTTTTTTACTGCTGTGTATTTTACTGCTAGACAATATCTTTGTTCTGTTCGAGCTATCTAGCTAAACTACAGAGGAGAGAGAGAGGAGTGAGAATTCTCATCATAATTTATGCATACATGGAGAATATAGGTTAGAAAAAGATTATTTTGTTTTCCCTGTGGGCAAGTATGCATAACACTGCAGCTGGAAAGGTATGATATTTTAGATCTACTATATTCATGCGTGCAAGTAACATGCACAATGTCTGTAAACTTTGAAATGAGCAAAACAAACATGAACACAAAAATTGCCACCAGTGCTAACTTCACTGCATCAATCACCCAACAGACGGTTTCTGTTGTAAGCCTAGTAATTAGTGCTTTAGAAAAAAAACAGCAGTCCTTTAAGAAAATGTGATTGAATTTTAATTCTGTCATTTCATTAATCATAGACCCTTTGTAGAGATAAGTTATTGGAGTTTGATACAATCCTTATAAACACAACACTGTATCATTATGTATATTGTAGCGTTACTCGTTTGTTGCCAGTATCACTTAAAATAATAAAAGTTTTTGAAATAATCAGGGAACTACTTTTCTCATTTGCTCTTTGTCATAACGGCAGATGTAGCAACATTGTAAATGAGATGTTCAAAGCTTACTTGGTCTGTTTTGTTCAGTCTGCAGCTTGGAGGGGCTGGGGTAAGCCTCTGTACTTGAATGCTAGCCTATCTGGAATCAGGAGCACTACCCAGGACTGTTGATGGTGTTCAGGTACACCCAGAGGCCTCCCAAAATAATGACAGAGGTTTGCTGCACCACCATTTCCCCTGTGCTTCTCAGAACTGGGCTTTTTCTGCAAATCAGATTCAGACTGCCTGTGTCTCTTTTTCCACACCGGAGGCTATTATTTCAGCAAGCTTATTTGATGTAATTCAAAGCACTAGACTGTAGGAAACGGCATTAAAGGCTGTGTGACAAATGCAAAGAGCCCCAGCTTAGAGAGAGAGAGTCAGGCACTTCACACCCTCCCTTCTGAGCTGTGCCACCATGTCCCCCAAATCCCAGAGGGACCCCTGGGCACCACACTTTCCGCTCAAGCTTTCATATGAATAATTGAAGACTGTCTGGTGGACAGATGGCCAGCGTTGGATGTTTTTTTTTTTTTTTTTGCTCACAGAAGTGGAGCAAGTTCGCTCCTGACGTTGCTCTCTCGCTTTCAGGTTGATGAAGACCACCAGGCCACCGGGCCACGGTTTGCGACTTCAGAGAGCGAGGGGGCCCATTAGTTCATCCCTCTTAAATTATAGATGCCGGCCGACCGCTGGGCCGGGCCCTTACTGCTTTCTCCCTCGCTGGCCCCCAGCGGTGCGACCGTTCCCACCCACCCCCCAACACAGCGTGTTCGGGCCAGCCGCACCCCCATTCAGTGAGGAGGCCACGGCGCGGCCTTTGTCGCGCTCTCTGTCTGGCTGCCGGCCGAGCCCCTTCTCGTCCCTAATCCCTCTGAATCACATGAGAGGAGTTGACCTCTTCTCCGGCCCCTTTTTAACACCCTCAAAGACACCTCAGTGGTGCCCGCCGACACGTTCTTTCACACAGTCCACTGCTACTTCACTCGCCTCTCTCTCTCTCTCTCTCTCTCTCTCTCTCTTGCTCTCCCTCACCCCTCTCTCCTAACTCCCCCCATTTCTCTGAAGGAGTCAGTCTCCTCAATTACCTCTGACGCACGCCTGCCCCACTGGATGGCCGGGATCAGAGGTCAGGCAGCCTGCTGGGCGCCCATATTTAATTCATCATGAGTGACTAGCTCACTGTGAGCCAGTGTGCATGTCTGTGAATGTTAGAGGAGCCATATGGATTTATAAAAATCTACTTCTTCATGATTGTCCACTGTTAAAAGTTAGTGGTCAAAACTAGCAAGTCAGGACTGCTGGATGTTTCTGTTAAACATCCCCCACACACACATACACACACTTTTAAATTACTAGACATCCTGGGCCATACAACATTCACATCCACCCTCAAATGCGCTTAGGATTGTTGTAAGAGGGGAGCAAACCCAGTGAAAGTGTTTGGACTGATAAATAATTGATCAACTAGTCTTGTTAGGGGCATGCACTTGGGGCATGGCTAGCATGTTCACCCAAACACTTTCCAAGGATAGAGCAGCCAGATGGGAGGTTAGTCACTCAACCACGCCCAGCAGAAGTGCCCAGAAGTGTCATTGACCTGTGTCTGGACCCCCACCCCCAGTTCCTACTTCCACCCCTGCTGGGCTCTTGCTAGTCTGGTCCATCTCAACTGAAGCCCTCACAATGCTTGACTTCATTCTTACCAATGAGGTAACCATCAAGAAGCCAGCACTTCAACTTCATTACTGCAGTGCTATACAGAGCTGCTGTAATAGCTTTAAATTAACTGGGTTTTAAGCCAAAGTGGCCCCATAAATTCACTATCAAGGGAAATGGAGAGGAAATAAAAGATCACACTTGAATGAGGTGTGCATGTGTGTGTGTGTGTGTGTGTGTGTGTGTGTGTGTGTGTGTGTGTGTGTGTGTGTGTTTGCACATATTTGTTTGAGTGCATGTTAGAGGGGCCATTTTAGGTGGTGCAACAGATTTCATTCATTCAATTATTTCATCTTGACTTGAGCCAGTGCTGAATATGTCACACTGTTACAGTGTCTCTGTGGTGTACTGTTTAACTGCATATGCACAGTTGGCACAATATATTTTACTGAAGTTTCTCTCATAAAATTGTTCCCTTGCTAAGGTGAATGGTACTGTGGAACATATGTATATCAGAAAGTTATCCTTAAGATTTATTGACACTCAGGGGTCCCTAGCTAGCCTAGCTGGCTTACAGCTGAAAGGAGGTTAATAGCTACACAGAACCCAAACACTGAGGCATCACCAGACCAAAGTGTATGCAAGAGTGGGTCACAGCAGCGGAAAGCTCGGCTCAAGCTTAATGAACCAGCGCTTCCATTCCGCACGCCGCTCTGCTCTGCTTGAAAGGGAGAGGACGGGGATCGTGACACTCATTTGAGCTGAACCCGTCGCATGAAGCTATCGGCAAACCGACAGTGTACGGTTACACTGCAGCCCGGCGCAAGTCTAATTTAATCTGACTTCAGAGTGGAAGGGAGTGAGTGTTTACACATGTATTATAGACCAGCCTATTTTTCCCCACGTCCTTCCTGTTGATATGGCTGTCGGTCTTTTTCACATGGAGGAGAGGGTGAACAGAAGGAGGGTCGGCGGGCTGTACTCACCCCAGAGGCCGGGTACGCCGTCCAGCCCAGCTCCGCTGTGGCCGTGCGGGTGTCCATCACCGTTTCTGTCCAGGACAGAGAGAGAAACAGAGACTTATGCATTTCGCTTCACTTGAAATTTCAGTTATGTCGTTCACTTTGTTTTCCAGAATATTCAGAATATTACATAATGCCATTTTATTAAATTTATCCATATATTTCTGTTTCTGTGAAAGCTTTAGGAACATAAGTGTTCTCTCTTGCTAAAGCTGACTGAACATAAGTGAAATGAACAAGAGGGAGATATAGATAGATGTGCAGAGAGAGGACAGGACTTCAGCTAGATAGCTGCAACATTCTACTGCCCAAAATTTGGAGCTCTGTACTGGGGAGCAGTGAAATTTGGAGAGGAGATGTTGTCACTGCATATTCCATTATTACAGTATTCAATCATGAAATAATTACTTAGATCAGCATTTCATTACAATACATGGATCCTGGATCAAACCCTGGATCTCATCACTTGATAACAAAAATCGCAAAAGGTTCAGTTGTTTCCCATCAGTATTCATGTAGCAGAGGAGCTGAGGAATCCCTGCATTTAATACCATGTGATATTGTTCACATTCCTGGCTGAAAATTCAAGGAATGCCACAATGATGGAAAGTGCTAGGGTTTCAGATATGTGGGGTTCGGTTTCAAAATTCAATCAGAGAGGCCTTAGAGCATTAACATAGATGCATATTCCTCCTCTGTACCGGGGAGTGGATGCACTGGGATTCAGCCTCCCAATGACAAATTTGAAACACCAAATGATTTTGTTATCTAGGACAGAAGGTTAAACTAATCTGCTCTGTGTTCCCTTCCGATGTAACCACCGCAGACTTTGTAACCTTGTCACGCCAAGCCAGGCATTGTGATTTCACACACATAAGCTTGGATTACTTTCATCCACACCCCAGGGGAAAATTGCACGCATAACTTCATGTGTAAGTAGCACTTTGCAAAATGTCTGCAGCTCTTATTGTTGGGCTGCAATTGTTACCTCCCATGAAACATCCAAATCCAGTCCCAGCTAAGTCTGACAGGGTAACACAGCGTAAGATACAAAACAAATCAAAGATGTGTACATGTAGACAAGCAAAGAAACATTCAAACATTACCAAATTTAACACCCACATCAATCTACCTCCACCCTTTTTTTGTTCGCCTTTAAAAACAACAAAAACCATTATTGAATTGAGCAGAACATGGAGGATTGGCCCTGCTGATCAAGTGGCTAAAGGGAGAGGGCATTTTGTGGAGAGGATCCCCACAACATAGGGCACTTCTGTCCAAAAGCAGCTCTCCAGCTCAACAGCTCACATCGCTGTCCTGCGGAAACATTTACCCACAAGCCACTTGGGCAGAGTGCTGACACATCCGTGCTCAGCCCCTGCCCTGACTGCTGGTGTTGTTCTTTTTTGTAATTTAATGGGATTTCTGAAGTACCACATCCACACGATCCCTCCCACTATTCTCCCATGCAGGTATACGGCTTCCTTTATTTTCTGTGTAGCAATTGACTAGCCTAAAGCTTCCAGGTCTATGCTCAGCTGCTCTCAGTAAAAATATGAAAGAAAACAGAGAGCAGATTATTTCTCCAAAGAACAAGCACTTGTCTTAATTTAATTAATTTAATAAACCCACATTTTACTGTCAGCTAACAATAGAAAATAAAAACACCCATATGAATCGCTTTGAAAGAGACATCTCTTTCATCACGAAGCTTCAATTCCCCCCCTCCCCTGCCACTCCACCCATTTAATCAGATTGAAACCTGACAGTCTTAAAAATCTCCTTCAATCATCTTGGGCTTCTGTGAGGACTTATTATTTTATTACTTTCTCTCTCTTTTTTGTCATATTCGTTTGTCATATTCATAAGGCTGTGTTTTAGGTAACTCTCTGAGGGTGCGGAAAAGGGCACCTCGCCCTGAGTTCTCTCACCCGCTCCGACATCAGCGAAACGGATCGGCCCGGCGGAGGCCCCATGGGAATCGGCCCGGACGTTTTGATTAATACTTGCAGACTTGGCACATCGGGGGGAAAGCTGATATTGTTCTAAGGATGAGAGGGGTGAACTTTGGATCCAATATTAATGCTCTTCTACCGCCCGCCCGACAGCTCAGCGGACTGACAGGGGAGCACGGGGGAGACAGAGGCCTCCGCCGGGCGATAGCGGAAAGGTCATCATATGCGGCGCGTCCGTGCTTTCGCATGTTAGTCCAGGGCTCTAACAAAATCTCAATATCACATGCGTCTGTGCAAGCAACTAGCCTATCCACAGCCAAATCCAGGCCTGGCTACAGCCACGGATGTTCCCGGCTCTGATTTACACCACAATCCAGAATCAAAACACTGCATGGGGGTATAAAAAGCTGCTGTATTCTCAAAGGAATTGAAGTGATGGTTAGAAGGATCAATTTCAGACCACCATCAGCTGAGAGTCTGAAACTCTGAAGTGGAATATTTTCACTTCTTGGCCTCACTGTAACATCGCTGATGATGTGTGTGGTGCGTCCGCAGATAGCTAAGCCTCAAAAATCCCTTCCTTACACCGCCGCTGGGGGAAGACTAGAGTCTAAAAATGTGCTGCTGCTTCTTCACAAAGCAGAACCCCTCAGCGGGTCTTGCCTCGGTGATGCAGAACGCACTGAATAATGTCAAACCAGATCATTCTCCCGGGAATAATTACTTTCTCGTCACTGACTCGCCCTGAAAGCAGAGCCTCTCGACAGACTCCAATCAACATGTCACGGGAGACCCAAAACAATCGTTTGCTGCCTACAACAAGTTGACACAGCGCCGGGTATGAAAGACTTCGCTAAATCAAGTACCGAAATATGACTAAATCTTTCCAGCAGAAGGAGAAATAGATGTTCAATCACCCATTCCCTCGGCTGAATGAGGTACCGCCGGGCCGCTGAAAACGGACCAATAGGAACGGCCCAGACGAGAGGAACACACCCAATTCACACCACTGCAGCTGAGGGCCTCTGAACCTTCCCAGCACGACACCCCTGTCTGCCGCTGACAGCAAGAGCAAACGAGCTGTAAATACGCCCCCACCGCCACGGAGAAACATGTCTCCGGGGGAAATCATCCAGGCTTTAATAACCTTTTTTTTTTGCACGAGGTGAAGGGAGGTAAGGCTGCAAAATCACGTGACGAGGGCCCCCCGCGCGCATTGAGCTCGTTACCCACGATGCCCCTGGGGTCAACGTTTTCCACTTAGCCGCCGTTTGTCGCGATGCCACCTGGGGAGAGCGCGCCGACAAGCGCCGGTAGTCGCGTCGGCTTCAACCCGCACGCCCACAGACAGGCGACAGCTTGGCTCTCCACCCGCCTGCCGACACGGAACAGCAGCGGGGTCCCGAAGACGCCGCGTGGGATTCAGCCGGCACCTCGGATTGCCGAGCTGCGACAGCGTTCTGTGACTCGCGTCGTAATTCACTTCTGGAGGATTCTGACAGATGTTCCCGCCAGCCGTACCTGCCTTTGATTCCTTATCTGAGACAGGTGATGCTTGATGTTTCCCTAATTAGACTGGTAAGATCTGAACACTGTGAACTGTGCCTTTGTTGTCATGAAAGGACAGGATTGCACATGACTGTCCATAACGGAATATGCCGTGTAAGCTTTGGACACAAGGAGGGAATCACTCTCTGTGAAAGCAGATCTTAATGGGCTTGTCTGACTACATAAATCCAACATTTGGTTGGCATATTTGAAGGCGTATTTTTAAAGTAAACACCAAAATCCTCCAGGCTTTGCCGTAATGTTGCTCAAACAGGAAGCAGTTAATGTGGGATGAAAGATCATCTCTCTCCTTGTGGTATTAAACAGCACAAGCCCTTCTCTGATTGACTGTGGTATGACTAACTGCTGTTGTCTTTTTTTGCAGCTTGGTAAATGGGACATGCCCCTATGCATGCAGCCAATGGGCCTCAGGCTCAGACATCCAGCACGGGAAGAGCACGACCCGTACACCTGAAACCAGGCGAGAAACATGCATCCACTCCACTGCCAGGCCACCCCGGTACGAAAAGCTCTGCTCGTAAGGGGTTACCGCAGTCTTGCAGGGAATTCTGGGTAAAGGCGTCACGGACGGCAAAGAGAGCACAAAAGGCAGGCAACGCCTTTGCGTTGCCACGGCAACCTTCCATCAGCCCCTCATCCCCAGTCATCCCTCTCCGCCTCCCAGCCCCCTCTGCGTCGGCCCCGCAGACGCTCCGGAGCACCAATTAAACGGGGGAAAGCAAATCTCCCTCTGAACGGATCAATATTTAATGGTGGGCCATTTCAGCATGGAGGACCGTATTAAACATTGATGCGCCCGGACCCCAGGATCGATATTCCGCTGCTCTTCACACAATTACGCACCGGTGACCGGGCGCGAGGCGCGTTTTACACGTCAACACACCTTCGACGCCGTGACCAGAGGCGCACGCTATCGCTCGAGCTGAAAGCAACGCAAAACCCGCCACAACATAACGGCAGCCAAGACGAAGGTGAAACATTCTCATCTACTCCGCTGGGGCCGGATTGATACGTGAACGGCAGGGCATCAATGATTTATCCCGTTGTAGCGAGCTCCCGATGAGTCCATAAAACATGCAGTACAGAAAGCAGCCGATCCCTCGTTCGATAAGGCTGATGAGCCGGAGTTTGAACCGGCCCTCTTGGCAAAAAGCTGTCAGCGGAAAGCGCGCGCAGTGCGCGAACCCGGGTTGCTGGTAATAGCGTTCCCTATTGCCGCCACAACATTTAGTCAGGAAGACTATCCACTGCAATTCCATTTGCAGAAGCCATCATTTGAATGTGCTCAAGATCCCGCTTTCGAATTACCTCAAATTGATTTTCATTTCTCAGCGAGACCGGGGGAGAAAAGACAGGCAGGGGAAAAGAAAGCAAGAGAGAGAGAGAGAGAGAGAGAGACAGAGAGAGAGAGGGAGGGAGGGGAAAAAAATCATGGGGATTTGAGAGTGCTCTGAACAATTACTGCGGAGTGATGATGTCCTGATGGCATGCCGAGTGTCGCATTTTAATAAGAGCGCAAACAAATCACGCAGAAGAGAGGAAATATTGTTTTGTTTTTGGGTATTAATTAAATGTCAGCCAAGGGAATACACACAGGCACATGGGGGATCAAGCAAGGATTTCAGAGAGCAAACGAAGTAGCATCTCTCTGCTGCTGATGCTGTGCAGCTGAGAGGCCCCTGACTAGAGACGGTCCCCCATGGAATTCTGGGAAAGGGAACACATACCGCGCGAGCTATGCTTTGTCTTTGGGAGGCTCCTGGCATTAGAGGGGAGGTGACAGCCATGACACACCAACTCAGTGACACAGTGATGATGAGGAGACCACATCACCACAAATAGTAGGAAATCCCTGCTAAAAGGCAATGTGAATAAGGCACACTCAGAGAAATCCGGAATGCAGGGAAACTATGCTCAGAGATTCCATGAATGCAAGGCGACCGTGCTCAGAGACTCCACGAATGCAAGGCGACCGTGCTCAGAGACACCATGAACACAGCGAAGGCAGTCCGGGATGTGGGTACAGCAGACAGCCATCTTCCACCTGGGCTGTGTTAACCAGGCTCCTGCAGGTGATCCAGCTGTACAGCAGCCATTCCCTCAAAAGCCTTCATTCTGTCACCCACGTCACGACTGCCACCACCAGGCCGCAGACACAGGGGCCAGCCTTTATCACGCAGTGCCCCCCCCAGCCAGGGGCGTTTCACCACAGAGCAGCGGCCAGCACAGGATGGGGGTCGGGGGGGGCAGATCAACATCTGAGCTGTGTATCGTGACCGATCCTGCAGGATTACCCACAATGCCACAGCGTGGACCTGCCAGACCTGCAGCGGACATCAGTCAGCTTGTGCCGAGAGCCGAATACAGGCGGGCTGCACATCACCCAAACAGTTCACATTCAGAACATCTGCTTTTCCATTAGAGCAGATAAGCTTATCACACAAATCACCTTATTCATATTCTGTTTCCCAATATTAATACAAGACACGCTGTATTTTGGAATCATAACTCATAACAACACAATCTCCTACAGGTCCTTGCTTCCACAGTGACTTGTTCTTTGCCTCTTTTGCCTCGCAATTTCTTCTCTGCTATAGTGACAAGAGGCCTCTCTCTTGCTCTTGCTGTAAAGATAGGACTTATCTCCGATGTGCTGGGTCTGTGTAAACCGACAATGTATCCCAGCATTCCTGTGCAAGATCCGGCTTTAACCGGCCTGCAGCTGCGGACATGATGGATCAGGATGCAGGCCCTGCATAAAGAATCCCAGCTTCAAAGACACACACACACACACACACACACACACACAGTAATGAACCCCCATTGCCCGTCCTCTGCCTGAGTGAAAATTAATTTTAGGTGGAAAGAGACAGTGAATGGAGCTCTGTGGGGGAAAACAGGCCGGCGACTATTCTGAGACATCGCTGTGTGATGCAGGGGCCTCCGCCAGGGAAATCAACGGTGTCAATGCGTGAGTCAGACGCCCTGGTGAGACACGCGACAGGAAGGAGAAAACTTGGGACGGTTATGGTTGGCCACCTGAGACCCCTTCCCCTGCCACCAATACACGCAGCCCCCACCCCCTCTCCAGAGGCAGATTGCAGGACTGGTCCAGACAGATGCTTCAGGATCGCAGGCCATCTGGGAGATTGGGGGAGGTTGATGGGGGTGGGTGGGGGAGATGGGTTGAGAGAGAGGAATGAATGAAATGACAGGGAGATAGACAGGAATGGAGAGACAGGGAGAGAAGGAGAGGAGAGCCAGTCCCAAACTACGCAATGCATTTATGGATTTATAGATCCACATTGCTGTCCCTACCCTCACCAGTAGAGGGTGCTCTGCAGACAGATGTGAGTCTACGCCTACCCCAGGTGGACCTAGTGGAACATTCAGAGCAGGTGCCTACTCCCCTCCCCTCTCTCCTGACCGACCTGTCCCCCCGTGAGGCGGCTTCCTGAATAGAAAACCTTGACAAATGGTGGCACAGGAAACAGAGACAAATAAGCATGTGCAGGTTTAATCAAATCCCAGAGCTAAATCTGATAGCATTCAGAGCAGGTGCTGCACGCCCCCCACCATACTCACCCCTCTCCCACACACACACACACGCATACACACACACACAGGCACGCACACGCTTTTTCTCTCTGCAGCGGACAAGTCCTCTGATCTAGAGAGATGATGGCAAGCGGTTTGCATTCATTAACACTGCATTAGCGGCTACATCTTCACAATCAGAGCTGCTGCAGGGTGCTGCCTTTAATCCATCACCCCACTCCTCTCCTACAGTCCAGAGGATTAACAGTACCGCATCCGTAGTAGGAGCTGCAGTATCATTATTATTATTATTATTATTATTATTATTATTATTATTATCATTTTATTATTGCTGAAGTTGCCAGTGGAACATGGTTGGAGTGCATACATAATCTTTTTTTTTTGTTGTTATCAATTTAACTTGTATGTATATATGCTTATATGTATATATGTTTTCTTTGTATAGTTGTTCTTATGTACAGCAACACTTTGGTTTCTCCTGGCAATAAAGCTGCATTGAATCAAACTGAACTGCATACAGGCTTCCAGGATTGGCTGGTGTAGTCACGTGACACATGACCATACTCTTTTTAGGAGCAAGACCCAGGGCTCCACACTTATTGCCACTGGAGTCCTCATTTCCTACCCTGACTCTTTCATTCCACAGGTCTTGAAAGGACAGCACGCCTCAGAGAGAATCTCTCCTTTTAAGGGAATAAGTAACGCCCCGCAGTGTCTGGTCATTAACACGGCAGCTCTATCTCAGTGTACGCTGAGAAGGTCTGGACTTTTGGTTGTATTAGACACACCTGCAAGCTTTTCTAAATTTCTTTAAACCCGAAACATTTATCTTCTAATGGGCCAATAGAGGGAAAATTAAAGTTATATTATTTGCATGCTAAGAACCTGTGGGGAGATTTAGGCTGACTCAGACGAGCCAGTTCAAGATGTGAAAGGAGCGCTGCTATCCTGATATTTGCCTGGGTGAAGTGCGGTCAGAAGAACATCTTTGACAACGGATTACTGTAATAACAATAAAGGAGGCAGCACGTCAATCATTATGGACTATTACTACAGTGCTGTCAGAGCCACAGTCAGCTCCTCACCCTCTCTCTCTTTCTCTGTCTGTCTGTCTCTCTCTTCCACCCTCTCTCCATCATTTACTGTTTTCTTTCCCCTTTCGCCTCTCTCTCTCCATCCCTCTCTCTTTCTTTTCCTCCCCAACTCCCTTATTCTCTCTCCTCTCTCATTCCTTTCCTTCATCTCTCTCTCTCTCTCTCTCTCTCTCTCTCTCTCTCTCTCAGCTGGTGATAGGGCCTTTCAGATTCTCCCCTGTAATGCACCCCCCAACCACCACCACCACCAGGCAGCCTGTGATGACTTCAGCTTGTAACTGCACTTAAGCCTCTGGCGTTCCCACCCTTCACTCTCCTCACGTCTGCGTTACTGTGAGTGACAGCCTGGCCCTCACACATGCCAGCCTGTCTTACATTAAACGCTGTCTCCCGGCATTTATTACATGTGGTCCATTTCACATCAATCAGTCAGCTGATCAGTCATAACAGGTGCTGAAGAAATTCCCTTAAAGATGAAAAATGACAAGGGAGGACAACAGAGCACCCCCTCTGAAAGGGGCTCCCACGCACAAACTCAGTTCACTGCTACAACTGAAGCTATGCAGAGGAGCTTTGATTCCGCTTCTCATTCAGGAGGGTAGGGACAGGCTTTCCCCTCTCAGGGAGCTCGTCTGAACTCACCAGCTGCTGATGGGAGTGTTAGCGCGAGCTCTGGGAGTTCATTACTCCATCAGCCCGCCGTCACTTAATGCGTGCTCACAGGGAGCAATCAGACCGCAGTGTTTCCCCATGACTCTAGCGTACACACAAACTGTAGCATACATACACACAAACACACACACACACACACGCGCGCGCGTGCACACACAGACACACACACACACACACACACACACGCCAGTCACTCTACCCCCAGGCAGCTGCCATCTCCAGCAGGCCCCCGATGTTGACGCAGACTGGATGAGTTACACTTTGATAAGGGCGCTGTAAGAGCCCTGATAGAGACATAATGAGCAGGTATCCCCCCCATCCTTAGCGTGAGATCAAAGACCGGAGCTAAACCGCCTACCAGCCACAGTGTCTACCGCTGCCCCTCTCAGCCCGATTCTTTAATCTGTTTTGACGTATCTGGAATGCTGACATGCCCGTGTGTGTGCGCGTACGGGTGCACATGCGTGTGTGTGTGTTTGTGCGTGTGTTTGTGAGTGTGTGCGCGTGTGTACGCACAGGCATATGTGTACATGTGGACATGTGTGCTTGTTTGCGTGCATGTGCATATGCCTGTTTTTATGGTATGGGGCAGCGGTCATCAGGGAAGCCCTGTGTTTTAGTAACAGGAAGGGATCTGTTATTCTGTGCTTTGACAGCCAGCTCACAGGAAGCTGCTGGCTCATGGGAAAATTTAACACCTTCATCTTCTCCATTGGATTCAGTTCTTCCTGTTGCAGATCCCATACTGTGGACGGATGAGGATATTTGTCTCTTTGCCTTAAAACCCACAAGCAAATATCCCAGACATGTCCTCACAACACAATGGCACCAAAATAGGTAGGGTGTGATAAATATAGAGACGTTAAAAGTAGCAATGCGCTTAAACAATAGCTATTTGCAGTGCTGGCATTAGTGTCTGTTACTGTAGGCGTTTGTGTTAGTATTGGTGTTGGAATGAGAGCATGGCTAACCACACGATTACAGGTTCACAATTCATAAATTTCGGCTTACCTTCATCGTTTGATCCTCTAAAGGTCCCCCCTATTGAAATACACTAGCAATAGATTAAAAGCAATAAAACTTGTTTTACACGTAGTATTGTGATGTGTTTTGGATTCTGTGTTCTAGGGACTGTTGTATCGTAGTGTACTTGACTTCCGTCAATTTGCATAAGTTCATTGTGTGGTAGGGCTTGAACAGTGTTATGCTCACATTCACTGGTCTGGGAGTGCTGTTAGCCTGGTCTGACACTGTTGCTCATTAAATTGAATGGATATACTTATGTTCTGTTGCGCTGGAAATTGCTCTAGATAAGACCATCTGCTAAATGCGTGTAATGTAATGTAAAGCATTTGAAGCAGCTCACACTGTAACTTCTGTTAAAAAGTTACAGTGAAGGCCATCCCAGAGAAATGCTACACTTGCAGAAGATGAATGCATGCGCAGTAGGGGAGATGAAAAGGGAGGCTGAGAGGGAAGAGAGGGACAGAGAGAAAGAGATGGAGAGACAAGGAGCTTTGTTGTTGTTTGTGTATTGCTTATCTTTTTAAATATGCTTCGCTCATACAGATGCAAACTTTGTCCAGCCAATATAGCAAGCTGAATTAAGCTGAGGCCCCAGCAGCGTTTGCTGTAGCAGAGGCTCAAGAGCGTGACTGAGCTGGAGCTAAGCAGCATGTATTTGTCTAAGCAGCGCTAACAGCGCTAATTAAACTCTTACTCAGTTGGGCCACAATGAGAAATGCCTTCCTCCCTGAATATGTACAAACAGTTGCTTTAGCTTAACATCCTCTTCTGTTCAGCTGAGCTGTGCCGTTCACACGCCGGGGTAATTCCAGCCCACTCTGTGCTGAGTCTCCAGCCAATCACAGAACCGTCCCCTGCGGAGAGCGGGACGCCCGCTTCCTGTGGAGCCTCGCGGTGCTCTCACCCTCTCCTCCTCTCGCAAAATCCCTTCCCTCTCCCGCCCTCTCGCCTTCTGTCTTTCTCTTTTCATCTTCTGTCATGCCTTCCTCCTCCTATTGTCTTCCCCCCACTCCCCTATTACCCTCCACCCTTTTCTCTCTTCCTCACCCTCTCTCCATCCCTTGCTGTTTTTTCCCTCTTTCTCTTCTCTCTCTCCATCCTCCTCTCTTTTTCTTCCTCACCCACTCCCTCTCTCTCTTCTCCTTCATTCCCTTCCTTCATCTCTCTCTCTCTCTCCCTCTCTCTCTCTCTGGAAACTTTGTCACAGCATAGACATTTAGAGCCATGGAACCAGAGATGGGTCCTAAGTGACTCTGTGCATAGTTCAGGCCCCCAGGTTCTTGATGGCACGACTGAAACCACCCCACTGCATGAGGCTCTGTCTGAAGACAGAGCTCTGCTCACGGCCCGTCTCTCTAATCCCAGAGGACGTGATCCCCATCCACATCTGCACGGGGACCATGTAACAGAACTACCCACACATTCTCCAGGGACACGCTCATCCCACTTCTAATTCCAATCAACTCCCCGGTTGCCATCGGCCCAATTAGCGCACGGTCCACACGCATTTACACCAAGACGCCCCCTAAAACACACTGCGGGGAGGGGACGCTTCCCGGGTGCGGAGAGCAAATGCAGTCTTAAGCCGCGATTCATCACTCGCGAGAAAATGTTAAAATGTCAAACCAAGCAAATTATTGAGCTAATGAAGTCATCAGGGGCAGAGGCTGAGGTTAGAACTTGCGTGTCGCTCAACGTGACTCTGCAGTTATTGAGTGTGACACCGGCGTAATGGGAGTCCGTCTGCACAGCTGCTACATATGAGCAACCTTACAGTAACATCAGGAAATGGATACTACATGACAAGTGCTTAACAGCGGCTCTAGCCTTTACCCTCCCTTCTTACCCTTTCGATATGAACTCCTTCTGACAACTTAATTAAATTACATTCGAGACCTCGGGTTGACTCCACGACGCCGCCGAGCTCGAAGTAATTCTCCTTCCGGAACCTTCCGTTTTCACAATGCTCGGGAGTGCGTGGGAATGATGTCATTATTTGTTGTTCTCTGAGCAGTGGCGAAACCTTTGGGTGAGGGGAGTGGGGGGGGTTTGATTCAATTGAAGGTGCATAGTTTGAGATCGATAAAACCTGAGATCCCTGCAGAGCCCCCAGTGCTTCCCCCCCTTCTCTCTATCACCAGCCCAGCACTGCGTAGGTCATGCTGCTAGGAGGCTATGCCCATACACATCAAGCCTCCTGTCTCCTCCTAAAACATATCGATCGCTGCAAAATACTAGCTCCTCAACGGCACATCAGTGGAACCACTCCTTTACTTCCCTCGGGGGAAGGGGAAGAAACACAACAGCTCTGAACCAGAGGGTCAAATCCACGGCTGAACACTGCAATTGAACCACTGACCTCAGTTAGCCCATCTGAAAATCCTGCCTTATGTTTTTAGCAAATGTAGATAGAGTGTATTTAGAACTGAAAGCACAGTGAGTCACCATAGATAGGTCATATTACAACCACTGTAAACAATGCAATGCATGTCATGTGACAGATGGACTGGTCTCAGCTAAGCCCTGACACCCTGTCTTTTCCTGTGCAAAGCAACACCCGAATACACACCAGGCTGAGCATTAATGCACTCATATAGGAAACCATAGAAACGGCAGGCTTTTCAATCCCCTCCTAGCAGCGCTGATCTCTGTTGCAGGGAGAGGCGCGGAAGGAGAGAGATGCGCCGGAGATTCTTAAATGACAGGATGAAAATCTGCGCTGTCACTTCCCAGAGCGGTGCCTTCTATTGACGGACACAGCGGGAGGGGGGTGTGCAGCTCTATTGGGCACTGAATGGCGAGAGAATGCCGTTTCCAAACCGGCATCAGAGAGTTGCATTATGGGACGGAGACAGCTCGGCTCAAACATGGGAGCTCCGGCGCTAACTTTCACTAATGATCCATCTTTGTTGTTAATCGTCCTCGGAAGCACCTGTCGAATTCCAGCTGAAGGGTTTTTCTTGTTTTTTTGTTTTTGTTTTTTGAGGCGCCGGTTTTTGCCGGACAAAGAAAGAAAAAGAATGCGGCTACACCTGCATTTCAGCTCCCCTGCTTTTCAGTAATGTACGAACAGCCCCTAATAACTGCGGATTCGCTCGAGCCGAAATCCAATAACTTTAAATTATCGCTCCTGGATTACGAGGGCCGAGGGGGCCCCCCCCCCGCGCGGAGCCCGATGCCACGGCTGACAGGGCCGACTTCACCATTTAACAGTCTGGCGTAGGTGTTCCAGATTCAATCAAAAGCCACGAGTGTCCCCCAGGAGGCGACGCGTGGCGTAGTCTGCCACCTCCCCTGCCTCACTAATGCGAGCGAAGTCCAAACATGACAAACTCCGGCCTCTAAATCGCAGCCTTCCCGCGCGAATGTGTAATTAAATACTGGAGGTGGTCACACGCGGACAGCGGCGGTGGAGGTAATACCCAGCGTGCACCTCTGTCCCCCGATTCCCCCGGCACCCTCATCCCTGTGATTGAGCCCCCTATCGGGAGCACTGGCAGCTGGAATGAGTGCGAAAGAGAAGCGCGGCAGGCTCAAATCGCCTCTCCACAGTCTGTCTCCCTGTGAGACCCGTGGGAGCTCATTATCCAGCGCCCCCACCCTCCACCTTCAGGTACAGTTTTTACCCACCCTTACCTATCCCCCCAAGCAAAATGATACCGCACTCACATACACAGTGCAACACCCCCCCACACCCATTCCCAATGCACACAGCAACACCCTATATGTATACACTCACCACATTGATCTTATGAATGCACATTTTGTCATTGGTGGTTTTACAGTGGAAAAGCTCGAAGTGACCCTAATAATAAGTAACACTGAAATATCATTTGTAGAACATACTGGCAAGATGGCCGCTGCGTATTTTCAAGTGCACACCTCATCTTTGCTTTAACAGAATCAAGGCTGCCCCCTCAACGCACACACAAACACACACACACAGACACACACACACACACACACACACACACACACACACACACACACACACACACACGCACAAACTTCCCAGAGTACTGTTTGCCAACAGAAGCAGCCTGCAGCTGTCCCCACAACACAGTCCTCCAGCAACCCAGTAACTCCTGCATGCACATCCTCCAGTGAGACGGGCTCTTTTACAGCCCTATTGTCAGTAATCTGTTCTTCAGAGAACATGAACAACATGCAAAAGGTAAGCAACACTAAGACAAATATGAACTGTTTCAGTGCTTTTCGGTGCAGACACTGGGAGTGCAGGCTACGTCTGATCGCATAAGAAATCGATTGGATGAACCAGCCGCGCCAGCGTTAGCGGGTATAAAGAAGACAGCACTGCATCTGTGCAACTCCCGAGACCGGCGTGATTTATATTTAGAGAACAGCAGGAGGCTTGCCGAACGCACCCCAAGGTGACAGTCAGAAGGAGTGTCAGCCAAAAAAAAAAAACTAAAGTAAACCAAACGTGGAGCAGTTCTGAGGAATGCTTTTGGCCAGAAGCGCTTTTCGGAGGATCCTCGTAGTCAGTCAGTCTCCTGAGATCGCAAGACGGAGGGAAGGAATAGGTTCCGCCTGCTGGTATGGATATACAGCAATATCTCAGGAACGGGCCCACAGTTCTCTTGCGCAAAACCCTTTAAGATGGTAATATCACCCACCACAGATGACATCCGAGCTTCCCCTGCAAAGCAAGAACCCTGGGGGGCTGGACCAGGACACCATCTATTAGGAGTATGACTAAATATTTCATCGTTCAAATACTCGGCCATGAAATTACAAATATATTACTTGGATCATTATTCAAGAGTCTTTTTAATTAAGAACAGATTACAAGAAATCTGAAGCTTTATTAACAGGCATGAAAGAAATACTAAGAACTCAGCATAAAGTTACAGAACACATATTGAGTATTTATTAATTTATTCCTTTTCCTGCCTGAAAATGATTGAACACAGATCTTTTTGCAGTGAGTCATTATTTTACATAAAAAGCAGAAGTTTCATGTAACACTTGGGGTAAATATGAAAAAATTCAATGTTGGAGCAATATGATATTTGAATATCAAATGAATCAAAATGCATTCCTCTGTATTCTACTTGCATGGCAGGTGCACTTGTTTCGAGCAACTCCTGAACTCCTGAATGGGAGTGATTATGGAAACCTACCCCCCCCCCCACCCACACACGGACACACACACACACACACACACACACACACACACACACACACACACACACACACATACACACTTGTTAACACAACCAGAACAGAGCAGGATATAACAATTAGACAACTCAAACTGTGAGCTGGGGTGACATAGCATCAAAGGATCTGGAGCTGTAAACATAGGTTTGCTGGTTCAGTTCCAGAGAAAAGCGCTGCTGTTGGACCCCTAAGTAACCTAACCTGAACTGCTTCAGTGAACATATCCATATGTGCATATGGATAACATGTAGAATGTAAGCTAAACAGTGGAGTGTGAGCAAATAAACAGCATAATGTGCTGCGAAAACAAGCCAACCCATCTCACTGCCCAAAGGCACAAAGCCTATCTACGCATCATTAAAAGAAGAAGGAACCATGCTGAAATGCATTCTGGGAGTCACAGGTGTGTTTCTCCCTTCAGCCCTGAGAGTTCCTTCAGGACATGCCAGCGTCGCTCCTGTTCACTCTTCACCATATTAATAATGCCAGATAATGCCAGTCCTGCTGCCGCGCTCTAGACTGCGGTAGTGATTCGGTGAGCACAGCGGACACACCTTTCTGCGGGCACACCTTTCCGCTCAAACCCACGGCGCAGGAGAGGGCCATTAAAAAACATGGGCAGGGATTTGGGCAGGGCGGAAAAATAAAACCTCCGTCCAAGGGTGCACGGTGGAGAGGCGGAACGCATCTCTGCAAATGCCGCAGGGGCGACAAAGAACGAAACCGGCCCCCTCTCAGGGTCTGCCCCGGCGTGGGGAAAAAACACTGACCCCCGTGTCTCTGTACAAACAGGCCGGCGGGGGCAACTGAAGCCAGAGTTCTGAACGCGGATTGCGGGTACCCCCTGACAGGCAGAGCGGTAAATATGCCAAAGCCATCCATCTGGAATTAAGTAGTATGTCCAAGAGTGGGAGCACCTCATAGAGAAGCTGTGTGTGTGCATTTGTGTGTTTGTGTGTCTGTGTGTGTGTCTGTGTGTGTATGTGTGTGTATGTTTGTGTGTGAATATATGTGCATGCATATGTGTGTGTGTGTGTGTGTGTGTGTGTGTATTTGTGTATATCTGTGTGCTTGTGGGTGTGATTCACTCTCTGCTGCTGTGCTGCCGTGGAGTGTCATCTCCTGCTTTACGGCTTTCGAGCTGCTCATTTAGCGGCGTCCTCTGCAAAGCGCAGTGTCTTCCGCGCTCCCACATCTGCTCTTTAATGGCCTCCGACCGAGCCCTTGCAGCGCAAAATTCGGCTCCCGACGACACTGACAAACAGCGCGCAGAACAAAAGAGTGGAGGCTGGCGCCTTTGCCAGGCCGCTGCGCTACGGCTTCATGCTAACTGTTAGAGCCCACACGCGCTGACCCATTTTTTTAAAATATTCACTTCTGTTCTATTCAGAGCTGCTCATCCCACAGCTGAGGAAAGTTTACAGCCGTGTCACTGTGACCCAACCCCCTCCGGCTACCCTTAAGGCATCCCGTGATAAAAACATCGGATATCACCAGCTGCGGCATGCGCATGTATCACAGTGTTATCCTTCCATCCGTCGTCCTACATGTGGCATTGAGGCCTTCTCCCGCTTGAGACCATAGGAGAACCAGGCCGAGGGTTCGTCACAGCACCATCCCAGAGAGTCGGTGCAAGTGGATTAGGTCTAACGCCACCAGGCCTTCTGCAGATTACTCAGTGTGTCCTCACACACTAATTACAGCCAGTGTTTGAGACGTGAATCCAGCACTGCAGTCAAACAAACCCCCCTCACCACCACCCTGGTTCTCTCATCTGCTCACTGGTGAGTAAGAATCCTGTACTGCACTGGCTATGCATCCACAGTGTTGTTTACTGCAGCCCGAGGCTACAGCACCACTCTCAGGGAGAGCGGCAACTCCCCCAGCTCAACTACAGCGGCGACTAAGACCCAGCATCCCTGGCATTGCGCACACACTGAGGAGAGTGTGTGTGTGTATTACATTACATGCATTTAGCAGACGCTCTTATCCAGAGTGACTTCCAGCACAAACATACACACAGTACATATATATATATATATATATATATATATATATATATATATATGTGTGTGTGTGTGTGTGTGAGTGTGTATGTGTGTGTGTGTGTGTGTGATCTGCTCTCTGCTGCTAATGCACGCGTGTACGGATTACGTGTGCGCGCCTGCCTGCGTGTGTGTTTTCGACAAACAGACACATTATTTATCACCTGCACTCCAGTTATTTACGTAGGAAATTAGAAATGCCAGCCAAAATGAGTGGCATGTTTATTCTTCACGAGTGCCTGCTCTTGCCGTCGGCACGGCTCTCGCCGTAATCGTTCCGTTAATCTGACGATTCGTCGCCGACTGCAGTCTCGTTAATTGAGCTCCGGCTCACATTTTCTCAGGGGCTGTTATTCACTTGAAAAGGCTCCTGTCTAATAACATCCATTATAAGGGTATAGCCACATCTTATCACACCCCAGATAAAGCTCTCTGCCAAAAGGAGCTGGCCTCCTATTAGAGTGGAGAAGTGAGAGAGTTTAACTGAGAGACAGGGGCTTTTCAGGGGAATATCAGGGAAGCTATTTGCTCCGATGATTAATTGCACGTACAAACTTTCGGAGACGATTTTAAACACATCAGTGTAAACATATTATACAGAGGAGACATATTCATTGGCAGAATTAAGCCATAACTTGGCTTTCACACACTTTCAACTTCAGAACTTCTTCAAGACTCAGGCAGAGAATTAAAACCAATGAAATAATGTCTGAGAGAAAACCATTTCCCATGACCACACACCCAAAATGGGCACAAAAATGCAGAAAACTCGCACACAATCAGGAAAAGCTCCACCAATGCCAGGCACTGTTTTACACTGATTGACACAAGAAATTTTCACGGCGCAATAAACTCACAAATCTCCTAATTTTTCCCATTACAGAAAACAGCATGTAGTATTGTGTTTGGCACCAGAGCCATGCTGAACGATTTAATGTTTAATCCTTTATTAGCAGGGACGTAAAGGGCAATTGAATCCCCAGATAATCTGGGCACTAACGGCTAATTTAATTGGTTTGGAATTGTATGTAATCACAAATAAATCACTTTGAATGTTTACATTCCAGGATATCCCTATAGATTGTACTGTGCGGACACACTTTTTTGTATGCCAATACACTTTGTAAGATTGCATTCTCCTTCAGTGTGAGAAGTCTTGACAATGTTTTGAGCAGGTTTTCATCGGCTGTCTTTCATTACACAACATATGGGCTACAGATGTGCCCATATTTAGCCTATACACTGGCTAAAATAGAATCTCTCTCACACACACACACACACACACACACACACACAGTGACATATTTAGAATATGGTATATGCTTTAACATAACATACTGTATTGAAAACAAATGCATAGTCTTCATTTTTGTAATATGTCCACTGCCCACTGTCCACTGTCTACACACATGGAGACACACACGTACACACACACACACACACACCCACACACACCCACACCCACACACACACACACACACACCCACACCCACACACACACCCACACCCACACACACACCCACACCCACACCCACACACACACACACACACACACACACACACACACACACACACACACACTCTCTCTCTCTGTCTCTCTCGCTCTTTCTCTCTCTTCATTCAGTCTTCCAGGTGTAATGGGTCCTCCAGGTTTTTGTCCCTGCGGCACTGCCATATACCTGGATCCCTACCTCTGGATGTAAATATAGCAGCCACAGGGGGTCAGGGCTGCCCCTCTGGGGGCAGCTCCATCTGCACACAGATCCTCACAGAGGAAAAACAGGCCGTTGGGTATGAAGGGGGACAGGGTTTTTTTTTTTCTTTTTGCAGTTAATTGCCACATACATTACAGCTAATTGGTACGGATGGCATTGTGAGATGGACCAGAGCCATGACACTTACAGGGCAATCCGCAAGGCAGCGAGCCCATGCCCACACCGACCGCAAAGCGGAGACGAAGATTCATGGCAGCACAAACAGAAAAAGGAAAAAAAAACATGCAGAATTAACTAGAGGGCCATTATGTGAGACTAGGATGAATCTTCCTCTGCCTCACTGCTCTCTCCGCACCCCCTCCCTCTTGCAACAGACAAAGGGGCTCACGCTCACATACTCAGCGAAGACTGCATGTTGTCTGGGACGAGTGATGAAGACAGAGGTGAAGCAAGCAGGGTTCAGATGAAGGCCGCCTGTTTAAGGTAAGAAAGACTAACAATCTCAAACCAGAGAGGGGGCACCTGACACTGATTTGGCCTCAGTGATTCTCTCTGCTGGGAATACCAGCTGATGGGGGGAAAACTGGCTAAAACACATTATGTGTCAAAGCATTACTACAAAACCCTTGCAGGGTGGTAGACATAGGTGGATTGTCAAATCATTAAGCTGAGAGAATGTGACTTGGGTAGCGGCGTCTGTAGCTTTCTCTCATTACAGAGAGCTGGGATGGAACATAATAATGTCTTCTGTGAGGAAAGAAGAAAGATTACAATGAAGCAGCGGATGATGGCTCCGACTGCAACCCAAAAGAATTTCCCTCAGCCTTAGCCTCCGCTAAGAACAGACAACGCTGCCTCCCCGAGATAAGACAGAGATGGTGCCAATCAGCGGCTTCCTTTTCGCAGTGGCAGATGGAAAAGGGATCGGACGAGCTGCCCCCACCCCCCACCCCCCACGCTGGCGGGATTCCAGAGGCGCTGCGCCCTCTCTTCCCGTTTCCGCTCTTAACACAGGGCGATAACCGTCCGGAGTCAACAGCGCCGCGATCCAACGCCTCATAACAACAAGATGAAGATCGTGATGCCATAAATCAGGCCCTCCTGGCTCAGCTCGGCTGCACCCGCACTGCTGAATCTGACTCCCGCAGCGGCAGAGGGAGCAAAGCTCAAAAACTCCGCACACATATAGGGAGTACTAAACCTGGCTACCACTTTTAGCTAACCGCACTAAAAGCCTGTCAGTAATGCGTCTTTGACAGCCACCCCATTGCAGACAGAATTCCTCCTGTGTTCTTTTTGTAGCGCAGTGCACTGACTATGGTTTTCTTGATACACCTGGATACACTTTTGTGTTGTGCTGGAAGTCACTCTGGTTAAGTGCATCTGCTAAATGAATGTAATGTAATGTAATGAGTGTCTGTGCGTGTGTGTGTGTGTGTGTGTGTGTGTGTGTGTGTGTGTGTGTGTGTGTGTGTGTGTGCGTGTGTCCACTTCATAAAGGAAAAAAGAACTGGCCCAGGGGCCCAGACAGTAGCCAAGAGGGGGTGCTAATGAGCCGATTCCACTGACTCCAGCTGTTACTTAAACAGCGGCCCACCTCTGGCCTGCACTCCCCCCTTCACCATAGCGCACTGCTCCGGTTCACCACACCACTCACAGTTCAGGCTCCACAGAAGGAGACCAGGCAGAGGCATGACAACACAAACTGAGACAAAAAAAAAAATTCATGTCAAAAGATTCTCAAGGGACCTGTGAGTTTTATAAAAAAGCACTGCATATATAAAAATAGCACTCCTTTTAATGGCAACAATCTCATGAGAGTGTGCAGGTAAGAGTCTTCACAGAAAGCCACTAAACCAATATGGAGATTCGAGTTTAAATGTATAAATACCAAAAGCTACTCCATACACACAGCGTGGAAGATTTTCTTTGTTATACCATAGCTATAACAAAGAAAATCTTCCATCCAATCAGCTTGAGACGTAACATTAGCTTCAGATTAGCTTCAAAAGCCAGCATTCTCCTCAGCAGCACGTATGTGGGTGAAGTCAGGAGGTGGTGAAAGGGGCTGGTTGACAGGAACGTGTGGCTGAGGAGATGAAGAGCTCCTTCTGCGAAGAGCCGCGCTGATGTAAGGCAAATGGAGGCGCTCTCCCGCTGAGGGGAACATCGGTCTGTTTGCAGACACACCCATCCATCAGCCAGACAGGATGACAGACAGATAACGCGGATGCGTCATGATCCCCCAAACAAAGACCCTCGTCGCTGCTGCAACCAGAGAGAGAGGCAGGTATTTGGCAGACAGCAATGTGCCTTTTTTCAGGGTGGGGAGGGGGTTGGTTATCCTCAGTGAGATCACCTGGAAAGGCTTTCTGTCCTAATTGACTCTGACGAGCGTGTGCCAGCCTGTCAGAGGGTAACATAAACCCTCCTGTTCTCTTTTTTTTTTTTTTTATTTGGATATTTTCCCCATTCTAATGTTCCTGGATGCTTTGCATCTCAAACACTGTTTTGTAGAAGCTGGACCAGAAAGGTAGTGTTTACTCAGACTGAATTCCAAAGCAAACATACAAAAAAATCAGACGGGACGTCCCGTGGGAGGTATCTGCTTGGATCTCATCTAAGACTCCAGCTCACTTAATAAAAATGAGTGACTTGTCATACCGTTCTCCTACTGAGAAGTCTGCCTCAACCCACCCCTGCCTGTGTGTGTGAGCAGATAAAGAGGATGCATTCCACAAACGAGATCTTAAACGCAGCTTAACAAAGATCTCTGCAATGTAGGCCAGACTGTCACAGTAAAACATACAGCACACATGTACATACGTACAAACACACAGATAAAATGCAAAAACCTGATACATGCAAGTCATCCTGGAAACGGGAGTCTGCTAAGCACATAAATAATGTGAGGTAGCAATCATATCAAGGCTGATGTGCATCCATCACCAGATGAATGTCACCACTGGGTTCAGCAGTGAAGACACTGTAGGTGCACAGCCTTAAATTAAGCAAATGTCAAACCGAAATCAAACGCTCGCCGTGGCATGGCTGAGCTGATCTGAGAACAGGGCCGCCCACGAGGCTGGATCCCGGCGGCGGAGAAGAGGAGGGGGAAAAAAAAGCCACCGAGTGGAAACGACCACCTCTGCCCTTTACAACGTGCAATTAAAACCGGCACTGTAATTCCTCGCGGCGAATGGAATGTTCTGTCACCGCGGGGACGGCGGCAGAGGCCCATTATTGGCAGATTAACCTTTGGATATGCAAAATTCCGCTCCGAAAGTTGTGTTTTGCCGAGAACCTCACCCAGGCTGGGGGCCTGACGGATCGTCGCCCGCTGTCAGAACGTCCTCCGCGCTCTGATGCATATTAGGGCATTTCTGAAGGGGAAAGGTCTGTTTGCCTTGGCAGCTCGACTCAGTGTGGAGTAACATGAATACAGTGTAACAAAAAAAATAATGACCCCCATTCACACACATACAAAACCCTCACCCCTCTTCTGGGTTTATCTACTTTTGGGGAGACGGGGGTTTGGAACTGGAGGGAAGGAGTAAACAAAGAATAAGAACAGAGCGGCTGCTTTCCTCCGGCTCCTGACCCTTGCTTTGTTCCTCCATGTCATTCTGCCGAAAGATGGGCCTCTTCCCTTTCCTTGTGCCCCTCCATGAGAGGAACATTAATATCATGAAGACACCTGTGCACGTCAGAGCAGAGTAAAGGACGGACTGCGGGGACGCTGGGGGAGAGACCGGCCTCCTCACAGAAATAGCCCTGTAAGTACTCTGGCAGCTGGAAACACACAATGTGCTTTCTCTAAGACCTCCACGCTCACCCCAGAGCCTTCAACTCAAGTGCTTTGATACATTTCAGGTGAAATGAAGATGAAATTCCAATGGAAAATAAAAAAGAATATGACTCCCCATAGATACACAATTCAAGTTTGTCATTTAATACAGTACAGGTCATACGTACTCATATTTACCCCAGACTGAATAGAAAAAAGAAAAAAAAAACACACAGGAAAAATGCACATGCTGGTATTTGTCTGCTTTTTTTTTTCATTTTAACGTCTGTGATGGGGTTTTATTTACAGTGGGTCTGGCTTGACCAGTTTTCTCTGGCAAGAAGCATAGCTATTTGTGCAAAAATTGTGGAGTTGAGCCTGGGGTCAGTGAAACAAAGAACTCTAAACTATGAGCCCTACAGGAATACAGCACTGTAAATCACCAATGCTGTGGGTCTATAGGTCTGTGGGTCAAAGCTGTGAGTCAATGACGGTGTGGGTCAATGACGCTGCCATTCAACAGAGCTATGGGCAGTAGTATAGGTCAATGGTGCAGTTGGTCAGTAATGTGTGACAGTGGTGCTATTGGTCAGGACTGTAGGTCAGTGGTGCTGTTGGTCAGTAATTCTTCAGGTCAGTGGTTCTGTGGATGAGCTATCCACTTTCTATGCCCCCCAACCTGAGCTCAGCCCTATCAGATGTGTACAAACACCACTTTGTAACTGCACTCAGCCATGAAATATGTGTACCATTCTAAAAAAATCAATATGGGCTTATTGATGTCTTAAAGCAGTGTCATTCAATTACGGCGATCACGGCTCCACAAAATTACTGCTGAGCAACAACATTTAAGTCGCCTGGCACTAATGGAAAAATAAATTGCAGCAATGTCAGATTCCGTGTAGTGCTGTGTCACAGCACGGCCCGCCAGACACACTGCACATTGTGCATTGTGTGAGGGCCATTACCAGTTAGTTTAGCTGAGGAACCGGTCTTTATGCTTTACACTGTTCCTTAAACAGACTCCCCTGTAGCCATTGTGCGAGGGAGAATTAATTTCCTGCAACCCAAGTGCCGGCCGAGATTAGGAACATTCTGGTCCCGGCACCTCGGCTGTAATCTGCAGATGGCATTTTAACTGACTTACAACGGCGGGTGGCAGCGGTGGCAGAAGCCTCCTTTTGTGCCTTTCTTGTCAGAATGAAATCGCGGAGCACCAAGGCTGCGGCAACAAAAGGGATGGGGAAGGGGCGTTCGAGAGCGAAGTTCTGCACAGAAACACTGACCGTCACAAAGGAGCCTATTGTTCACGTTTAGACAGTGAGCAGGTTGGCTAAGTACTTGCCCATTGAGAAATCTCATACATCTCATAAGTGCAATATATATAATGCATGTATGCATGCATGAGTTTTTTGAAAGCAGCCGAGCTGAGTTGGCTACGATCCCGTTCACCTACGTGCGCTGTTAAAGTGCTCAGACAGGACGAGGCACTCGTTCAGCAAAAGCCATTCTCAACACTGGCAAAGGAATTTCTTTTAATAAAAAGCCTGATGAATGTGTCTCGGCTCTCCTCCGCGATAACTCACAGTCTGAACATGACATCCGTTTGGCTGGGCTCGCGCTAAGGCCCCGCGGATCTGCCTCCGAGAGCGCCCGCGCCTGCTGGGCAGAGAGAGAGCGTGGAAAAAGTGATAAACTCTTTGCCAAAAAAAACAGTTCAACCTGACAGTTCTGTCAGCTCATCTGTGCGTGTCTAATGGGTCACGACCTCCTCTTAGCCGTGCCGGCTAACCTGTAAACCTGTAAGAGGTAAGAGCAGAGACTGCCTTTACCCTCTTAGACAGGTCCTGGCACAGGGTGCAACGGGTTGGTCATTGAGATTCATACCGCCATCCTCGCTGAAGAGTAACCTGTCAGACGGGGTATGGCCAGGGCATGTGGAGCCGCCCTCTCTGAAGAAAGACAAGCCCCTGATCCCCCTCGTCTCTGCGATCTGGGTGACTTCCTGCCCCCGTCGCAGACGTACCTTCCCGTGATGCCGCACAGGGCTTGTGTTACTGGTCTGGCTGGAAACCGTAGCTTCAGTGCACAGGAAATAAAGTATCTGATATCTCTGACAATGGACTCTGTGGCAGCTTATGACAGCATGGCTAAACTCTGTGTGGCCTGATGGCAAAAGCATATGATTCAGGAATCAGACTGATGAATCTAACTAAGACAAGTGATACAGGACTTAAACACAGATGTCTGACACAGGCATGTGCCACAGCCCCCAGTTATGAATCTGTTGTAGTGACAGCTCTCTAACACAGCGTGGGTCACCATGTCCCCCAAAAGCCAGGCTTAAGCTGCGAGGCAACAGCCTAGTGACATATCGCTGAACACAGCTCACCCCCCCTGATACAACAAGCGGGCATAGAGTAACTGTTTTCTTTCCATAGAACATCTTTAAAGATCTTTACAGAGGCATAACGAAACACAATTTCCCCGCTGGATTCGGGGAAATGGAGAAACCAAAATAGCATTTTGTCCCTCTTGGGGAAGCATGGCTGTCGGCGCGGTGACACACCGCCTCTCCCAGCGCTTTACATTACAGCTTTCACACAGTCTAACTCCAGCACCCTGGGACCGGGCTGCCGAGCTGGCTGCACACAACCCCTCAAGCAGACATTTTTTAAATGCTGTTTGGAGAGAAAACAAAGAAAACATGTTTTTTTTTTATTCTTAAATCACTGAGATGGAGACACGGAGCGGCTAAAAGAAACGCAGCCCCGCTTTCCAGTGGCTGTCAGGCTGAGGAGGGTGAGGCAGGCTTGCAGGGGAGCGTGTCTGTAGCTGGCAGACCGTGAGGCTCTGGAGGGACCCAAAACGCATTCCTCTCCCATTCTCCCAGAATCCCATTCTTCAGTCCCACAGCCTCTTTTTCCTCGCTTGCTCTCTTTCTCGTTCTCTCTCGCGCTCTCTCTCTTTTTGTCTCTTTCTCTCGCTGTACTGGCTGCCCTTCCTGCTTCCTCTGCATGATGTGAATCCACAAACATCTGGATTCATTGCGGAGGCTTTCAGCTAATGCTGCACTGCCTGATGATGGCTGGAGATGCAGCCAGCATATTTTGCAGTTAAAATTCAATTATTTCCCTCACTCTCTCCCTCCCCTTCCGTCGTGGCAGCTAAAGTAGACATTATAATCCATAAAACAGGGAGGACCAACAAGTATCTGTCATGTCAAGACATCTTTAGCAAGGTCAAAAAAACTCTTCCTCTTACATTCAGCAAATTAGGGACAGTCTCCAACACAGTAAGAGGTAGTAGGTCAAAATTCTTTGCCCACTTTGTTTCAAGCACTCATTAAAAAAAGGAGCTCATACTGGACGTGATCTCATGAAGCTGTCTGTGTGTGTGTGTGTGTGTGTGTGTGTGTGTGTGTGTGTGTGTGTGTGTGTGTGTGTGTGTGTGTGTGTCTGTTCCCTCCGAGGGTGTGGTTTCGCTAGTGAGCCTGACAAAACAAGCGGGACCGTAAACCCTGTCCCATTATCACTAAAAGCTTCAGTCTCTAAGAGCTCCTTCAGGTGCAATTACACAGCCTCCAGACTCCCTCCGCAATGTTCTCACTGATACTCTCCGGCTGTAGACGTGGAGTACTTCTTTATGAACTTTCCCCGTCACCATTCCACCACTTCATCTTTCACCCCACGGTACCTCTTTCTCTGTTAACCATCCCATTCATTCTTTCACTAGGGTCACCCCTCTTTAAACCCTTGTATTTGTAATGTTCCCATATAAATAAAAGAAGAAAATAAATAATCAGCTGGTCCTAATTCTTGTCCCGTCCTCTACACACCTCCACACCAACCATGTTGCGTCAGTCTGGCCCCCGCCGCGCAGTCCTGGATTTAATGTACTCCCTAAACACAGCCACAAGATCGATAAACAATTATTTTTTTTTTGCTCTCTCTTTCTCTCGGCGGAATAGCCAGCGCTCACTTTATCTCACCGTCGATAAACACATGATCTGTTTTGTTTTCATTACGGACTTCCCCTGTATCCACTAGCCCCCCGCCCCTCACAGAAACATCAGTCCAGACAATCTCTTCATGCCAAGACCGGCCTATCAGGGTCCTACAACTGAGGCCAGACTCCCCGTGGTGCATGTTTCCTGTGATGTTTCACTGTGATGTTGAAACATTGTTACAATATACTACCAACATGGAGGGAGCCCTGTGAGTTTGCCTGGGGGGCAGGTGTGGAGAAGACGACGGGTCCTTCCCAGATTTCAGCTTCTGGAACAACATTACCAACAGTTCAGCTCAAATTTGTCTAATGCCTGTAATGCAAAAATAACACATTGAATATATATATTCTAAAGCATATTTTCCGGTCCTCGGAGCATATTGTATTACAAACCATTATTGCCGAGCATGAAAAGCATATTTTTGAAAACTGTCGTTGAATCTATTTATATTTCGAAATCGCTTGCATCTCATAATACATTTCAACACGTGTTACTTTTTCATAAGGGTAAGGTTCCACTTTGTTTCACACCCTGTACTCAATATTTTTTGATTAAGTGTGAAAATAGCCCCTTTCATTACAGGCTGGTGGAAACCAGGGGGGAGGAACGTGAACGGCGGATGATAGGAATATTCTGGGGCTTATTGCTTTCCCGTGTATTCAATTCAGCCAAGACTCTCATCATTGGAACATAATTGCCTTGCAAGCAAACATCATTGCCTATTTATTCATGGGGCCCATTTTAGCAAAGAGAACGCTTTTCTCCCTAGGGTGTCAAAAACTGCCTGAAAAAAACAAAATAACATCTCTGTGTGAAAGGTACTCTTGTAATTGAATGGGGAACGGTGTTGGCGCTGTTGCTTCCCCTGCTTGTTGTGGCACACCTTTAGGAATTTTGCAGGGGGAGAACGGTTTCTCTTGACGTTTGATGTTGTCAAATGAATGGTGACAAAAGATAAACCGCTCACAGAAACCCTTTTGGTTTCCACTGAAAACTTTTAGAAGAAATTCCACAACCTTAGCTGGGAGAAAAGATCAGATCACTAAGAGGATATCAGTGACCACCAAATGCTCAGTCAATATACTCATAAACATTTGAGTTTATTTGTCAGCTAAGGGTGATTTGTCACAACATCCCTTGTACACTGTAGTTGATACTAGTTGAAACTTTTAATATCTCCTCAGACAAGCTATGGCTCAGCATGGTTACTTATATAGGATACACTGAAATGCTTATCTGAGGACAGCTAAGTGTAGATGGTATACTGCTTAGTGTAAGTAAGCGTCCAAGTAGCATAAGTACACTGCTTAGTACAGATGGATGCTTATTTAAGTGATCTGGATTAGACACCTTGCTTGAAGAGGGATCAGCAGAGCCCTGCCCAGTATCTTGCCTGTCAGTCTGTCTGAAGGAAGCGGGCCTGAGGCACAGCTTGTGGGCGGGGCTCCAGATCCAGGCCCTTACCGCCGCTCCACACTGCTGCCACTTAATTCTGTGTCCTGCTTCCTCGATCAACGGCGTTTGGCTTTGCACAGAAAAATCAATACTCCCGCTCAGACTTTCCTACAAGTAACATATTTTTTTGCACTGGAGTGCGACACCATGAAGCTCAGAAAAAGCCTCGGTTCACATGTGTCTCCACTATGCTATGGCCCAGCCGAGCAGGAACGTTCTGTGAGATTTCTTCTTCTGTAACTTAGCTGGGACTGTTTTGCTGGGACGGTAATCATGGGCAGAACAGGCAAAGGTTGCACTCGACAGTAGCACTGCAAACCTGTCCTGGCATTAAAAAGAAATACAATGACAGGTAAGAAAACAAAACCTGTATTCAGACACTTGCCAAATATCAGAGTTGCTTCTGCACCTCCGTGTGTAATATTCATGAATGGGAGCATCCGTGTCCCTGCCTCCATTTTTTTTTCTTTTTTCCTTCCTACAACAAGGCAGCTGACATTTTATGCCCACCTTACAACAGATTTCTTTGCTTTTCCCCCGATCCTCACACTGATGCAGGGAAAAAAATTCCAAGCCCTTCATGTTTACAGTGCTCTTACAGTGATGCACAGTGGGCAGGCGTTTCTGTGTTGTCGCTTCTATGAGTGGCAGCTGCTAGGTCATGTGATGGCGGTGCATGTACCACTACACAGGGATGCTCTGCGTAGTTCACTCACATTGTAATTGTCTGAGTGTCCCATGGCACTCTAAAGAGAGATATTAATGCTCAGGTCCTGTGCCATCAGGACTTTGCTATCAACCCTCACAATTCCCAATCCCAGTGTTTTACAGTGAGCAAGAGAGAGTGAATTAGAGCCCCGGGGGGGGCAGAGAGTCCACATGCAAAATTAATACTCAGAGGGCTCTGAGGGGGAGACCACAGATTGTGTATGCTTGTTCCTTTGGTCTGGCCCAGAGCTCTTAAAATTGATCTGAACCAGGCTGTTCCCCATTAGCACTTGGTGTGACCTTTAGCAATCGCACGCAGAGCCTCTCGAAGAAGGACCTCACCATTTCGATCTATTCTGAGATCACCCTGTAATGACTTTGAGCCTGTGGCCACTATATCACATCACAAAGATTCAGCCACTTACTGGACATCTTTATACAGGGAGACTTAGCTCTGTTTTCTATATAACTCCCTTAGACAGACAGATGGACAAGCAAATAAAGACATATAGACATATGGAAAACATTCAGGCGAAGCACCTCGCTCTCGCGCTGAATCTCGAACTGCAACCTCCGGAAGCCCACCTTCTCAATCACCACTCCACATTGTGACCTCATGAAACCAATTCCATCAGCTTGTGGTCCATAGTAATGATTTCAGGTTCAATCAGCCTGTTACCAGGGCGACAGGGCTGGCCTTGAGCTCCGGGCCGTGACCTGGCATTCAACTCCAGGTCATATCGAGCGTCAGCAGATGTTGTTCCGGGGGCTCTCAGCATCTCATGCTCTTTTGGAGAGGGCAAACAGATGTGGCTGAAGAGATCATCAGCGGTTTTTCTATTTTTTCCCCCCACGGCTGTTCTGGTTCAGAGGCCCTTCTTCCGAGAGGCCTTACACAAGAACTGGTTCTGCCTGCAGGGCCACCTGAAGCAACGGCTTGGCAAGCCTCTTCTGGAAAGTTGTGACAACAGAGCAAGCTCTCGACTTTCACATACACAGCACAACAGAAAAAGGTCTTCAGCTGTAGCATCTGTTTCCACACCCCGACTGCTGCGCCGCTGCTGTGCTAACAGCTGTCAATGCACCGCCAATACTACAGCATCATCAGAACTTCACAAAAGCACGGACATGCTGTCTGACAGTCCACTGTGTACTTTAAGAGTGTACCCCTAATACAAGGTGCTTTTATGAAAAAGAGCCCTTTTCTCCCTTAACAATTACACTAACTCCAGCTATCCAAAACTTGAATACTTCTTTCTTTAACCCTTACCCTAACCCTAATCCTGACGCCAGCTACTCAGCGATTAAAAAAATCAGAACCCTTTCATCTGTCTCTGACACTAACAGCTAACCGTAATTTTCACCCCATCTATCTCCCCAAGTTTTATCCTTTGGTGAGAACTTCTTGCTATTAACACAACATACCTGCAAGCCTGCCAGTCAGTTTATGGTTTATCTCAGGTCTCAGGGCTCAAAACAGCCTTGCTGCTGTTGGATCATGCATGATCATGACCTCCATGTTGTCATGATACAACCTGCATCTTCTTCAGAAATTTAGAGGGGGGGTTGGGTTAAAGAAGGCAGCTTTAGTTCCATGCAGGTCACAACGCCCCATGAAACATTCTTTCAGGGTCATTGGCCTTAACCTATCACTGACAACTGTTTTTTCCCCACTGTGTAATGCTGCTCTCGGAAGTGTCCACGTAGCATCTTGACCCGCTACATATCAGTTCAAATGACCAGTCATACTACAGCTACTATTTTCTGTCCACATTTGCAGAGATGTTATGTTACTTAGTATTCAGCATTAGACTACACAAATATTGCATTAGGTTAAGCTGAATAGTTTATGATAGATGACATAAGCTTTTTTTTTCAGGACATGAGTTTTTTGATATGATGAGTTTAATTTTCTGTGCGATCATGGCAGGCACTTATGAGATTACTTAATGAAGGGCTAATAAGGCATTGCGCATTAAACAACAATTTAAACAAATTTATTGCTAATCTTTCCTCTGTTAAAATCTAATAAAAATATTAATTTTACAAGACAAATAAATGAGACATGAAAGAGCCCTTAATTAACAATCATAATTGTACCTTCAAGCTTGAAAAATATTGTTTCAACAGCATCATCCAGAGATGATTATCTTGTAATGATGGCGATGATAACGTGGTTTGCCACAGTACAGCCAAGAGCAACAAAGCAAGCATTTCTGAGTTGCTTTTAAAAACCTAGGGGATGAGATGGTGAGGTGTCTCATTTAGGGTAAAGGGAGTTCCCTTTGCACCGCCACCCCAGTCTGGGACGTCACTTTAATGTGTGTCACTGGGCCTCTGAAGTCATAGGGGTGGGGTAGTTTAAGACAGGCCTGCATGGGGGCCGAATGAGGCTCGACACGGCAGGTCATGTCCCTCTGTGGCGGTGTAGCGGGAGGAGGGGGGAGTCTCCGGAGCAAAGGTGACAGATTTTAGCAGGTGGGGGCTAGCTCGCCCCAGTGAGCACACTTGACTTCCTGCTCCGAAAGCTGGCTGCCCCAAGTCACTTTCCTCCTCCCCCACGTCACGTTGTCAGCTGCCAGGCCTGGCACGGCGAGCTCCACGCGCCCCTCCTCTGGCTCCGTTTCCACCGCTCCTCTCTGCTACACCATCAGGTCCTGCACTACACCATCTGGGGACACAGCTGTTACTGTGTCACCACGCTGTGGGACACAGCCCTCAGCAACTCTGACATCATCATCATGAAGAGCCGGGCGGTTAAAGCACAAAAAAAAATAGCAGAGTACAGCAACCATTGATCGCACACTGAAACAGCTAATGCTATTTCACCTGAAACGGCCAACACTGAAACAGCTAAAGATAGACACTTACATGGCAGTAGCGTTATGTAGCATTACAAAGCATTCAATTATCAAGGAACAAAACAGAGTGAAATGGCTCCAAGCAAGCACAACGCATTTAGACCGATGCAGGCACTCTCAGACAGCAGTGAGGGGGGTGTCTACAGTCTTGCTTCACTGATAATAGGTCCTCACATCAGGCCATATTCACCACAAACCAACTGAACCCTCCCTAAACACGACATATCGTCACCCTCCCAGACAGACTGCCAGTATCACACAGTGAGGTTTGGTGGGGGGGCCTGCTGCAGGTCTCAGAAACACAGCATGGCTCTGCTCAACCCGCCGAAATACCCCCAGCCTTCCAAGAAACACAGCAGTTCCCTGGGAGAAGGAAAAAACTCCCCGTGACCTATTTTTTTCAGTCTCCATAAATCACGTACATTTTCTTTCTGCCTTCAGGAGTCGAGATTTATTTCTGTTTCTTCTATCATTCCTGGCCGAACATTCATTTTTCTTCCCCCCCTTTATTTTTTTTGGGAGGGGCAGCGTGGGGAGCAGCACGTGCGTTGGGAGTGCGTTCCATCTCCCGCAGTCTGGCTGTTCCGTTGCCACAGCGACAGGACGGTTGCTCTGAGCTGTTCCCGTACGGAAAGCTACTTTTCAGCCATTACGGTCTTTAAGGCGAGCAAAGATTTCACTCCGTGCAGGGAGAAGTTAAGAGTCAGGTCGACATGCCCCGAAAGTAATGGTAAATGCTCAGGCTGTGGCCCACCGCACGCTGAGAGCAAACGATGCAGCTCGCTTAACGCGCCCGTTAGCCTCTGACGCTGTTTGCTGGCTTCTCCGTCAACCTCTCCAGCCTCCTGCCATCAGACTCCAGCGGTACGGCAGCGCTCCACGGAGTGGGAAACGCGGGCCAGAACCCCTGCCTCTCTCCCCGAGCAGGAAACGAGCTGCTGCTCAGCACATCGCTCAAGATAATGGCGTGATTTATTAGAAAAGAGCGTCTCAAGCCAGCCATAATGAATACCCCCCCACACACACACCCTGCCTGTGTTTTTCTTCAGGATGACCAAAGCAGGTTCACACCGAGTTTGAACAGCCGCTTCTCATGTGCATTGTTTTAAATGTGCTTCTACTTTTCCACAGATTAGAGTGGGACCAGAACCAAGAAGAACATCTTGAGAAAAAAAACAATATTTTGTTCTGTTTAATTAGCTTTTTTACTTTAGTCTGGGGAGGAACAAAGAACAGAGAGGACTGTGGTGCGCAAGCACATTTTGGCACTGATGAGCTTTTAGATGAAGTGTTTAATTTCAAGTGTCGACACAAAACTTTTGCTGTTCTTTGTTGAAACTACACAACACTTGAAACAAAAACAGTAAAAAAAAAGAAACATAAAAATGACAATATGTTCAGGGTTAGCTGAGTGAACAGGAAATGCAATTGTGCATCGACATGAAAAGGCAAAAAAAATCAGGTGCCACCCCTACATCACCCTTCTCCCAATCCCGCCTGTCCGCCTCTGTGGAGACACACGCCCACAGACACACAGACACACACACACACACACACACACACACACACACACACACACACACACGTCAGACCTGCACAGGAGGGAAAGGCGGGTTGTAATAGCTTTTCAATGGAAATGACACCTCTCCATTGACTCTTCCCTGCGAAGCCGCTGCCCCCGGTGGAAATGACACCTCTCGATCCACCCTCTACTGCCAAACACTTTGCCCTCAATTTCCGCCCGACAGCCCGCTTCCAGACGGGGGCCGAAATTGCTTTCAGGTACGAGGGCTCCCCAGCTTCCCCGGGCCGCGCGTTCGGAGCACACGCCCAGGCGAACGGGTGCGGGGGCCGCCCTTCGTTTAGGCCGAGCGGAGCAAATTGCTTCAGGTTTCGGAGGTAATTGCCCTGATCTTCAGAGCCCTATCGAGGCGGGGGGTGGGGGAGCTGACGGGGCAAAGGGAGCCGAATCCTTTTGTGATTGGAAAAAAAAAAGACGGGACAGAGATGAATAACAAGACAGGATGTTCCTCTTCCTGAGCTCGGCTAATTAAAGTGGCCCTTGGAGGAACACCGGTGGCCACGACAACAGAAGATTCCCCTGCAAGTCGAGCGGAGGGAAGTGTCTCTCAATCCTTCTCTCTCTCTCTCCCTCTCTCTCTCTCTCCCTGCCTGTAAAAACGACACAAGCACAAACCAGGCACTCTCCCCGACCAGCTCCTGGGTGTCCTTCTCAGTCAAAGGGGAAGCTACACGTTGATGTCTCAAACATGCCCAACCAGCGTTCCCGTGAGCAGGTTGTTGTTTTAGTAGAACTGACCCCCTCTTCTCCTCCAGCAGCTCTTTATCATTTGCGTTTGCGCTTGGCTAGTATGGCAGGACTACGGTGGAAAACATGCGGGCGGGTTCAGTAAATTTCCCTCAGCAGGAGCTTGGCCAAAAGAGCTTGTTTTATTGGCTCTAATGGTTAAGGAGAAAAATTATGTCTGGAACACTAAAGCGGAACGTCTCTCACTCGAAGGAGCTGGAATTCTCTCCGCCGAAGCCTTATTTCGTCGGCTTTCGACCGGATGTCCTTCGGTCATCTAAATCAGGAAAGCGTGGGCGTCTCGCCACCCGCACGCAGAAGGGGTGTGCGATTTTCTCCCTGGGATTGCGGTCAGCCCGGTCACCCCAAAATCCCCGGTCCCCTCTGTGGAAGCCCTCACGACTGCCGCCCGCTCGGCGTTACCCGCGTTACCTTGTTATGACGTGGCTGGCTAAGCGGCCCGGCCTGCTGTGTGATAAGCGTTCTGGCGCAGGCTGCGGTGAATCGCCCAGGCGGGCGCCGCATGCCGGCGCTTCACAGCAAGGCCTTGCAGGAACTGTGCAACTCATTATTCTTCTTACAGAGCGCAAAACATGCAGTATCGGGACAGTCTGGCTGGTCAATCTCTCTCGCTCAGTGTCACACTGACCAATGATCAAACAAAGAGCCTCAGAGCCTGACAGCTCACTGAAATGAACACTTTGATGTAGCTGCAGAAAATACTGTTAATTCAGTACAGCACAGTAAAGTGGTGTGGTTATGATGCATTTGAGCCAAATAAGGTAGTAAATGTGATGTCTCCTGTTCAACAGACACATTTTAGTTGTTCATGTCTGTTGCCTGAACTGTTTTGCTCTTTCGTTACTAATAGAAATGACACATAATTAAGAGTACGAGTGCTTTGTGTTCTCCACACAGAGAAAGGTCCACTAGGACACACAGGACTCAAAAGGAGCTCATAAGTAGCTTCAGGAACAAAACACGAAACACAAAGCTCCATCTCTTTCCACTGCTCGTATTTCATTCATATTAGCTCTCCAGGCCAGCGGAGAGTGACTAAGTGCCTAAAACTCCATTGTTACACTGGCAACCGATGAGGAAGCAGCACTGCACGGCACAGTTTCTACTTTTTCCTTATGAATCTGTGGCAGCTCCCTCCATTCCAGGTCTGCGTGAGGACGCAATGGAGGATCGGCAGAGCCATATTAGCGTGGAAAAACAGCACTCTGTGGGACAGACATGGAGCCCCCTGCAGCTCGCCTGGGCTGATTGCTGTAATTTGCTCGTGCAGGATTAAAAAGGGCTGAATCTTTTGATGTGAGTTGGCTGAATACAGTGCGGGAGAAGGGCAGGATGCAGCCGCGAGACAGAGGGAATTCATTAGCTCCTGTTTGCGCCAATAAGGCCCTAATCGCGGGAGACCGTTCTCATCCATCCTAACCTGCCGGTTCCGTCGAAAGGCAAATGAAATCTGAACGCAAAGAGGCCCAGAGGAAGGCTCACCTTTCTGGAGAAGGGGGGTGGTTCTCAGGAAGGGCTTCAGCGGGGAAAAAGATAAATAAACTACAGCTGTGCATCCAAGGTTACAGGCATCTACTGGCCTACAGCTATTTCCAAAATAAAATTAAAAATAAATAAATAAATAAATAAATAAATAAATAAATAAATAAATAAATAAAGGGAAAATAGGTGGGGGACCTGGATGTCGGGGCACTAATTCGACTGCTCCGTTTCACAGTAGAAAAGAAGTCAACTGCCAAAATAGAAGCCTTAGCACAAACAAACACCCACCTACCCATGTAGCATCTACAGAGGTTACAAGCAAAAGAACTAAATCCCTTGGAGCTGAGAAACTGTTGCTGTGAACCTGCCTTGATTCTAAGTTAAGATGAAAAACATAGACAGGTGGCTCACATGCGCTCAACTCTCTTGCTCTGTGCCTTTTTTCTGAGGCAAACGGGGTGGGGAAGTCTCACACTGTGCCAGAGGGTACAGGAGAGAATTTTGGGGTATCGGAAAGCCTTCCCTTCTTCCTCTCTGATGGGCTCCCTGCTGACACCGCGTTGTTCGTTGCTCTGGGTTACAGGCAAGTAACAGTTTATCGCCACCGGCCTTTCTCGTTGCTGATGAGTTTCATTTCATATTCATAATGTTATTCACAATAAGCCGAGATCAAAGAATCACAGTGATGCTGTGACTACGCTGCAGAGGTGCTTCACTTAATCAAGCTCTCAGCTCCATCAGCACAGACCCGCCACAGTCCACAGAGCAGCTGGCTCTGGAAATGAGGGACCTGGCCTCTCTCAGTATTCCTCTCCTCATCCCAGACACAACTAACCCTAACCCAACTAACATTAACCCTAACCCTAACTCAACTAATCCTAACCTTAACCATAACCCTGACCCAGCTAACCCTAACCCTAACCCAGCTAACCCTAACCATAACCCTCACCCTAACTCTAACCCAACTAACCCTAACCCTAACCCCCTCACCCTAACCTTAACCCAATTAACCCTAACCCTAAGCCTAACCCTACACGGCAGAAGCGCTAGTCTTAATCAAGCTCTCAGCTCCATCAGCACAGACCTACTATAGTCCACAGCGCAGCCGGCTCCATTTCTCAACAGTAAACACAACGCTGGAGCGGTGCCCGTGTCCGCAGCGTCCCCCAAAAACACGGGATTAGCGAGTGTCACCCTAGAAGCCAGGGCGGGACGGGGTGGGGGGGAAACGCATGCGGTTTCAATTACGCGGCCCTGAACCGTACCCCTACCCCCCCACCAGTTGCCATTAGACCACCGAGGTGCCCCGCGGCCCGGAAGGAAGCTCTAATTCAACCCAGCGTGCGCCCGTCGGCAAGACGTCTGCCGTCGTTACCCAAACAAGCGTGCGGCGAGCAGCTGCGAAGCATTATTGCACGCAGGTGGTCTTCGGCGAGCCTCAGACAGGGCAGAGAGAGACCAAACAATCTCCACGGCTTGGCTCAGAAACAAACTAAGCTTGGCAGATCCGAACGGACGCAGGTAAAGATCTCACGTAACCTTTGCTGGAATCACTCGGATGTCTCCCATCTGCACACGATTTGAGCCCCTTCCCAGCAAAACATGAAAACAAAAACCAACAAAAACACAGCAAAACAGCAGCACCGTAAGCTTTTGTTTTGGGTTTTTTTTTTTTAAGTTGCTGGGAAACTGGCTCCCTGGATCATGCAGATATTGTCTATATAAGATAGTAGACAGGTCGGTACAGGATCAGGGTGAATGAAGACGGTAAACAGACAACAGAGCGCAGGGCATGTGATCTCACCCCTCACATTCGCAGACAGACAGCAGGTACTCCAGACATAACAGATCAGAGGAGTGCGTGAGAGATGCGGATAGATAGAGGGAAGAGTCGGTTAAACAGACACAACAGTCAGAACGCCAAACAGCAGGTATTCAATATTGATGCAGCAGTTCTCATGCTGAAAACCGCAACAATCAGCTTCCACAACACTCCCGGAATGTTCCCACAGCAGGGAGGAATGGGTCATGCACAGACAAACACAGTGTTCTGACGGCTTTAATATTGATAGGGTTTTGTTTTACTTTATTAATGATAGAATGGGGCCTCCTCAGCCTAACTGCAAAGCAATTAATTGTCCTAAAAAAATTGTCCTAAACCCAACTAACACATTACAAATTTCAGGCTCTTTTGTTCTTTGTGGAAAGTAACTAAGAATTTTAACCGTGTTCTTCAGAAAAAAGTAGGCCTAATAGAGCTTCAGTTTAGCTGTGCACTTATTACTACCCTGAAATTACAGAACATCAGACCAATCTGTGCAGCAATCTGGAGCAATGTTTAAATTTAAAATGTTTAAATATTTACACTGGAAGCGTAATAGGCCTATACTTAAAAAATCATATCATTAGCTTTTAAATATACATGGGAATATGTGTCACATTACAAATATATGTTATTGCTACATCCATTTTAAGTCCTTACTGTACTTTTAACGTCCTTACATAATTTGGTATTTGTTGAAAATGAACAGTATATTTTTAGGCATTTATCCATGCCATTTTTTATTCAACATATTTCTTTACTTATGCATGAACAAGTATTTTATATATGTTATGACTTTTTCAGTATATGAATAAGGTATGCATTCAAGCATATAATTTCACTGTTGTGTCATGGACTGTGCTCACTTCACAAGATACCTTCAGGTATATGAAACTCCCTGCCATGTGACCCCCCGCATGGCCGCAGAGGAGCTCCCCCTGCAGGGCAGTCTGAGCCAGACAACACAGGGGCATCAGCAGAGAGACCCTTACCAGGGGACAAACCTATAACGTGAAGCTGACAGGACTCTGGCCTCTGGCCTGTCAACATTATCGTTTCATTAATTACTGATTGGTTAATTGGTTTAACTGACAGACTGGTTTTACAGCCTGATGGGGAGGGGACTTTGAGACAGGTCAGCGTTTGTTACTGATACCTCTAAAGGTCTACAATTCCACCCACCCACACGCAGCCCAGGAACAATAGTTTTAAAAGCTCATTAATGCTAATTAGCTAACCCTCCCACACACACACACACACACACACACACACACACACACACACACATTCGTCCCCCCCCCAGGGGCCTATATGGGCAAAGAATGGATGTTTTAATTCCACTTTATAATGTTTAATATCTTAATCAGCTCATACACTCCAGATGATATGTGTGGCTTACAGGCACACTGAAGAACAAATGTCAAGTTGTGGAACAACACAGCATTAGACTAAAGCCCCCCCAAACGCCCCCTTTCCCCCCTTCTCACCCAGCAGAATTAACCTAGTCCTCCTCCAGTCAACCCGTGCCAACTGGAAGCCATCAGCCAATTGGGGGGAATTAGAAGATTAACATAATTAAGGTATTCACTTACAGGAAAAAAATAGAGGAACAATTTGCAGGCAAAATTGATGTACGAATACCACATTATTCCCCTGTTATTACGGCTAAACTGCGGGGCAGTTTTGGTTTCACCTGCCTCCATTTTTCTTGGGGCAGAGCCAGGAGGTAGGGGCCTTTTGTTCATTTTTTTTTGCTCATTTTATGAGGGGGACTCAGACGATGCCCGATGTATCGCGTTCCACACTGGCTGTTTTGTCAATTTCCTGAGCCGACCCGCTCTCAATAAAAAAAAAAAAAAAAACCACCACCTGCTTTGCTATTTTTACCTCCACCAAGACAAGATTATTTCCTAAAATAATGCATCTTATCTCTTTTAGAAGCCATATGCCAAAAAAGTAGGCTCCAAGAATGCCTGGCACGGTGCCAGTCCTTTAATTGCGAGCCCCGCTCTTCCACAAATTGTTTCCCATTACTTGTCTTTTAATGTGCTGATGTCAACAGCGAGGGGGAAGCGGCAGGGCATTTGAAAGAAATAACAATCATTAAAGGTTAGCCGCACCGCTCCATTAGCTATGCGATGTCTGAGGAGCGACCAGAGCTTCGGGGGCGCGTTGCTGCTCTATCCGGCTGTGGAGAGAGCTGTCAATCACAGCCGCGGGGTCAAGAGACAGGGAGCTCGGAAAAGTGCTTAGCTGAAGAGATCTGATTGAGGCTATTCATATTCCAAAAAAGAGGGTCAGGAGCGTTAAGACAAGCCACTCCTTAACACTCAAAACCGTGACCGAACCCAGAGAGGGCATTTCCTGGGAAACACAAATGGAACCAGGTGTAGCTTGGACATACAAGGGTATCATTTATTTAGGAATTAATGATCTCTGAGCATATGGCATATGCCTCACATCAGAGACAAATTTAAACATGCAGGTATTTCTGGTGCTCTGAAAAAATATTCATAAGTTGAACAGAAAAAGAAAATCATTATACATGACTTGCTTATGAGCTGAAAGAGAGCAAAAGAAGTCGACTGTTGACAGTTAGATGACTGCTTTAGTAATTAGTTTTTAAGCAGTTCAACAGACAACAAAGATATTAGCTGTGGAACCAAGAGGGTCTCATGTATGCTGTTCTGTTTGTAATCTTGTTCAATCTTTTCACCCTCACATATATTTAAAAGGTTTCTAAAGCATACACAGGGCTGTTTTGTCAGAAGTTCTGTTCAGTACTTTACAGTCTTTTCTGAGCGTAATTTTTCTCAATAACCATTGGCTGCTTTAAAAAAGTAAAATTAATACAGACATTTTCTTTCATTTTCCTCTGTCAGAAATTCATGCTACTAGAGAACTTCAGTTCTGAAAACTGTTCTGAAGCAAAGTTGGAGCAAAATTTAGAGAGGTGAGATATGGATGATTCTGGACATGACAACAAAACCAACCCACTGAAGGCTGCTTTGATATTTAGCGAGAGGTTCCTAACTGGGCTCATCTGGGGTATAAGAGAGCAGGGCTTCACTCCGGAAGTGTCTCTGTAAGAGTACTGTTGTTTATTTATTTATTTTTTTTGCAGCTCTTGTCACTCTCGCTCAATGTATCCTGTCATTAAGGGACTGTAAATTGCTCTGGATAAGTGTCCACAAGATAAATAAATAATAAAAGAACTAATGACAAAACATGCCTTAGAGGGGTGTTGTGTCAGGATCCCCCTTCTGTATCTGTCAGCAAGCATGGACCATGTCGGGTTTTTTTTTACTATTTTACATTAGTTAAACAGTAGTAGCAGTGTTGCATCATGGTAAGGAGCAGGACCCTGGGGCACAGCTGTTGTACCTTTGGGCAAGGTACTTAACCTAGAATTGCCTCAGTAAATATCCAGCTGTATAAATGGATAACATGTAAACATTGTAACCTAGGTAAGTTGCTCCGGATAAGAACGTCCGCTAAATGCCAATAATGTAATGTAAAGTAATGTAATGTCCAACCAAACGCTTTCCCTGGACTGTTTTTTGTTGTTGTTTATCAGAGAACAACAGGAGCTGCCTTTAACTCCCACCCTGTCTCACCTGAGCAGAAATAAAGTCAGTGCCACGCATAACAGCATGGTGGCAGAATGTGATCCCGTTACTAAGGGGAAGGCTGGCTCTGTTTACGGCAACCAGGGCTAAACAAAGCTCTCGCGCGGTCCAGCCATGCCTCGTAAGCCGCCGGTAAGAATCTTACACCACGCCAAGCCCAGCTCAGTCTGGGACCCGTTCCTCTTCCACATGCCAACGCGGCTTAAGGGCTTGCGGCTTAACACCCCTTCTCATCCCCGGGCCTTCGTTTCGAATCTAGTAGCGCTATATAGAACAAAATTATACAGGAGCCCGAACACGTATTAATCTGCTGGAGGGAGGGATGCAAATCCCTTTATTTCGAGGCATTCCTAACGCCATACGGTGCATCTTACCGGCGGCGGGCAGGAAAATCCTAGAAATGTGCAGAGTTTGGGGAAGCCCTTGCTGGAAATCCCGCATTTCACATGTATGAGGGGACCCTCCCTTCAGTGTGTCCTACTGTGACAGCACTGTGCTGGACTGCTTACAGGCCATGCTGAAGTCACTGTGAGCCTCCCTGCCTATGCAGTAGTGCCAATGGTGTTCATTTGAAATCTGGCATTTTGCATTGAGAGGGAGACAGGCTTTCTCCCATCACTTTTATTAATAAATGTGAATATCATGGGCAATGTTTAAAAAATCCTAAAAGGTGTTAGCTAATGTTAGAGAAATAGGATATCACCACATGCACTTCGCTGTGTGGCGGCGTTTTTTTTTTTCTGAGCCTCAAAAGATGGCAGCCTGTGGCGTTAAACATCGCATGCCAGCTCTCAATGTGGTGCTCAAATAAACACAAACCCGCCCCCTTCTGAATACAACGTGGCGTAGTCTTTAAGAGAGGCGCCTCGAATGGCCCATTAACAGGAGCAAATGATGTGTGCACAAACTGCGTGTACAATGCCGAGACCCTTTCACCTCGCGCACAAAAGCGAACGGCGCTGGCCAAATCGCACACTCACAAAAGTCACACTGCAGAGCTGGCCCCTTGTGTACATCCAGGAGGGAGAAAAAGGGAAAAAAAGAGATCCTCCTGGCTATAAACTCAGAACAAAACAACCCCAGGCACTTTTACACAGCCTTCCTCAGAGATTAATGTGACACGTAACAGCTTTACTGTGTCGCTCCTTTCTTTTAAAAGGAAATAACCGCTGTTACAAACACCTGATACATGTGTCAAAATGACAGGTCTGTGAATCAGCGCGGTTGCGGTTCTGATTGAGCCTCACTGTGTTTTTACACACTCCTTTGGAGGTGGCAAAAGATCCTGGGAACAGCCTGTGTGGACTGAAACCCAACCGCAGTCCAGCATTATAAACCATATAAGTGCCTGGTTTTATTACCCAAAGGCCAATAAGGAGCCTAATCTGTGGTGCGGTTGCGCTAACCATGTAGCACCTGTTCAGCTCGACTCCGCTAAGGAAAGGTCTCTACATGCTGCACTCACCAAAACCACAGTCGGGCAGATTTAGCACCACATTGTTTATTTAGAATTACACCGCACCACAGTTCTGTTACGCTGAGTGTATTGCACTTAGTCAGCTTTCAAATGAAAACTCCCAGCATGCCATACTCACACGCAGCGCCAGTGCTCACGACAGTCCTTATAGGCCAGCTCTGCCCCTTCTGTTTCCGTCAACAGAGCGGTGCTCGTCTCAGACAGACGGCCGCTACCCACTTCTCTGTTCCCATTCCACACCGAAAAAAGACCAGTCGTTCTCTTTGGCAGCCGAATCCGAGAGCCTTTTTTTCCGCGGAGAGAAAATGAGGGAAAAGTGACTCGGCCGATCCGAGTCCCGGAATCCAGGCGAGCAGGTGTGAATGAGACCGAGCGTCAGGCGTCGGCGCCTCCCAGGGTATGAAATGCAGATCAAAAGGTATTAATAACATCGAGCCAGGCAGCTGAACGGAGGAAACTGGGAGGAAAGAGCAGATAATGATCTGCGAGTGCGGTGGTCCCGGTAGAGAGGGAGAAGGAGAGAGAGCGCGGGCTCTGCTGACAGGCCAGCTGAGCGGGGTCTGATTCTCGAACCCCCGAACCACCCCCAACAAACCCCCTCCCCCCGGCACACACCTCTCCAGCCATAACCACCGCACCTCTGCCTTTTCAGCTGGCTCCTGTCAGACTGACAGAATCAGGCTGGTCTGAGACTCAACAGGTATACAGAACAACAGAGCTGGAGCGCCAGGCCTTGGTTAGTTATCAAGACTGCAAGGCCCAGCCAAAAGGCTCCATGAAGGCCAGCACAATTTAACCCTCACAGAGAATAATCACATGACAACAAATATATAAACAGTAATTGCAAAAATGAGGATCATATTTTTCCTGCATATAAAAACAATGCGTTTATCCGTTTTACCACATTCATATATGACAAAATACCTTTGTAGTATTGTAGAATGTACAGAAACGCACTGCTATTTTACAAGTTCAGGACAAGTTCAAGACAATTACATAGAGAGGAAGGTGTCAAGAAGTGATGTATTTGTCAAGAGCTGGGCAAGGTGAAAAATGGACACAAAGATTTGGAGAGGGACTAGTCAGCAGTTTGGAGTGGTGCTTACAGCATATGGACTCTGAGGAGGTTTGTTTAAAGTCCTATTTTACCTTTGCTGACAAAAAATCCCTTTCTTAAAGGGTTTTATATTTCAACCTTTCAGTTAGTTGCATTCCAAGGTTAGAGGCAAAGCCAGGGTAGGGTCCTGCTGTTGCATCTCATTAGCACTGCACTCTGTCTCCAATGCTCCACTGAAAATCCAGCTGTATGAGCAGGCTGCAGAATGTCATTTGCTAATTGCTAAAAGATTGCTAATTGAGTAATGTGTGTGATGTCATGGCCGGGCTGTGGCGGTAATTCTTTTTCTGACCACCGGGGGCAGTGCACCCAGTTCCCGTCATTCCTCCAGACCGGCGGCTAATCCTGCTGTGTCATTAGGGGAGCCCTCGCTTTCTCTCCCCACCGCTCCTCCCGCCACTTCAGATCAATAGGTAATTACCTGAGAAAGGCGTTCTCCGCACCCAGGGCTCCCAGAACCGGACACAAGAGAACAACGGAATCTGAGTGAGACAGATCCCAACACCAGGTCATTACAGCCTTCTGCTCTCCACCACTCACTAAACCAGGCTCCACCTCCTCTTTTTTCACTCAATCACTCAATTTCTTTTACTTCAATAACCTCTTCCAACCACCACCACCTATCCTGACTCTGCCCCTCCTAAGGTACAGGGCTTGTAACTAAAAGGTTGCCGGTTTGATTCCCTGCTTCGGCACTGCTGCTGTACCCTTGGGTAAGGTACTTAACCCAGCATTGCCTCAGTAAATATCCAGCTGTACAAATGGGTAATGTAAAAATTGTAACATATGTAAGTCGCTCTGGATAAGAGTGTCTGCTTAGTGACAGTAATGTAAGATATTGTATGAAAGTGTGGGACAAGTGAAAGATAACGTGTGCAGGTCATAACTGTGAAAAACGTCAGGACTCATTTTGTATATGGAGCTGACATGCACATGTATGTTTTCCACTGCATCATTCTCATATACAAATCTGTTGTCTTTTGCATTTTCTGTCTCTGAAAACAAAAACGAAACATCTCGGTGCAAAGCAAAATTCAGTCACCTCATTCAGCACCAGTATAGCTATCTCTCACCATATGTATGTAGGTCAGGCTGAATGAGGCAGGCCTGTCACACAATACATTACACATCGTTAAATACATGTTCAACACCCACTAGCTGGGATGAGAGTTGGAAGCCCCCCACCATTCCACCCCTTCGGCCAATCCTTTGAGCGCTCCCCTGCTCCCAGCTTTAGCCGGGGGCTAAAAAGTAAAATGAACTCATTATGTCAAAGTCCCAAACCAGATAGTAAAGTAATAAATGAAGCCTTTTGTCCATGCAGTTCCTCAAATCCAACTGATTTTTTTTCTCTCTCCTTCCCTGGCAAGACTCTGTGCCTGTGTGTCCCCTATGTAAATACTACAGTGGATTCATATTTCAACTCTGAAGAGAAAGGGAAGAAAGTCAAATTTCAGGACTGCTTGCTATTTAAATGAGAGAGAGAGAGGGAGAGAGAGAGAGGGAAAGAGAAGGGAAAAAACACAGCCAATTATTCCTCAGCCGTAGGTCGGAGGCAAAAGGAGACTGCTGCTGCTTCAAGTTTTAATTAAAACGTCTTTCCTCTAAAAAGGAAAAAAAAAAGCCCTGTGTGGGATTGTGGTCGGAGCGGGCCGTACGGGAAACAATGAGGCCTTGTTGGAAGAGTTTGGAGAGGGGGGGGTGAGGGGACATGAATTTGGTATTTTATTAGTCTAAGTGGTAAGGGTAGATTCCCTGAGAGCAGGTCCTGACAACACCCTGGAGCTGAACTCCATAATCAATGTGCTCTGCGACATCTCTCCTCTGAATAAGGGCGCATGTCTCCCACTACCTGGTGCTTCAAGCACTCCATGCTCTGCACATAGATGACCCGCAACACAAAATAAAAGAATCGGGCGAGGAATTCATCAGCCCTGACATAAGAGGCCAGACATATTGTACCGCACTCTGTGTGCCTGCTGAATCACTCGGCACTGGTAAGGTCCCAGCTCTCACACACTGGACTGTTTCAAGGTTACTTCTCTGCTATTCACTGTTATGATTAATGGGACAGAACAGTTAATTACTTGTAACTGACATTTCCAACAGCTTGCTGAGTGCCACTCTAGTGATGTACATTTGAGGGAATCAAGCCCACAGAAATTCTGCAGTGAGAAATTAATTAAATAAGCCATTCCATCTCTTTTTTCTCACACTCTGCTCCCTACACCAAAACTAAACACCTCAGAGGACCAATGGATTGCCGTCGGCCCTGGAGATCCCCCCATCCAGCTAAGCCCCCCCATGTGTTCTTCACCTGCACCCCTTCCTCAGACCTCTCACTCGCACCAGAGACCTCTCATGTCCTGGATCCCGAAATGTACCCAAGCTACACAAACACCCCCACCCCCTCTACCAGCCCCACCCTGTTCCCTGTGTTCCATCAGACTTTTGCAAAGTGGCCCCCCACCCCACCCCCCACACACTACACACACAGACACACACATACACACACACACACAAACACGCACATACACACACACAGGCACACACACACATGCACATGCGCTCGCACACACACACACGTGCGCGCGCACACACACGCACACACGCGCACATACACGCACACACGCACACACACACACCGCTGCGCTTTTCTGCTGGCTCTCCCTGGGAAAATAATGAGGCGTTGTTCATTCACATGCGAAGGAGCGGCGGTGGTGGCGCCGGCTCAGGCCCCAGACCTCACACCCGCTCTCTCATTACCGCCAGGCCGCGGTCCACGCTGCGCCGCGACTCCCGCTCACCGCCTCGCCCCGCTGATTAATCACACCCCGGCTGAGAGCGGAACGTCCGTCTCCGCTCAGAGCGGACACCACCCTCCCAACACCGCCACGCGCCGGCTCCTAATAACCCTCTGAATGCTTAATCCGCGGGGGCTGAGTGTCGGCCTGTCTGCATTAGACTAATGCAGGGAGTCTGTGTTCTCTCCTCCACCCTCACATCACTCTCCTCCTCCTTTTTCTCTCCCTATCGTAACAATTAGTATGTATTTGCTTCTGTTTAGAGTGACTTCTGAGGGTCACATTTTTGATGTTGTTCATTTCAACAGCCAATACTTTGCTGACACAATCAGGTTTTAGTACCTTACTCAAGGGACACGAGAGTACAGCCCCGCTAAGGACCAGAACTTGCAATATTCCAGTTTCCAGACCGATGTCCTAACTGGCACACCACACTGCCACACTCATCCGAACCAAGAGGGCGGGAATGACACAAACCTATATACTGTGGGTACTGTCCACTGAAGCTGGACTCAGACGTATAGAGATACCAACAGGAATGCAACATGTCTTGTGTGAGAGGAACTGCTGAACTCTGAGTACAACAGTTTGACCTAACAGGCGCAAAGGTCTGCTGTGGACAGATTTATCAGAGTCCTGCTGACTGCATGACCCTTGTGCAGGAAAGCGGAAAGGCCAAAGAGGAAGTCATGACATGGTATGAGTGTAGGAGAACAGCTCTCTCAGCCACATCACTGAGGAACACAAGCTTGACCAAAGCCTCCATTGTGCTTCTGAGACCGGAGGGGAAGGATATTTGGGTACAACGAGAGATCCAAAATCCAGCAGTCTTTTCACATGCAGTTTCCCAGGAGCATGAGCAAAAATTAACCCACAATTCTACCAAACAATGAAAATATAAAGTGACTTATTGTTTCAAACCTGTGGGCAGAACATCAAACACACTGGCAGAAAGGTGGAGTAATTGCTTGTGGAAGACAGAAAGAGATCCAGAACGAACACCAAAAAATACAGATGCAATACCTTTATGAAGGCTTAATATTAAAGTATCAAAATGTCACACTCATATAGTAGACAGTGCATATTAAACATATTTATAGACATAACAATATGTTTCACAGGTTAAAAATATCTGAAGGACTGCCACTTTCCCGAATTCTGTGCATAAACAGCACAATGCAAGTGCAGTTTTTAGACCTGTTGAAAACAAAGCCCCTTCCTCTTTCAGCTTGCATTCTAATATTGCTGTACTCTGGAACGAACATCCACTTGAGGCAACATGATGAAGCGGTTGGAGAGCACGGCATGCCATGCAGACAGTCACGACTCAGTAAATGTTGGAACGTTGAACTCCTCGTGGGCAGCTTAATGCTCCCATTACAGGTTAACACCGTGCACGCAACTCCATCCATCTTATTGGAGCGACTCTCTTCGTTCAACGAGCGTCTGGGCCCAAAAATACACGCGTGCGGCGTGAGAAAGTGCCGGCAAGAGCACTTTTCATTTGGCACCGGGTTATCGTCGGGCTCGTAGCATAGGCCGTAAATCCTCGTATTAAATGTGTCATTGTATATTTTCTCCACCGGCTGTATTTGCGAGGGGAAAAACACCCTCAAAGTGAAGGAGCCGCTTTATTTTGCCGCCCCCGCTTGGCAAGCGGCTCGGTTATTTGGTGCCCGGGACGGGAATCTCGACTGCAGGAATCTACTGCCAGCCGCTCAGCCAATAAGTTCTATGTGCGTCTGCAGGCAGAGAGCAGCTTACCAGGAGCAGGTCCTTTCTTTTCTGAAAGGACAATAAAAAAACACAACTCCGCTTCCTGCACAGCGAGTTCAACAGGAAGTGACACACAGATGGTGCGGCGAGAACATTGGTGATTGGTGGCTTCTGGGGGTGGGGGCCTGGTCGTGTCAACGAAGCGTGGCAGTAGGTTCGAAGGTCATGTGGAACACTTGTCACGTGACCCCCCCCCCATGAGCAATGAACCCCTGAACCTGAACGTGGATGCACAGGCACTGGAATGCTAGGAGGTCCCAGCCAAAAAGTTAATGTACAATAAATTGAGAATTTTGCTGCAAGGGGAGGGAGTGTTTATCACCCAACAACACTCTTATCACTTGATGCTGTAAAGCGCTAACCTGTTGCAAGAATTAGTTACTAACAGCCTCGTTCTTCTATGTGCTCCATGCAATAGGGTGAGCATTCTCCTGTGTTTTATCTACGAGGGGGTTGGAGAGTGTAGGTCAGAGTGGAATGCGGAATGTGGTCAGTAGCCTCTCCAGCTTGGACATTCTCCTTCGCACCTTGCAGCTCAGTGACTGATGCTTCCAATAAGGTTAGCCGCAGCTCAGGAGGACGGAGTCAAAAAGGGCCCTGCGCAGCCAACAGCGCGCGCTAAGATCAAATAAACAATACTGACTGGCCCTCAGTTGAGCCACAGCCCGGAAACGGGCGCACGACCCCGACGAGAACGCACGAGCGGCGCATCCTCTCATGGGTTAAGAAAAATAACAGGCGCAAATAAATGAAAAGAGGCCAGACCGAGACAGAGAGAGAGAAAGAGAATTTGCATGTCATTAAGGGAACGGCGGCGTTCGCGGCATGCCCGGATCATTATTCACCTGGGCCATTGTAATTCCCCGCACTTACAGCGGCGTTGCTTATTTCCTATTTGCCCTGGAACCAATTAAAGCCAGATTGGCCTCCTCGCTCGGAGTCCTGGTACAGACAGATGAATTAAGAGACAGGCAGGTATCAACAGGGACAACAGTGTAGGACTGAGGCTCCCCCCACCAGCAGTCTCTGCCCAGCAAATTACCTGGGGCTCAGTGTTTGGATTTAACACACATTAATCAGCGAGAGAGAGAGAGAGAGAGAGCGTGAGGGAGGGAGAGGCGTGCACGTGCGTGTCGGCACGTATGTAACGCGCATGCGTGTGTGCACGCGTGTGCATGCCTGTGTACTGCCCTGAGATGCAGTCATTGCAAAGTCCTTTCACACAATCAGCAACGCTTTTAATGACTTAATCACCCAGTTCATTAGGTAACGATTTCCACGGCACTGCCTATCAGAGACAAGCCAACAGCGACAAGCACAACTTTGTAATCCCAGCGCCGTGCGGTTTAAACATGCTAATCCTCAAACTAGCAACACAACTGTAAGAACTGATGCTCACCTTTAGCTGGCCATAATTATTTCCATGCAACGTGAAAGGAGCACCTTAATAAGTAAATACATGAGAGAAAATACTGATTGAAGTGGTCCAGTTATCTAATCCATCTGGACTCAAAGGAATAGCGTTCATCACACAGTAGTCTACTGGCAAGAGTCTTTTCTCCATAGGTGTAGGTATGTTCACATTGGTGAAAAAATGTATGTTTGATGATAAAAGGGGCTGAAGAAAAAAGGTATATGTCCTCCACCTCAGTTGATCACAATCACATAAGGGAGGTTAATAGTAATATTAATAATTAATTGTTCTGATTTGATTCTAAATGGGAAATAGCCTGGGGCCCTTCACAAAGCTTATGTGAAGTGGCAGAACTGGGCTTTGAATTATCCAGTATTTATTCATTTATTGGGCACATGCTTACATGCAATTCAAAGATACATAATCATACAAGTCATACGAACAAGGGCATAAATGGTGATCAGTGAGGCAGCATGTAGTATGGGGAACCACTGTGTCGGTATTGTTGCTGAATCTCATCAACATATGACTTAAACATGAAGGATTACTTCTCACTGAGGCATCACCGTGACAAACATTAACACTGCGCATCCACACACACTCTTCCCCTCTGTGGCCATGGGATAGTGTCTGAGCTCAAAGAAAACACAACAAATTAGGATCCAAAGGGGAAGCCTCTTGACATGGCGCCCCCTATTGTCCTTACTGACACTGCACACACTGACACCTGAAAGGAAAGTGTTGGGGTCGCATGGCCCATGTAGAGAGGGAGGACTATCCACTGCATCATTATAGACCAGACATGCCAGAGGCCTTGTCACCACCAACCATCTGCGCTGAAGGCTGCTGCAGGCCAATGCCGCTGTTAACCCCACCCAGAGGCTTGGCTGTGTTCACTGCGCATTTCAGAAACTGCAGCCACCCAGATGGCAGATATCACAGTCAGCAGAGAACAACGCGTCAGATTCAGGTGTCCATGACGATCAGACAGTCCCCCCAGCACTGCCTACCATTACAGACCTAGCTTTGACACTTTGCAGTTACCGCGGTGATTAGCAGATTAGAGGCATATAATCTGATTCCCCATAACACAGAGAGACTAGGCCTAGAAGCCACAGTATCAACAAAGAGCCTAAGGGCAAAGTGCGTATCAGTGAGCAGATTAACCTCCTAAATGATTTAGCTGGAGAGGAGAAAACTGGCCTTTTAACACCTCTGTCCCTGATTTGGAGCCCATCTCCACCCTGAAATCTTCCACAAACCCAAATAATCCAACAGGTTTCGACCAGAACGTGGTTTGATTTGCAAAAAAAACGAAGAAAAATACAAATGACTGCGAAGGACGCGTCAGCCTTTTCAGACAGGAAAGTCTTTCATTCAGAATAATCGGGCTCCAATAGCCAGGAGAGGTTTCAGATTAAACTAAGCCTGCTGAGTCCGAGTGGGAGATCCGTTTTGTACCTTCTCTGTAGATGCGCCTGACACGGCTGCTCTCAACCATGTGACCCAGCGATTTAAAAAGGAAGGGTCCGACGGACGGGCGCTGGACAGAAACGAACGCCCACGGGTGAGATTCAACACAATTCTGTCTGTAGTTAGCACCACAGGTAAAGGAGTCACGCGAAGTGCCCTGAGGAAATCTAGCGAATAAAGGCGGAGTGAGCGTGTATGAACGAACAGTGGCTGGGGCAATTTCTTTTGGCTATGAAGTACAAACGAACAACTTGCACTCGCCTGTCGTTGTACCTTCGAACAGTTGCGCTTTTACATGCACAAAGTAGCACATGAAACGAAACGTGTGACGTGTCTGCGGGCTCACACTCAAACGCGCCTGACCGCACCAAAAATACCCTGTGACTGGGGATACACCCGACGTGACTCTGTTGCTGGGTGATAAATCGGTGCAATCAATCAAAACTGAATCATATTTTACAAACGCTCTCAGAAAAACAATTATCGGTCGCTCAGCGTCTGACACTAAACATTAATGAAACAGACTCTTTCTAGAGACGCAATCTCCGATCTATTGTTCAATAGAATCCTTGCTGAACAGTTTCAGAGCGAGGAGAGCATCGGCGCTCTGGCTCATTCACTGACGGTGAGAAGACGGACAGGGTGCGCGATGCTCGCAGCCTTCTGACACAAAATCAGGCTGAATTGTCAGTACAACCGTGTGTGGTCATACAGTTTAAATTGCACGTCTTATGGTCGTTCTACTGCAATGATACATGGAGATCAACAACGTTTTAGAAAAAAAAATATATAATACAATATACAAAACAAATGGCATACAAGACCCCTGCACAAATAAGATCTGTGCAAGTGTATGATACAGTAACTGAGAAGTTCTGACAACAGTACAGAAGCAGAATTGAACGGGACACGGGCGAGTAAAACAAGCAGTCTGCTATGGAAAGGTAACGACGTGCTTTGGCGCGCCGAGATACTCCAAGAACGCCCATACAAATTCCAGTGTTCAGCTTTGTGTTAAAAAAAAAATCGGATCCAACCGCTCGATAGCGAATGCTGGCATACCGTTTTGCCATTAGGCAGCTACAGATATGCGCAAATATGCTTAATTGAAAACGCTACGTTATTGTTATGAATTTCATCACGTACTGTCCACTCCCCCGAGACAAATAAATACCAAGAGACGGCTTCTTTGTTTTAACAAAGCTATACCTTTCTTCGCCTACACTATATTCCGAGTTAAAAATATATATATTAAACTGGTTGCATAATTATTCTTTTCAAGGAGTGATATTCCAATCAACAGGTCCAAAGTGCAGTTTGCATTTTCGTATGCATATTTAGCTATCATGTGCACAGATTGCCTATTCGGTGTATATAGAGTGAGTGCGTGTTTATTATTCATCTAAGAATCTAATTCACAACCTTTCCCTGCCTTATAGCCTGTGTAACGAGCGACGCTGGTTAACGATTGGCGCTGTTAATCCTGTTAAATCTCCATTTGAAGATGTTAATACCCATGTCCCCTCCCTGTGGCTATTCCCAGATCAGAGGCGTTAATTAAAAATAATAATAACATGACCTAAATGAAATACGTCCACAAGCTGCATGGTGTAGCTACCATTCCCTCGCCCGTGTCGTTTAATGAAGGCGCTGATGTCACAACAACGAATACCTGTTGGGCAACAACACTCAAATGGCTCATAATAAAACAATTATTTATATTAACGAAAACACGCCGGAGGAAAGTTGCGTTGTTGTTATTTACAGAAATAGCCAATAAAACATGTAGGCTAGACACCTACACTGCTTACTGTTAAAACGCCAATGATATAGCCTACCACCTGGAAAATGTATCACTTTAAACAAGTGACTCTCACATTTTTTCCCAATAACCAACACTGTAATTAACAACATCAACATAGACTTATTCATCACAGTCCATGAGAAGGTTCTCAGAGCCATACTCTAGATAGCTCGGCTACATCATTTCAAGCTTGAACTGAACGCACACACAGGAAACACCTTCACGCCTTTTTAAGTGCCGTCAGAAAATGATAAATAGCCACTGAATCACCGCCGTGAAGTCCAGCGGTACTCGTCGTATCAGTGCTACACTTACTTTTCAAGGCAAATGCTGCATAAAAGGTAATGGCTATAATTTAAAAACAAGGTGGGCTATCGGTCGCCTTTCTGGCTGACGGCTGAATTTCGACCCTTGATCTGAGGCTGCACAACACTGCATTGCAGCTTCGCAGAATCAATCCAGGAATCACCACAACGGAGACACAACAGAAACGGCTTCTGGGGAGTGAAAGTGAAGATGCAGATATGTGACAGTATATTGGTTAAAAAAACGATAATTACAGCACAAAGGTAATATGCGTAAACGCATCCACGTGCTGGATTTTCGTTCTCTCAAGACAAAGTACTCCCATCTGCTTTGCATGACAGAAAATGTGAAATGCAGCTAGAATGTAGCAGTCCCAATCATGTGTTGACACTGTATCCCACACAAGCAGTCAAAAATCTAGACAGTAAAGTCCAGTTAATTACCTTCCACTGCAGAGACCGTGGCGATTACATATAAAATCGCAAGCAAATCCACTGTCATGGCAAAGGTATGCTCCTCAGTTGCTCCTGCTATGAATACCAGAACACACGCGCACGCAATCCTTCGGTTGTCACAAAACGGTATTCCAGCAGCGAAGATTTTTAAGTCACATTTCAAGCCGGAGTGTGTAGTATGTGCGAGGCAGGCTTCGGACGCTGGTGGCTGGGGGGTTCGAGGGGGGTGGGCAAGCGGCTCCGAGAGACCCCCCTAATACCCCTTTCACAAGTTACGACCAATCACAGACTGAAAACTGCAAATCGCAAACCAATCGCAAATGAGCCGCCCCTCCCACCAGTATTGTTAGTCTAAACAAAAAAACTTTTCGCTGGCCTATTTGCACCGGTGACGGTGTATGGGGAAGGGAAACAGCGCCGACAAGTGGTAATTTCTTAATACGAAAGGCAAAAATCAAGTTGCGCAAGGTGTTTTTTTTCAGTCCGATGATCTAAAACCGATTAATAGCCAACACGGGTGATTAATGGGTTCCGTGGGCGGTGTGATAGCATCAAGAGGGAAACCGTTAGATGTTCTATGCCTAAGATATGATAAATCTAGGTCATCCAAAATATGCTTCCAAGGCAGATTATTCACATAAAATTGTGATGCACTTTGTTCAATACATGCAATGCAAAGAATGTGGTGAGGACAAGATGGTACAATATTATTCTTGTCCTGTTCAGCTTGTTATCTCCTTATTCTGTTAAGGACCAAGGGTCAAGTAAACGAACAAAATAGAGGTCGCTGTGCATTTTGACCGCGAGTTCTTTTGACCTCAAGTTACACCATCTTCACTTTCGAGCAGGGAAATTTATTTGTGATGTAACTGAAGCTACAACTGATGAGTAATGATGAGGCCAGTTAGTAACATTCCAAAAGTAAGACGTCATTTAAAGAAAATTCCAAGGTAGGAAAGTTGGATTTCATGGCTTGAAAATCATTTTTTTCCTTGTATCGTTGTTAACACATTGTGGTTGTACTACTTCTACTATTAGCTGTATCTGTAATATATGCTACCCAGCACAGATAAAAAAAAAAACATTATATTGCTATAATGAAAAAAAGACTTCCATCCTTAATGCTGCTCCAAGTGGAAAGACTAAGGATCATATTATTTGTTATAACATTCACTGTATAATTACAATATTTAGCTAAATGGTCTTCTAAAATACACAGTAGCACTGATGATTTGCAGAGACTTTGTATCGATACTTGCTTGCATTTGACACTGTCATTTAATGCATTCATTGTGGAAGAAAGCATTAGGCAGGATGAATAGGGAGCAGACCTGTGTCACCTCCCAGGATCTTTGACAGGAATGACAAAGGTATCTGAGAGGTACCCAACCTGTCCCCAACTTCTGTCTGCACAGCACCTGTTGAATAAAAATGACACGCTGCTGTCACTTTAACTGGAACAGATACTGCACAGTTGTGTGCCATTCCAGATTCTAATTTAAATTCCACAATTCTTCTATCCTTCTTACATACCACTGAACAGAATGAGAATTTGGCATGATGTCTGATAAAGAAAAGGTTGATGTAGCTGAACTGCTGTGTCTTGGCTTCCTCCATTCCTTTCACTCTCTTATTTTTCTATTCATTTGAACACGGCTTGCTTTCAGCCTCTTAAAGATCACAAAAAAAGCATTTTATATGTGTAATTTATTATTGTTATTACATTATTACTATTTCACATAATAGATGCTGCTCTGGATTCTTGATGTCAGTGCCAGTGTTAGCAGGGCTTCTTTATCCTCAATAGTTAGATACAGTGGAATAGTCATAAGCAGCCTCAATTTAACACACGAGAAGGCAGGTCTTACTTTGCGACTGTATCAGCCAATGAGTAATGATTGTGCAGATTTTGAAAATAAGTTGCAGGTTTCAAGATAGAACCAATTAAGATCTTTTCATTGATTGATATGCCCTATCACAACTGTAGTTTCATGGAGCGCAGAGCCTGAACCTCCATTGCTGCTGATTTTGTGACTTTTAAAAACACACACATTGACATATGTTCTGTGCCACTAAGGTTTGCACACTGTCTGTCCCTTTGCCCCTTCTGAAAATCAAGCCATATGTTTTCAAAGAGAATTTATTAAAAATTCACATGAGCATTCAAACATTATGCCTTACAACAAAAAATAGTAATCTTGCTTAATGGTACTGCCTTACTTTTGTTTGAGCTCTATGAAGTCTACCACTGGGATTAGTGTAAACATTGCAAGAGAATAAAACATGGTAAACATCTAAAGGATACTATATGACCTTTGTGTGCATTTTTGCGTGAAATGTTTTCGGCCCTTAATTTTTTTTTTTCTAAAAATCACACCACTTCAATTGTTCCACACACCTCGTTCTCCATTTAAACAATCCTTTTTTAAATTAAATATCTGACAGATTCTCAGAAATGCAGTGAAATGTGAACGGCTTCTATGATGCCATGTCTTTTGCAAGCCTGACTGTGTGTGAAGCACTTATGAGGTGCTGTAATGGATAATGCTTTGAAGCCCCCTCCCACACACACACACACACACACACACACACACACACAAAAACTAAAGACTAAAACCAAATCACTCACTAGTCATTTTCATCCTGTTATCATGTTTACAGAAGTGGGGGAAGGTGGGGTCTAGTCACATGTCACTAGCTGGTCATGTGGCTATTTAGTTGACCACAAGTACACAATAATATTATAATGACACAGGCCATTCAACCCATCTTAGTTCACAATGATGCCTATATGATAATAGATTTTATATAAATTCCACTCCTCATGCATTAAAACCTAAAAACGTTTTCCTGCATTAAAAGCCAAATTGTGTCTCCACATATGCGTTAAAAGAACAAAAACAACATTAAATACGATAATGAAAAAAAATCCACAAAATGAATATGGCCCTTCACTGGGCGTCAAGTAGGCCCTTACAAATGGAGTCAGATACATCTGAGAGTGGAGTGCATCAGCTGGACAGAAATCAAGCAACAGGACTCTCCCCAGATGCTCAACATGTGTGTGTGTGTGTGTGCGCTGAACCATAGATTACTCCTTTTATCTGCATCCACACTCAGGAATTGCATCTGCATTTCAAATGTTCTTTAATTGCCTTGCAAGATCTGGGGACATTATGTGGGCATTTCATAATGATGTATTTACGACTCCATGCCTCAAGCCTCCCTCCCTGTCCCCCAACGCTTCCCACCCCCTACCCCTGTCTCCCCCCCCTCCGTCCCGGCATCCCCATTGTGAGAACGTGCTCCAGCAGATGGCCGACACAAAGACCCCCCTCCTCCGGGACGTGCCGTGGACACGGGCCCGCTGACTGGGGCTGATATTTGCTTATCAATAAAGCGGCTCCCTACACCTGTTTCTCTCGCTCGCTCCCCCGGCTCCGGCGGTAGCCACGGCCTCTCGGAGCCGCCGGGACAGCCGAGGCCAGATAACGCCGAAAAATATTACACGGCCCTTCCTCCCTGTGTCCTCCTCTCCATTCGTCCCTTCCTTCCCTCGTATCCACCTTCTTTACTTCTCTCTCTCCTTCCCTTTCTCTCCCTTTCCCCCCATCCCCTCCATCTCTCCAATGCTGCAGTTTTAGTCACATGGGAGCATTTTGAGTGACATTGTGTTCAAATTTAAGCTTTGCTTGACTGTAAAGAGAACAACTTTTGGCCCTCTACTGCCTGCCATCACAACGTTATTACACATTCCTAGATATGAAAACTGCATTCTCTCTGCTGTCAACCCAGGGCGAACATCAGTATAGCTGGGGAGCTGCTGGACTCAAGCACCATTTGTCATTTTTAATGACCTGATCTAGATTGTTCGTGCTGCTCTCAGTTCTTCCCTCCCTCCCCCTTTAGTGAGGATTTAAGGCAGCCTCCAGCTCTTATCCGTCATCTCACAGCCCTCGGTAAGAATGGAAATGTCTCTGACCCCGGGTTGTCTTTCGGAGAGGGGGCCGCATCCCGCTCCAGTCAGTCCCCCGTCGCCGCGCTCACCCCCGGGAGAAAGAGGTTAGAGGGAGCGTTCCTTCACAACAGCGCAGCCAGCCAGCTCCCCCTGCACAGCCAAACCGCAGGTATCCTAATGATCCAAGCATCGGAGAGCAACCACTGCACCATTTACAGATCCAAACACCCCATCGTAATTGAAGCAGAAAAAAATCAATTCATCACAAAAAATACCCCGTACAAATGGATTCTATTTGAGATGCTCACAGTTGGAGAGGTTTAATGTTTGTATTATTGTGTTTCTCCATGAAACCCCAATGTTTGGAGAGGAAAGGGATAAAGTTCAAGACTACGAAAGACCCAGCAGATTTGTTAGGAAATTGCATTTGTTCTCTGAAGCATTTCCTCGACTGCCTATGAAGGCTGGTTCAGTCCAGTCTGAGTGAAGATGATTTATAGAGGCCCTGGTTTTTACTGGAGTTCATCTGAGTGCCGGTGGCCAGTAAGGAAAGTAGAGAAACCTTCACTTGATTTACCTGAACCTGTCTTTGATCAATTTTGCATGATCTACAAACACGTCGGTTGAAATTAGGATCCGCCATTAGGAGGGGATTCCTCTGCACTCGACATGTTGACACTTTACCTTTGCATAGCTTTCATAGAGGTGGCAGTATAGCATTGTGGTAAGGAGCAGGACTCATAACCGAAAGGTTGCTGGTTCGATTTCCTGCTGGGGCACTGCTGCTCTACCTTTACCCAGGGTACTTAACCTAGAATTGCCACAGCAAATATCCAGCTGTACAAACGGATAACGTGTAAAATTTGTAACTTATGTAAGTTGCTTTGGATAACAGCATCTGCTAAATGCCAATAATGTAATGTATACTTCACAGCAAATAATTTTAGTCATGGTGTATGCTATGCACTATGTGATGAAAACACAACAGGGTCAATTTGAAAAGTGACCTCCTATTTCTTTGTTACAAGCAAAATGATTTCATAGGAAGTGCACAAAGGTCACCATCTATCACATTATACACTAACCACAGAGGAATCAGCTACTGATAGGTGAACCTTACGATTGTCATGCTTGTTCATCTCAAAACAGGTTTAAGACCATCAGTTCAAATGTTCTCTATGTCTCCGATTTTAGCTCATGGGCAGCAAGTACGATACAAAATCTGCATTTTCCTCGCTGGACAGTCATAGATTCATGTCATTAAGACATTCCATCAATGTTTCCCTGTGCATGGAAGGCCTACATATACCCACCCAAAGTGCACAGACTGAAAATAAAGCACACTGAATAAAGCTGGCCTATTTTGGGCAGATGCCGCCACAGGTGAACACTGGGACAGGTCTTGCCTCTTAGGACCTCTCAAATCCGTCGGTCTCGTCTTTAACCCGTTACCCAAAATCCTCCAGCCCTGCCGCGTCAAAACCCCTCAGCGAAATCAGCCCGCATTCTTGCAATTCTGCCGAGAAAGAAACGTCACCGACGAGGGGGACAAAGAAGCCCCGGCAAGGTTAATCAAAACATCCTTAAACCTTATATCTCGACGGCGGAGCGAGCTGAGCGAGAAGTTTAACCAATTCAGCCGGTTCAATGCGGAAAAAGCTGCTCTGAGCGGAGAGATGAATGCATTCAATAAAGCGTCTGCCGTAAATGAAAGAGGGGAGAAACGAGGAGCATTAGAAGTGAGACAAGACTTCATTGACGGCGCCGTAATCAAATCCAAAATGAATACCGCAGCGCTTCTCTCCACAGGCAACTGCGCACTTGTCTGAAATTATCTAGTAAAACAGGTATTTAGCCCTGCACAGGGAGATTAATGGAGGTGACGTGGCGGGAAAGTTTTCTCGGCGGGCTGACCACCGTGAACTTGAGTTTGAGTGCTTGTCAGCTCCCACCACCACTGTTACTTCTGTGGATGAGAAGAGCAAACATAAAAAAAGAAATAAAAAGTTGAGTGCAGCTGAAATTGCTGCCAAAGGCATGGTACTTGGGGAGAGTCGAGGGGCAGACTCCTTTCGTGTATGTGCCAGTCCACCTGACCCATCGCACCACCTTGGGGCTGATCCCAGGTGCTAGCGCTTATCAAACCAGACATGGGGTATCCACAGGTGATAATACAAAGTTCTTGGGGTTTTCAAAGCAGCTATGCAGAAGTGATGATCCCAGGTTCTTGGGGTTATCAAACCAGCTATGCATAAGTGATGATCTCAGGTGCTGGGGGTTATGAAACCAAGCACAGGGTATGCACAGGTGATGGTCTCAGGCACTGGGGCAAATCAAACCAGGCATGGGGTATGCACCAGTGTAATCAAGCTTATATAAAATGAGGACCGACAAGAATACAAACTCAGCAGAAAATAAAGAACTGGCACCGGTGTTGGCTTTTCTGCTTCAGAGAAGTGCAGAAAGCTGTCCTTAGGACCTGATTCAGATCACGAGTGTTCATTTGTCTTCTGGGGAATGCTCAGGCACGCAGCTGTTTATTGTGTTCAGCAGTGAAAGGAGAGCAGAAATATGTACCGAAATAGAGAGACTCGAACAAGCCAAGATCAATGAGCCTGAGTCCAAAGCCAAGACCACTCAGGGGCATCTGGGTGCAAGGCTGGCTGGAGCTGCAGCCAATAGGGAGACACTGAGATGTCAAATGCAAAATGCAGTGTGTTCTTATATTCAGGGACGGAGCCCATGGTCGGGTGTGGGGTTATGCACCTGCATATAAATGCCTAAATAGACTTTCAAATAACAAATAACACTTTTAGTATTCTGTGATTCCGGCAGCACTAGCTCTGTGTGTGTATATGTGTGTGTGTGTGTAAAAAGCTTTTAATGGTCTATGTAAAAAAAAAAAAAAAAAAAAAGCATTTTAGAAAAAAAAAGACATTTTAGAAGGGCGACTGCTAACTCCACTGTAGCTAGTGAAAGAATATTTATCAACTACATAGGTGTTTGGAGTCATGAATAAGTAATTCTATTTTCACCCCATTTATGTTTTTTTTCCTTGATTATTATTCCAAACACATAAATCTGGCAAAGAATAGCTTCTTTATTTGTAATGAATGAATTACATGATACCTTTCATGGAAGTAGTAGTATTAATTACTGTTTACCCCACAGCAAAATAGGCAGAAACAGTAAAGTAATCTCACCGGACCAGTTAAAACTCTCACTGCAGATATTCTATAGACAAGCTCATGGCACAAACAATAGACTCTACCTTCTCAATTTGGCCTCTTACTCCTAAACAATAGAAAAGATGTGGAGGAACAAAATGAATAATTCATACTCCATAATTAAATACATACATCACTTGCAAAGGTTAATTAGAACTACATTTACCTATTTTACATGCATCTATGAATATGATTGAGCTTTTTGTTTGTCACTGATTTAATCTACCGCAGCTACAACTATTGTCTGGTAACAAGAAAATCAAGTGTTAAGGGAGCTGGTGTCTTTTCCCACCTCACAGTGAAATAGGCTTTATGTGAAATCAATAGAAACAAACTAACTACTGTATCAGCACAAAAAAAGAGTGTGTGTGCGCACGTGTATTTGTGTGAATATGTATGGGGGCATTTGTATATGTACGTATGTGTGTGTGTGTGTGTGTGTGTGTGTGTGTGTGTGTGTGTGTGTGTGTGTGTGTGTGTGTGTGTGTGTGTGTGTGGAGGTATTTGGATGTGTGTGTATTTGCTTGTAAATGTCTGCGTAAGCACACGTGTGGGTGGGTGTGCACACATGTGACTGTTTCTGTTTGTGTGGGTTTCCACCGGATTATATAAATGTAGTTCACACTGTCTCACTGCCGAGGCCATGCAAATGAAAGGGAAAAGACCGAGAGCTATTTACACCATGCTGTCGTTATCAGCACTCGGCTTTCAGCGCGGCCAGGAAAACAGCCAATCGGGAGGCCAGCACGACTGAGAATTCATTACCAGAGCACCCTCAGGTCCAACATCAACAGCACCTTCTCATCAGTGTAGGTGGGGGGGGCAGAGGTCACGGGAGCGACAGAGCCCGGCGGAGCCAATCACAGGTAGAAGATAACGGAGGGCTAAATTTTCATTCCAGCATTTTCCTACTCCCATCATTTCTCTTAATACCAAGGGCATGTGAGTAAGACATCAGTTCAGATCAGGTCAAAGCAAATTAACGGCATGGCAAAGAATACCTAAACAACTAAATGCTTCTTAAATGAGCATTTGAATGTTGATAGCATAAGGAGTCCTCACTGACATAAACCCACCCTACCCTGTCACTGCAGACTACTGATGATTGACAGATGACCAGCACAGCCCAGACATCTTGGGATGCGGGGATCAGGCTTAAGGCCCTTTGATGACTGAGCCACTCTGGAGCACTTCTCCTACTTGCTCAAATATAATCAACAACACAGGTGTTCCATGTTCTTCACTCAAGGCTTCCATTTTGCCTGACAAAATGGATAAATTCAGTTTGCGTATTTGTGTCAGATTTGCATCTTTTCCTGTTGCGCGCAGATGATGACAGTCATTAAGTGGTAAATGCCCAAAATACAGCCTAGGTATCCCTCCCTGCTGCTAACCAGCTATCATCCTACACTCCACCTCCCGCCTCAAACAAGCTTAAAACAAGGCAACCTGTTAAAATAACATTTCAGCGCCCCCTAGAGGAGGAATAATGGCAGGATGCAGGCTGCCTTGACGATCTTAAATAGTGTCTCTTCGGGTGAATCTTCATGGTGCGGTGACCCAGTTTAACTGGTGACACACGGAGGCGCAAAAGGAAGAGGGATTGGCAGTGAGCTATCAGGCTGACCTTCAGAGGTTAACCGTGACATTTCAGATGATTGTCTGTGCATGCTCACACGCGCGGGTCCCGCATCAATAAACATGGCTGTCGGCAATCGCATAATCGGTCTGTAATAGGCCGCCTGACAATATGCAAAGGTCTCCGGGTTATAAATAAAACAATAAATGTCAAAACCTTTGGGATCTGGACATCTGTTTGGACACAAGTGGGGAAATGATGCAGGGACGAATTCAGGCTGGGGGGGAAGGGAGGCCGGACATATGTATGACGGGGAAGGGGGGGGAAGGGGGTCTCGGGGGAGTTTGGAAAGGGTTGCTTTGGTTAAGCAGCACTCTGCTTCACAAAAAAATCACTGATGTACCATCCTATCAGCAGCTCTTACCTGATGGATATTTTTACTTGTTCAACTACTGCATTTCATCACAAAAAAAGCTACATTTTGACAACAAGCACTATCCACCCAACACCTGAGGGTTGTCGGTTCAATCACAAGTAGAGAAATAGCAAAGCCAATGACACCCATTGTCTCACTGCTCGGTACATCTGTCAAGAGGGACTGTGAAAAATGTGGTGAAATGCTGTGAAATGGTGTCTGATGCTAAAATAAGGTGCAGAGAACAAAGGTCTTGAATATTTCTCTGTGGAAAACTTGTCCCCACAAACTCAGTAAAGGCTGGATAAATGATGCTAGTTTACTGCCATGTTGTTTTCGCTGCTCTCTAAAAATCAAACTCCTCAAATCGCCCCAAATCCCATTTCTCACCAATTTCTCATTCAGTAATTTTTCATTTGCAGCGTACTGTATTCCCAGCTTTATGTGCTCACCCGGGTGATGGATGGTGTACGTGTGTGTGTGTGTCTGTGTGTGTGTGTGTGCGTGTGAGTGAGTGAGTGAGTGTGTGTGTGTGTGTGTGTGTGTGTGTGTGTGTGTGCGTGTGAAGGAGGGAGAGACAGAAAGAGAGAAAGGGAGAGTCAGTGTCTGTGTATATCAGTATTGTGTGGGTGAGAGTGTCTGTGTGTATCAGTACTGTCTGTGTGTATTGGTGCCGTATGTGTGTGTGTGTGAGTGTGTATGTGTGAGTACTAAGCAGAGCTCCAATGCCGCAACAGCAGGGAGACGATTAGTGACAGTGGTGCAGAAAACATTCACAGGGCATCTGTTGCAGCAGCGGCAAGCAGCTGAGGTACAAACAACACATTCATGCATGCAAGTTAGAAACTGGATGGGAAGATCACCCTCCAGCTGCAGATGGACAGGCAGACAAGTGGACGGATAGATAGACGGACTGACAGGCTACTGAAGATTGACAGACTGATTATGCTTAGTAAATTGATCATAGGTAAATGAGTGAATACATTGATCAGACACACACACACACACACACACACACACACACACACACACACACACACACACACACACCCCTAAACATACTCTTGCAGAGACATGCTGGTCCTGGTAAACGAGGACATATTCTTAATAGCTTCCTTAGACAATATTAATATTATTTTGATAAGCTTTGATAAGCTACAACTTACTTACTGCATTTCCCAAGGTCTAAAATGCATACAGGTACATCTGTATAAGCTTTCAAAGAGTGGCAACAAGAAAAATTAGACAAAGAAAGTCTGTACAAAATTTATTTTCTCTTCCTATGTAATTGATCTGCTCATGTTACAACAGTAACTACCCAGATAAGACTGGACTAAATTCTTGAGGGGTGGTTCACACCTGCACTCAAAGGAAGCTTCCTTTAGCTGCTTTGATGAATTACTTGTGAAATAAGACAACACTATAGAGGCATCAGCTAAGTGAGAGGCATCTAGAGGCCAGTCCAAATTTTGGCTGACACACTTCATGACATAAAGTCGATCTATAACAATGAGTGATAAACTTGAAGCAGCCACAGCATCAATACAAAGATAAACTGCAGGCCCTTGCTCAAAACGGCAAATTCCAGTATTTTGTTTTTCCATTACTGACTCTCTTCGCTTTTCACGCCCTCATACATATCTCTCAGATACATTTCAAATAATATCTTGTGCTTTCGTCTCAGCTGAAGTGGCTTATTTTCTCGCCCACCCGCATTTTGCTATGCTGTATTTACAGATGCGATTGCCAAAAGAAAATCAGAGCCCTTTGACGCTGCGATTCTCAGAGAATTTGCCGTATCTCCGCATACCGTATAGGTGACTGCAGCATCTTTGTAGCCTGCCTCAGTCACAGTTTGCCTGGCTATACCACCACCCGCACTCGTAAACTATTGTTAAATCAGCTGGGATCATCTTGAAATCAGTGTGTTATGGTGGAGCCATTTTGTGCTACAAGGGCGTCACTGTTTGTTACAGGCGAGTCATTGTACGTTGCAGGAGAGTCCTTCTCTGTGGTGCACATGAGTCATTGTGTGTTACATGTGAGTTTTTGTGTGTCGCAGGTACAAGACATAGATAATACAAGGCAGAATAATGAAGTGACTGTTGTCAAACCCCAGCGCAGACCTGAACTTGTTTTATCTCCACACCAGACAGACGTGCGCAGGCCAAATAATTCTTGCGCATTTCTAAGAATTACGTCAGACTCCTGACGCATAGCCTGGTGTCTCCTTGCAGGAACACTTTTTTCAAGGTAAAACTCAGGGGAAGACACACTGGGACTCTTCTCTGAGGACACTTTGAAGGGTAACATAGTTTCCTGCTTGTAAACACTTTTTTATGCACTGGATGCCGTTGAAAGATTCTGAAACACCACATCTGTTAATGTTTGACATTCTCGTCTTCCTCTTTCTGAAGGAATTTCCAAGCATCCTCAGCCAGACTCTGTACTGCTGCTTCAGCTGCTGCTTCCCACAGTCCCTCAGCACCCTACACAGTGATGTGGTCCTCACAGAGCTGTGTTCCACTGCCTACCAGTGGACAGGAGGTGATACTACATCCAACCACATCTATTGATTAGCAGAAACCTGCCAGATATCATTATAAATAAATAAAAACCCTGGAATTAATTCACAGTGGCAAACAATGCTGGAGAAGTTAATATTTTATAAATTCATATCAGATATTGTCCGAGTTAATATAACATACAACCAAACTGCTGCAGTGTTTTAATATATTTAAAGATACTAGCCAAGAAATAAACGTTGAACTTTAGATGGGAAGCCAGGGTCCTGGAAAGGATTGTCTGTTTCAAGCAGAAGCACAGATGAAATTTATTTCCACAATGGGCTCTATCTGTCCAATGCTTTAGCACCTTACTTTTTTTCCCTCTCTCTCACAGGGATCCGTCCGGCACCTGATGTTTTCAGAAAATGGGATTTCGCAGCGCTGGAGTCAGAGGAAGGGAGCGATGCTCGGTTTATCTCCAGGATCAACAACAATGGCAAAGGAAAAAGTCATTTTTTCAGAGTGAACATGTAATTCTGGAAGGAACATCCACCACCCCCTACAGCAGCTAATCTCCTCTGAGCACCCTCATCCACTGAGACTTCAAGTGTTTTCACTTTACACCTTTCATCCCTTCTAACCCCTTTTCTTACCCGCATTTGCATGTGAGGTAGAATAAAAGTATTTTACTCATGCGTGCAAAAAGCGTTTCCCACTGGGGAGTTGAACTGATAATCCTCAGGGGCGGCGATGTATCCATTATACCATTTACATCTGTTGGTGTGTGTGAGTGTGTGAGGTGTGTGTTCTCTTGTAGAGTCATGTGCATCCCTGTTGGGCAACATCACTTCCACTTCCTACATCTCTCCAAGTCTCTGAGTCACCAGGCACACCACATGACCACACCCTTTAGAAATGTGATCAGACCAGCGGTGGTTTAAGTAGCAGTGCTAGCTGTAGAAACATTTGCCTGTGTTTTGGTCCTGAAGTGAAAAAAAAGAAATCAAGACAACTTTCCTTCATTTTCTGAAATATTTGATTGGGCATGACTTTACAATGTATATTATTGCCAAATGAGAGTTCTAAATTGGAAATATGACACAATAAATTGCAATCATTTAGATAGCAATAACAGTAATTTAGATAATATTCATAAACTACCAATGCAACCATATAATCAGAAAAGGAGAACCCCGCTGAGATAAATGTCTGATTTACTATGAGAGCACAAATGTATGTTTGCCATGCAAATAAAGCTTATTGGATCAAACTGAACTGAATTAAAGAAAAATCAGTCTCTCTCCCACTCTCCCTCTCTCTCAGTCCAGCCTGGTCTGCCCAGGGGTGGAGTGTAAGTGGAGTGTGTTTAATGTGAGGGGCAAAGGCCCTCTGTTCCAGCTCTACCTGCAGCTCCTGAACCTGGACTCCAAGGTCAGGCCAGACGTGCAAGTGCAAAGAACTGAGATCCACAACCCACCTCCATATCCTTTGAACAATGGCGAGCACTGCCTCATCCTCATGTAATGTTCCTTTAGCATCAGGTGACTGTGGTGAGATCAGGACAGCATAGGCAGCTGACAATAACATGACTGCTCGAAGATTGAGAGACTTGGATGTTGCTTGTTGGCCAATGACACACATTAACCATTATCTTCAGTCAAACTGCATTCAAATTCAGAGGAAAAGAAAAAACTTGTGGGGAATGCATTGATGAGACACTTAAAATACATAGCATATGCATACCACGCAAGCCACAATGTGTACAAATTGTCATTATTAGAAAGCAATAGGGTGGCTAATCCAACTGATCACCTCAGTTTATCTCAGCCTCTACCCCAGTCCTGAGGGTCTCACGCAGCATAAAGAGCTGGAATACCTGCTGAGCTACAGCACTGTTGGCTGCAAATATTGCGCCCTTGAATACACCACTCCCACTCCTTTTGTCAGGGTTTGTGAGGAAAGGACCCAGATGCAGACAATACAGGCAGTACAAAACTGCTAGGGCAGGTTTACAAACAAAGGTGGGAACAAAACAGGTAAGGCACTGAAACAATCTTGCAAAGAAAAAAGAAAACAGCAGGGTATTTGTAGGCAGGCAGATGATGAGGAGACGAGACACAGGTGTGCAGAAACGAGCTTCTTGTGATGGGCGTGGCAGAGTAACAAGAGGTAGGGAGGCAGGCAGGACAAGGAAACACATGGACATGTAAACAAAAACAGAAACAAGACATACCCACACAGACATACAGGGAGAAACCGAGCAGCTCAGACCGAGGTGCTGACACCTCTTAGACGGACCGATGACGCCTTGACCCTCTCTGTGATCACAGCAGATTCCCTTACGTTCAGAGACATTCTGATCCAGGTGCAGGAGTGATCCTCCACCCACAAGGGGGCACTCCATGCACTTGCGGGACCTGGCCTCCCTGCACTGCTGGCTGAACAACCGAAGCTCATCAGGTGTGCCCCACCTACCCTTCATTCTGTGTGTACATCCAGGGAGTAGCGGTGATGTTAAAGCCCAGCTAATGTGTGCAGGCCCTGCGCAGATTAAACAGCCCTTAAAAGGTATTCTCTGAATAGACTCATTTATTAGCCTTTGCTCTGCTTCACTCTCAAAGCTTGAACAATATGCAATTACCAGACAATTTACTTGTTTAAGTAAAAAGCATTTGTCCTTGTAATTGCTGCATGGGTTTTACCGAATTGAACTGTTATTGCTTAAATATTCCATTGTAACACAAAGAAAGAGAGCAGTTGATATATAATTAAGGGAAAGGGAATTAGTTTCCAACTGGAATGCATGATTCAGCTAATTGGCGCACTTCTTAATTAAACAAAACAAATGAAAACAAGTTCAGAGCAATGATGAGTTTAATGGTAAGTGCTGTCTCTCCTGTTTCACACTCACAAGCCATCACTAGTGGTAATTGCTCTGCAAAATCCCTACAGCAGAAGCAGGTACCCCGCACCACATGGTCTGCTCCTTTTGGACTGTACCACCAGGCTCAAAGACAACGGAGAGGGGAGGATAGTGTCTTTGACAGTTTCCGTTAATTGCGCTGTACCTTGTTCACGGCACACAGGAAAGAGAAGAAGCTGTTGTCTCAGAGGGGCACCGTGCGGCAACTTTGCCAGCTTCTGTGAGTACAAACAGAATCAAACACAAATGAAGAAACAGAAATTTAATTACATTACATTATGGGAGATTATACCAGCTTATTGAAAATCCTTCTGTGCAGTGTCTCTGTGAAAGCAACATGTTTGTCCTTACAGTGTCTCTTGGAAGAACAATGATTGACTGGATTGGGCACTATGAAAAGTGCAGCTGGTTCAATTCCTGTCAAGAAAATTGTTAAAAGAAATAAGACTGAGCACTGTGAGTCCTGTGTGATTTTTCATGTTCAAAGTCACTTCTTTTTTCTCTTTTGTCTGAACAAAAAGGCACAGAAAGAAAAGGATGTCAGACTGGATTCTGAGGTGATTCCTTTGTTTGAAACAGCATTCTCTACTTTGGACTGAGTAGAGCTTTGACTTTGACAAGTAGCGGAAGACAAAGGTTTGATTCCTAACAAATCCTCAGGGAGCATGTACAACACATTAAACAAACTTTCCAAAGACAAGAAGAGTGTGTGAGAGTGTTAATAAAATGCTGTTTATAATCTTTAAGTTATTGCATGAATCAGAGACAGCTTTTTGACATCCAGTGATTTCAATGTACTGTAGCTCAAGAGGTACACTATTGGTGCACATTTAACCCTATCATGGCCCTAAACAAACAAAAAAAAATACATTTCTGTCACACAAACACATGTTAAAATGTTTTAATAATGCAGCTCTAATGGAAATATTAGAGCACATAATGGAATTAAACAACTTCATAAGGGTCTGGGTACATCTGGAAGCAAACCCCAACTGGTGATGAGGGAAATGGGTTTGTGTAGCTGTGGTGAAATACCCTGTATGCTCTAGGTACACCTGAATGGAATATGACATATAATTGCAGGGGCGATGAATGGCATGAGACCATCACTTCCCAGGAGACTTGGAAATGTACTATAATGGACAAAAGACTTACTGTGTGTCTATGTACATGTTAGCATACTTACAAAGTCTTCATTTTTAGGTTTGTGAAAGTGAAATTCAATAAAAAAAGAATAGTGAAATAAAAAATAATTATTTTCAATGTACGATACATGTTCATTGCAACGTCACTCTTTCCATGTTGTGCGAATGTAGACACAGTGGCTGCTGCTCTAAAAGGCAGCCACTAGATGGCAGGATTGCATTGTGTCTGCCGAGGTGAAGAAATTGACCTTGTAAAGCTTTTTTTTCCTTAGTTATGAGGAACACTTTGTCATCTGAGAATTGTAGATCTGAGTCTGCTAATTATACCCCTCATTTATTTATCAAACACTGTTGTCAAAGGAACTCAAAATGTGTCAAGGGTGACCAAAATACATTCTACATTTATCATTTATACTGGAGGACATAAACTAGGAATAACATTACTCAGTTGCGTTGCGCCTTTGAATTAAACCAACAATCTTCTAGTCAAATTCTGACTTACTGTACAAGATACTTCAGTTCCTCATGTTAAAAAACCCTGAATAATAGCTTAAAATAAATAATTATTGTAAGCTGCCCAGTTAAGGTTGTTAGCAAAGAAGACAAATGACACTGAAAGGTTGAGTAGATAATGAAACAACAATTGCAATGTAGAACTAGGTGGACACTTAAGATATTAAAAAGAAGATAGCTGTTTTTTTGTTGGGGAGGTCATATTGTCACAGTGATGAAAAATCAAACCATGGTAGATGTCTGCCCTCAGGGGCATTTAAAAGACTGCTGACCTGGGATCACACTTGAACACAAACTTAGTGATTAGCACTTGTGGCACAAGAGAGAGTATTCTTTGAGAGAGTATTCTTTCTGCTGTTAGGATGGAAGTTGCATTTAATACAACTACCATAATATAATACAAGCACAAACTACTTCCTTATTCCAAATAATAAATGATTAACAACAGCAACTGCGAGTGAATGCCAATGTATCTTAATAAAAAGAAGGCATGCTTCATTTCAACGCCAGATAACCTTGTAGGCATTCTGCGAGGTCAGAGGTTCAGCAGTTCAGCAGCTGCTGCATTTGGTTCAATGGGGTTCCAGCTAAATGAAGACTGAGGCCAGGGAATTCCATGCCAAGCGAAGGTTCTCAACACAAATAAATGCTTTTAAAGGCCTTGCCACAAGTGGCAACAACAATCCATTCCACCTTTATTTTCTCAAAAATAAAAATAATAAATCTTGAGGGGGAAGTGTGACTCGACCGGGCTCTTGGCCAATGCCGGGAGTTTTATTCCTGGCCCGGAGAACAGCAGTGCAAAGATTCAAACGGAGTGCTGTCCCCTTCGCTTCCCTGCACTGGCCACTGGGGTACAAGATACTGGAGCTCAGCTTGTAGCTGATTTGCAGGGCTACATGGGCAGAATCCTACAACATCCACAACACTACCTAAATACATGTGTGTACTGTATGTTTCACACGGATGAATGTTCAATCAGATATATGCACATTCAAAAATATGTGCGTGAGAACAATGGTGCACGTTTTAACAGGTGCATGAGCCAAATCCTTAAACATCCACAATATTGCCTGTCAGTACTCCGCCCCCCTAGCTGTGTGTTTGTGTTCTTCCCCTGTCCATGTGCTTTTGTTTAGCTTGTGTTCTAGCCCTGCCCCGTTCCCCGCCCGGTCCCCGCCTGCCTCGTTACTGCATCGCCGCCACCTGCCTGCTAGCTCACCTGTTCCCCATCGCCTCATCTACTCTGCCCTTTATAATGCCCTGCCTGTTCCTGTCTCGTTGCTAGTTCGTTGCAGTGTGTTTACCTGTCTCGTTCCCGCGTTTTGATTCTGCTTGCTTGTTTTTGTGTTTTTGACTTTTCGCTTGTGCCCCGACCTGTGTCTTGCCTGCCGCCTTGTCCTGTTGCCTGAGATTCTGCCCGACTGGTTTCCGACCCTGCCTGCTCCCGTTCCTGATTCTGGATTTTCCCTTCGGACTGTCTCTCTGGTTTCGACCCTACCTGTTTCGTGTTTTCGAGTCTGCCTGCCGGTTCATAATAAACCATACGGAAAAATCTCCGTGGTCTGCGGCTGAGTCCTTGTCCGTACCTGACAATTGCCTAAATGCACAAAGTGTGTGCATACAGATGACCTTTCAATCAGGTATATGCGCATTCAGAACTGTGTGAGTGAGGACAAATTTAGTAAGTATTATATGCACATGTGGACAATTAGGGTGCAGAAGAAGATAAGGGGTAAAGGGGTGGGCAGGGTGAAAGTGGGTGGAGTGGGGCAGAGCATCTGTTCAGTAAAATGATAATTTATCACATTTCATATGCACTACCTCATCAAGGCTAAAAAAAGGTTATTTCAGATGGTCTTCATGGCTTACAGTTTGTCATAGTTTAAGCTGCTAATACCGTTCAAGATTTCTGTGAGATATGGAGTCTGTAATTAACAACACACATTTGTTGCGACCAGCGCAAGGCACGCTTCGTTGTTTGTATTGCCGAGATCTAAAGGTACGAAAGGTGAGAGCATTAAACAAAAGGCCTCTTAATGCAATATGTCTCTGACACAGCAACTGTGTCGCAATGTTCGTTCCTTCTCTGCTCGGCTTAAAGGTCAGGAGATGCGGTCATCAATCACCCCTATTAGAGTGTCGAAACCGGTGCGCAGCAGTCATTGCTTTGGCATTTGGATTACCATTTTGTTGTGGTGCGGTGTTTTTCTCCTGTTCCGTCTGCTGTGCGCCGTGCTGAAATTGGGAGAGGAAGGGGCGATCCATACATCGAACAGGGTATATGCAACGCTAAGATTGATGTGTCCTGTGAACAGTTCGCTCAAAGTGGAGCGGGGCTTCTCACTGAAAGGTCAGGGCCTCATCATATCAATTTGAATGAAAGGATTGTGCCCCACCAATAAAAAAACTGTAACAGTGCAAATCCCTCGCTGAAAACTCCAGAAAGATCAATGTGTATTTTGGAAAGGAAACAATGAGCTATTCATCTGATACACTTTAGTTATTGATAGCAGGACCTAATGGAAATCTATCTACACTGCATGGGTGAAGGATCATGTGCAGAATAGAAACTTTCCTGGAGCGAGTGGCTTTATTCATTCAGTGGGTGACCGAGAGGTCCAGTTGGGAAGTTACATTGCTTGACCGTCTCGTGGCCAGAAGAACGTCATCAGCTGTGACAATCGCTGACATGCGTCAATATCCGTGTTTTGTTTGGGGTTTTATTTGTTTGTATTTTTAATTTTTATTATGAGTGAAGGCCATAAAAGGAAAAAAATATTGTTTTTTAAAGAGAAGAAGTAACTATCCCTACAAAATTAATCTTCAAGCAGACAAGCTCAGAGGTCACACTACTTTATAATACTTTACAATACTTCCTTTACACATAAACGGAAACAAATTCAATCAAGCGAAAACCACAGCAGTTAAAAGTATTAATGCAAAGAAAGGAAAACATTCAAAACTCACTCGTCACATATAGACAGCCATCCGTGTCCTTTGCGAAAGGAGTGGTTCAGAGGGATAGAGTTGCGTCTCCTCCCTCGTGCGTCCATGTGTCAGAAACGAGCGTGCTCAGGTCTCCTGCGGTGGTGGCGAGAGTCTTGAGCTCAGCGCGGGAGTTCAGCACTGCGCAATGTTTGCGTGACAGTCAGGGGGTTTCTCATGAGTCAGAACCCGAGAGAGATTTACTGCCCGGGCAAGTTAGGGGCATTAATAACAAAATGTTCTCAAATTAAATCTTTAATAGCATGCTGCGCGTGTGTGTGTGTGTGTGTGTGTGTGTGTGTGTGTGTGTGTGTGTGTGTGTGTGTGTGTGTGTGTGTGTACACATACACCCAGGATAAACTGCATCTCTCCAGAATCAGGGTTAAGTAGGACACTGATCCTCCAAGACGAAGCCCGAGTACCCTTGTAAACACTGTGGCCCTCCAGAACTAAAGATAAGTGAGCTGTCTGATGTGCACTTTAGACGATAAAGGAGGCGATCCTCATACACTTGATGGGACCCAAAACACTGAGCCCTTTGTGGCTAAAATTTTGAGTATGGCAATGGGTGACAGTACACACTGTGACACTGTTAAAAACAGACAAGGAAGAGAGATGACAACACAGAGGAAGTTAGCCCATAGTTACGGCTTTACTGAGAAATAGATTTATTTACATCACACAATTAGAAACATACTGATGGGTTTGTCTGTCTATGAAAATCCATACTGTTTTTGTGTTGCGACATAAAACATTGTCTCTGCGATTTGCACTTGTCGATACAGACTATTCCTGGTGCCAACAGCGAGGAGAGAGAGAGAGAGAGAGAGAGAGAGAGGGGAGAGATCAGTCTGCTGAGCATGTTACATGTGAGGCATTTTTCATTCCTCAGCTGCACGTTCAGGGAGAGTGTAGGTAGTTATATGCTGTGAACCTGTCCCCAGTCTTCAGTCTAAACATTCATCCTAACAAAAGCTGTTATGGGAGGGAAAGGGCCGCTGCTTTTGCCCGGGGGGGGGATCACTCTTTTCACCATCATCACTCTGTTCACCTGCATAGCAAATAAAAAAAAGTCATCTACTTCTTGCTGAATTATTGCATCTTTCACATTAGGCTAAAATATATTAGTGATGGAGATGATCATTCCATTCCTGGGCAAATGGTATTGCTAAAGGCACAATCACCCAGTCAGCTGACCTAACACACTATGGCCATCCAGGCCCACAATGATCGAGCAGATTGCTTCAGGATGCAAGTATGTGGCACGATGCAAGCTCACAAATCAGTCATTGCATCACAGCCATCTGTTGGTTTGTTTGCTTTTGGATCAGCGCTGTGCAGATTTCGCACGTTTCCATTCGATCTTCAAATCATCCGGACTGTATGGATACTGAGTGTATATCAGCTGATCCAAATACTATAGAGATTGATAAGTGTGAGTAGACTCCACGCAGCAGTGATAAAAGCCCATTGTGTATGCACATCAGCTCTCGTATATTCTGCCTGTCATACTGACAGACCAAGGAATGTGTGAGGCATTTCCCATGGGCACAGTTTCGACCGGATGACTGAGATCTGGACGTCGGGGTCAGGCAGTAACAATTCCATTCGCAATGCTATTAAACTCCATGAATTTGCAGGCGCACAATGTCCCCCACCACACATCACGGTCTCTGTGTGCCTCGATTTCAATAAGGGACCCGGGCCTTTATCTTCAGGTGACTGCACCTTTAAGAGCAGCGGGGAAAAAAGTAACGCTGGTTTTTATGATAAAAGCCTTTATATGTTCTACTCACGTTTGCCAGCTACCAAAGTGCTTTCTGTGGATCTTGTCATGAACGAAAGACTGGGGAAAAAACTCAATTTGTGTGCCAGGTTTGTAAATGAGTGGTGGATGTGATTTGATGGATGCGATTTGGCAGACCACGGGGGCACATATTGAGGTCAAGATCTGTGTCACGCACAGAGAGGAGCTGACACAAGAGTTCCTGTCTCCATCATACTTGGGTTCTGCAGCGGCCCTTGCCCTCCGCGCCTGTCCTTGATAGTAAAACCATGGAATGGGTGTTACACAGACATCAAAATCTTATCATTGTATATTAATCGACACAAGGTTCCAGGTACAAACAACAGCAACTGATATACGTTTCACTTATACTTCCATTTCATCTTCAAGTGTTGCTTTGTAATAATCATAGAATTATTATTATTTGGTAATCTTCAAATTACCAAAAAAACGTACATATTTTGTTTTAAATGGACATATTTAATGATGGCAGCCACCCTGATTCATATCTGTTTATTCATTTCCTTAATATATTGCCTTTTTGTCTCCATGTCTGTCTGTATCTACAGACCAGATCCTAAACAATCACGATCTGTGACAGGTGAATTGCAAACACTGGTCACAATCTTATCTTACTGCGCTGCAAAAATCCCCACGTCCATCCACGAATGCCTACCTCATCAGATAAGTGCAGGGGCTAAAAGGAAGAACAGAAAAACATTACCAAAAAAGGAAGAGGGGTGGTGGTGGGTGCTGTGCAAATTTAGCCTTACAACACAAAGACTGAGGCCTTAGAGGAGCTCACAAATTCAGCTCCTGTGAAGATCTCTCTTCGGAATGTCCTCACGGCGTGAGTACACGTACACATGCAAACAAACGTCATCGTTCTACATCGTTCATCACTCTCCTCAAACAAAGGACAGGAGGGCGTTTCGCACATACATGTCAACCTTCAACACAAACCGCCTCCGCATGCCACCATGGCAACAACAGTAACAACCAATCATATAGTTTACCCCACACACCACCACCACCACCACCACCCCCCCAAACACACATATACGCACACGCTGACATTTCCGCGATAACCCTCTCCAGCGACACTCTTTCAACCCTCTTTACAAGTAGATACAAAAAAGAAATGCATTCACAAGGATATGAACAATGTAACCATTCCTCCACTATTCTGGTAGTGCACATACAATGTTTTCATTGGGTTTCTGTGGCACTGAGGCATGGTGTTAGCATCGTTTTGCCACGTCACAGTAACAATCAGACAGAGAACATCAAGTGTCAGCTGGTGGGGGGGGAGGGGTCTTACAAGCCCACGGCAAGCAGACATCCGGTAAACACCATCCTGGCCCTCATCATACAGCTGAAGCCCCAGAGACATCTACGCAACGTGGAGATATAATGAGAGGCAGGTACACAATTTATTTTAATCACAAGTGGTTATATGGTGCAGTGCTTTTTTTTTTCCCTCGACTGCGCTGGCTAACGTGGACTCTGACGGGGCAGACAGTAACGCAGTCCCATTCGGACTGAGCGACGGTCCTCCAGCCGCTCGTTCAAACTGTCCAGAACAGTTCGCATATTCTCACAAAGTCGTTCACTTGTGTCCCTCGCCGTCTCAGTCACCAAAAAAAGGAGCCTAAACCTTCTGGATAAGATGAACAGAGTTTTTTTTTCTGCATCTCCATGTCAAAAAGAAAAACAAAAAAAACACACAAAACAAACAGTAGGTACCCCTGCTAACACATAACCTTCTCAGCGAGGTGCAGTTATGCTATGAGGATATTACGTGCTAAGCCGAGTCACCCTTATGTCTGTTTCATCATTGCTAATAAGTAGAGCTGAGCTGAAACTTTAGGTTTTCAAACCCTCCCACCCTTGACATACCTCTCTACCAGCACTGAGAGGGAGAGAGAGATGCTATTAGATGTGCAGTTCTGTCTTTCTGTGATTTTACCCCAGATACCTCTGAGTATCTGCTGTTTTCAGAACATTTAGCTCTTAGCCAATGGGGACAGATCTGTGAGAACCTCATCTTTATTTTTAAGTTCTGTTTGAAGTTGTTTTTCTATTAATATGCCTTTTATTGGCCTCCCTTTATTGGCCTGAAATCAAGGACATTTTGATATTCTGTCTTGAAACCCATGAACTGTTTTTAGTTCCAAGAACAAAAAAAGTTGCACACTTAACATCAAATGAAATGTTCTGTAGTTTTCCCTCCTCTTGTAATAAGAGTTTTCTTTGTTATAATAAATAAATACTCCCAGACCCCATTTAAACAAGTAGAAAAACAAAAGTTTGGCTCAGCACTACAGCAAAGCCAGTCCCAACTGTGCCAACACACATTTCAAACATACACCTATAGATTTTCTTTTGACATTTCTTAGGTACAGAATTTCAGAGAAGCCCGACACCAGAGACCAAACGATGCGAAAGACCAGCTCTAAACGTGCCATATATTAAAAATAATAACAAAGGAACAACAAAAAAACAAGAATATTCATTATTCCATTTTTTCTTCTCCAGGATAGGTTGTCCATTCATTCATTCATTCATTTCTTTTTTTTTGTTTTGTTTTTTTGGCAAAGTTACCAGCCCAACCCTCCCTCCCCTCCCATAGCCCCAGTCCCAGTCCCAGTCCCATACACAGTCCCGATTGGTGGCATTGCCTGTCAATTACCGCCTTAACAGCAGTGTGGCCAATGAGAGCAAGAGGAGGGCAATGCAGGGGTGGATCTGGCTGCCTGTGCCTTTCACAACCTTCTTGTTCTCTGGAGGGTAAGCGTAGAGTTTCGGTCTGTCTGTGTTGGGGACGATGATGCGGGGTCCACGGGCACACACCTCATCTGTGCACATCCCACTTCCTGATCCGCTGACATCATCACCTGTGGACAAAAAAAAATAACTTTGAAACAATTCAGAGAGAAAACCACAGCCAGATAACATGACTTCAGAAGTCTTGTTGATCAAGTCCCTGTCTTAGCAGAAGAGGCTTTAAACTGAATAGGAATGGATTGGAATGGATTACTGTGATGTCCCTGCAGTGCACTGGGCTCATCTCCTGGGGGCGCTCTGGCGCCTCAGGCTGCTTAAAGCCACGAATGTTGGAATAAACTCTGAGTCTGTCAGCCATCCAACATCAAACACTCATTCCACAGAGATCAATTACCCATGTGCTGTAAAAGACCTCTAGGGGGCAATCATGTTTTCAAGATAACAACTTACAGCTTGCTACAGACAATGTGTGTGTGATTTTGCTATGTGTGACTTTGCTGTGGCTCTTCTCCACTATAGAAAGTTGTACATTACATTACATCACTGTCCAATTGCTACACAAACACAAATAACTGATGCAGGAGTTTAATTGTGCATTTGATTAGCACTCTAGAAATCATAAACTGGATCTCAGAGACAGTAGTAAGTATGTGGGAGAAAAAATAAGAATACACAGAATGAAAGTCTGAATTTTCCTCCCTGTCTGATACTAGACTGGTGTTAAAAATCAAGTCAAACTCAATATTAAATCAAAGCCAAGAGAAGTTAATTCTGTGATTTTTTAAAAAAACTGTGTCTGTGATTGTATGCATTTCTAGGTTAAACATCTGCCAACCTTACATCACAGATGTGGCAGATTTGAAATGATCCAAAATAAATTGTATGCTAATTTAAGATGTATGGGACAATTACAACAACCTGACAAGATTTAATCTCAGCAAGTATTACTTCTGGCCACTAGGGGGTGGCGTGACACTCACTGGTGTCCTGGAAGTCGACATCGTTGCCGTTGAAGGCGTTCTTCAGGCGATTAGTCATGATCTTGAGCTGCATGATCTGCTGCCGGATAGTCATGTCTGGCTTGGTGATGTCAATCTCCACCTCGGGGTTGTTGATCTGACTGGCCAGGCCGTCCCCCATCACCTCAGGAAGATAGCTGTCAGATGAAGTAAAGAGAGAGAGGTATCGTCATCTTGATGATCTACATATGAACCAGTAACAAAGGGATCATTCAGAAAAGAAGCCCTCCTTCGGCTGCCAGCAAACAAAACTGTATAAACAATTATAAGAAGGTAGCCTCGTCTGGCATGTTCTTTTGCTAATCCTTCCCCTTCTCTGTCATCTTGAATTACATCACATGTATTTTTCTTGCTAAAAAAAGACAAAATTCCTTACTCTGTCATCCAGCAGTTATCCTGGCTTAGCTACTTGGAACAAAAGTAACTCATTAGAGTCCTCCGATTGTTTCATTTCACATTTGCTTGTCGTATAGCTTCTATTTGACAGAGTGTGTGATTATACAGCTGGATATTAGAGTACGGTGCCTTGCTTGAGGGTAATACAACAGTGCCTCAGATTGAGACTTGTGACAGTCTAATTACGACTCAAGTGCCCAAACCACTGATCCACATTGCTTTCCAGTCGGTGCCAATATTCATAATGTTCGCAGAACATTGTGGGGTGTAACCAGTTCAGTTCTGAGATATATACGGGCACTGTGGCGATGTAGAGGGCACAGCCAGAGCCCTTTTCTGCCCATACCTGCCCCTGGTCATGCCGTTCCAGCACTTGTCCTCGTTGGCCGGGTCGGCTGCCACCCTGTCACTGCAGAGGGCAGTGGGCAGCTGGACCCAGTACTGCTGCATGTCTCTCAGCTTCACGGTCACATCAGAGACCTGGAGAGAGAGAACGGGCGTGTGGTCATGCAAATGGTCGTAAAGCATGTATGTTTCCAGGGCCATATGCTCTCACGCTGCTTTGGGGCTACCGTTGAGCAACAGACCTCTGCTCTGTGGGAACACTATCCCACGGGCTCAAAAGCAGTCGATATTTATGTGAATATAAGTCCACAGAAATGGCTCCTCAGTGAAGTCTGTTATGCCGGTTTGCAAAGGTCTGTCCCAAAGATTTTCATCTTCATTAGCAATTGATTCTTTAATCTGCCGTTAGGCTTTGCATCAGTGTGCAGAAAAAAAATACCAGAGAAGAATTAAGCCCTACACACTCTCTGTGCCAATTTGCCAGTGGGTTATCTCACTGCGGACACCATGCCAAGGCCTTTAACATCACAGCCCCACACTAACAAGGCACTTCCTGCCTCCCTTTGAAAAACGTATGGAATCCTTCCAATCCAGCTCCCACTGGGGTTTCATCCAACTCTTAGAGGAATGAGTCTATTTCTGAACAGCAAACTGGATTTATAGACAGATTATGGAGGAACATCATTTTATTTGCTGGATGGAAGTGTAGTAGTCAGGGAGAGGTGGGAGAGTGACTTAGTGATAGAAAAAGAGGGAGAGAAGAAGGGGGAGAGAGAGCGAGAGAGAGAAAGAAAGACAGAGAGGGAAAGAGAGGGAAGATGTGAGTAGGAAAGGAAGAGAGAGAGAGAGGGAGAGAGAGAGGGGGAGAGAGACAGAGGGGGAGAGAGAGAGAGAGAGAGGAGGGGAGAGAGAGAGAGGAGGGAGAGAGAGAGAGAGGAGAGCACTGACCAACTTCTCCAGCCTGGCCCCAGTGGCAGAATTGCTCCTGTCCTCCACAGGGGTCTTCCCTCTCTTTCTGGTGTCCTCAGCCCCCGAGCTGCCGGATCCAGCCATCCTGGGGTTCCCACAGGCCTGGAACACCTGCAGAGTGACGGGGAAGATCCCAAGTGAGACACCCCCAGAGACTATCCCCACTACAGGGTGAATGATTATCAGTAACCTGCTCAGGTATGTTTGGAATGACAGTTCACTCGCCCAGAGAAGGCCATCCCCGTTACGCTGAATACCCATGAACCATTACTCAGTGCAGCGGCTCAGAAGCCACACAGCTCTCTGCTGGATTCATTCACCGACTCCCTGGTGTCACAATAATGGGCTTTTGTCAGTTTCCCCCCCCATCCGCTCACAGCAATCAGCTCCCTGGCAGTGCAAAATATTTTACCTCCTGGCAAGACAGTGTACCGCAACATTTTGCCATTTTTAAAGCATTACACACTCCCCATAAAAAAGGGATATTGTTGTTTGGTTTCATGCTCTGTAAGTGGTGTGAATTCCTGCAAACCTGATTCTCTTAGCAAACAGTGTGAATTCCAGGGAATTCTACCTGTCCAAATTACTGTGCAGAGCTGGCCCAGTTCGCAATATGATCTTATTGCCCCCTGGGGCCAGACAGTGGTTTCTGTACGCTCCAACCCCTTAGAGGGGTAAGGGGTATAGAGGGAGGATGGGGAACAGAGAAGTCTTTGTTCTGTGCTGTTTTTACATCGCGCTGTTCCACCTTTCATTTCATAAAGAATGTTTCATTGCTCCTAAAGCCTTATAAATGATGCATTAAAGCTCCAGTTGCACACAATAAAATCCAAGTACTTTTTGGACCCAAAGAAATTTCATTACTCCTGCATGAGATATGTAAACCATAAAAAAGGGAGGGCTTCAAAATTTTTAGGCCAGAGAATCTTCTGTGCTGGATACAGATATTTTGAGGAAGGTGGCCGCCATATACATCCACACCCACAGAGAGAGGGCAGAGAAGTGCTAATCAGTAAAGCGGCAGGGACCACACAGGGTGTGTGTGTGTGCGTGTCAGTGTCTGTGTCTGTGTCTGTGTGTGGAGGCTATAACTGGCAGAGCTGACCTTGCTCGTAAAGCCCTCCACGTTCTCCTGCATGGTTAGAATGGCCTCTGAGATCCGAATGGGGAGAGTGATGATGACTGTGTCCACGCTGGTCTGACCATTGAAGCGTTCGGCCACCTGCAACATGGCGTCTGGAGGGATGGGGGACAGGAGTTAGAGGGAGCGAAAGAGAGAAGGAACAAGTAGGGACAGAAATGAAAGTTTTTAGCAGTGTCCCTCATAAAAACTGACATCTTTCAGTTTGCTCAAAATGTACTGCCAGGCATCTAATCTATTTGTTGGTCATCTTGAAATACATGTTAATACACCATTGATGCAGAGACATATGTATCAATACACCATTTATGCATGCAAACATTAAATGTAATGTATGTATGAGCGTGTAAATGTGTGTGACTGTGTGTGTGCGTCTATGTGAGTGTGCACAGTCTCTGTCCACTTCCCTTTAGATTGTTGGAGTATAAACTAAGTGAGCTCTGAGCATGTGCCTGGCAGTTCTCCTCTCTCTGTGCAGTGGTTCTGGCCCGTGGCCCCCTGGGCCTCACTCACCAACCAGGTTCTTCCACTCGGTGTCCAGGTCGGCCTGGTTGGCCAGGCAGCCCTTCATCACGTTCCTGCAGTAGTTGCTGCAGGGCTTGGTGGAGCCCATGCCGCGGCAGTGAGGGCAGTACAGGAGCTTCATGATGGCGCGCGTGCACTCCGCGCTGAGGGGAACCTGGGGAGCGCAAACAACCACAGTCTGTATCAGCCGGCAGAGACAGCAGCAGTGATGATGAGGATGAATATGAAGTTGAAGAAGAAAAAGAAGACTTTATCCTGGGATTACTGGATACATGACTCACATTTTACAGCTCACAATTATGGGTCAGCTCCTTGCTCAAGGGTACAACGGCTGTGCCCCACCTTAGATTCATTCCTGCAACTCTCTGCAAATGAGTACAGATCATGGGAAGCTGAGTCCCCTCCCACTATGCAACCCAACTGCTCATGTACAGGATGTAGTTTTTAGAGCCCCGGGGACTGAGGTCATGGGCTTAGAGTTGAGATTCCTCTGTTGTGAACTTCGCTACATTACATGACATGCTCCAGTTAAAATATTCTGCTGTACCCATATGTAGCAGGATATATACATACACATTCTAAAACTGTGGATTACTCCAAATAAAGTCAACTGACAAATCAGAGAGTGAATGCAGGATGGTTCTTACTACAATAAGCCATGCTCCTTAAATTCATTCATTGAGGAAAACAAAGTCAGGGAATTGAAATGTGTCTCACACATAGACTCTCCATATGACTAATAAAAACACCAGTCAAAATCAAAAGCAGGTTCAGGATAATTTTAGGTTAAAGTTAAGTTGTTTCTAGCTTCTTCTATTTCAGGCTCTTCAGCCTCCACTGGTGCAAAACACAGGCAAAGGATGAGCTAGTATTCAGCACCATGGACAGCAAACAGCACCACCTGTGGATGAAGTGGGGAACGTGGCATTTAGCCTGGGATGAGTGGTGAGGCTGGCATATTCTATTACCACAAAGACATTCTTTGTCTGGGATGTATTCCTGCATTAGTCAGTCTTGTCTGCATTTATCCTGCCCAGAATGTAGATCTAAGTCAAAGCCTAACTTTGCTGGAATGTTAAATGGCAAACTAATTATAAGACAATGATTATGTTGTTGATGCATACAGATATCCTACAGAAATAACCGGCATGAAAGTCATAGCACGTAATGTCACACATATCATTCAACAGGCACACCTACTTGGTGCTTAAACTTCATTTCTGGAAAAATTATTTGAAAATGACACCCAGGCACTTGAAAACAAAACCAACAAAAACAGTTTAGGTGGTCGCATTGTACTAATCCCAAACCAAGAACATTACAAGATTATTATAGACACATGTACACCCGACAAAACATTTTTCCCTGGGTTTCATTTGCTTGTACAGTGCAAACACCCAGGGTGCCTTTCGAGGTACTGTCAGACAGGAGCATTGAATGATGGGTCCGCGGTGCTCTCTGTGACCTGCACCGTGCTGCAGTGTTATTACAGCGGGCCACCGTGATAAGGACAGCAAATCGCCTGACAGCTCCTGAGGTCTCCTCGCCAACGTCCCGCAGACGACCTTACACTGAACCACCTGCCGAGTATCAAGCGTACACGGTTACTTCTTTCATCTCTAATATGTCTGGATGACAATTTAAAAGGCGTGATATTTACCGCAAACGGATCCCCTGGTCAGACAAAGTGGGCATTTTCTGAGGCAGGCTAAGAGGTGTACGTCCAAGTTCCCCTTTCTCGGGAAACACAAAGCTGTTTTTTTCTCCCTGGTATACTGAAAATCGATAGCATTCACATATGCCATTTGTGTTTCACTCAATCAAGCAACATGTGTCTCCCCCAACGAAGAAATATCCCTGAGGCCTCAGTAAAAATTTTGATTCATGTTGAGGGTAAAGTTGCAGCAGCTGTCCCCAACACAAACACCCAGGTGGAACTCATAATGTAAAATTCTAATTACACAGCATTTCGAATTCCAACCTCAGTCAGTCTATTTTAGCCATTTTTGATTACATGTCAAATTATTTCCGCAAAACAATCCTCTCCAAAAAAAAAAGAAAAAATAAATTGAAAAACTAAATGTAATTGTGGCTGAGATATTTCTGGAACCCTCTTTCAGTGGAAAGCAGATGGCATCTGTGTTTACAGAATGTAGAAATGCAAAAAAAAAAAAAAAAAAAAACTGTGAGAACGAATACGGGATCCCTGGTCTCCCACAAGTTGTTTTTACCCTGGGTGCCCCCCCCCCCCCAGAGCAACTGGCTGCTTCATTTTCCCAGCCCGACATAGCCTGAAGCAGAGGATTCATTTCATTGGGTGGGTATGAGGAGGGGGGGAGGGGCTGTCTTAATGGACAAAATCCACCACATCAAAGTGTGAGGAGGTTCTGAGTCATCATAGCCCAGCATGCTGAGCAGAGAGGCCCTGAGGTACTGAGCTCTGAGGGTGGGGGGGGAGCTGCTGAATCCTCATCAGCTCTTCTCTCTGGAAGTCCTCACACCCAGCTGAGTGGCAGTTCCATCCAAACAGCTCCCAGAGCAAGCAGAGAGCATGACCCCCGGTCTACCAGGGGCTGGAGGGGAAGACTCCAGGCTTAGGACCTGTTGAGGGGGACATAGGAGGAGTACTGCTCAAGCTACCAGCCCACTGCTTCCCCACCAACATACTGGGATGACAGGGCTCTGGGGTGGGCTGTCAGCTTGGCTAAGTCTTAGAAGGGATAGGGGATTCAGACTGGCAGCCCCCTTTGGAGGTAGCAAGCAGCTTATCACAGCGGGAGAGGGGCAAGGACTACCAGGTAATGCGCCCCTATATAAGAGGCTGAAGGACAAGGGGGAGGAGTTAGCATTACAAATTACACTCATTGGCTTAGCAGACACCCTTATCCAGTGCAACTTTTAACATCCCACATGTAAATGCCATTTATACAGCAGGATATTTACTGAAGGATTTTTGTCATCATTAGCGCTAAACAGCGGCGCTCTTGCTCAAGGGGGACAACAACGGTGGCACGCCTAGGAATTGAAGCGTGAACGGGCTGGGATTGCAGGCCTCTCTCCTTAACGGCTGCACTTCAGCGCCGAAGCGGCCCTGTCGGACGCGGGGACGAATCATGAGTCAGACGGCCTTAAGATGACGGAGCGCAGCCCCCGCGCCCTGATTGCTACTATTACTTCAATCATTATAATAACACCGCATTTATAGTTTGCTGATTGCAGCCGGAGGAACAATAGGCACGCCAGGACCCCGCACTCAGGACAATGGCCTTGATGCAATTAGCGACCGTGCCGCGGCTCTGATTGTTCGGGGCTCATTGTGAAGGCCTGGCGCACTCTCGAGTGACGCGGCCGGAAAAGTACGACAATGTCCCCGCTAAATTAAGACCGAGGATAAGATTGCTACGGCTTTATTAATTTTTTTCTTACGACAGTGATCGCGTCAGCTAGAGCCGCAGGGGTGTAATCTTATCCGCTACCCGATTCACACGTTCCTCTTCCCCCCTTGTGAGTTTTCAGAGAGGAAAACCAGAGTATCAGCTGCTGCATGCGGACCTTCTGCAGAGGAAGGGGCCGTGCTCGTGCAGACAGGGCAGGGATAAAGGTCTGGCACAGACGTCTGCTGTTACAGAGAGTGCATTAAAGGCGGGGCCGACTCAATCCCGCGCAATCCGGACCCGGCAGACAGTGCCAGTCTGAGAACCCCACTCAGGAGATCTCTCTGGAAGTCGGAGGCACTAAGCGTACTGTTTACATTGATCCGGGATATGTAGGTGTAATCCTCTTACTGGGGACAAATAAAATATTTGTAAGGATTGCGGCGCAAATCCAACATTCCGGAGGTGAGATTAACTCAGTCATTTTAATATGGGCTGACAAACGCTTTTGAAAAGGAAAAAAAAGCCCTTTGCCACTGTATGTCTTGGAATGCGATTCTACACAGCTGTCTTATCAAGGATATGGGATATCCACTTATATCTGATGACATCACAGAGAAATGATGTGAACGACTGCAAAGTATGTCAAAGCCACTTCAATCTGTTCCTGTATTTGAGTCTCCCTCCCTTCCAGCGTGTGTATAGGTGTGTGTGTGCATATGGGTATGTGTTTAAATCTCTCCCTCTAACTATAAACATGTATCTAAGTATGAGTTTGAGTCTCTATTTAGGCAGGTGCGTGCATGTGCATGTATGTGTGTGTCTCTGTGTGCCTATACATGAGATGGGGATGCACTCCTATGCTTGTAAAACTTTACTAATCTGAAAAGTGGAGGCCGCTCTCCGCTCAGCATTGGTTTATTTTTGTGATACTGTGAGGAGGATGCTGAGGGGTCAGAGAGGGCTTGGGAAGACGCGAACGGGACGTTTCTCTCTGGAGGAGAGAGCAGCGCCTGCCTTCCTGCCTCCGGCTTCTCTCAGCTGCCTTTAAGGAGGAAGGGCGCCGCCTGCCCTACTTACTGCGGCTCGCCGCCTGGGAAGCCAACGCTCTGGAGAGGTAAAGGACACTGGCAACCGGCGCAGTCGGAGAGGGATTCGGTAGATGTTGCCCAGATTCTTGTTTTGGCTCTCTTTGTCTTCCCTTTCCTCTCTCTGTCTCGCTTTATTTCCCATTCTCTATCTTTCCCTCTCTCTCTTCCCTTCTCTCTATCTTTCCCTCTCTCTCCCTCACTCTCATCCTGTCTCAGCCAATTTCTCTTTTTATAACCAAATTTTCCCCTCAGCTCATCCAAATGAAACAGATTCTGTTTATTTCTATTGCATCTACAGTATATAAACCATTGGTCCGGATGCTGGAGGCACTGAGAGATTTAAAACAATACATGAATCAGCATTTAAACAAAGGAGGCTGAGGTTATTAGGCAATTTCATCCAGATGGAATTGAAGGGGCAAAGGAAAATTCACATCATGCAGTCCACTCAGGCCTGGCTAAAGCCTGGCTCCATTTTAAAATCTCTTTTACAAGAGTCTTGGGATGCTACAGAGATTTTCAATCTATGCGTAATGCCTACATTCAATCTAACCACAATACACTGTCCCTTTTATGTTTGAGTGGTGAATTGAAGCAAGTAGCCTTTTTTAATTTCCTTTTTGCTAAATCTTTCTTTAATTTTAGTGACCATCACACTCATGATAATGTGAACTGACAATAAGTACTACTTGCTGTAATTTGTTTCTAAAAGACAAAGCAAATTGCAATTATATTGTATCAGGCCCTAAACCCAGACTTAAATGAAACATGCCGTAGGTTCGCTACAGACCTACAGAGCCTGTATTTGTTGAGTTCTGGCTCCAGACACAATGAGAGCAGCAGATTTCCACATCGTGCGGTAAACACACTCAGTCACCTCGCCATTAACAGGCTATAAATAGGGATGACCGATTCCTTACAAAGCAATCAATTCCATACCAAATTACAGCTGGAGAGGGAAAATTAAGATCATGCAATCCGCCCTGGCCACCAAAAACAAAACTAAACTAAAACAGCTCCTGAAGTTCACATCCTCCTAGCAACAAGCCCGTACAAAAAAAAGAGGTTTTGTAACAAGACGTTTTGTAGCTGAGGTTGAATCTCCAGGAATCTTGCCTTTATAACCAAGACATGCATGCCTCCAGCCCACTGCCTAACACTTTTTACACTGTGGTGCATTAATTATAGGCAGGTGAGCTATTAATCACGCCCTTATGGAAACAACAGCAGGTGAACAGCAGCGAGAGGCCCAGCCAGAGAGTAAACGGATAGATGAATTGCTCCGCGCTGCACGGACGCGGCTAGCACAATGCCGGGAGAGCAGCTGTGAGGTGACCCCCCTCCTCCCAGGTGAATCGGAACCCCGCCCCCAGCCCCGCCCTGCTCATTAATCTGGAGAAAGAGTCGGCGAGCGCTGGTCGACCTTGACCTTAAGGACAAAGTCGTTTCCACACGCCGGCATTTGCCGTCCCTCCTCCTAAAACGCGGCAAGGTCCTCGTGATTGCGGTATGTAGAACACGTCCAAGCGGAGTCAAGATTCAGAGCGGATGCCGCCAATATGACCATGAGAGGAGCAAGCCCTTATGACCTCCTATGTACTGTTTGCAAAATCATTGTGTTGAAAACAATGAAACCTATACAAAAGACCCGGGGTCTCTTAAATACCGTAGCACTCACTACCGTAGGTTATATAGTACTATGCTACAATGACAAATGTAGATGATTTAAAATCACTTCACTGCTGGATGTTAGCAGAGCAGGGGGGTATATCTGGAATCATGTGAGCGCTTTGTGACCTCAATCAGAGCGCCGGCAGTCTCTAAGTCCCTGGCGTCAGCGGGTCAGAGAGATATTTTGTAAAAATAAAAAAAATTTAAAAAACTGCACTAATTACATACAGATTTTCAGACAGTCCTCTCCATTTAATGAACACAGCTCCCAATTCCCCTCAGAGCGCGAGTCACGGAATATGTGGAGCGGGAAGGGGACAGAGTGGGAGGCCGGAGCTGCGCCGGTCCGCTCTCATTTCCTGGCAGCGGGAGTGCTGCGGTTCGGGGACCGATGAGGTGCTGAGCATGGAGGGAGGGGGGGGGGGACATCTGGCAAAAGAAGTGCCAGCTTTGCATACCTCCCCAACAGTCTGCTATTGTCTTCACGGCCCATATCAGGGAAGATCTATGGCTGTGCTTTAATTGATTCCAAGGTCCCACTGGCAGGGAGGGTGCTCTGCCCCCCGTCCCCGGGCTCTCTGTGGGAGGGGTGGGGATGTATCCCTCACGGCGCGGTGACATTAACTGCTGTCCCCAGCTGCTGACAGCCTCGGTCCCCGGGGCCGCTGCGGTTTATTTGACCGTTCATTTCCGATAACATCAATTCCCTGTGCTTTACTGCATGCATCCAGACGGGTAGAGATAGTGTTTGTGTGTGTGTGCGTGTTTGTGCATGCGTGTACATATCCATGATCAATTATCAGGGGCTCATTCTAGTTTTACTGCATATACAAGATCTAGATTTATTTCCTGACATAATACATCACATTACCTCTTGGTCTTTGCAGACACCCTTATCCAGAGTGACTTACATACATATAGTTTTTTTTATCCATGTGAACAGCTGGATATATACTAAGGTAACTGTGGGTTAAGTACCTTGCCCAAGCAGCATTGTGCGTGAGGGGAACTGGACCTTTTGGTTATGAGCCCTGCTCTCTACCACTGTGCCACACTGCTGCCTGTGGTTCTATAAGTGATGCTTATTTTAACTAAATAAGTTGATGTGTATGTTTTGCATTAATATCAAGTGAACAATTACATGCACACGCTATGGGACAGACAACGGACCCCATAGGTCCACGCCTACAAAGAGGGGTGTGAAAGAGAGCAGAAAACCGGGTCGCACCTGGGACACCTTCCGCACCACCTCCCCGCTGACCACCAGGCCCTGGACGAAGGAGCGGGCAGCCACGAAGGCGCGGGTGGCCTTGAGCTTCAGGTCGCGGGGCGCGTCCCCGAAGGGCCGCAGCGTCTCCGTCTGCTTGGCCACGCACTCCAGGTACTCGTCGCCCATGGTGTACTGTGGGTTGGAGGCCTTGAAGAGGCGCTCCAGCAGCCGGGCCCAGAACTCGTTGAGCGCCTCCTCCAGGTTGACGCTGGAGCCGCGGTAGTAGCGGCGCAGCTCGCCGTACAGGTCCTGGAAGACGCGGGCGTTCTGGGAGTACATCGCCCCGTACGCCGCCCGGAAGGACTCCTGCAGGTGGGTCTCGGAGCGGTTCAGCAGGTCCAGGAAGTGGTCTGTGGAGGAAGCGGCAACATGCAAAGAAAAGGGGGTTTTAGGGATTTCAGGGTAATCGGGATGAGAGATCAGTGATGAAGATGGCGTTTGCACAGCTGAGAATGTTGTTACAGATATGCCAGGAGAAACAGCCTACAGATAAACAGAACTCACCCACTGCTTCTTTCAAGAATCAAAATTATTTTATTAGTACAGAATGGTTTGTTACGCAAGGATTCATCAGAGCAGAACTGAATCATCGGCTAGTTTGTATTATGCTGAAGAAATAGAGTGCAGGAGTTTTTATGTGTTTATTATGCAGGTCAGTAACTAGCGAAGATACACAACAATTTCCTGTCCACACACACACTCACACTCACATACAGAGACACACACACACATGTGCAAACAGAAGATACACATAAATAGATTGCTCTTGCCACCATGTAGCACCAGTATGTCCTCTACCTTATGAAAGGGGTATTAAAGTAAATGTGGTATAGGCAGAGTTCATCCTCATGGGCCTCTGCAGTAACAGAACCCAGCTGATGAGCAGCCGTGTCTGAACAGTGTTTTTTTCCACTCCGAGTCAATGCCACTCTTCATTTCAGTCATCATTACATTTGAGGTTTTGTGAGCAAAAGCTGCCAGTAATTTACTTTCCTGCAGCCCGTGGTAATATGCCAGTGAAAGAGATCTTTTTCATCACAGAAGTCTCTGTCATACCAGTGAAATGCACCACAATAAGAGTTTCAAACAGAAACACTAATGAAAAAACTAAAAGAAGAGGTGTTGAAGCATGTTATGAAAGACTGTAGAGGAGTGAAATACACAGGCCGAAATTGCCCTATACACCGCAAAGTGCAGATGCACGCACACACACACACACACACACACACACACACACACACACACACTTTGCCACCTGCTGGGAAATCAGGCTCCGTCTAGTCCTCTCCCAAAAGTAACAAATAATAAAAGACGAGGTGAACACTGTCACCCACACTGCACCACAAAGCGCTCTGACCTCCTCGTCATGGATCAGAGCCACTTTAATCTCAGCTGACATGAGCGCTCGGGCTGCTTTGAAGACATCTTGTCTCTCCCTCAACGACACCCCAGATGGATGGCTCAGGCGTCCTGGATCGCCGAAGCGTCTGAGAATTGGGTTAGACAATTTCCTCGAACGTGCCCCTTCCACACACTCACACACACTCACACACACACACAGTTTCCCAGATCCATACGGCCCAGAGACAATCAATGTGGAACCGCTTACATAACATGTTAATATCATAAGCTCAGCATGACCCAGCTGCAGAGAATTATCCCACCACAGCCTTATCTGATATCTGTCACAGATCACACGCCTTCTGGCCTTTTTTTCCATCACCGAGTGGCAACTTTGTTATACACTGAGCAGAAGGGAGGAACACTGCTGCTAAAAGTGAGAGGTAGCGATTTGCAACACTTTGGACTTCTCAATTAGCTCCTCCCTTAAGGAGGTGAGGAAAGCTCTCTTACCCACACTTAGCAGTGTGAATACAGAACTCCCCGTACTATTGATCTGTCATGTGAAGTCATGTTCAGGCCTGGCAGAAGACCACAAAGCTGCCAAGTGTGGTTACAGGCATTATTAAATCTATTTCCTATTGAATGTGAACAGCTAAGTTCCTTTGGCAGGGGCATATCATAAGTTTAGAAATCAGACAAGTGCTCTCTTTTAAAGCACAGCTTTATCGCAACTGTTACTTGACAGGTAACTGATGTGTTCTTCAGGGACAGCACAGGCTTTGGTGAGGTGAGCTTTTGTGGTGCTGTAAATTCATTGACAGCCCGATGTTTATTAAGCAGCTTGTGACGCTAATGGTTCATTACATCCTTGCGTTTATTTAATGGATGTCTCAGTCCGTTACATGCACAGACAGTTACGCAGTCAGGTCCTGTAGTGTGGTGACCTTTTGTGCACAGACGCTGCGGTTAATTAGGAAAGCTTCAACATTTAAGACGCAACGCGCTGCAGAGTGATATCAACATCGAATGCAAACGATAAAGAGCTTCTCAAAGGAGCCCGCTGCATACGTTTGTGGTCCCTGTTCTACAGCTATGAGAAGGGCTAGCAGAGCCCGGCTGTGCTGTCATGCCTCTGATTCTGGGCTGGGAAAACGATCAGTCCACAGCACGGTCTCCAGCTCGTCCCCGTGACTCATCGACAGCTGCCATCCACGCCGTCATGACCGCGTCCTGTGAGTCACCGCTTGTGCACGGTGACCTTTCGGGCGCTTGGCTGCACCTCCGCAGGGCAGGCGGCTGAAGGAAAACCCAAAAGGCATTCCAATCAGCAGCGGGTCCCACGGAACGGACTCGAACCCCCGCGTGTACTACAGGACACAGAGGGACAGAGGGAATCCGGTCCTTACCCAAAAGACTACCGCAAGGGCTCGTGGGAAATATGCGTAAAAGATTACTGCGATAATAAACCTGGGACAAACACTGGGGGTTTTTATCATCATTTTTGCATTAGCATGTAATTAAAGTGAAGCATAAAATATTATTGTGGTTAAAATCAGGCTTCAGACCATGCCTTGTCTTAAGCAGGTAGTGTCTAGTCCAATGAGAGGACACTGATTGCAGATGTTCACGATGACTGATCATTTCAAGTAACAACTACGTGAAATTGTATTTGGACTTTAGAGTGTCTAAAAGTCTCTTTGGTTTTGATGGGTTTTTGGAATCATTGTCTCAGTTGGGCAAACGTCAGCGGATGGGGGGTCTGGGGTGGAAACATCTCATTGCAGCGTCCCGGGGGTAAAACACGTAGCAGAAACAAGGCGGCACGCTCACTCTTCAAGAGTCCTTCGATCGCCTCTGCAAACACAGGGAGGGCGAAGATAAAAGCGGGGGCCTGTAATTATTGCTGCTCAATGGCAAAAAAAAAAACACAAACAAAACATGCACACGGCACACCCGACACCAGATAGCTGTGTCAGATGAGAAGCACGGTGCGTTTAGTCCTGTGATTAAAGTCCACGGTCAAATAATCAATCCCCAAGATGCATCACAGGGGAGGAAAAATGGAGGAAAAATCAATCGTGTGCAGAAGGCAGTACATCTATGACTGAAAGAGGGATGTACCAAGGAAAGACAATACATTTATACAGGCACATACACATACATACACACACACACAGTAACACACACACATGCATATACTCACACTTAGGAAATCTAGGAGTCTGCACATTCAACATATGCTGTAAACCTTGTAAATCTTGACGCTGCTGGATCTTTCTTGAAGTAACTAGGTAATTTACCTTGCTCAGCAGGAAAACAGCTGCACCTTCCCCTGGGATTTGAACCTGCTTAGGTTCAGAGCTCTTAGCTCTGCAACATGTTTCTGCCATAGCCAAGTGCTGCAAATGAAATCAAACCCGATGGAGAAACCCTAACTACAGTTCTTAAAATGGCAGCAGAAAATGTCCCTCTGGAACACTTTTGTTCTCCAATTAAAGTCCCACCGCACGGCTCCAGCGCCCCCTGCTGCTCGAGGTTACTGCAGCACTGTTGCGGTAAAAAGGGTTCTTTGAAAATCGTCGCCATTGGAATTGCATCTATTTTCAGTCGACACGCAGAAATGGGAGCAAGGCAAACAGTTGCAGATGTTTTGATCTGCCTGAACAAACATGCTAATGAAGCTAACGAGCTGTTTGTCTTTTTTTGCACTCCAATCCCTCACCCCCACAGGCACAAGTGCTTGCACACACACACACACACACACACACACACACACACACACACACACACACACACACACACACATACACACACGCACACACACACAGACACACACACACACACACACACACACACACTCACACACACATACACACACACACACTTTCGCAGATGAGCTTGGCATCTCGGCGCCTTTAATGACTTTCTCTGACAGAGAGAATTAATGACTTCACTTGTAATCGTGTTGAGTAACAGGACTAGGCCAACGTGATATATTCAATTCAGATGGCTTTAAATTTGCAATCTGCCCAAGCGTTTTGCACATACATCTCCCGCTGGCTGTAACTCTCTCTGCTTTGTTATCCTAAATATTTACACTCCAGTTACAGCCTTGCTTTCAGCAGGAAAGGTTCTCTGACTGCATGTAAGCTTCCTTGCTCCACCACCTCAAGTGTAAAGAGCCTTCCCTGTGTGCTCACAGCAGTCTGAATGATACCCCAGTATGTACATAGCCCAGCTGAGAGACAGAACCAAGAAATCAAAGAACACCGCTTACACCAGTCAGACAAGAGAATCACAGCATGCTGAGAACCACAGAGAGATTTAGAGACATGGAGAGATACTGAGAGTCAGAGGGAGAGAGAGCAAAACACACAGAGACAGACAGAGAGAGACACAGACAGAAACACACACAAAGTAAGAGACAAAGAGACACAGACAAAGAAAGAGAGAGACAGACCAAGAGAGACACAGAGACACAAAGACAGAGAAAGACTGAGAAAGATATGAGGAGAAGCATAGAGAGACAGACAGACAGACAGACAAATACAAACAGAGGGAGTCAGAGCGAGATGCTTGAATGGTAGTTGGTTGGACAGCGCTTTGTCATTGCAACGCCAGCCACGTTCCAACATCTCTCATTAATGAGACGGGAGAGTCGGTATTGACTAAATGACCATTGATTAAAAAAAATAAATATACCATGTTCTCATGCCCTGTCGTCTTATTCTTCCTGATAAGGGCTAGTATTGATGGGCTTCTGTACGGCTCTGTTTAACTGTCACAGAGAGGGCCATCGCTCTCTCTCCTCCCATCAGTGGGCTCTGTGTGTCCTGGCCTGTCCTCCTCATTAGATCCCAAGGCAGTGTTTTATCAGCCTCATAATCCTCTCCTGTCACGGAAACATAAACGTTTGAATTACGCACAAACATCTGATAAGTACACTTCTCCTTATGTCTCAGGGAATATTGCTTTTTTGCGCTTGAGGACTCCTTCTGAGATTTATGTAGGACAAGAGGTTCTTTTCCTGTTCCTCAGGCTGGTCCAGGCTGGTTCCTTTTGAATTGTGTGGCATAGAATGATGGGATATGATAATGTGTCAGGGTCCATGCCACCATGAGGTAGTGATGAGTTGCACCTAGTCCAACCACACCCACATAGACCACAGAACTGCTGAAGCACCTTTGGGTTCCATTTTAAGGCTATCATATTCAATACCTGGGTAGAAGTTGAAAGCATAACTTAAAAAGAATGCCTTTTAAAATCAGACCAGTGCTGGAAAAGACATACATGTCTGATCTAAATGACCTAAAGCCTTTGGCTGTCATCATACATGCAGCTCCCCTGTTCGAAGAATCTTGCTATTACTTGCAGGATATTACTATTAAGACCACTGAAGACCCTGTGTTTCAATTTCACAGTCAATGAACTCACACCTACATCAAAACTAACTTTCAAGCTCTGAGTTTGCATTCAAAAAAACTCACAGTAAAAGAATATTTTTGCTTTCCAGGTCTGCGTGCACCTGTTTGGAATGCTCCTCATCCGCTCTGAGAGGAGGCACGGAGGAAGAGAGGAGGAGGATGAAAGGAACGCTGCAGTGCCATTAATGGGATGGATTCCTGCCGCAGCCTCCGTCTCCCCCATACTGCACGCGCTTGCCGGCCCATCACTCTGCCTGACATGTGGACACATAATGACATTAATGGCCTTGTAACAGGATGGGCCCTGCTGTTAATTTGTGGTAGGACTGGACAAGGGGGTGAGAGAGAAGACAAGACTGAGAGAGACAGAGCAGGCATGAGAGATTGAGAGAGAGACAGAGGAAGAGTTAGAGAGAGGGAGAGAGAGAGAGAAAACTGAAGGAAAAATCGAGAGACACCATGGAGGAATCAATCAGGGAGAGAGAGCATAAGAAAGAGGATGCGGACAGGCTGAGAGAGCACGAGACAAAGAGAGGGAGAGAGAAAGGGGGCAGCACAAGCAAACCTGGCCAGGGAGGACAGGATCTGTGTCCGCTGAGAAACCAGAGAGGTCGAGTCAAAGATTAACCTCCTAATACACTGTGATAAATACTCCCAGGAAAGTGAAATATGACGCAGGAAAGATGACAGCCATGCTAAAATGTCAGTCCCATTACCAGCCAAATATTAGCCACATGTCACAGCCTGAGAGACACAGAGGGAGTATTGAAGGAACAGGAGGTTATGAGGCTGAACAAAACCGTTCAAGTTTAATGGAATTCATTTTTATGACATCTATCGTAACAAGCAAACATATATGTAGTGTTTTGTTTACCTTACATATATTCTTGCATTTATGTTTTATAGTATGCCACATGGTTATACTTAATTATCTACCTACTTTTCATATGGTACAGGACTGCTTTGAAAAACACTGCCTTGATTTGTCCTGCCAGTAGAGCAGTACTAAGCTGCGGGAGAAAGGGAAAGAATGAGGGAGATACACACGGGGAGTGATAATGACAGACACAGGAAAGAGGGCTTCAGAGCTCTGTAAGTCAGGAGGTCTGTAGAGATGGGTCACATTCCGCTAGACTGTATTTGTCCACTTCAACGCAAGTGGAACTGATGGAATTAGCAGAATAGCAGAGGGGTCCGTGAAGGTCGAGCGCAGGCCGGCCGGCGGTGTTTCCATCTGCGATTTTGCTGATGCGGGCGTATGCGGGGCTGTTGGCTCGTCTCCGCAGCGATGCGGCCTTGATAGACAGCAGCAGATGGCCCTTTTCTTCTTTGTCTTTCCGCCCCCCAACCCCCCAACCCCCCAACCCCCCTTCACTGGATTTCTGTTGCAGAGGCTTTACACAGCCTGCTACAAGTCCCCTACAAATCAGCAGTGAAAGAACTGCACAACAGCCTTTTTTATGTCCAAATTCCTGCCTGGAAACATGAAGGTTTCAGGCTACGGTAACAGATGGAAATTCACTGTTATTCCAGCGAAGATGATGCTCCACACTTTCAGACACACCTGGCTGCACATGCCAAGCACGCAGCAGCAATGAAAGTGAGAGATGGGGTCAAAGGTCGGGCGGCTCACTCTGGCAAAGCCACACGCGAATGGTCTCTGTTCCCGCTGCACCACTATTTCGCCGGACCGCTGAAGAGGCGGACCACACCGTGAGTGCCCTGAGACTCCTCAAGCTGCGTAGCAGTCAGAGCAGTGGGCTCTGAGCCAAGTTAGCACAGGTTTGAATCAAAGGGGGGAAACTGAGCCGAGCTGGAGTATGTTAATTACCCTCAATAAAACTGTATGACAATACAGTCTAAACTGCTGTGGACGAAGACAAGCAAACAAAAGGTGAAAGGTCTGAAAACTGTTTTCAGATTTTACAACTTAATTACAAATACAAATAAACCATCTAAGCCGCCAGCAATGAACATGCTGACAACATTTCCACTGAGGTAATGGGGGAGGGGGTGGCGGTGAGGGTGGGGGGTGTTGGGGGGATCTTTGGAGGCTTTGAAAAATGGCGGGATGAAGTCTTTGACATGTTTATTTTTCACAGCAATTCCGGAAACTCCCCATCAATCAGAACGCTTATCACACCTCCTCTTTACTGGAGGACTCGTTCAAATCCTTAAGAAGCATTTAGATGTCATTAATATCCCTGTATATTAAAAAGCAGACACAGCAGACATGCCAGATGACAGGCCAAGGCCATTCGTCACCTGTCAGTGGTCCTCTAATGTCCCGATCCCGCTCCCGCTGTCTGTCGTGAAGTGCAAACGCACACACTGAGTAATGCCATAGGTGTAATTACACCGGCGCTGCAATCCAAGCTCATTTGCATGCAGCGTGGAACGCGCCGAAACCATCGCGTAACAGCGCAGATGTCCTTGTCACTAATGACATCATCGGGGGTGACCTTGAGCCGGGTGATCCGTCTCTAATGAAAGGCATAAATCTTCTTGCATGAATTTCGGTCTGCGCAAATCAACTAATGTGTTCCTGCTCCCTGATGCTCGGACCACACCCCTCTGTGAAGGCCTGTGTGGCATTCTTCCGAAAGGGAGCTTCGTGAGAAACGGAAAAGAATATTAATGTTGTAAGTCATAATACCAATACATTGTATACACAAACAAATCAGTGAGTTCAGCACTGCTCAGCACAGCCTTTCAGAGGAAGGGAAGAAAAACAACAATAAGCAAACTGAACAGCAGCATTTAATAACAAAGCCAGCTATGTGAAAATGAAGTGCCCCGGCAGCCGGCAGCAGTGGTCAAATTCAATTAAATCCACTGAGAAATGACTCGCCTTGGCTGAATATAGAGGTATGTGTACATCTGATGTTTCTCTTTTGCTGTCAGATGCTGACAGAACAGAAACGTGAACGGAGACATGTGTTCTCATATGCCTGCTCACACACGTACATGCTCACACAAATATTCATGTAAATTTATGCATACAAAAACCCAAGCATCCACACACACACACACACACACACACACACACACACACACACACAGAGAAACAAACACACACAGAAACAAATATAGACAGCAGAGGAGTATGCGGCTCACTCAGCTGCATGCCTGCAGTATCTGCCTGAGTGAATCCAGATGCGAGTCTTGACACCATTAACCTGGGGGCCACCTGTCAGGCAAACAGCACCTTCTGGCTGGAGCACCTGTCAGCATCCCGGCTGCTCACTGAGCCTCTGCTCCTCAGGTCCTCTTTCTGTGCTCTCTATCCCAGCATCCTCCCTAACAAACCCCTCCCCCATCCCAACGACCAGCCCAGCACAGGCAGTGGACCTCATCCAAACCCCCACACACACACACACACACACACACACACACACACACACACACACACACACACACACAAATATATCCCCGACCAATGCGCATGCACACACACACACACACACGCACCAAATATATCCCCAACCAACACACGCGCGCGCACACACACACACACACAAATTACACCCCCACCCAATGCACACTCACACTCACATACACACACACACACACACACACACGTAAATTACACCCCCGCTCAATGCACACATACACACACACACACACATAAATTACACCCCTGCTCAATGCACACTCACACACACACTCACACACACACACACATACAAACATGCAGAGACACACACACACACACACACACACACACACAAATACATCTCCACCTAATGTATGCTGACACACACAAAACCACCCACCCACACAGACACCATGCACCCCTGACACCCACCTTCATCCAATAAAAATCTGCTTGAATGTATCCGCTTTGTTCTAACTGGGAGAGAGTGCTCTCTCAAACCAGCTGAGTGGAGAGAGGAGAGGGTGTCATCGACAGTGTGCTATGATGGGTAGTGAGCAGGTCTGCTAACCAAAGGCCTCCTGGTATAAATTCCACTGCACTGGTGATCTATCCTGAATTGCTCCGGTTTAAATGGAGAGATTGCCTGTAGCCTCCTGTGACCTCGTATATTCTCACAGTAATCCAGCTGGCCTGGTTAAATACAGGGAGGACACCTCCTGTCCATTAAATCAACTGTCCACTTAACATTTTACAATCACTGCAAGACAGCGACTTATGACACTGAGGCACGGCTGGCAGTGTCCGTTTCAAACATATCCTGAAGGACTACCAAAAATACCTGTCGTGAAGTAATCCATGTGACCTAAAAACCTGATAACCTACAGAGAAGCAGTGAAGAAATTCTCAGTTGTATCTTTTAAATTAGATAGATGTCAGGAGATGTCGCATACCCCATGAGGAAAAAAAACAAGCAACAGGAAAAAAAAAAAAGAATTCTTCGTCCAGAGTGCCATTAAGTCGTCCCAGTCCCGTAAACACCTACAGCACGCACACACACACACACACACACACACACACACACACACACACACACAGAAACTCAAAAGAGAATTCAGTATATGTAGATTTCCTACCCTTCTTAAGAACTCTGTTCCTCACGTGGAGATAAGGAAGCACTGTTAGCAACAAGCCAACAGCCAGCAACACAAAACAATAAAACTACATACAGGATGTGAGACACCTCTCACTCCCAAAACAAATGGAGGAACAGCGTACAAGGCAATACATGCAGAGAGTAGGTTGTATAAATGGAATATGAGCATCACTTCTAAAGACCCTTCCCCACATGATCACAGAATGAATTTACACTATGTCCAAATGGTCTAAATTCCAGCCCCCTAGGCAGCTGAATTCAGCAGAACAGCCGTTTCATGGTTTTATGGAGGTGGAAAGGGGTAGGGTTGGAATGGGAGTGGGGATAAATGTGTAGTAAATATGTAGTAACGTATGTGTATTGCTGAGCTGTCACAGGTAAAGGGGAAAAACAAACCCTCAGTGATGGGTTGGGTCTGGCCCAGAAGACTGAACAGCCTATCTTAAAGGGCTCAACCCTTGGGAATTTGGAGGAGACTCCCCATCTCTCCCAGGAGAGGGCATTCTCCTCAGGCTCTGCACCAATAGGAGATCACAAGGAAACAGCCCACTAACCTCAAATCAATCTCTGGCCAACATGTAATACATACAACAGTAGTCATGAAACATCACCAATTGAGATAAACCATCTGACATACTGCAAAAAAAAAAACTGGAAATTTTTTAAGGTAATCCTTTTCAGTGAACGACCTCGATGTGCATCACTGAGTCAAAATGTTTGCCTGCGGGGCTTCTATCATAATGGCTAAGGGCATTGAAAGATTGCACTGCTGATTTATTTAGCAGAATGGTAAAACTCAGAGGGCTATCAGTAGTAGGGGATCCACACGATATTCACTACGTTGACACAGTGTAGAGCCTAAGGAAGCTGGGAAGGGGTGGGGAGGGTGGCTCTAGGCCGGTAGGTCACATGCGCCCTGTGACTGTGCCTTGTTGGGCTGCTCTGTGCGAGTATGCCGGCGTTGCCGCGGCGCGCCCGGCCAACGCTGACTTCAGCGGACGAATATGACATCGGTCACCGCTCTCCTGCTGCTCCATAAATCACCAAGCCACAGCCGTCACCCGGGCCGCACGGCCCCACCCCCCTACCCCTCCTTCCCCGCTGGGAACAGTCTGATTCACCAATCACAGCAAAAAAAAAAAAAAAAAAGCCTGAGAGAGAGAGAGAGAGAGAAAAACACAGGGCTCTTCTAGACTGTGATAGAACAAAATAGCCCTTTTCCCATGACAGCTCCTCTTCCATGCAGGGATTATATTGCTGTTGGAACACAGCAGCATGCCTGCTTTTTTACACTGGCTCAGAGGGTTTATCCTGCGCTGGAATCCAAGCTGCCACAGCGCACACTGTGGTCTGAGTGCACTGCTCTCGCTGCTGCTTTCCCCTGTGCAGAGGACTCAGTCAGACCCAAAGGATCAATGTCTGCTTTATCCCTGACAGTCTTCAGCAGAATTCTAAGATGGTCCAGTCCATCTCTCTCTCTCTCTCTCTCTCTCTCTCTCTCTCTCTCTCTCCATCTCTCTCCTCTTTCACTCCTTCTTTTTTCTCTCCCAATCTACCTCCCTCACCTCTCCCTCTCACTGTGGACTGGAATGCTGATTTGCAGCTGGGGGTGGGGGTGGAGGAGGGGGTGAATGCAGATCCGGTGCTGTGAGCAAGGGGGGCTGGCAGGTTGCAGTGTGTAGTTCACCCTCCCCCAGTAGCTCCACAGGCCATCCCTGATAGGCTTACCCATTTCTGTGACTCTTTCTGATAGGCCTACCCATTTCTGTGACTCTCCCTGTGGTTACAAATCCCTCTCTGTGACGTCTGACCCCGGGTGTATCACAGGTAGGGTCAGACGGAAGGGGTTTTGAATGAGAATAGGACTACAGGCCTTTGCAAGAGGAAAAAAAAATTGTCACCACATCCCAGACATTTGTTAAGCATTAATGATCACTTGAGCTACATACTGGCAAAATCCGCTTTGGCGTGGAGCTATTTTCCCCTTGGTTTTCCTCTAATTCTGATTCTGCATCCTCTGTGTTCTGTGTTCTGGAACAGACTGCTGTATTCATTTGCTGGGGTAGCCTGACACTTGAACTGTTGCCATGCTGAGGATCAAGTGATTTATCTGTGCTTTATTCTGGTATGAAGCAGGCCTGACCGCAGGAAGCATTTCAGGGATTTCCTAATGTACACGGAAATAGGAAGCGGTCATCCTAAGCATGTCCACACGTTTCAAGTCATCACACAGCTGTAAACCAAGAGCCAGGTCAAGGTCAAGAGCCAGGCTGACAAGCTGATAACAGACACATGGAGCAGGCTTACAGACAGCTCACAGACACACAGAACGGACAGAAAAAGAACACACCACAGAAATAGGGGCAGCAGTGTACCGTAGTGGTAAGGAGCAGGACTCGTAACTGAAAGGTTGCCGGTTCAATTCCCCACTGGGCTACTGCTGTGTAACCTTGGGCAAGGTACTTAACCCACAATTGCCTCAATAAGTATCCAGCTGTATAAATGGGTAAAAAAGTAACTTATGTAAGTCACTCTGGATAAGAGTGTCAATAATGTAATGTAAATACAGAACAGGCTGACAAACAGATCAAAAACACAGAAATGGAAGACAGACTGATGGCAGGACCTGAAAGAACAGGAAGTCAGGTGAAACAGAAAATTCAGACAAGCAGTGCATAACTAAGGACCTACAGGGAAAACAGAGGTGAAAGAAACATGCAAATACCAGGAATGTAAATGAGGGACTGGAGGAATACTCTACATCCACCGTTAGCCACATAATAATATGAGTTGTGAGGACAACTGAGAAAATGTTTGTATCATCACGTCACTCAATGGCAGCCCCACAGCACTGACGCACCAACTCCCAGTTAATGAATGCAGGCAGCAATTAAATCTTGATGTGCATATTAACGTTCTAATTATCACAGCTGCTAATTGTGGCACCCGAGGTATCCATGGCCAGAAAAATACCCGAAATAAATTAGATAAAGAGAGTGCACCTTTATGTTCTTTCCTCCTGGCGGTCTCATCAGCTATGTCAGGTAAGGCTGCATGGACTGTGTGTGTGTGTCTGTGTGTGTGTGTGTGTGTGTGTGTGTGTGTGTCTGTGTGCACCTGTGTGTGCACTGTGGTCATTGCCCCCATCCCATGCTCACAGTCTCCTCTCTGCCACCTCCAAAATTTCTATCCAAGTCTCAATGCCCTGAGCCACCTGATTGGTGTCTTGTGGTGCCAAGCCCCAACCAGCTCAGGACAAACAGGCTGCAGAAGAAGCACACTTACACTTAAGAAAACCCAAGCCCTTTTCCAGTTTAGTTGTTGTTGTCATTGTTAAAACCACCACGCCCACGGGTAAATGGTAATTAAAAAAGCACACAACCGCAGAATTGTAGTGTGTTTGTAATTTTAGCCTCTGGTTTCCTCCTCCTTCCTCCTCTTAGCGCATCTCAGCGTTATTTTAGCCGCTGGGAGACATAACTTCACAGCGAGGCTTTGACATCCTCAGGCAACCATATCAAATTCTTTCTGGCTCTCTCCATCCTCCCTCCAGCCAGAATGTAATGCTTAAGGGGCATGTTCAGTCTAACTGCTATGGTGTCCATCCTTCAATTTCTAGTAATGGATTTATGTGTATAACATGGATAAGTATCCCATTTTTTGTTTTATGGTGTCTGCAATATTTTTTTTCTAAATTGCAGTCACTACTGTATTCATGATAATAAAAAAAAAAAAATAGAGTGCTGAATGGCTAAGTTCAACATGAGTTCAAAAAGAGGGCAGGCTGAGCCCTAGGGCCCAGGTTCAAAGCTGGCTGCTTCAAACAAACGATGACCAAGATCCCACAGCAGCAGAACAAACTGGCTTCATTCTGCTGGGGATAGAGGTGCCTCCTCGTCTCACTGCTTTCAGGTGTCCTGTGACTCGTCAGGTACTTGCAAGGTGCTCAGATGACATCAGTAGCCTTGCACCTATCCTCCAATGAACTCTCAGTATATTGTAGTGCGCTGTGTGACTTTTAGCATGAAAAATAGCCATTGGCTGCATGCGAGTGTATCATTGGATTGCAGACCACTCGCTTTAGCACTCTAGTGCAAGTGCAGGGCTTGTTGTGCTAAGACGAGCCTAATATAGAATTGCTGATTCAAACACAGGGTTAAATAAAGGTGAAAAAGGCATTGGAAAATAAATACAATTTAAATTAAAAAGTAACACATGCTTACATTCAATACTCAAAGTTAAGGACAAAGTGCTTTGTGGCTAGACTGAATAAATCTTCCAGTTGTTCCTCATGAAAGTCTTTGGTTGGCAGAGAATGTTTGCATTACTTTATTCTTGGCTGGAAAATAACAGAAGGCTTTTTTAAAAAAAATATTAACATAGAATAATAGCCAGCAAAATGCTTGAGAATGAGTTGGAATGACAGCTGTTCATCTGAGGGATGCAAAAAAGTGCAAACATATACTACTCAGTGCGTGCAGGAGAAAACCACTACCGCCAATATCAAGTGCCATTTGACATTACTTCCTGGCAGCAGTTACTTGGTTCTGACATTTTGAGATTTGGATATGTGTCCTAGCATACACTTCCAATGCAATCTGGGAAATCTACTAAATCAGCTCTTTTTTATTTATGACCTCTTTGTCAAGGCTGCAAAACAACCTCACAAACCACTAGAAGCAAATTGCTGAGAACAAGGTGTCAAATAAATGCGGGAGGCGGAAAAAGGACATAAACCCGGACAAGGGGGAAAGTGGGGAAAGTGTTTGCGTGCGGTTCATGGTTCGGGCGCGGTCACGCTCCGCAGCATTTGGCCTGAGAGCTTCGGCAGAGGAACGGTGTGTCGATGCTCTCACTTTCCGCAAACCTGCTTAACGTTGGTGTGCTGGGCAGCAGGCTGTAGAGCAGAGTGATGCTCTGTGCACTTGTCAAAACATGAAGTTTGTAGAATGTGACAGAGAAGGCAATTTAAGGCAGCCAGTGTGTGGACTTATGGAGGGTAGGCAGAAAACAAGAGCGAGAGCACTATACACACACATGCACACACATACACACACACACACACACACACACACACACACACACACATGCACGCTCACGCAGGGAGTACGGGATGCCTTCTGTGTTAGTGTGTGTGTATGTGTGCATCTGTGTGCCTTTGCCTGTCCATCTGTAGTTTTCAGAATTAGGACAGCAGTATGACACAGTTGTTAAGGAGCTCAGCTTGTAAGTGAATAATACGTACAAATGTTAGCTTACAGTAGATAAGGGTGTCTGTTACGCAGTTATGGTATGTAATAATATTATATAAATAATAATAACAACTAGAGAATGTAATTCCAGGGAATTACGAGTGCATGAAAATGCAAACAGTCTAATTTTACTTAGATAAAAGTATATAGGCCTACATCAAACAGATGTAGGTGGTCAGAACAGCTGCCACAAGATTCTAATTGCTTAATGGCTCTATTGTGATGTCATAAAGGCCAATGTTAAGTCTATGGGGAAAAGTTTGATAGTTTTTAATTAATAGTTTAAAAAGTATAAATGTTACAAAAATAAAAAATACATAGCATAAGTGTCCTTTGTAAGACCTACGCAACACAGTTTGAATGAAGTTTCTACGTTAAACGGTTGAAGCTGTATTAAACGCACAAAATTGGTTAGAAGAAGAAAAAGAAGAATAAGAAAAATTCGGATAACAATAGAGTGCATTTTCATGCACTCTAATAAGAAAAATTCGGATAACAATAGAGTGCATTTTCATGCACTCTAATAAGAAAAATTCGGATAACAATAGAGTGCATTTTCATGCACTCTAATTATAATAATTCATTAGCTAAAAGCTGAGGTGAGGTTGGGTGCAGGGCTATGAGGATGGGTCTGTGTGGGTGGGATGTTTTTTGACGACTCTCCACCACAGGATGGGTACTTACTGTCGAAGCTCTTGTACAGCCCGTTGAGGGAGGCCTGCAGGGAGCGGCCCGCCTCCTTCACCAGCCCCTCCACCTCCCGCCGGCCCATGTTGGCCAGCTCCTCCTCCATCTCGCTGGTGCAGCAGGTGTACCCCTGGGGGCAGATTCGCAGGTGCTCACCTGAGGAGAAGGGGGGAGGAGGGGAAGACAATCAATGTACAGAAGGATACCGTTCTCCCTGTTACCACAGTTACCGTGTGCGCATGTTATCCAATCACAGTTCAAGAGAATGCCTATATAAAACTAAAAAATCAACTCATTAGAACAGGCTAATATTAGACAGATACCTGCTGAAAGGTTATATTCCTGACACATTGGGAGGTGTGGTGTCTAAGCATTTGCCTCCACATACCGGCTTCTTCTTCAGAGCATAATTTCCAAAGTATTTCATCAAATAAAGTGCAGCTTATAGAAAATGAAGTGAACAAGGGGATTTGCTATGGCATACAGAATGAGTTTCAGATATAGAGTATAGGCACTGTCTTTACAACACCCTGAGTAGAAGTTACTTCCATGGGACTGGAGACAGAGCACAAACACCCAGTACACACGCATCCTCTCACACACACACACACACGCTGGGGACGACTGGCCCCTCACAACACCCAGATAATGAGAAGGCAGAGGTTCCTCTAGGTGTCTTAGCAACAAGCATGGTGTAATGGTGAACCTCGCCGCCCCACAGAGACTGATGAAGCGCACATTATCACACATGCGCACCCACAGAACGCCTAACAGAGCCAAACGTGACCACATGTGTTCACATGCCAGACATGACATAGGCCCCGCCGTGGGCCAGGAGTCTGCCCATGCAGGCGGGATGCTCTCTCAGCACCGGTGCAGCGTGTGCATCCCGTGCCGTCTCACAGACAGGCCTACCGGAGTCTGCCTCGGCAGCTGTGCGGGAGGGCACTGCCTCCATGCATTTTTAATGTCCCCCTCAGAGCGCGAGAGAACCAGTGCAGAAAAATGCCAAACATTTCATGTTGAGAAAGTGATCAGGACACTTGTCCCTAAAGTACCCCGTACCTCCTAGGAAACTGAAATATGGTCCATTTCTGAGAGAATTACTGTACATGCAGAGGATCTGGGTTGAAATGCCTTCACATGTAGGATTAACATCCCAAGAATCTTCAAAAGATGTTCCTCACACACCACCTGCTTCTCTGATTGGTGTACCAGCAATCCCAATAATACTTCACCTGCTTAATGTTTCACCACTGCATTACCAATTCTGTCTGCAGAGCAAATTGAGGATGAACAAATGCATGCATGTTTATGTTTTTATTACTGTCCATATGATTACATTCTCAGTTTGCTTCAGCCCACACAGTTTAAAGTACAAGGCTGAGAAGAAGGATTTTTTTCTTTTCAATATTTTAGAAAGTGAATACATAGCATTGTTTTTTTACCATTTAAAACTTTTAAATTTAGCAATTTCAAAGCATCTGTTTGAATTAATCATTCTCCGGAGCTTTCACATCCATCCAAAATAAACTGCATCGACGAACAATGTCAGCATACATTAGCATGGGCGCGCAGTGGATGGCTGGAGATGACGCTTCCCACATTTCGACTGTATGGATGCCAAATCTCTGCCCGGCTGTAAACGGGGTATTATCCACCCGTTTAACACTGCCTCTCAGTGCGCGAGTGTCGGCGTGTTGAAATCCGCTGGTTTTCTTCGTCGCGGCTCCGCTTTTGAGTGGCGTTAAGCTTTTAATGCTGAATTTCAGGATGGGTTTGGCTGGGGGCGATGGGATCTGCAAGGTGCATGGGGGTTGGAAATTGTGTGAGGGAAATTCTATTAGCGTCATCCTGCGGTTGGTGTCTCTCGTAGCACGGCGTGCCAAGCTGAAAGGCTTAAACCTCATTAACCGACTTGTCAAAATGAATCTATAGTCAGGCTGGTGTGCCAGCAGGGGGCGCTCTGGAGCACTCCAGGGGACAAAGGCTGACTGCTAATAAGTATTATTTTTTGGCCAGCAAACAAGACAGACTGATGTAGTGACCGACAGCCTGACGGATGGAAAGATGACTGAGCAGACAGACAGACTTCTCACTTTAAAAGTGAGACTGATTTAGTGAATGCCAGCGTGATGGGCAGAAAGACAAATTAGACACAATATAAAGAGACAGACAGGAAGACAACCAGGCAGACAGGCAGACCAACAGAAAGACAGACAGAGTGAAGAGACAGACACAGAGCCACACAGAGCCGCAGAGTGCTGTATGGTTTCTGTGAGAGAGTAATTTTGTAGGCTTTTAGATTTCTGGTTCATAACAGTAAGCTGGATTTCTCATTTTCTTTTTTTCAGGAACTATATTTGCCATTTCTGCAGCAGTATGATTATTGATTTTAGCGTCAACAACACACATTTTTATGTTCAATAGCATTGATTACATGAACACCACAACAGACCCCTTCACAGATATGCACCCTCTCCTCCATTTCCTCTTAACAGTTCTCCATAAATCAATGCCTCTGTGTATCAGTAATGAAGCATCACCCATTAACCTCCGCTGCAGAGACAAGGAGATTAAACCACACTTAGCCCTATGACCCCTATAAGGAGGAATTGCATTTGATTTGAAGGGGAGGGGGAACCTAATTCAATCAAAGCAAGATCATGCCTGTTTATGTATTTACCCCAGGTTTAACCCCCTCCTCTTGCTGTGCTGTTAACCCCATCCAGGCTGGATCAACGACAGGAACCCCACATGCCCTGTGGACGAGATCAGCTCAACAGTGGACCTGTTCAAGACTGGAGCTAATCTTCTCCTCGCTTCCCAAAGGCCTGAATCTCCCCCTGTTGCTCCTGACTGCACATGGTGGTATTCTGGCTCCAGTCCAAGGGGGAGTGTTTCAGAGTAGTCGATGGGGGAGGGTTTCTAGGAAGAAGCCTGCTGGGGGCGGTCGAACAGGCATCAGCGCGGGCCGCGGGGCCAGTGTCTCTGAAGGAGGCCCGAGCCGCATCGATCAGAACTCCATCGATCAACAGGAGGGGAACGTGTAAAGCTGGCACGTACCTGCGACTCGACTGCAAACACGGCTTACAAGAGGATCCGACGGGGCAGAGGGAGGCAAATAAAGACTGTGACGCAGAGTCACGTTTACACGGCAAAAGTGTTAGCAGGCAGACATTGCATTCTTTCCTTCTGTCTCAGTGAGAGAAGAGTGCAGCCCTCCTCCTTCATAATGTGATTGTTCTGACTGCTCTGCCTTACAATGGACATTGCTCATACTTGCTGGCTTGCAGGTAATGCAGCTGCAGCAGTCACCTTTTCTTAATTCTTCATGCTTAATCACTGTTTGGATGATTAGAAAACCTAAGAGCACTCTTGTCTTTTCCAAATTTTATTTATTCAAGCCATAGGCTAGAATCTACCTCTGTTCAACTAATGTATCAATAAATATCCTACAAGCATTCCAGAGGGCTAGACAGATATGTTGGCCAATATACAATATTGATGCAAAAAGGCTGTTAGACTAAAGAGGAGAATGAAGCACTGAGGAGCAGATAGATCCAGATTGATCGTGTTTGTTTAACTGGCAGCACCATGCCCAGGCGCACCTGGGAGACTCCATTTGGCACAGTCCATTTCATCAGTGTTCCCAGCTTCAGTTTCTCAGGGACAAACAGCGGGGTTTGCAAAACACTCGTCCCACACTGACAGTGGACATCTAACATTTGGCCTCTGCTCTGTCCTGTCGCTGCGCATCAAGGATAATAGCCCTCCCTCTCTCTCTCTCCCTCTGCCTCTCCCTCCCTCTGCTCTCTCTCTCTCCCTCCCTCCTCCCTCCCTCCCGAACCTGCTCTCCCTCCATTCTTCTCTTTCTCGCTCTCTCTCTCTCCCTCTTCCTCCCTCTCTCCCTGTCCCACTCTCACCCCCCACCCCCCACTGTCTCTCAGCTGCAATCTGTCAACCACAGGACAGTTATTCTAAACAGCTGGGACCAAAGCCATCTTGCCACCGCGTTCCTCAATATCCAGCTGAAGGACATCTGAGGTAAGCTATCTGGCACCGCGTCGTGTCTGGGGACACACGTGATGGCAGAGTGCCCTCGCTCTCTGCCTCCGCTCGAACAGCACGGCCTGACTGTGGGATCGCTGCCACAGAACCTGCCAATGCCCCCGCCTGAGAAAAATGACTAAAAAGAGAACCTCATGAAGACTACATTACAGTATTTTATTTGGTGCTTATACAGCTTATGTTATATAATACACAGTGATGTATTTCCTGAAAAAGTTAAGTATGAGCACTTTGCTGACGGGAACACCAACAGCAGCCCTATCCAGGATTTGAACTTATACCCTTCCGTTCACAAGCTCAGCTGCAGATATTGCCTTGTGCAATGGTCTGTTAAAACTGTTGCGCACAGGGCTAGGACCTGTTGTTAACATGCTCCTCCCCCTCCTTCCCCCAAATCCCACCCCCTCCCTCTCTCCCTCCCCCTCCCCCACCCCCATCAATTTAATTTGCAGAGGACACCGGAGGAACCGCTGAATGTCATCTCGTTTTAAAGGGGACACTCCCTCCGCTGCACGCACTCCCAGGAGCGTTCCAGACATTCCATTTAGAAATGACATCAGCGGAGGGACGCCTCTGTCACGGGAGAGGTGAGCGGCGGGTGTCTGAGCCGACCTGGATGGGGCGGGGGGGGGACGTTACTAGCATAACATCAAATCCGCCAACAGCCCCCCGGTCCTCCAAGGGTCTGCCCTCCTTAATTACACATGAGACCCGTAAATGGAAGAGACCAGCCCCGAGCCGCCCCGGCCGTCACTGCAAATTACCCGCTCTCCCGTCTCCGCGCTCTCCTTGACCCACATACTGCGCAGGGTAAGACCGAGCTGCGCAGGCGGCGCATACACGTAAGAGGACGCAGAGGGATGCGCAAACTGCGCCCCGAGCGCCAGGCAGGCGAGCGCGCGGAGCTGCGTAAACATTACGCAGGTATGCACAGATGCAGAGGGCTTACAGAAATGCGCAGGCGGTGCACGGCGCGGTACAGATGGCACACGGGGATGTACAGACCGCAGCCTGATATGCACAGACCGAATACAGAGCTGTGCAGATGGCACACAGAGCTGTCCAGGAAGCATACGAGGATGCGCAGACGGGGTACGGAGATGCACATGCAGATAGCCACCTCTCTCAAATGCAGGGATATTGTGCGCAGAGAGAAGTGACAACTCCAACACCTGTACCCTCCCAAGTCCCACTGAGATCAGCCATGGACAAGGGCATTGTCTGGGAAACTCAGATCTTAAAGGTACAGGCCACTAGCAACAATAAGCACCAAATCTCAGCACGCTCTCCCCATGGCAGGTATGTGTGGTCAGTGGTGTCCTGCTAGCGCGACTTTTCATGCCACTTTACTAGATGCACTGTGTGGTGTAGGGTGTAGGGCTAGGTGTAGGGCTTACATGTCTGATACCCGCCCTTTCAGTGCCCAAGCATCCAATGAGAGCCAAGGCCAAGCAGAAGTCTCTCCCTCCCCAATGAGGCTGGGTTTTACACCCAAGCGCCATACTATCGAAGCCGTGGTTTGACCATGCAACCTCATCCTGTTAAATGTAATTGAAAGGATTGGGCGTGTGACGCTGTGTTGTTCCCCAACCCCCATCCCCGCCCCCACTTCCCCCAGTCCCGTCCTGGTGGTGGGAAGTGCGTTTTCAGCACTTATGTCTTTTATCTTAGGCTCCCTCAACCGCTTTGACAGACAGGAGCAATTCTCCCACCATTAACTCATCAAGTGTCTCCAGGGAGGAAGCCTGCCATTAAAGTCCGATCGAGAGAAACGGAATTAAACCGCGCTCCCATAAACCCCGCAAGTAGCAGCAGTTTGCTCTCCTAAATGACTCGGGAAAGAGAGGAAATACCACACCGCGGCAGGGGTGCTATGTTTTCCCCAACACTGTGTCTCCAGGGGTAGCAGACATTCCAGCCATGCAGAAATGAGTGTAAAGGTAACTCAGTCGATAGCACTGTATGCCTAGTAATGGTCCAGCATGGGGCTCGCAATGTCCCCTTCCTTCACTGGCATAGCGATGGTCCAGCATGGGGTAGTAATGTCCCCTTCCTTCACTGGCATAGCGATGGTCCAGCATGGGGTAGTAATGTCCCCTTCCTTCACTGGCATAGCGATGGTCCAGCATGGGGTAGTAATGTCCCCTTCCTTCATTGGCATAGCAATGGTGCACCACTGGTGTAGCAATGTCCCATCATCTGCATAGCACTGGCACACCTAAGCCAGACACCTAACCCCACTGCCACTGAGTGACGCATTATCTTTTGGAGTATTAAAATTGTCCTGTCTGTCGCCATGGCACTAGCTGGCAAGGAGCCCTCAGCCTCCATTTAGAAAATTATCTATGAGAGCAGACCAAAACAACCGCCCAGCATTTCTTTTGAAAACGAAAATGGTTAGTTAGATAGATTCCACTTTACAATGTTAATCATTACAAAGCTTTTTCGCCGCTTTGAACATCCCTCAGGTACGAAAGGGAATATTAGAAAAGGCAGCACTGGCTTTGCATGCATTACAGACGGAGACATTTCTGGACCGCCTATTGCTGGCCCGCAATTGTGAAAATGAATTCACCCTTATTAAACTTGTCCTTCGTGTAGATCTGGCATTTCAATTAAAAAAAAAAAACCTGTTTCCAAGTAACCAGCAGTCTTGAACACTTATCTCCTGATAACGACCTTTGGCTCTGAGTGAATTAAATCCTTATCTCTCCGTTGATTTATGTAATCTCTCATCCGGCGGATCCCCGGCACGGCTCTCCGTGAAGAAATCGCCCGCCGCTGCAAAGACTTCTAATCAGCCTGCATGGGTCACTTCAAACAGACACTTTTAATTTTTTTTACACATGACTTAACTTTGTATTTTTAATTCTTTTTCCAGTTAATTTTTTTGGAGAGTATCCACTGAGACTGAGCTTGAGGAAAAGAAGTGCTAAGCAGCTCTTGGAGACTCCAACAGGCCTGAGGTGTGTTAAAGAGAGCTGCCGTTAACCGGAAGGGGGGGAGCACTCAGTTGATTGTCTTTGCTAATTGCTGATTGCTCTGGCTGAGGCGTTAGCGTTGGTGGGCCGTGGCCCGATCCGCCCAGAGGTTCCTAATCCTAATCCCCTGATCCCTCATCGCGCGCGGCGCATCTGGGCAGATTAGAGAGGGCGATCAGACTGAGAGGTGACACACGAGGAATCAGAGTGCAGATATGCCCGGTACTGACGCACATCAGTACGGCTGCCAATGGGAATGCTTTTGAGCAGTGGTTGCAGTGGATAGAGCACTGACTCTGGACATGACAGTTACAATATGGTGAGCAGATCAGCAGAATACTGGACACTGAGCTGTAGTAGTTAGAGTACCAGACACTGGGCCTGAGGGTCATGAGCTGATGTTTAGAGTGGTGATAACAGTAGTAGAGTCTGGAGTCAAGGGTCATGAGCAGAAGTGTAGAGCAGTGATTATGGTAACAGAGTCTCGAGTTGAGGGTCATGAGCTGAAGTTTAGAGCAGTGATTATGGTAACAGAATCTGAAGTTGAGGGTCATGAGCAGATGTATAGAGTAGCGATTATGGTAACAGAGTCTGGAGTTGAGGGTCATGAGCTGAAGTTTAGAGCAGTGATTAGGGTAACAGAGTCTAAAGTTGAGTGTCATGAGCAGTAGTGTTGAGGGTCATGAGCAGTAGTGTAGAGTAATTTAACAGGGTAACAGAGTCTAAAGCTGAAGGTCAGTGTAGATAAGTGAATCGGGTAAGAGAGTCTGGAGCTCAGAGGCATAACTCCCCACCACAGTGTGAAACATGCTTTGGGCTTCATCAACACTACCCCAGCTGTCTGACATCCTGGCAGTGAACATCACTTGCCATTTATGAATAGCTCTGTTGATTCTGATGCAAAGCTAACACCGACATGATGGATTACACGCATTCTCAAATTAAGCTGTTGCAGCTTTCAAAACACGGGGGACCACCTTCCACGACAACCAGCGTGCCGAGCGGATAAGCAAATCCCAAAGGCCGTGTCACAAAATTAACAAACACCGCACATCTTATCAGACGCCGTGGGGGAAACAAGACGACGTGGCTGCACCACATCCCTTTGTTCCCGCTGAAGGCGGTTTTGATAATTTGATACCGTTTTGGAAGGAGCGAGGACTCAATGAGTTCAAACAGCGCACTAATTCCTGAAGAGTAAAACGCTCAGTTCTCCTGCCAGTCCAATCAGCGGCAGAGCACATTTCTCGCACTGACATCTCGCGCTCCATTTTGAATGAGCGTTCAGAAGAGCGGCTCGGGTCTCTGCCCTGACCTGGTGTACATAAGAGGAATTATTATTTGCAAACCTGGCTTATTTCAGGCGCCCGTAAATAACAGCACCTAAACAGCTGGCTGCCACGCCCCGCCCTACTTATTACTCCCTATAAATACACTGTCAGAGTGGTAATCATACTGAGGGGGGTGGTGGTGGGGGGCATAGTCCTGGTGCTGTTCTACTTAGTATTTATATTCACAGGCTATGAAGGTTGTAGAGATCTACAGTAAAAGGGAACGGCTGTGCTTTTAAATTTTCTTCTACAGCAGGAAGCTCTGCTTTAACCAAATATAGCACGGTTTTAATAACAAAACCCACGGGCGGACACATCGGATGACCTTTCACCCTAATGAGGCTGTCCATCTCAAACAGTGGAGCACACTGCCAGCATACAGTGTCGTATTTTAATCACCGCTTTCCTCAGTGAGGTAAGCGCATTTCCTAGTTTTGTTGTTGGGTGTCCCAGGCCGACTCCCCAGGGAGGCTGGTTGGCTAGGTCTGTGGTGGGGACTGTCAGAGCATGGAGTCAGGGACTATAATCACTCGGATGGGGGGGGTGCCGGCCCTAGGTAAGAGGTCAAGACAGCTGTATCAGAGAGTTGTCAGAGAGGTGCAGACACAGCTATGATTTGGCATCTTGTGTGGCTTCCACGCCAAAGGGTAACCTTCTCATGGATTTAAAATAATACAATCACATTCCACCGTAGTCCCTGATGTCTCCCAGCTTCTTTCCCTCCCGTGTGGTCCCCTAGCTAGGTGAGGCTTGTGTATCATCACTTGCTGATTTCTACCCTAACAAGGCAGGAATCCTTTCAGCAGCCTCACAGACCCACCCACGGACACGCCCTGAAATCATTTGCATGGGTCGATTTTGGAAGCACAAAGCATCAGCAGTGGCCATCCTAAGCGAAATGTTGCAGATGCACTTAGGTTTGGGAGAGGTGGCAAAGGCTGGGGGGAGTGTGTGTTCTCCGTCACACAGTGAGAGCACCGACATTCCTCACATATATATTCATATGCTTTCGGTTTAAAAATTCAAATAAAAAGTAGTACTTTCGGAAATTCATACCAATATCAAAAGTTCTAAAAATCTGTGGAAGAAGAAATAACAGAATCAATCAAATTGCAATGCACTCTTTGACTAAGGAATTGAGCAACTTATTTTTCTTTTTTCAAATTGTACATACTACTGAGTTTGATAACTGTCGAAATGAATTATTATTGCTGTGGAAATCTGGAAAAAATGCAGCACTTGTTAAAATATTTTCTTAAAAAGTAAGGAAAAATGTACTGTGATTAGGCAACCCGGGCCCTAGAGTGTTTAAAAAAGTCATCACTTAATGGTCTTAAGGCTGTGTTGCCACATCCAAAGGTCTTTTACAAAAATGATCTAAATAGTTTCAGTACTGTAGAAATACAGTAGATGAGTCACTTGAAATTAAGCCAGCAAGTTTAATGACAGCTGTACAGTCCCAAATGACTGTGGATGCAACAGTGATGTCTACTAATCGTTGAGAGATCTGACTCCATTTGATGCGGCATAAAAGTGATGGCAGAATGAATTCCCTTTCAACACAACAGGCAGAAATGAAGGAGATTTAAAAATCAAGGGCACGTCTCTGTTCTGCCTGTCTTCCAGCCTTTCATCAGCTGCCTCGCCTGTCAATCACTGCAGGCCTGCGACTCGTGGGTGACGCCCCCTCCCTGAATGGACTCATGCTTGACTGAGACACCTCAGATCAAAGCACAGACGAGCCTCTCAACATCACTGCCCCCCTCACCACACACACACACACACACACACACACACACACGCACACACACACACACACACACAGCCTCCAGGTTGGAATCTTTTTTTACGTCCCCTGCACTGGCTCCAGTAGGCTCTTTCAACACCCGCTTGTTCAAAACTTAACCCTTTAGGTGCCTGAGGCTCATTAGGACTCCAATAAACCATTCAAAGGCTGCTGCTGGCTGTCAAGGCGTTTCCACACACACTGCAGAAACCGTTCTCACGGGACATTTAGATTTACAGGTTTTGTTCGCAGACTGAATGCGAGGGTTTTGGGGGTGGGTGGGGTAGTACACCTCTCTCTAGTAACAATGCATGCTGCTGGAGAGCACATCACTTCTGCACAAAAGAAATCAGGGAAAAAAAAAGAATTTAAAAGGGTTTAAAAGGCTGTTACATTGCAATTCTCAGATGTCTGTTAATGGCACTCTGAATTAAGAGTTAAACAGAGGGTAGTTGCCAGGCTTGCTACCACTTTACTTGTGCTCCTGGTACTAGGGTGTTAAAACCGTAGAGATGAGAGACTTGCAACCTCAGATTACGCTGTTTGTTTGCAATATAATATCTAACGTCCTTCCTTATGGAGCATTAGCAGGGATCCAGACACTTTACACTCGGGCTAATTTTGAAAGTGCACACATCCCGTTTAATGCACATAGATGTGGAAACGCTGTGAGAACATTTCCGCGTCCTACAGGAGGTTTACAAAGATAACGCGGAGTGCCCGAGTGAGCCAAAACAAGACAGCCATGCATCGCCCCCCGAATCGCGGCCAGACAGGAGTGCCAAGTCGCCGACAACTGTTCATCAACCATCCCAGGTGAGACAGAGAGAGAGCGAGGCCTGCCAGAGCTTATCTTTAGAAGACCCTACGACCCGAGACAGGTTTAATTACAGCAAACCCCGGCCAAATCCACAAAGCTACAGACAAGAGAGATAACACAGACGGGTCACGTCAAAGTGAGGAATGTGCTTTACAGTGAAGTGATTCAAGTTGTGAAAAGTCCGCGTGAACTTAACCAAAGTCATTTCAGTTGATGAGCTTAATTACACACCCTACTGTAAAATTTAAATTGCTAATAATAAGCACTGACTCAGAAAAAGGATTGATCAAATGTTCCTCAAAATGCCTGAACCATAAGACAACTCACTTTCTATGCAGATTGCAGATCAGGCTCATTTAGGCTCCTAGTCAAGGTTATACATCTTTTGATTTACATCTGGAATGTGCAGAGGGAAAAAATGGGAGAGCCGGGGAGAACAAATATGTCATTCCTCATTCTCCACAATGACATGACAAAGATTTAATGTGTCAGAGTATTCCATTAAAACTAGACTGAGGCCTTGCCTCAGATGGTTCCATGTAGCCCAAAGGAAGTGATGTCATCCGCAATCTTAAGGTCAAGCGGCGTGGGTGCGCCTTCCAGTACAAGGGCCCGTTTCTGGCCGCAGTCCCGGGTCAAAGGGTTTTCTGGGAAGCTGAGTCATCTGACCTTTCAGCTGGTTTGGCAGCGGTTTGATCGCAGCTCGGTCGCTGGAAATCTCAGCCCTCGTGATGCTGTGAGCGTGATGTCAGCGGAGAAACATCAATGGCAAATTCTCTCATCTCTCTCTTTTTTTCCATTTTTGGATCGAAATGAAAAGCAGCCAGTTTAAAGCGTTATGTTGCTGTGGCCTTCCTCATCTCTTCAAATTACAGCCTCCTACAGTACTGAGGCTTATACTGTCTCACACATAGTCACTCCCACACAGATGCACATATAAAAAACGCAGAGACAGGAATGTACACATACACACACACACACACACACACACACACACACACACACACACACACAAACACTGAAAAAGGCTGAAACTCCACTGTCCTCATCAGTCTGAAAGCTGCACTACTGCGCAATTTAAAATCCTGAAATTCCTCACAGCCCCTTAGTGTAACAAACCCTTTTATCATGTCATTTCATGTCCAAGAACAGAGCAGCGGTCGGCGGACCAGGCTGAAGTGAGGCCGGGCGAACCTTAAGTGAACTAAATGTGCATTTTTATACATTTACTGTATGTGGGTCACAGAGTGAAGGAGTTTCGTGTCCCTCTCACATTATCTCTGCAGCAGGAACATGTGAGTGCACTTCACAGGAAGATGATTGTGAAGCACGTATGAATATGCAGAAAAAAAAGGGTCCGAGTTCAAAAGATTGAACTGACACCCACGTGAAGCAGGGCTTATTCAAATCCTCTGACAGATAAGTACACAAGGTGCGCTGAAGAATGCAAGGTACTTTTTTTCCTCCCGCTTCTGTCTAATCCCCGCTCAACAAAGCACTGAAAGACGGCTTTTCAGACGCTTCTTTGAAAACCTGAACACTCAACAAATCTGAACTTACTCTGAACCTACAGTACAACACAATGAGCTGGCAGATCGGAGCCGGCTTTGTCTGCCTCCCTGTCTGTCACCCTTTCTCCCTCTTTACCTCTGCACCTCACCCTCTCTCAAAGTGCCTCCCTTTCTCTCTTTCTGCACCCGCTTCATAGATCACTAATTTTCTCTCCCTGACCCTCTCTTCATCCTTCTCTCTTTTTCTCTCTACCTCTGTCGCTCTCTGTCTCTGATGTTTGCTCCCTGAACATAAATCCCGGACTCTCTCAGTTGAGTTTAATTCACTTCAGTATGCCCCTTTTGCATTAAACATACTTTGTGAATATGGCCAATATATACACTACCAAAATAAACTGATAAACATGCAATCAACATTATAGCATTGTAATTGTATCCCTCTCTCCCTTTCTCTCCCTCTCTCTGTCCTTCACAAGTGACCCTATTATTTGGCACATGACTCTGATCCCCCCTGCTGAACAAGCACCAGTTGAAAGAGGGGCACAGGAAGTGACTGCTCTGTCACAGACCTGGTCACTCATTTAGGCACCCCAGCCTTTACATCCCACATACCCCATAAAGGCGCCTAGCCTGGGTCATAAAACGTGATAGATAGCTGTTCACTGGCCAGTTTCTTATGAAGTAAAAGTACATCAAAGCAGGTCTGGTATGTGTCATAAAATGTGAGAATGTGCAGCTTAATTTCTGTCTTTCTCTCCGCCCCCACACCTCTGTCCAATAAGTAAGCCAGGACGTCAGTGTGTTAGCTAAGTGTAACCTGGGGCAAAGTGTGTGTGTGTGTGTGTGTGTGTGTGTGTGTGTGTGTGTGTAGAGGGGGCCCAGCCATAGACCTGACTTTTAATTGTCACCTGCAACTGATTTAGAATTCATATGGACCGTCTGTGTGATTTTACTTTCTTTGAAGAACCCAGAAATGTGTCAAAGACCAAGCGCTCTAATGGGAGACCCGGTACAGAAATAAGGCAGCTCATTAGACCAACACCAGCTCAGTCTCTTTCCATACAGAGTACACATTCTTTACTAAACGAATCCTCCAAGAAAAAAAAAGAACTTCAAAAGACTTTTTGGCCATTATCTTCTTAGGAAAACATTAGATTCCCATGTTTCAATCCTTTTTCTACATGTCTCCTCTTCAACTATTGCCAGAAGAAGATCAGTTCCTACACTAAAAACAAGGCAGTGAATCCCAAATTTACATTAGTGGAATTGATGGAATTAAAAAATGTCACAGCCATGAGTAATGTCATTATTCTGCACAAGGTCAATATTTAAGTACATTATATTCTAAATAAGTCCTCACATCAGAAGATGGAAGGCACCAGAAAGCATAGCCTTGAAAGTGAGCAGAGACCTCTTTTACACAAATCACAGAATACATGTCGTGGCTTGGTGTGGAGGCCAACCAAAGCAGGTTTCGGCAGCTTGTAATTTAATTCTGTGTAATTTCATCAAGTAGTTCAATCCTTTTTCTGGAATGAGCAAACCAGCATTTTTATCCTCGGTATCCTTTCCAACGAGGCGTGTGTGACCCAGAAGGCCCCTGGGTGCCTTTTTCAGCCTGCAGTCTGGGTATTTTTAGTCAAGCCGATGATAGCTGCTGCAAATTTTTTTTTGTAAACGCTAACCCCCTCTGCTAACCCTCAGAATCACTTTCAGACTGGCAACCATAGATATAGAATTACCACGCTGGACACAGTGAGACAGTGTTCTCTCTGTTATGCATTTCAGCATCCCCGGTGGGTACAAATATAGAGAACCTGATGTTCGAAATCCCAGCGCTAAATCATAAATAGCAGCTTCTAACCGATTTAGAGGACTGTCTGCTATCCAATATGGCCACCCCCTCCCACATACATTTGACAGTGGCTTTCAGCTGAACGTCCACACTGGTAATCTTCTGTCTGTGGGGAGTTGGGGAGGATAGGGTTGATGAGTGTTGGCAAGGTGACAGGGCTGTTTCAACCGTGTACATGGACACTCAAGAAACCAAGAGTCCACCTTACCTCATACTGCTTCCCGCTTACCTCACAATGGCTCTGAACACACCAAGCTCAAAAGCAACAACTACACAATGATAAACAAAGCACCTACTTTCCCACGACATGTCCTGTGCATGGCACATTCTCATAAATCTGCCATGTCTCCCTTTAGGAGGGGGAATATTTTCAATTGGGACTTTTCTGTGCAACTGCAGTCATGAAGCCAGCCTCTTCTCTCCCCTAATTTCAGAAAAAAGCACAGTTCTCAGAGGACAAAGACGGTATTTTGAGCTGTCGTTACGCTGGTCAAAACTCTCATTAGAAAGAGGCAGCTCCTTGGGAGAGAGGCGATGGTTATCGCCGCGGAGATGCCAGCCGATGAGAGGGAGTCGAGTCCTCCAACCTCGTGCATTAATCCTGTGTGTCTACCTCGCTCTGTAATCTCCGCCGCAGATAAGGGTGATAAACAGGACGTTGACTGGCGGTGTCATCGTCAGGGAGCGAGGGGTTCCCGTCTTAAAACAGCGTCAGGGCAGGAGCAGGCAACACTGGTGGTTCAGTGTGGGGACGGGGGGGTCCTGTACGGTAACAGCTTGCACTCATCTGACATTATCTCACCCCCTGCCCCTGTCATGGAAGCCACAATGCCCTCCTTTGTGTGACCTCCGACCCCTCCCCGACCCTCCCAGGTCACCCTGCTCAGGGATAAATGAATGGACAAAAAGACTCACTTTTTAATTAACTGGAGATCCATCAGCCAGCGCTGTTCCCTGCCGAGAGAACATGTCAAATCGTGCAGCTTTTGATCTTTGTGGAAATAGGATGGGGTTTTTCCTTATCTTTTCTTTTATATACAAATGAAGTAGATGAGAATGTTCTCTCTAACAGATCATGCGTTTTCTTTTGTAAGCATAAATTCTATGTGCCACCTCTCTCTCCAACTCTCTGTCTGCCTCTCTCTTTCTGTTTATGCTGTGTTATGAAGTACTCCTGATGTCACTTCTGCATGTCCTAGCGAGTGACACGTCCCGGTGTTCCTTCCAGCACAGGAGAAGCCAGAGTGGTGACTGACATGTATTCATGAACGGCTCTCCCTGCGGTGTTCCTTTGGTACTGTAAATGGTAGAAAACCGTCCCAGACCGTGGAGAAGACTGCATAAAGCTGTCACTGGTCAAATCAACAAACCTTCCAAAAGCATTTGCTTTTATATATTATACACCTTCTCACATAATTAGGCTTGCAGCCCAAAAGAGACAAGAGTCATTCTTTCCATTTACTCTTTCTTTTCTTTCTTACTTAGACCAGCTTTGAATAGCAAGTCAGTTGATACCTATATTGGATCGCAACACAAAGGCTAGCCAAGTGTGTCATAAAGGCATTAATGATCATTACTAAATAATACAAGTTTAATTAAATTAATCTGTTTTTCTAAGAAAACAATAAGGGGAAAAATGAACTGAAAGGAGCCATTGTTTTTAGTGATCTTTCGGCCGATGAAATGACCATCTGAGCGCAAATTAAAAACAAGCAGAGCTTTCTGCAGGTGTGTTCGTGCGGGAGCGCTCTGATAATCAGGCATTAGAGAGGGTGATGAGAGGGGTGCAGAGTAATGGGGCTTTAAATACACCCCGGGGACCCAGATTCAGAGCTGTGCCAACACACCTGGAGGCCAGCCACAGGTACCTCTACGCACATGGACTGCTTCTCCGTGGGGCGGGACGCCATGGAAATGGTTTTGGTGACCATGAAATCTGGGAGGCGGGCACACCTGCAGCGGCATGGACTCAAACGACCCGTCTCGACGTGCCATTTCGGACGAGGCCGGAGCACATTAACAGGAGCGGTGCAGGTGTTCAATAACGTCCAGGGCGCACGGGCGCAGAGAGATCAGGGACTTCATACGCACAGCGGCAGATGACTGACACAGAATGACCCATGCTATATTTCTCAGCTGGGCCGGCGGGGTTCCTTCCCCTTCGGCTGCTTGGGTGAATCACATGGCAAGGCCCCGGGGTTGACGTCGCACTGGTTTCTATGACAACAGTCTGTGACAGAGAAGCCTCGACCCTACACGCACACTCACATGCACAAACACACACACACACACACACACGGTCACACGCTGCCCCTAACCCTGACCTGCCCCTCTGTCCCACCTCCAGCAGCCTCTGCTCCAGTCACTCCTCGCCACTTCAGTCCTGCAGACATGCACACCAAGGTCCAACAGCCCCGAGTCACGTGCTGTCTGAGGTCTGATCGAATTTTACACTCACTTACTTTTATGGATTTGTCCTTGCGAGATGATGCATTCCTCAGTGCGGGGAAAGTGACATGAGCCATCTCCCTGCTGGAGACTATCCACCGCCCCCCTCTCGCCATCACTTTTTCTCTGCTTCCTTAGCTTATGATTTCCACCCATTCTTTTTGATAGCATCCCCGCTGTGAATCCCCAGGTGTGCCTCCGCAGGTTGGGGTGACACATGAGTCAATAGCAGCCTTCAGTAGAAAAAAAAACCCTCCTGGTATAGAGAAATGGAATCTGTCACATGTTCTCCAAATGCAACAGTGCTAGTACAACAACGACCGCCACCACAGAGATGGAGTTTTGTTCACACACAGTGTTATAGAATATGAGAAAGGTTTGCCTGTTGGTGGGGCTGAGGTGAGGAGAGCAGAGAGATGAGATGGGAAAAGGTGTCAGGTAAGGGAGATGTGAGACGTAGAGCCAGTCGCTGCAGTCACGGCGTGACGGTGACTCAGACACAGCACCTGGGAGGTAGAGCTGACTCACAAACCGCTACAAAACATTGTGGTGGCATTGCTCAACATCGTTATGTTACAGCAATGTGATAAGAATGCTGTGAGGTATTGTTATGTATTAGCTGAGAGTGCTACATGCTTTCAGAAAGATTAGAGGACGCAGGTGTATCTCTTAAACAGGGACTGTACCCTTCTGCCCATCCAGCAATACGGAATAAATTTCTTTCTTTCTGGACCCTTAACCTGACGGGTGTAAAAACAGCACCGTTCACCTTTTTAGCAAGGATCTTTACCACCGGTTCAGTAAAAATGAAGGTGTATTTTAATGGATGTGTAAACTGTGTGTGCTGTTGCTCTAGATAAAACTGCCTGACTTATTTTTGCCTCCTGAAGACAGATATTGAGGATAAGTTGTATAGAGTAAAACACAAATGTCCCCCATATCCTAAATATAATTACAAAGCAGGGGCCTCTTTGCAAAATAACTATAACTGGTCGCAGCCTCTCCCTGAAGAACATCAAACTCCAGGAAGGACCGCCTCAGGCATGGTTCATGAAAGTGTTCCACATGTTTAGGGAGGGCTGGAGGCAGGGGGGCGTTGTGCTTAAGGAAGGATTATGGCCTTGATATTCCTGGGAAATGCAATTTCTTGAAGACGTCCAAATCCCAAGGTAAACAGACCCCGACCAGAACCACCGGGTCACATTAACGACAGAATCCCCACTCCCGGTGCAGCTGTGCAACAGGAAGTGCAAACAGTGTGAAGATAAAATCCATGATATTAAAATAATAACGTGATACATTTTGTGATAATACCCATATATTCAGCATATGTCATACTATGAACAGAATGGCTTGTATTATGCACAGAATAACAAATTATTTAAAATAGTTAGATCTTCTTTAGAGTTTTGCTTTTTCTGTTTGTTATTTCTGTTATTATATGTATATTCAATGTCAGAAAGGTATATAATTAAACAAAGAAATTCTGTGAACAGATCTGCTTAGTTTGCCATTCAACCCTCTTGTTTGAGTTGCCTAAAGGAGAGTTATAGCTCCATGTGACACAACACAAGTGCCAATTCAGCAGCAGTAGGTACATAACAAGCAAGTTACCCAGCTATCGTAATCAGTTGTGATTTGGCTGGCTGTGTTCAAACTCAGGGAAAAAAAATATTAAAAATGTACCTGAAAACACGAAACATGGTGCCTCATCTGTTCCGCAGCAGAGACACGCCCACTGCGTGATGGGTGGGGCTTAGCCTTTTGTACAGATCGCCTTGTCTGGCCGTGGACCGGCCTCACGCGGTGAGAGTCTGGCGCGATTCCGACGCCCGCAAATGAGACAGGACTAAACGCGATTAAATCAAGGACAATCCCGCGCTGGCCTTAGGCTGTCTCGGCGTGGGTGTCACCATGCTGTGTTCTGTAAACGACCTTTCCAGTCTAATTAAGCCCCTGTCCTATGGTTCGCTTCCTGTTTTATCGCATCTGCCAAGAAATCTGTATACATACAATGCCGCATATTTTCCCCATTAAGGCTCCTGACTGCCAGGTGAAGAAAGGAGATTTGGAGTCAAGCTCGTTCTTGTACCGAGAGCGGGGGGGCATTGAACTCCAACAAAAGCATTTGCGGGCCCCTGGGGTTGTCCCCTTACTTTAAGCCCTGCGTTTCCACACTTAGTTGCGGTTCAGTGTGTCCCAGTATGGGATTCTTAGCTCTCCTAATTGCTGAGAAGAGGCTGCCTTTTGTCTGGCTTTCACAGGAGCCATTCCAAACACTGCTTGATAAAAGGCATCTGATTCAACGCGAGAGTGATTGTTTGCAGGTCGCTTATGTTTTTGGCTGTAAATTAGCCATGCCCAGGTGGTTTACTTTCTGCAGACACGCTAGGAGAATAGAGATGGATACTGTGCCAGAGTGATGCAAGACAATAATAGCTCAGAGAAGCTACCGGTAATCTGCCCTACATTTTGGGACATGTTTTACTGTCCGTGGAGGCCCTGACATGAACTTGGGAGTTGTCAGGTTCATGAACTTCATGAAGTTTTTAATGAGAAAGAATTAAACTGGGTTTTCCTTAATTTTCTTGTTGACTGACATGTATTTGAATACCAAACCAACACGTGATCTTGTGATCGAATGTTCACACAATCACCCTTATCCCTAGAAAGCAACAGTGTGAACTCACTCAAACCTCTATTCATTAACTCAATCTTTGGAGAGCTACACCATCATTTTTAAACCCCAGGATTTCAGCTGAGGGAAGAAGACTTCCAGTATCTATACGGATGAAAAAAATAATAATTATATAATAATCTTAAAAAAGACCATATTAGCAGCCTACTCACCCTTTGGTATTTGTGGCTCAGTAATGGAGCCTTAGCACTTAACTCCTCAGCAAGAGCTCATATGAAATCTGACATAGTTCTTACCAGACCGCACAGCTTAGCTGTCAGGTCCTCCTAGCAGTCAGATGCAATAAGCATTTCTGTCCATTACAAATGCTAAAGTCACATCAAAGAGCTGGCAAGCTAGAACCGTGCCATAAGATTTTTTCCACTATGTGCTTGGGCATTCGTAATGACTTCAGCTGAATGCTGATTTGCCATTTGGAGTAAGTTCTTTATGTAACTTCTTTATTTATGGGACTGCAGACTTCTTTTAAAATTGTCTGGAAGTTTTTTTTTGAAAGAAATAATTTCCCTTTCATCTCATCTTCCATTAAAATTTCAAATGTTGTAACCATACGGGGTGTTAATCCCACAAATTGGGCCAAATTGCATGTCTCTGTTACAGAGTGGAGAGCCTTGGATGCAAGGGACTACATAAGTTTCATTATTTCCTCTTCATATTGTCTTGGGTGAGATCAAGTGGATTCAGGTAGCTCTTTACATAGGTCTACAAAGGATTTGATCCTCCATCCTCTCATGTGCTTCTCTAATGAAATAAGGAAGCAAAAAGTAACACCAAACTGAGGGGGTACGTCTCCTACCCCCGATCATCTGGTACCCCCTCGAACGCTGCTTATCCTCATGCTCCTCTCAAATTTCCTGTCCATCCATGTTGAAACAGCTGTCAAACATCAATGGGAAAATTCAGGGATGTCTAGGGAGTCAGTCCCACTGGATGGGTCCCGCTGGATCTGAATGGGGCTGTGAAGCATCAGTTCACCTGGGTTACCATTGGAACAGGGCGGTTACAATGTGCCAGGACCTCTCTCTACAGAGACGCTCCAAACAAATGATCGGTGTGTTTTTGTCATTTTGGAGCAGGGGTTGGACGACTTTGTCCAAAATTTTTAGACATCAGATAAAATCAATACACGGGCGAGACAGCGAGACAGCGAGCCAGCTCCAAAGAAACAATGGCGAACGGAAAGGGAGCCTCCTCTCTCTGCAACACGCAGAACAGCTGTACCCAGCCAAGCGAGCCAAATGAAACCCGAGAACGGCGGAGACGCCAAGGTGAACGATGACTCGGCCCAGCTGCTCGATAAGATGGAGGGAGAAGAACGGTATTGACAGGCCCGCTCTCCTCGGGGGTGAAACCCAGGAGCGCGCGGAGGTTTTCAGCTCCCCTTCTGTTTGTCATCCACGATCGTCTGACGTCAAACCCAATCCATCTCGACCCCGTGCGTGCCGTCCCGCATGGATTTTTTGCTTAATTTCCTGAAGTGATGCGCGGCGGTCCAGTCAGGACACCTCAACCTTGCGTTGAAGCCAGGAACCAATTCAATTTACAGGCTGGCCAAACTTCGGACAGCCATGAGTTTTTGGGCTCTTTTTTTTTTTTACAAACAGCAATGCAATTGGATGCATCCAGCTCCAAATTCTCACTGTACACATGATATTAAGGACAACATCAGTAATGGTAGCACAGGCTTTCAAATGATTAAAATTTGAGAAATAGGCAAAACGAGCATGTCACAGATCCATTACAGTACAATTCCCAAATCAGATATCCGACCTTGACAAGATGACGAAAATCTAGTTTCCACAGGCAGCCTCCTTTTGCTGTTGTCTGGGTTTTCTATTGGTGAGTCACCACAAAGCCTCTCTGTATAAGACTACCTCATATACTCTCTTGCATCTCACTGGGAAAGTTACCTGTATTCTACAGCTATTTTTCTACCTTCATTTACAAAAAGATTACAGCATACTCCTAATGCCGCAGTGACACAGACAACAGCCAATAACTATACCAGAGACCATTTGAAGGGAGCCAGAAGGCTCCTATCTGGAATTCAAGAGTAGATTTTAATGCCTTTCCCCCTTTCGACAACAACGGAGATGAGGAGGAATCTGGAATAAGGGGAGAGAATTTTGGCATGTATGAATAAGGAAGAGACTAGTAGGGAGACATGAAGTAAATTAAGATGTCTGGAGAGAGGGGGCTGTTGAGAGAGGATGAAAGAAATAGTCTGAGCAGCATCAATATACTGAGATGAGAGAGACAGGGAGGGAAGGAGCTCGAGAAGGGGGAGGAGGAAGAGATGAGCGGAGTGGAAGCATGAGCAGGAACAGAGAGAGAAAGGCTAGAAACATAGAGGGAAACCGAGAGGACTGTTGAAATAGGAAGAAACAGGAGGCAAGAAGGAGAGGGAGAGCAATGGAGAGACAAAGATACAGAAAAAGAGACGTACAGGGTGAGAGTATGAGACAGACTGAGGCGGGGGAGAGACGGTCCTGTCTCCTTGGCCCACAGCAGGATTCTCTACCACAGGATGAGGGTTTCAAACAAAATGAATGATTTATGGTGAGGGGCTTTAACCCCCTTTTACCCTCCACTACCTCACCACCACCAAAATATAGACCCCCCTGAATGCTGAGCCAGTGCATGCACACTCACACATCAACCACACACTCATACCCACACACATCAAATATCAAACACATACTAGTACACACACACCATCCCACCTGACACAAAACTGGTATTGTTTTCAGCCCTGTGCAATATTCACGAGGACAGCCACAGTAGGAGTGCAGAGAGAAGGAGAGGGAGAGAGACAGAAAAAGGGAATGAGAGGAGAGAGAGATAGATGCCCTCTATAATATCTGAATGCACACAAAACAACCCTCTGGTCACTTTTGCTGTCATCAACTCTGCGTCACTCTTCCCTCAGAAACAGCGGCTGGGGGGTGCCTTCTTCTCAATGCTTCTCATAATCACTCCTCACTCACCCTGACCAATCATGTCCTGTCAACCACTCGTACTAACCAATCATACGATGCCATCCTGATCATGTGGGCTTCCACAGAGCAACACCGCAGGGTGGCTCTTGTTTCTGGGGATGGTGTACAGTCTGAGACGCACTTCACCCTTCCTCTGTTGCAGCCATACAGAGGGACACAAAAGCATTAAAAAAAAACCACACCAAACCGAAAACTCGCTCTTCCATAAAGTGAACAGTCGAGCCACGATCGGAGAATGCAGAACACAGCGCTCACTTTCTGCCTAGTTAGAGCTCAGGGCTCGACTGGAAGCAAACTGCACCCGGTGCTGCCAGATACAGTGCCTGCTTAGCCCTTCAAGAGCAGAGGACTGCTGCTCTGTGTTTTACACCTCACTCCCCACACTTCCAAACTATACCACCTTCCCCAGCCAAGAGAGTGTAAGGCCTGATCCGATTTGCCTCTTTCTGCCTTTCACCTAAAACAGGAAGACACATCTGGAAATGGAGTGGGTGACCTTGTAAAAATGTTTGGGGGATTTCTGTACTTTTTAATTACTCTGTCACTGTGGGAGCGAGGCGCCCTGTTGCTGAAACCGGCCGGCCCCGCGTGCCTCAGACCTGCATGAGACGATCTTTCGCTTCCGCCAGAAACATCAGTGGAGCAGTTTCGCACTGCCGCTCTCGCGCTTTCGCCTTGGCTACCGCTGACAAACCCCAACGTGTTACAGCGCTACGCATCCGACGCCGTGGCGGTGGTGTCAGAGCGTGTGCCGTTTCACACGCTGAGGGATGGTCGCAAATGGGGCGAGCGTCGTGTTTGGACATCACAGGACATGTAGTCCTAGACTGCACTCTGCTAGCTGGACCATAGCATTTACATGTTTTATGTATGGGATATTGGGACTTCACAAGCAACAAAATATCTGCTTTGTGTTTGTTATCAAGTTTAATCAAGTTTTTCCACAGACAACTGATTTGTCAGTAGCCTCTACAACAGCATTTCCGAAACCTCTCCTGGAGGACCCCTTGTCCTGTATGTTTTAGATCTCTCCCTGCTCCAGCACAGCTGATTTAAATGATCAGTTTGTTATTAAGCAGCTTCAGGAGTTGATAATGAGTTGATCATTTGAATCAGCTGTGTTGGAGAAGGGAGAGATCTAAAACATGCAGGACAAGGGGTACTCCAGGAGTGGTTTGGGAAACGGTGCTCTACAAGACAAAAATTGTAAATTTCATCATTCCCTATTTATTGTGTCCGTAAGCAGTCAATTATCTCACAATTACTGAGCAGTAAGAATAAATTACTGCATGAAATTGCCAAAAAGTAACACATATTGAACAATTCCTAGCCATTCAAATAAATTATGAAAAGCAAACTCTTTTCTAATTGATAACACTGCTACTCTATGAATGTGTAATTAAAATGGTTAATCTTCATCTTGAGACTATTCAACATGAGAAGGGCTTTGTGTCATTTGTTCAATTTTTTCTATTGTGAAACAAAACAATAAGGTTATGAGATCTTAGTAATAACCCTGATCCAACTATGAAATGGCACCATCATCTGTTTGTGTGTGTGTGTGTGTGTGTGTGTGTGTGTGTGTGTGTGTGTGTGTGTGTGTGTGAGTACTCTGTGTTTGTCTGTGGGTGTGCACTTGTATGTCTGTGCATTGGTGGCTGTACATGGTGTTCTTACGTGTTTGCATATGTGTTTGTATGGGTGTTTGACTGTGTGCATATCTGTGTGGTCATGGGTGTGTGCATGTGTGTGTGAGAGAGAGAGAGAGAGAGAGAGAGAGAGTGAAAGAGGAGCTCGTAGGCCCCATGTGGCCCCGCAGTCTCCAAGAGCATTCGCGCTTCCTGCCATGCAGCTGTTGTGATCGATGTGACACAGGACTGTAACCGTTCCCTGCAGACCGGGACAGATCCACTGAATCCCCCTCAGAAAGCACAGTCCCACCTTACCCCAGCCAGCACAGGGCCCCCTCAGTCTGCACCCGGGCCCTGGGCCGACCAGCAGCCAGCAGCCAGCTCGCCTCTCCTGGTGCCCTTCGCCATTTTGTTGCTGCTTTCATTTATCACACTTTTAGAGTGGCTTCCTCCCCGAAGGGACTCTTCGGGGGGGAGAGATCCGGGACCGCAAACACGGCACACACACAGGGGGGGATTCTCTGCGCCCCGGGGGATGCGCCTCCTTCCTCGCGTGCAGTGCGGCTGCGCAGGCCTCATTACCCACCCCGCACACGTCTGACTGATCACCTCCTCTCTCGCACTGTTTATCCACTCTGCGTTCTTTCATCTGTTCCGGGCTAAAAATACCTCTCCAAGATGAAAGACAGCGGTGATGTAAGGCCCGCCTGCTTCTAGAACGCGCGCAGGGAAAACTTCCGCTATTACTACTTCACATGGATACATGTATCATTTATTCGTTTGGCAGGCGCTCTTCTCCGGAGTGCTAATGTTTATTCCCATCGGCCCTGAATACAGCTGGGTATCACCTGAGGCTGTACCTTTGCCTAAGGGTAACATACAACAGCAAAGTCACGGCTGAAAACTGAACCCACAACCTTCTGGTTAACAGCTCAGCTCCCCAAACGCTAAGCCATGCTGCCATCCTGCATCTGAAAAAAATTGTCTTCCTCATTTTCTACCAGTCTCAGCCTGCACCCACTCATTATAATGCACTAAAATGTATTGTATTCTCTGTATTGTATAATAAAATTTGATTCAGATTCAAATAAAGAATGCATATATGCAGAACCTGTAGCAGCAATATCATTCTCCTTCTCTCCCAGATGATGTGCAGAATGCTGCAGTGGATCAGAAGAGGCAGGGATCTCTGTTGTGTTTATGAGGGATGGGGGGGGTGTTCTTGTTGAAGTGCTTAATCATGCTTCATTCGTCTCTGGAGACAGCTGCAGGGTGCTTCGTCAGCCCCCCACCACCCCCCCATCCTGCATCCGCCCCTTCGCTGAGCAGCTATCCAGAGAGAGAGAACATGTGCAGGTCTGAGGAGACCTAATTAAGAGGGCTTGAGAGACCATTAGGGGAAAGGAGGAGAGACAGGGGAGACAGGATGTTTTGAAGTATGTGTGTGTGTGCACGCTTGTGTGTGTGCGTGCGTGTGTGTGTGTGTGAGTATGTTTGCACACATAAACCTCCCGGCACTGTCATCCATATGCATGCTTTGATTGGGATTCCCGCATGCAACGCAGGTTTGGGAGTGACTCGAATTGCAATCTGGTAGCAGCTCTGGGTGGAGAGGGGGATTCTGAGCTCTGGGGGGGAGGGGTGGCATTGCAGCCCTGATTGTATCCCCCTCTCTGATATTTGGGGCCATTGTCTGGGACAAAAAAAGGAGCCCGTAACCCTGGCCCGGTCCAGCCAGGTCAAGAGGTACTGAAGGAGCCTGATGATACCCAGAGGGATGGACAGAAGGTCTGGTTCAATCCACCTGCACGTCCACCTGGTACCCAAGATCCTGAAGCTCTAGAGGGTAACGGCACACTCTCACATCCCGGGATGAGGGACAGTGACTGACCACCTCTCCACAGTCACCGCAGGAACCGGGAAACCTTCAGTCTCTATTACAGAGAGACAGCCGGTTTAAAATGATGACATCACAGGCAAGGAGCGAAGGGGGCTTGGAGGAGGCAGGCAGCGTGTCAACACAAGTCACGGGACAGCTGCGACGAGGTGAAAAAAACACCATGTTCACAATACTTGGAAAAGCTACTCGGAGCACTGAAAAAGGCGATCCATCAACACTTTGCATTCAGTGTTGCAAAGCTGTCAACATGCTCATGCTCAAATTAAAGAGGGGACATTCCTAATGCTGTCAAGACCCTGTTGGAATGCACCACTTACCCTGCACCCACCTCCAACACGTCTAAAGACCAAAAGCTAAAGGCTGCTCCTTGGCCTCTACATCCAACCATAAGTTCTAGTTCAAATCTCCATGTTTCTTTATTTCTATGGCAGCTGAGTATAAAAGAATATCAACACTTAAAGACAATGAAAAAGCTGGCAAGCATTCAAGAATTATTGAGAGCAGGGCTCAAACTGGCAAAATATCAATATCGCCAGTGATAACAAACAAATTAGCTTTATTTATTCCAACTTATCCATCTGTCTTTCCAGCAGAAATTAGATTATTCCTTCAGTATTCGCCAGAAGCCAAATGTGATTAAAATTAGCACATATTTCAGTCTACAACTAAGAAGATTTTAAAGTTACAACACTGTGGTTCTGTCCAGTCTGTCTAGTCAAAATCTACCACCACAAGCTTTTAGATCAAACTTGGCAAAGTTTTGCCACTAGAGGGTGAAAAGACCAGGTAAGTAGTCACTGCAGCGGAAGGTTCTGTTCTTGTTTTAAAAAAAATTCAGACTGATATCCCTTGTTGTAAAGACAGTGAGATGCTACAATGGCCAAAGTATTGAATTTTGGGCCCAAAAGCACAGGCTATGGGTTTTGGTGGTGAAATTGACCAAGCTTTAAAAAACCCATGCATGAATAAGGACCTCTGTCCCTGTCAACTGCTCGGCCCAAAAAAAAATGTCTGCTTTGACCACAACGACCTGCTAGGCATGCCTCGGCGTGTCATCCGACACATTTTACAACGGTCAATGAATTAGGACTTGTGCTAACGGGTAATGCCCCAGAGTGCTTTTCATTCAATTACTGGTTCGCTGCCATGCTACGGCCGTAAGACGCTGGTTGCAGAAAACAGTACTTCATGGTTTATCCTCTGTAATCCTATAATTCTGTTGACAGCATACCGAACAGTGCAGCCTGTGGTAATGACCTCTTCTGCTTTCTGCTGAATTCTGTACATTCCTAAGGGAATGTTCTGGTGGTGCTTAAACCAAGTACGGCTACAGTATTTGATTCTCATTAGATACAACTCATCCTGATGGAGACAGCGCCAGGCCTGTAGATTTCAGCTGGTGGCTGAGATAACGAATGGACTCTTTGGATCCGTATTTAAATGCATCTTCGTTAGCAAAAAGAAATGGAAATATTTTATATTTTACTCTTTCTCACGAATATGCATGAATAACATATAATTAACTGATATTTTTCATTTTCATGGTTGATACTGTCAGCCAATACAAATTTTTCATCATTGGTTGTTATGGGAAAGAACATTTTAATATGAACATTGAATTTAACATTGAATAATGTTATTTGAATATGAGCTATTGGGAGCCATAGAATAATTTAATATCAAACAAAATGCAAATCCCTAATTTGTACCTGTATAGTTCTCACAGTAGAGCACACTGATCATGCCTCTCTGAAACAGTGCCAGCTGTCATGAGGTACCAAGAGTGTCGTGACTCTGCAACCACAGGAAGGGCAAGGAGACACTGGGGTTGGGCTCTCTCATCCTGTCAGTGGCTCACCAGCACTTGCTGAGTGTGTGCTGATTGACCCGATCACACCATAAATTCAATTAACACCTTATAAACCCTGCACTGATCTCCAGACCTGCCATGCTGAAGCTCCCTCCCTCCCTCCCTCCCTCGCCCTCTCTCCCTCCCTCCCTCTCTCTTTCCTTGTGCAGCCAGACAGAGCCATTCACACAGGTCTTTGAGGCACGGAGGCCGGCGTGCAGATCATGACATTCATCACAGAGGGGCCTTTCAGCTGAGTGGTGGGTGGTGACGGGGAAGCCTTGACAAGCAGAGGTGATCGTTTGAGGATTGGTGAGCGCTGCGGACCTGTTCTAACAACACCACATGATGAAGTGGTAGTTATGGGGCTGGATGCGAGTCTCAACAGTTGCAAGTCTGAACCAGGAGGCAGCGGAGAGAAAGGGAAGTGCCACCACATTCAAAATAATGGCTGTGTAACATCATTCTGACTAAGGCCAATTGCTAAGTATATTCAAAGGTATAAAATATGTAAAACATAAACTCTCACAGGTGGGCGATTAGGCAAAGTGTCTGAAAACATAACAAAGGCATCAAAAACAGAAAAAAACAAAAACAAATACATTTATTTACACAAGTCATGGAGATGGTTGCAGCAGTACCCAGCAAGCTCTACACAAAGAATGCTAGCTGTGGCTACAACCACCTCCATGATTTGTGAAAAAAAATCTGAGGTAACATTCAACACCTTTTTTTCCTGCCCATCCTAACACCATCACATAATCAAGTATGCACATAATGATGTCACTACAAAGGTAAGTACTTGGGGGCAGAGAGCAGGCATGGCTTCCTGCAATTTGGTACACAGCCAGAGACTTCACTGGAATCAGCATTTTCCAAACTTCTGCAAAGGAAATATTAAAGTTGCAAGCACATAGGTAAGAGAACTGGGACACTGAAAATAGAGAATATATGCGTATATATATGCGTATATATAGATCATTAATGGATGAAATTCATTAAGTTCACATCAAAAGCCAAACAGACACCGGCCTAAGTGTCGCTCAGAAAGCCCAGTAAATGTACTTTTGCACTTTAACAAATGTATAAAGCGCTATAAGCGAGGCCTTTTACCTGCCCGACGGCCAATGAACCACTCTCACTTAAAAAATCAATACGGGCTAATCACCGGCGAGATGGCCAGATAAAAAGAGAAGGAAGGAAAAAGAGCCGAGTCTCTACTGCCAATTGGAGAAGTGTCTTATCTGGAAAACCCTTTTAGGCGCTGGCTTGAATGTCTTGATTGGGAAACAAAACAGCCCCCACAATGCACCTCAAAGGAGGCTATCTGTGAGGCAGACCGCAGGGTATCAGCGGCGATGAATTAGTGACATTTGACTTACACGGCGGAGCTCAATAGCTGTGTAATTTCAGCTGGCCGTCATTGATTGCCCCGACAATCTCCCCTCGCTGTGAAGCGTCTAACCTTTGGCGCGAAGCTGCGTGCGGGCGGCCGGCGCGGGCAGAGGCCTTTATTAGCGCCGGTCGGCGGGAGCGAAACGAAACCCGGGTGTAGGTGTGCGCCCAGGCTTTCCCGGCTCGGCGGAGACGGCGTGACGCACTTTTTCTAAAGCTTTGTTTACACGCACTGCAGAGAGGAGCCAAAAGGCGTAGTTGTTCCAGTCCGGGGCCAAGAGGGCAGAACACAGGCGACCGTCATGCCCTTGGGTAGGTGCCTGCCCCCACAAAATGAAGTGTTCCTAGAACCCTAATCCTAACTCCAAACACGCTGTGCGCAGATTTGAAACTGATCCAGGTTCCGTGCTTCAGGGCACTGGGGATCCACACCTGCGTAGCCTTAATATGGATTAAAAGTAATGCAGACAGCAGAAATTGGGTCTGTGGCATCTGGCTTACAAACACAAGCCCTTTCTCTGCCAGAATTGTCTTTTTAAAAAGTTACATTCCAACAGAATCTGAGGTGTCTGAGAGAGGACGAGCAGATGCCACAGTTTTGGCTGGGGGCGCGGGCGGTGGGGGGGTGGGGGCTCATGGGGGGTGGAATCAAGAGAAAGCGATGGGGCTGAAATAAGAGGAAAAGAGAGAGAGAGGGCGCTCAGCACGCTGTTCCTGCCCCCTGCTCCAGTGTGTCATTTCACAGGATATGGTCGTGCCAGCGCAACAGCAGTCTGCTCACAAAGTGCCAGAGCAGCTCTATCCAGCGAGAGAGGAGAGAAAGCAAGCTATGATTTTATTCTCAATGCACCTGACAAGGTAAGGCAAGCGGCAATGTACCCATTGGGCAAATGGGCCATGTCAGAACTTCAGAAGGGAAACACACAGACAAATACAATGGAAAAACAATTGTAAAAAAATTACCTTAAAGCTAAAACACTACCCTACGAACCTGTGCTGTTCTTCCCGCGGTGCACAATGCACTGTTATATCATAAATAAGATATGACAGAGGTCTCTGAATGATTCACGAGAATCGGCCCTCCGTCGCGTCCTGGACGTGTTCGCCTCCACCCTGTCGTTGAGACTGAATAGAAGGGCCCTCACAATCTCTGTCTTATCAGCTTGCAATCTTCTGTGCCCTCAGCAGTGCTAACAAGCAACCTCTATCTCTGCAGAGACAGCTGTACTCTCTCCAAACCGACTTTGGCTTCCAGATATGTATTCCTCTAGCATGGCAGTGGCAGCAAAATGAGGTTACAGAAATATATAACCCGTGATATGCAGTCTAATTGAATAATAGATCGTCATAAAAGTTCACCATGAACCACTGCACACAACACAAGCCATCTGTGGTTAGCCAATCATATGTTGCCTCTGACTGGATAAAAGTTTGTTGATGGTGGCTTCAGTAAAATTTCAAAATGCCAATATTTAAGAAACAGATAATAGTGCTCATGTGATGGGGAAGTGACTTATTATTGATCTATGATAATATATGATTAATACGTTTGAGCGTAATGCATTCGTTGAAATGTGATATTTTTCGTAAAGTAATATCTCTGGAAATTCACAGAGACCTTCAGACGTATGTGGCAGAGGCAAAAAACCCACTGACTGACAACGCTAGACTCATTCATCATCCAGCACCTTATGGATAGGACATTTAGAAGAGGCAAGGCTGTCAAGGAGACTTACTTTGGCATTAATTCCGCCAAATGATTTATGCTGTATGGTTAATCAATTTGATTAAACGGGCTGCATTACCGGGGGGCTTTTCAGGGCTTGTGATGGATAGATTAGCTACGATAACCGTTTCACCACTATCCGCTGTTATTAATGAGACTCTGCCTTTCTTCCAGCGCTAATCACATCCTTCAGAAACCGATAAGAACACACATTGAAGCGATTCAGTATGACAAACATGCTAAGGTCAGAAATTTAAACACTCTACGAGTGCGTTGCGGGCTGCTTATGTGGCCTTTTGGGATTCCATCTATATCATTTAGTCATCACTTTGTCAGTCAGCTCAGACAGGAAAAACAATAATTGCTGTGTACCATTTTTTCAACCGATTTAATGATAAGGCGCCAGCGCCGATGAGTCATTTTTACATAATTCAGCGTGTCATGTGAGTTTCGAGCGCTTTCCTACCTTTGATATTTCTCATTTAGTTGAGGGAAATTCTAGACTGTTACGAAGATAGAGTTCAGCACCATAGCTCTAATCTCTTTTAGACGTTCGCTGTCTCTGTTAGAAAGTAACTCTAAGAAAGTAGGAAATTACACGCGATGACAGCAATCAATCTCCGGTAAATTCTCGTTTGTAAATTCGTCGAAAACCGCTCTCCGACCGCCTCGCATGCACACACTACGTTTGGTATCATATTTATGCCGTTTTTCTGGGTTTTAACAACATGGATAAGGCTCAAAGCTTATCTAAAGACTGTCGACCGAACGAAATCACGGAACACTCTAAGGACCGGTGGCATTTAACACTTTGACCAGTTTTTTTTTCTTCTTCCAGAAAAAATGACTGATTTCAGATCAACCGAAACCGCGATTAGGAAAAAGGGAGTCAGCGTGGTTTTCTCACAGTAATATCGTTCCCATGGCTTTGAGTCACGCGGTATAACATTCTTCAAACGGGTTCCTTTGCCAAAGTACTTTGTAAATGATAATAATAATAATGAAATAAAACAATGTGGTGACTAAGTGACAGAGACCTTTTTCTAAGATACCGGTTAAAAATCAGAGGCCCCACCGAGTGTGACAGGGGAACTATGTGTGTGTAAATTTACCGTGGTGTGAACAAGTGACCTGTGCCTTTACAAACATTGCACTAACTCGCAATAACTGACCTCCCAGTGCCGTGGCCGTGGCTGCAAATGTAGATAAATGCACAGTGTCCCAAAAATAATTTTCATACCGTTATTTAAAGGAGCATTGAGATTTTTGACATTATAGCTATTATTATCAGTAATACTGGTGGTAGAATTACATTGTTCAGAATGAGCAGCCAGTTGTTAGTAAAAAATAATTCATATCAATAGCTGAGTTTCAAGGTGTCCTCTAAATCCTGAAAAGTTTGCATAGGACCTCCTGGTGCGTGTACTGCGCTCAGACAATATTTTGAAATACTGTGTCTATAGCAGGTTTCGGAAACATTGGCGTGATGTATTATGGCATGATTCTGCCATGGAATCTCATGTATTGGTATTACTTGTATGGTGAATAATTAACATTATTCAGCATACAAGCAGACATTTTGACTGACGCTTACATGCTAGAGATCTAAAACATTTTTAAATAGTTAAAACTCCACAATACGAGAAGGATCTGAATGCCAGAGCGAAGGCTGCTCTTACCAGATATTTCGGTCTGTGGAACTCCGCTCAGGCTGAAGCCCTTGCCGTTGTAGAACTGCCTGACATCCGAGCAGCTGCGCGCTTTGCCGCTCGCGTTGTCCCCGAAAACCGGAGCGGCGAGGACGAAAAGAAGAAAAGCCCACGGAATATCCATCTTACACGGGGAAGGGGGGCAAGGTGACCACCACGCGGCAGCGTGCAAATCCGCGAACGAGTGAGGAGTGAGTGAGGAAAAGTCCTAAACTGCGAGAGGCATCCGCGCGGCTTGTTTGTCCGGTAACGGGGTTGGTTATAAGCGCCGCAGTGTGCCCGCTGGCTCGCAGTGCTCGAAGACCACGTCTGCGCTGCAGAAATCTGAAACGAAATGCAAGCGTATCCCGATACCGACTGCAAGAGTTTCAATCCTTCCGAAGGGCAGTTTTGCTTCCCCGGTCCAGTACAAAATGAATCAGTTTAGTCTAACGGGTCGCAAATGAATCCTGCCAGGATAGGTGTATTAATGTTGTTGATATTTCATAGAGGGCAGAAAATCAACAACAAGGAAAAAATATTTTAATCACGTAAATAGAATCGGTACAACCAAACGGAAAAAGTAATCAAATTGAACTAGATAACAGGACACTAAACCGGTGCTGACATTTAAAAAAAAGCGAGAGTGATCCACCACAGACGCGGCGTTCAGCTGCGGTGAAGGTGCGCGTGTGCGCGTGACAGAGCGCGAGGAAGGGTTTGCAGTGGGCTCGCGTCCTCCAGTCGGTTTTATTGCGGAGATGCTCTCGCGGCACTGCCCCATGGACGAGTGAAGGAGAGAGGGGAAGACACCACCTGCAGGGCATTACCGATCGTTTTTTTTTCTTTCCTTCGCGAGTATTTCTGCGGAGCTTCCCTACAGGAAATTACATCAAACAAGCGGGCCGGCCAATTGAAAGGGGATTGTTTTTTTTTTTTTGCCACCACACACCGGGGTTTTTGAGTTGGACTTGATTGCAGGGTACTCAAGATTGTAATTCCCACCCCCAATATAGTGAATCTGAACCAGTGTACGTTTTTTCCACAGAAATGGTTCAGTGTGAGATTATGGTTGCCTGGACTGATCCTGGAATGGAACGCGCAAGTGCGGTGTTTATCCCGAGCGTAGTGTTGCAGGCTTGTTTTAATAGAGAACTTGGTATGTAGCCTATTATTGTGAGAAAGCATTGCCCATAACACTACGACCATTTAGATAGACAGGGGCTATTACAATTCTGTACTGAATCTACCTCTGTGCTGGGTTTTTCAGTTTGAATTAAAACGTACTGCATAAATCGACATAGTATCCCCACTTCTGGTGGCTGCAAGTTCATTCAAGTTAACGTATGATCTCACCCCTCATGGACGAGATACACCTGCCATTTAAAGCTCTATATGTTGACAGCGGTAGTTAAACAACAATCAGTATTCAGAAGCACGTCGCTTTTTTGCATTATATGAGTAGCCGAGGAACTCAGGATAAGGTCTGATTTAGACATGACCTACTCCACCACTTACAAAAACAAGAAAAAAAAGTAAAAGAAAAACGAAAAAAATGGACAGTAAAGAGATAATGCCTTCTGTAACATGATTAACTCTACTATCTTTCCAGACACCAATCCTGCATTCTTGCATGTGGGTGTGAAACACAATCAGGGAGTAGCCAGGAAACGATCCCCAGACCTACAGTACAGGCAGTGTAAGTGCAGACAGCCCTTGTTGGCTGATGGCAGGGTGTCACTGTTATGCATCTAGGTACAGCAGATTTCATTTCAGCCTAGTTACCCACCCACCAATGAGAAGTCTGCATTCTTATATCCACAGTGAGCTCTCCCAGTGCTTTAAGCTCAACACAAGTTGCCACTCGCTCCATGCCCTTTGTCCTCTGCTCATTCTGAATAAAAGGTTTCCCGCCACAGACATTTTGGTTATGATTGTGTTTCGGAACCATGCCAGGCAGTGGCATTTTATTCTGCAGAGAGGGGGAAAAAATGTAAAAAGCAATGGAAATTGACTTTCCCTGTTCTCCTCATACAGAGATGTCAGGAGCAACTTTGCCTCTGTTCACTCACAGAGACAACATTTCTTCTCCCTGACATGTTTATCTGTCTGTGTACCGTTTTCCCCTTACTCTCCCTGTCACTCTCTGTCTACGCACTATGTTTGTTTTGTGTGGTTATGTTGGTGTAACACTGGGTGATCTTTGACTCCACTTACATGGATTGTTGCCTTCACATTCATGACAACTAATTCATCAAAGGACCAAGGCTATGTTCAGCTGTTGTTGAACATTTCCATGTGAAAAAAATGTCCTGTAGGACCATGTTAAAGCTGGGTGAACTTTGCAGGATATGACATCACGCAGTCACAGAGGATTTAGTTGGATAAATACATCCTGCCTTTGGGTATCTCCCAGCTGCCTAGAGAGCCCACTGTGGCCTCATGTTGCAATGTCCTGTGAAGTTCATGTCATGTGCAGCCTTTGGTCTTTGTGAATGAGGTTTTTGTGCATTTTTTTTCTTGTTCACGAGCGCATCACAGCCAATACTGCAACTTTGCTCAGTAGTCTGCAGCTGGACTGTGGCCTCCTTCCATCCCAGTTCATTTGGTTTACGGTTAACATTAGTGTATCCCCTGTTTGGACAGGAACCTGCATCTTTCAAGGAGGTTTTTTTTTGCCAAGTTAAATAAGACAACTTTGGTGACAGAGGTAGAGTCAGTGACACAAATGCATCTAACTGGATTGAGCTGTGGCTCTTTGTTCAGTTTTGGGGAGGCTAAATTTTTTTCTATTTTTTTAGTTTCCTTGTGATATTTCTCAGAAGCAACTAAGCTGTGAGTTTAACCTCATATTACAAAAAGAGAGAACCCTGAGGGCAGATCAACACTACTGAGAGCATGTGAATTTCATCTTAAAGCCACGCCCTAAACCCAGTAAGCTCACCTAAAGTCACACCTGAACCAGGCCATTTCCCCACACTCCTTTAAAATTACACCCAAAACATGTTTGTGGGTGCTGCAGGAATAGGTGAAGACAGCTTATCTCATCCATCACCACCCAGACCTACTCACACAAACGCTGGTCAGTTGTCATCCTTGCATAGTGTTAATATGCCAGTCATGGAAGGACACACTGATAAAACTGATACGTTAATTAGATAAACTAATACTCTGTTTGATGTAATTTGATACACCTGTCACCAGTTGTTGTGCTGGAGCATGTGGCGCTTTGGCAAATTGACAATAAACTGCCATAAAATTGTTCCTTAAAGGGTGAGATTTGAGGACGGATTTCTCAATGTTTCACTGTTAGCATTTAAAAGCGCACAGAATATCTGCCTGTGTACATTTCACAGCCTTGCTTTCTGCATGGCAGGACATGCCATTGTGGGGCGGCTGACAGGGCCCACTGTTTGCAGTGTAACTAATGCAGATCCTGACAGAGTCCCGCGGCCTCTGAGCGGCTCAGTGTGTCTGCTGTCTGTGCGCTTGCACTGTGCCCTCCTGGGCCAAGACGCCTCAGCTCGGCTATAGGGTGCCAAGTGCCAGCCCTGCCTCCACCCAGCCAGAATAAGCTGACCCTCTGCCTCGGCTGTCAGAATCAGGGAAGCTCCACTGGAGAGAGTGGATATCCGTGTGTGTGTGTGTGTGTGTGTGTGTGTGTGTGTGTGTGTGTGTGTGTGCCTATCTGTACCGGTTTGTGTTTATTTGATTGCATGTGTGTGTGTGTGTGTGTGTGTGTGTGTGTGTGTGTGTGTGTATGTGTGTGTGCGCATGTGCTTGTTGGCAGTGCCTGTTTAGCCTTGCGTGGGAGAGCTTCATATTTATATCAGCAACCTGGAAGAAGATAGAATAACAAGCTACACAAACTGAAGAAAAGCAAAGAAGAATTAAAATTAGTAACTGAATGTTTGTTTTAGTTGTTTAGATTTCTCATTCCAAAAAAAATCTTTTTTTTGACATTCATCTTAAAACACATTAAAACACAGTTGCAGTTTTTTTTTTCAATAAAGTAGGAAACTGCTGATGCCAAAATAAATAGTGTCAATACTGAAAGCCGAGCCGTCATACTGAACATGCACTTTCATATTTCTCCAAGGAGGCCGTTTGAGTGAGGTGACCACTCCATCCTCTGAATAAAGGAAGCGAGAATCAACATCCTACACTGCACTTTGCTTCATTCTTGGTCTGTGGTCATATCCTGAAATGAATCTGTTTCGGCCATGGAAACACGCAATGTCATTCCTGGTCCGCTGAAGCCACCTTGCTTGGTTCAGCAGCGTCTGTTCCTTTGCGGATGAAAGTGGAGCACTTCCCATGCTATGGCAGGAATGTGGAGGAGGGGATGGGCTCCTGGTGGCACATTCTTGAGTGACAGAGGCTCACAGGTGTTGACTAGACTCTCGCTCGCAGACGCACTCACCTGTGATAGCCTGCCCCGGGAAACGTCTCGCTGCACGCTCAGACACACAAACTTATTATTATAACATTATTATTCAATTTTCCCCCTCAGACTGCCTTATGGATGGTGGCATGCCTACAATGCTTACAGTATTACATCTCACACGCTTTCTGACCCCATTTATACAGCTGGAGTTTGCTTACTGGAGCTTTCAACGCTAAGAACCGACTTCTCTTACGCAGTACATGGCAAATACAAGCTAACATATTTATCTGCGCAACAATTCCAAGAATGGATTTATTTTTATACATTTAAAAATATACTGCTTTTATTAAAAGATTATATCAGATCTTCTAGCGTTTATAAATTTGTATTAATGAACACATTGCCAAACACATTGTCACATTCCTTTTGTCTTAAATGGATGGAGCTCTGATGGAGCTATATATATATACACTCAATGGCCACTTTATTAGGTACACCTTGCTAGTACCGGGTTGGACCCCCTTTTGCCTTCAGAACTGCCTTAATCCTTCGTGGCATAGATTCAACAAGGTACTGGAAACATTCCTCAGAGAGTTTGGTCCATATTGACATGATAGCATCACGCAGTTGCTGCAGATTTGTCGGCTGCACATCCATGATGCGAATCTCCCGTTCCACCACATCCCAAAGGTGCTCTATTGGATTGAGATCTGGTGACTGTGGAGGCCATTTGAGTACAGTGAACTCATTGTCATGTTCAAGTAACCAGTCTGAGATGATTCGAGCTTTATGACATGGCGCGTTATCCTGCTGGAAGTAGCCATCAGAAGATGGGTACACTGTGGTCATAAAGGGATGGACACGGTCAGCAACAATACTCAGGTAGGCTGTGGCGTTGCAACGATGCTCAATTGGTACTAAGGGGCCCAAAGAGTGCCAAGAAAATATCCCCCTACCACCACCACCAGCCTGAACCGTTGATACAAGGCAGGATGGATCCATGCTTTCATGTTGTTGACGCCAAATTCTGACCCTACCATCCGAATGTCGCAGCAGAAATCGAGACTCATCAGACCAGGCAACGTTTTTCCAATCTTCTATTGTCCAATTTCGTGAGCCTGTGCGACTGTAGCCTCAGTTTCCTGTTCTTAGCTGACAGGAGTGGCACTCGGTGTGGTCTTCTGCTGCTGTAGCCCATCTGCCTCAAGGTTCGACGTGTTGTGCGTTCAGAGATGCTCTTCTGCATACCTTGGTTGTAACGAGTGGTTATTTGAGTTACTGTTGCCTTTCTATCAGCTCGAACCAGTCTGGCCATTCTCCTCTGACCTCTGGCATCAACAAGGCATTTTTCGCCCACAGAACTGCCGCTCACTGGATATTTTCTCTTTTTCGGACCATTCTCTGTAAACCCTAGAGATGGTTGTGCGTGAAAATCCCAGTAGATCAGCAGTTTCTGAAATACTCAGACCAGCCCGTCTGGCACCAACAACCATATGCCACGTTCAAAGTCACTTAAATCACCTTTCTTCCCCATTCTGATGCTCGGTTTGAACTGCAGCAGATCGTCTTGACCATGTCTACATGCCTAAATGCATTGAGTTGCTGCCATGTGATTGGCTGATTAGGAATTTGCGTTAACGAGCAGTTGGACAGGTGTGCCTAATAAAGTGGCCGGTGAGTGTATATGAAAGTGGCAATAACTGTTACAATTTTGAACAACTTCAGTATGTTCTAACAACACTGAAATCATGCTCCATATATTCTTGCAATGGTCTGCTCAAGGGACACAACAGTATCTTGCTGGCAGAGGTATTCAAACCCCGTATACAGTACACTGTGGTGCTGAGGTTCCGCGTGGTGCAAATGCCATGCCTTGAAATTGATTCTAGAGTGCGGTTTTGCAAGAAGTGAGCAGCAGGATTCTGAGCAGGACGACTGCAACCAGAAAATACATCTCAGTTTCCACCTCCCATCCGCACCAGCAGAAAGCACTGCAGCGATTCTCACCCGGACAGCCTTCACTGTCATCTTATGTGCAGCATTCCTTTTCTGAGTGCAATCATTGAAAAGATCTCAAAGGTAATAAAGCAGTAACTGATCAAGGATTCAAACCTATACTCATCAGGTCCAGAGGCTAGTGTTCTGTTGAGCTTCTCTTAATGACTCACAGGTGGGGATTGAGTCAGATAACATGATGGTGGCATTGTGAAGCAGTTCTGTTTGCAGAAACAACCTTAACTCCTAGCACAGCAGATGCTTTTAGGTACAATGGGCATGCTCTGAATGCATGGCAAATTCACATTACACGGCTCTTACTGAATGAAGGAGCAACTGTCCTGCAATGAACTAAATTATCTCCTGGAGGCTGTTTTAGAAACACATTAGTGCAAACTGTCCTTCAAATAAGCAGATAAATAAAGATAATTTGAGGGTTGGCAGCAAATTAATAAAAAGAAAATACCCTCAAAAGAAAGAAAAAAAAATAGTGCCCTGCCCAAAGGATATGTCCTCTTTTCTTATTGACAGGTTTTTTTTTGTTTTGTTTTAATGTGTTCTGTCAGATTCACTCAAGGGAAGTGTTGCCTTGGCATAACCCTTTGACAGGTGTCAACCGGTGCCAATTGATTTTAATAAGAAGAATTAACCAGAAATGTGACCATTGGAAACTTCATTGATATTGGCAGCATGCCGCATATCCATGTGAAAGAGCAGCATATGCTCAAACAGGAGCGTGAACGCTGCAAGCACAAGTCTGGGCATGCCCGCACAGTGACCTACATGACCAATAAAATAAAACTTGCTCAGTTGTCAAAGACCTGTTGCATGTTTGACCGTCAAAATAAATGCATTCAGATAGAAAGGACGGCCATGGCTTTGCCACTGTGCACAAAAGGTGTCCGTGAGAACAAATCAGGGGCAGATAGGCTTCTTACTGTGGACTCAGAGGCACTATATCACAGACCTGCCGCAGACTGTACGTCTGTTCAAACACAGCGGTCGCGTATCCCTGTGTAACGCTGGGAGCAGGGCTGCACTGCCCAGCCAGCCAGTGCATTCCTTTCCCAGCATTCACCAGGACGGGCTTTGTGGGAAGCCATTGTCGACGATAAAAATGCTCTTGGGGTTGAATAGCATTTTGTCAGCCATTCATTCGCTGCATGTTTCTTGGCACCGAGTCTCTTAGGTAATTACAAATCTGCGCACATTCCCCGTCTCTAATTACAGGCACTTTCATTTTATAAATATTTTAATCAATCACTGCATCTGCGAGGTTGTGTTGTGTGCCACTGGTTGATAGTCAGAGGGAGAGAGAGAGAGAGGGAGAGAGAGGAGAGGAGGAGGAGGAAAGAGGAGAAAATGAGAGAGACGACAGAGAAAGAGGCAGGAAGGAAAAAAAAAAGGAGAACAAGAAGAGAGACAGGAAAAGAAGGGGGAGGGTGAAAGATATTGAGATGAAATTACTTGTCAAATTGTGGACTAAGTGGTTTCATCTCGACACCCCCCCCAATCGCAGGAGAGTGGAGCACCTGCCCATCCATCCCAGACCCCATGCCCACAGATGCAGCACCTCCTCGTCATCTGGGCACTGCAGTCCTCCCACACTGTCGCATACTTCAGCATCCAATTATTCCCCTCACTCGTGTACACGCTGTTATCTTCCGAATGTCACTCTCCTTCCTGACTGTGAAAATGTAATTATGTGCCTTCAGAACAGATAAAAAGCAAATCACTATTATGAGTGTTTTCCCGGCGCGTAAAAATAACAAAGTCTCGGGGAAGTGGCTGACAGACCGGTTGAATTAATGCTGCCTCCCCATTCGTTTCGAGTGTAGGTTGATCGCTGCCCGTCTGTGCTGAGAACGCAGCCGGGTGTCCCCCCGGAGTGATGCTGCGGGAGGCGTCGGAGCCGAGCAGCGGCGCCACCTCCGCCAGGTCCCATTGGCGCCCGCTGAGCCGTCTCACCTGCGCAGCTGGACCGCAGAACCGGAACGTGCTCCGCGCACGGCTCATGCATCTCGCGGGCTCCCCGTCTTCTGTCGATAATTATTTTTTCACAGCTTTCTCCCGAACATCTGAGCCCGCGAGTGACGGCTCTCTCCGTCAGAGAAGTTATTTGTGCGTGCCCCTCTTGTTCTTAATTACACGGCATTGTACTGCCGATTTTTTTAAGGCAAAGCGTCTCTCTCCCAAAGAGCTGTTGATTTGCGCCATCGCAGATTCTAGGAGGTGCGAATGACGCATTGACAGTCCCGTACCAGCTCCCCCCTCGAAGCACTACAATTCAACGGAGAGCTGACACTCAAAAAACCACATTCCATTTCATAATCTCTTGCTCGTGTCGCAAATCCGACCAAATGTAAATGAATTTACTACCAGAGAAGAGTGGTTTCTAGATAAATTTATGCAGAGAGAGAGTCTGTCACTACATTTTAAGAGCATGGTATAGCCTGAAGGGCCCAACCCTCACGTCATATAATATGACACTTAGAGATCACATAATATTGAATCTTGAGATGGTGTATACTCATCAGAAACACACACACACACATATATGTGTGTGTGTGTGTGTGTGTGTGTGTGTGTGTGTGTGTGTGTGCAAACAAAATTTAAGGGATTGTTTCATGAAGCTGGCAATGTGGACAATATACACTGAAACCTGAGCCCTGTTGAGCAAAGGCAAGAACAAATTATTGACTGCACACCCAACTGTACAACGTTGGCTGGCTGCCTAGCTAACTGGACTCAGTGTAAATGATTGACGTTGGTTGAATGGAAGTGAGGGATTGTTTGTCTATTACTAATCTAAGAACTAATCTTTTGATGTGGGTACTCTCTCTCTCAGCTGTGAGCATGTATTCAGAGTACTATTTCTTTAATACCTACCAACTTGAAACTTACAGCATGACTTAGCATTATATTGTATTAATTTATATTCTATGTTTGCGTATTAACCTATTTGGTATAAGTAGATGTGAATACTTATTTTCTCTTGGCAAAGCAGCATTTGAAACATGCTGTTCCTTCTCCTCAATTTAAAATTTTTAGAATATATGTAGTGAGTGAATGCTTTGCTAATTCACCCTAACCATAAATTAAGTAGTATAATGTTACATTTTTATGTTCTCTTGTAAGTTTATTTTTAATCCATCTGTCCATTAGTGAACACAGGCCACTCTTATGGAAAGTAATACAGGTGTCAGGGCTCAGGCAGGGACTCGGGCGCAGACAGCGAGGGAGGATGCACAATGGATTTATTGAGTCCAAATCGGAATCCAAAAACAAGGTCAAAACAGGCGAAGTCGAATACCAGGAAAACACAGCAAACGATACCAAAAACAGATCCAGAAAACGCGGTCCAGAGAAACAGGCAAGATCAGCAAAACAAGGAAAACAGGCTGATAACGCAACAGATTAACTGAGACGAACTGGCAACAAGACAGAGACAAACAGGACAGATGTAGGGCTGAGCTGATGAGGAGATGGGATGCAGGTGAGCCAGCAGGCAGGTGGAGGTGATCAGGTAATCAGGTGGGTGGGGACCGAGCGGAGAGCGGGGCAGGGCTGGAACACAAGGGAACAGTAAACAAGAGCACGTGGACGGGGAAACAAAAACAAACCGGCTAAGATGCCGCAGTACTGACAACAGGGCAATTTACTGAATAAAGTATGTTAACAAAATACTGTATTGTGATGATGACAACATATGTTTGATTTAAAATATCTTAAACCATGAAAAATACTATGCGATACATGTATGCCATAATATGAAAAGCATGCCCAGTTTGGGTACACGAAAGTGTTGCACACAAAAAATGCAGTATTAATTTGTGGCACGTTTGGCAGAAATATATCCCTGATATATTTAGGTTATTATCACATCACATTTGAAGATAGATGCATTTTTCATTTGAGGTTCATCCAGAGAACAGGCCTTCTCTGGGGCAGTCTTGCCTTTGGGCCCTGGGACAGCAGGAAAACTGAACAGCATTTGCTGTTTTAAATTTTGCCCAGATTCTGCTCATGAGTGTCAGCCTCCTACATCATTGATTTCCTATCATCACCGCCCCTGCAGTGTGACACCCAGGCAGGATGCTCTGAATTCTCAATTGCGCCCGATCAATGAGCTCCTGTTTAGGCAGGGTAGCCCCAAGCACTCCCAGAGAAAGAGAGGAAGAGCGAGAGGGCGGGAGGGAGGGTGGGAGGGAGAGGCACTGAGGGAGGGAAGGGGAGGATGAGAGAGGCAGGGAGAGAGATAGAGGGGGTGGAAGAAAAAGAGGGAGGATGGAGAGACAGGGGGAGAGGGAAGGGGAGGGTAAAAGAGAGAGAGAGAGAAGCAGAGAAAGGTAGGGAAAGGGGGATGGGGTGGTGAGTGGGAGGGTAACAGAGCTATGTGTTGGGGGATGGGGGTGGGCGTACGGCATACGAGTCCACTGCTTCAGAGTGGCACAACCCCCCCCCACTTTCTCACCAGACTACATCCGTCCCCCCCTCCCTCCCCCAAAACCCACCGCTGTTGCAATCTGCCCCCGTTCCGCCAGCGCCGTGTCACCCGGGAGACAAGCGCGCAACCGGAGTCGGGCTCCAAATCCAATCCGGTCCGGCTCGCGACGCCATGTGATGCATTTGCCATCCCTCAGAGCGGCTCAGCAGTGCGTGAAATTCCGCCGGAGCAGGTGAGAGCCGAGTGCCACTCAAGATTTAATGTAAGCTTTCAGATTAAGCTTTCATATATTTATCAGAACAATCAATCCGTGGATTCAGCCATAGGGAAGAGGGAGGGAGGGGGAGAAAAAACACAGAGACAGGACAAAGTGTGATAACAGAAGCGGAGTGTCAGCGGGGTGGAGGGAGGAGAGCCATGCTCATCCTCAGTGGCGTCTGTTGAACATGCCGCTCAGTAAAGCCCGCATTCTCAGAAGACGGCCTGCCGTATTCTGAGAAGATCAGTTCACCGGTTAAAGAGTCAGGCTGAATAGTATGCCTTGCTAAAACAAGGCCCGGGTTGAAAAACACTGCGAGACATTTCAAAATCCCTTGGCATATACTGCAAAGAGCAGGGGGTCCCTTGCGTCCTGGCCAAGTGGCTAGTATGGCTCTCGACAGCTGGCCATATAGCCGTCCTCTAGTTTCATTGGCTAAATAAATCCCCCCATCTCCACGTCAGCTGACGAGTGTTCTGGCGCAAAATAGCCGACGTGCCTCACCCGCCCATGAGTCTCCTGCCCTTCGCTGCAAGCAGCCATCAATTACCCATAATCCTTGGGAAGGATGGGAGGTGCTATAAAAATGGAATTCGTTGTTCTTAATATAAAATATAAATATCATGATGATCATCATCATTGTCATCATCATCATGTGACAAGGCTATCCTTCCCCTTAATACTTGAGGATGACATGACTGTTGCATCACTAAGCAGGATACAAAGAAGTGAACTGTTGAAATCAACTGAAAATGACTTTTGACCGCACAACACACAACAGCCCTCTCTGTATTGTAACCTCATACAGCTGTTGCCTTTCTTGCAACTCTTATGTCAAAGTGGGAGAGAACTAAGACAGATTTGGAACGGGTGGCTTTGTCCCCGGTGAAGATTTCGAGAGGCGGCAGCAGGCGACGTGAACTCTGAATAAATCAGCCGGTGTGCGGAGAAGAGGAGGAAGTATGGCAGTTTCGCCCGCTCTATTCTGAGAGTGCGAGCATTGCCACCACATAAATAAGCTGGCAGAAGGAAGCTCTGCTGACATAGCAAACGCCATTGTTACGCTGCTAACAATGTCCGAGCGCGGTCGCCCAACAAGCCGGCCACTGCTGTCAGCAGGGGCGGGGAGGCGGGTTCGAGCCCCAACCGTCCGACTCCTCCACCTGTCACGGGCTCGGCTTGCTGGAAAGATCATTCCCAGACACGGCCCCTCAGATACGGGGGCCTTCATGCCCCTCTGTTTTCATTTAATAACCCAAAGAATAACTTCGAATTCCATCGAGATTTTGAATTATTACAAACCATAGCAGTTTCTCTTTATTATTGTTGCTGTATTTATTTTTCTGTAGAGGGGGACATTTTAATGACTTGCTAATGGGTGCTGCAGTATATTGGACTTTGTGACGCGAGGTAGATACTGAATGAGAATGGTGTGTGTGTGTGTGTGTGTGTGTGTGTGTGCTAGAGAGGCTATTGAGTTTGAAATTGTGGAGGCTAAAAACATACTTTGAAACTATTTGACTTGTACTTGTGTTTTTGTTGTATGGTGTGAGTAACAAGAGCGCCAATGTGTGTGCCCAATGTGGTGGCACTCCCTTTGCGCCCATGAAACTATGTAAAATGTGTAAATATATAAATATATAAACCTTCACACCATATTTTTGATTGTGGCAAAAAGATGGGTAAAAGTTGAGCCCCATCTCTCATCTCTTTCTTGTAATCAAAAGTATTTATTGTAACCTAATACTTTTGGTTTAGTTAAAATGCTAGAAGGAATATGTGTATATTGTGTACCCAGACACAGTGTGTTCCCTATCCATCCATACCTTCAAGCTCTTTAATGAAGTTATTGAATTGATTCATTGGAAGATGTTTCAGCAGCACCTTTGAATTCCTTTGGAGCTGTGGCCTCATTTCTGACACTAGACGCTGTGTGACCTACAGACAGAGACATTACACAGAGAGGCTTCTGCCTATCTTAAGAAAAGCAGATGCCAGCCGGTCTATCAGGTGATTGCACACTGGCACAGTGTCCTTTTACACACACATGCATTTTGTTCTGCACAGTCACTGTCATGTGAAATGAGAAATGACAAAGAGGAGCTCAAAAATATTCATCCGAATGTCTGTTTAAATTCAGGCCAAACCTAAATGTCCTAAATGTTGTCCCCCACCCCCACCCCCGCCTTGCTCTTCTCAATATTTGGGGGGGGGTAACTAGACACCCCTGCTCCACTCATGGTAGCAGACAGACTCATGTCTGCTCTCTACAGTCACGGGGGCAGCTGGGGGGGCTGCTTTTTTGGTCCTGGGGAGGCCTGACCTTCTCTGTTTGCATCCAGGACGCTGCTGGCTAAACATATCGGCCTGTTTGTTCGCGGAGAGGCAGCTGGCATGTGCGTGCGGGCGGGCGGGCAGGCAGGCGGGCGCAGGATATTGGAGTGTGGTGGCACAGTGCTCTCCCAGAGAGGACTCTCTGCTATTTATGGAAAATAATTACTGAGCCAGGACTGCAAAAAAAAGAGGATTTAGCCCAGCATAGCTCCTGCCGCCCGACAGGACGCCAGCTTCAGACTGCCCAGGGTAGTGTGTTCCTGTCAGAGCTCGGCGCACCGGCTGCCCCAGAGCATAACAGCCAAGACCCTCCTGTCAGCCCTTCTTCCACCCCGTCTGTACCAAACACACACAGGGAAAGTGCAGCCTCATCTCTGGACAGCTCCGAGTTATACAATCCCTCAACTACTTATTTTCAAGGCATTTTTCTGGAACACATGAATAAATTCTGAGCACACACAGACAGAAACACACACACACACACACACACACACACACACACACACTAAGCTCCCATGACTCAGTGGTCACAGTGAGTCACTGCCGAATGAGATGTATCCATCGAGCTTGGCCACATCCTGCCATATATCAGGATCACACTTGATTGGTCTTGATTGCGCCTGTGAAAGCACTTCATCTGGGTGTGCCGCTTCGTCTGGGGACTTCGGGTGTGTGAATAAGATCTGCGTGGCCAAATGTTCCTGTTATGGATTGGAAAGAACAGAGCTGGTTCTGCTGCAGAGCTGAGAGTACTGGCCCCAGGATGGAGCTGAGAATATGGGCCCCAGTACAGAGCTGAGAATATGGGCCCCAAGACCTACAGAGCTGAGAATATGGGCCCCAGTACAGAGCTGAGGGTATGGGTCCTGGCACAGAGCTCAGAGTACAGGCCCCAGTACAGAACTGAGAGCAGCCCCAGAGAGTCTGTGGTCCTGCCACAGTGGCGGGGGGGGGGGTGCTGTTCTGCCCCTGCTGGACACGAGCTGGGACTCGATGTCATAACAGCTGTCTGCTCTGAATGCTATTTTAGAACGCTCCCCGCATCAGCATTTTGGGGACGGCACCAGCGGCTCCTCAATTAGCTCTTGTTCCTGTCTGAGCTGAGCTGGCACGGGGGTGTACAGTCTGGGCTGTCAGCACTCCAGGGCAGGGTGCAGATACAGCGCTGAAAGTGGGGGGGAAAAAGCACGCCGCAGATGAAAGCGAAGAGATATCATCAAAACCTACATCACATGACACACATGTTGCATCAGGTGGAGGGATCCATAGAGGGCATGTCTGGGGGCAAGGGTGGGAGGGGGTTGGAAGAGCTCCTTTAAAAAATCAGATTAGGCAGCTGTGTGGAAAATGAAAATGGTTTATAATTAGCAGACTCAAATCCCAAGTTTAATTACTGGCGAAGGTACTCCAAATTCCATGGGATGAAAGCTTCTGCCAAGCCAAAAAAAGAGATGTTAATACATGTAGTATTATCAATGCTTCTTCTACTTATTATTAATAATAATAATGATGATAATAACATAAATCATCATTAGTGGAGTTCTGGTTAAGAGCCAGTGGCCATCTGTTTTAGAGAAGGCAATAGATATGCTATGATTTGATGGAGGAGTCATCATCTCTATCTCTGGCCAGTCAGAGGCCTAATTCTGGACAGGTTTGGTATCATGATTGGTGAAGACAAATAAACACAGAGAGACAGATGTGAAAAATGACTGTCCATTGTGGAAATGCATACTGTAAGATTTCTGTGGGTCATGGATTGATCAGCAGTTGTAGCATCTGTTGCTAACTGACCTGCAGACCCATTTAACAGCCGGACGGTTGCAGGTTCGAGTAAAATAAAAAGACACACACTCAGGTACAGTACATGGCCAAGCAGACCCTCATACGTTTATTGAAATGTCAATTAAAGTCTAGAAATAAATGCTTCGTCCATTTCGCTCAGGCCCAGTGACATTCCAACCTTGCCTTATTCCGAACGGCACGCTAAGGGTAAGGCTTTTTAACGAGCTGCACTGTTGTTTTTGGGACAGACACAGCGGCCCTCCCATTCGTGTCCGAGGCCTCTGTGACACCAGCGGTGACCTCCAAACAGCGGGTAACCGTGCAAAGCCAGAACCTACGTGGAACATCTCCGTACTGTTGTAACAACATCGTAGGAACACCGCACAACATGGGCGCTGTTCTTCTCAGATTTAGGCATGAACCAGGAATCCTAGTGCGGGTGATTCATGCTCACAGCGTGTGCCATTCAAAGTTTCACGACTGCATATAATGCAGTCATAAATATACCCCTGCCAGACTGCCAACCGCTCCTCTGACTTTTATCTGCCCCTCCCCACCCCTCTATGTATCATTTATGTGGTGATTAGGGAGCTGGGCTCATGGCCGAAAAGTTGCCGGTTTGTTTCCCAGAAGTGTATCCTCCTGCAAGGTGTTTAACACGAATTGCTTTATTAAAATACCCAGCTGTATAAATGGCCATTATGTCAAATGTAAACTACAGTGGTGACCCTGGACAAGGGCGTCTGCTAGGCAAATAAATAAGGTAATGTGCACAGCCGCAGATCTGAAGGTGGTGGATGTTCACTTTGGCAGCGAGATAAGACTTCTCTTGTGTTCTGCGGTCGCAGCGCAAATAAAACGAGTCTCAACACTTGCAGAAATCCGGGCGAGGCCAGTCTCACGCAGCTCCTAACAGCGCGTAAAAAGACCTTTATGCATGTCGAACACACTCTTCTCACACACGGAGATCACAGATGGCTGCTCGGGGCCTGTCAATCACTCCATCACATGATGAAGATGTTGCCTCGGAAGCCGAGAGCTGGGGTTCATGAACTGAGTGCAGACCTACTTTATCACGAGTGAAAGAACTGCCGCTTTCCTAATAAAGACAAGTCAAGTTGCAGTGATTCCTACAGATATGTGGAGACCAAAATATGCAGAAAATTTAAAAGACGTTGACTGCACACTGCACAAAATACAAAAATAGATGTATGAAAATGTAATGCAACGATGAAATAAACTGCTGAAACATTCCCAATTTTAACCATGTCTCCACCAACTCTGTTAACCATAAGACCTGCAAAAATAAAAAAAGTTATTAATGACTTTAATTTAGTAGCATTTTGTGCAGCATGTGGAGACACTTCCAAGAAACAGAGCATGCCTTTAAAAAGCCTTACTGGGCCATTTCTACCCACACTTGACACATTGCATTAAAAAAAGAAAGCAAACAGAAACAAATGGAGAGTGACTTAAATATATACATTTATACACATGCTATAATGAGTGTTCTTTGTGCATTTGATGCGAGTTAAGGATGCAGATGAAGACAAACAAGAGAAGAGAACAGACAGATGATGTCACATGATCTACTGAGCATGCTCAGTCCAGGTCTAACTTTTGTCTTGACAAAAAAGACAGATTTCTTTAGAATTCTGACCAAAATATAAAACACAGAAGACCTACTCATTCATGTAGCACTGCACCTCACCCAGGTTGGAACCCTATCAGTACATACATATATACGTATACAAAATTTTACATTCACTCGACATTTAATTACGAGTACTGTACAAGCCTCTAACGCTAACGGTAAACATTCAGTTCTGGAAAAAAAAACATGGCATGAAAAGAAAAGCATAGCTCACACATACACTCTCAAGCACGTACACACTCGCTAATATGAAAATAGTTATTTTATACACAAGTAACGTGATACCAAATCACCAGACTGTAAAAGCATTCCAGCTGGCGATCGTAAATATTGAACCGAGAGATTCTTTTTCTGACAAAACCTGTCATCGGTAGTGAAAATAAACAGCGGAAGGAGTCAAGCGGTTTGTTGTAAGTTGAAAAGTTCAGTGTCATTTGCTTAAGTTGACACTGATCCTGACTGATGGCAAGAAACACACCCATAGCATTGCTGTGATACTGCAGCAGCAAGTGGTAACATTACTGTAACATTGTGAGAACGTTACGCATTTTCTGGGATACCATTGTTATATAACGAAGCCATAGAACAAAAAAGGACAGATATAATGCAACTGCAGGCGACAACAACCTTGAACTCACACGTTGATAAAAGTGCAATATGTTCATCATATTATATATTTTCTCCTCTTAAAGGATGGGAAGACTGCTGTAATGCTATTGTGGGCATATCAACGTAAGTGTTTGACAGTCCAGCACAAGTCTGGTCTCGTGAGTCAGAGAAAGGGACAGGGACAGAGAGAGAGAGAGAGAGAGAGAGAGAGAGAGAGAGAGAGAGAGAGAGGGGGAAAAGAGAGAGGAAAGACAACAGCAAAATCTATGCATACGTTTATCTGTGCGGGTCACACAATAACCTCGAAAATAAACAAACAGAAAAATTTGCATAAGAAAATTTTACAGACAGGGCTTGACCTTGGATTAAAAAAAAATACATCTAAACGTAAAATAAAATATGAAATGCTGAGTGACAATAATTGCCTTTTTTGTTTTTGCAAAATGTGATATTTTTTGGCATATAGTAAGAATATATTTCTTTGATGCAGGTTGTTATGTTGTAGGATGCACTGCTTTTTCAAAAGGGGAGCGCACTGTCTGTGGAGAGCTGGTCTTGACAACATTATGCAGACACCGGAAGTGTTGGAGTTGTAGTCAGGTGTAGAATCCATAAACATACTCAAGTCAGGATTCACAATTACTACATATAAGCAAGCCCCTTGATTTTAAGAGTCATGTTTAAGAGTCTCCCCTGCCAGCTACCAAAACACCTACCGTAACACCTACAGAGTTGGCCTGACCAGAGGTGGGGGGGAGAATGTCGGACTCTGGTTTTCAACCACTGAGGCGTCCATCAGCTATGCTGCAGTACTGTGTGCCTAACAGGCCTCCCCTTTGGAGGAAACTGCAGTGAGGAGCCACAGAACCACCTTCCTGCCCATTGTTATCTTTCCACACTGCGGTGGGTCGAGACTGGTTTCGCTCTGCCAGAGACATGCACGGATCTGAGCCCACAGCTGACACGCTACAGGGCTCCGGTTGCGGGCTTTCACGGCGTAACTGACGGTTCTGAGCGCATGCCAGGCTAAGCGCTGAGCGCGTGGACAGCGGGGGGAGACGGCTTCGCCTGTTCCTTCCCCACCCGCCCCCCCCATCAGAATGCGCTCGGCTCCCACTGCGGACACCTGCTTTAGGCGGAGCGAACGGGAGGGGGGTGCAGGCAGCGGGAGAGAGAGAGAGAGAGAGAGAGAGAGAGAGAGAGAGAGAGAGACAGAGAGGGGGAGAGGGAGAGAGAGAGAGAGAGAGGGGGAGAGGGAGGGCTCGTTTGTCTTTTCCTCCTTCACTGATGGGTGCAACTGAGACCAGCCCAAGAGGGAGATGAGATACAGACTGTGAGTACAGTAAACTGGAGAGGTCTGTCAAGCACCCTTCCTCTGTGTGTGTGTGTGTGTGTGTGTGTGTGTGTGTGTGTGTGTGTGTGTGTGTGTGTGTGTGTGTGTGTGTGTGTGTGTGCAGGTGAGAGGAGGCAGTCGCTCTGACTGAGAGGAGAGAATGGGTGAACTCACTAGACTGCTGTTCCATGAGTGAAAATCCACCATTCTGTGCTCTGTTGCACTGTAACTCTGTCTAAATCAGTTCATCACATTGCATTTATTACACCTATACTGTTCATACGCACCCTCATGTCTCAAGCATCTCCCTGTGTCTGCAGTGTGAAACAAGTACAAAAATGTTTGAAAGCGCTGGATTGCATTAGAATTAGACAGCCTTCATTTTTCCGGGTTTGTGTGATCGTTTTAAAAATATATTAGGGATTCCAACAAATACATTTCAAAACCAGTATAAAATTTCCTGGATTAAAATGGAACCAATCCACTGCCATGCAGGCAGCCAGTGCAAAGGAGAAAGCTTTGGGCCAGTGCAGTGTGGTGTGGAGGTGGTGGAGCTGTGTGCAAGTCACACACCTGTGTAAGATGTAGGTGTTTAGGTGAGTGCGTGCATGCACATGTGATTGTGCAAGTTGGTTTGTGTGTGTGTGTGTGTGTGTGTGTGTGTGTGTGTGTGTGTGTGTGTGTGTTTGGGGGGTGAATGCATGGGTGTGTAGGTGTGCATGAGTGTGTGAAGATGTGTGTGTGTGTGTGTGTGTGTGTGTGTGTGTGTGTGTGTGTGTGTGCATGCATGTGTATGTGTGTATACCTGTAGTAGGTCTGCATGTGTATGTGTGTGTAGGTCTGCAGGGGGCGGGGGCACAGTCCTGCCTGGAAGCCCGTTACAATGAGGAATTACAGTACAGCAGCTGAAGAGCAAATAGGACAAGGCCTTAAATGAGCCTGAGAGAGGCACCAGGTTCCCAAGCCAACGCAGAGCAGCCCATAGAGAAGCAGCGGGTTAAGAGCCTACAGCTCACGCACACTGCGGCATGACCCACAGTCTGTCCTGTAAGCGACAGCACCACCCCCCACCCACCCCCTCCCTCTTCATCCTCCTCCTCCTCTTCCTCCTGTTCAGTCCCATGCTCTGGAGGCGTGGCCCACACGTCGTGCGGGGGGGAAAGGCCCGGGTGGGGGGGTTTGCAGGGGGGAGGGGCTCAGAGCAGGGTCCACTGGGACACCAGGGCAGACAGGAGGAGGGCCAGGGTGGGCAGCGCCACGCTGGCGGAGGGGGCGCGTCCCGAGGCCTTGGGGACCAGCCTGCGCGGGGTGATGGTGGAGGTCCAGTGGGGCACATTCTCTCCCTTCCCCTTTTCCTGAGGAACCCACTCGACAGAGACAGTCTGCTCTTCGTGAGCTGAAAAAGACAGAGACAGACAGAGATTTTTGCCCATTCATGTCCTCTTATACATGTATTGGTCGTACGTAATATGTTCATGTCCTAAAATGCTTTCTGCAACTCATGCTAATAAAGTTAGTCTGAATCTTTGAATCCTTGAGAGAGAGGAAGAGAGAGTAAGAGAGGGGAGAGGCAGAGAGGTCGAAAGACAGGACGCAGTGGAGAGAGGGAGAAAGATGGAGGAGAATGTGAGGAAGAAAGAGAGGAAGAATAAATCCGCTCGTACATTTTTAGAAGACTATTTTTTTTCTTTATTTCAGGAAGAAATAGGGATGTGAGTCGTTCCAGGAGCCTCCCACCCACTATCTCTATAACCCGGGGCCATTTAACAGACAACCTTGAGAACATCATTACAGCCAATCAGGGATAAATCAGCGTAATGGAGGCGGGGCAGATCGAGCGTCGGCCTCTGCTTTGTCACAGTCAGGCCCGCCCCTCCCTCCCACCCCCAAAAGTTCTGGCAGTCTGCTGACTTCAGCGCGCTCCCAGTCAACACTCCCTGAATTAAGAGCTCGCTCAGGTACCCAACACCCCCCCCCCCCCACTGGCGGCCACGTCCTGCCCTGTCAGCTCGCCGGACGCTTTAAATCAGCCCGATCGACCCGCATTAGCGCTCTCCCCAGGCCGTAATTGAAACCCTCCGTTCATCTTCCCAAACAGTGGATTAGAGGAGATTAGATTGGGCCCCCGCGACTCTCCTCTCCGGCTGCCAAGACTTTTGCCTGCTGTTCCTGGATCAGCTCTGAGGACAGGTTAGAATGCACTCTGCTGACTTCCAGCCACCATGCCCTGTTCTGGGGACAGGTCGCAGGAGAGCTTGTGGGGTGTTGCCTGCCTGTCCAATATGGCCGCCAGGGAAATGATGCATTGAGGGTACATGAGTTTAAAACATGTGTGCCCCACTTTACATCTTGAGGTCCTCTGCTAGTCGGACATATCAATATTGAAAGAGCAGGTACAGTAAATTTAAATTCTGTATTAAGAGGTAGAATGAGCACAATAATGAACATAATGGCATAGAGGGTATTCTGCCAGGAACAGTCAAATTCATTATGGAGGTCACATTGTGAGCCTTATCAAGCGAACAGCCGGGTGCGTTCCCTGCTCAATTCTGCAGCACATGTCAATTGAAACTTGTTATTACCATCCACTCAAACTACTCCCTGTGAAAATGTGTCAAATGTGTGCAGACAAAAGTGCCCCCAGGTGTTTTTTTCATTGGACAGAAGTGAGTCTGAATGTGAAATTTCACCGCTGGAGGGTTTATGATTTCTCTCCTCAAATTGTAATCCTGTCGCTGATTACAGCAATAACTGCTGAAATTGTATTGGGTCTACCTTAGAGGGCCCTGAGGTCTTGATGTAAGTGCTCCATGTAATGGCAATGTTATGAAACCCGACAACAGGGTTCAGGGTTGCAGGGGAAAGCGGGCAAACCCCGAGGGACTGAGATCTGATTCCGTCGCACAATGGGGATTGTGGCTTCGGAGAACAATAGACAAAAGACCTCATTGATCTTTAATCGTGATGAGGTAGTTGTTTATGTGGTAAAAATGAATCTGATTAAAACTGGACCAAAGGGAACGAAAGTGCCCGGAGTCTGTTAGCACGTTTTCACTATTTTATACTAGTTTTTAGCGTGGTGTCTCAAAAGATGTTCCTGTTGTTTTTTTTTTTCATTTTTCCCATAGGAGTCTGTTTGAAGCGGAGAAGTTTGAAGTGCTGAACGCACAAGCGCCCGAGACGCAGCTCCATAAGACACCCAGCTTTACATGCCAGCTCAGCGCCCTGCGGTGCAGCTCAGCTTGCCACCCATTCCCAACCCTTCCACCCCAGGGCCGTTACCCACAAACCACCTCTTCCATCAAACATCAAGCAGATATCCAGCAGAATGCCGCTCCTAAAGCGAGCGGTGCAACCCGTGCAGCGGGATGGACGGTTTCGCTTACAACGCCGCCGACGTGATCATCAATTAGAGCGATAAAAATGGCCACCCGCTGCCTCTCAGCATCCGCTCCGCAGCGAGATTAATATGTGCGGAGAGCGTGCGAATAGAAGCCGGTCTGAGAGCGCGAAACTCAATCCCTAAAGGGCCACTGCAAACGCAGCTCTTTGCCTCAGCCAATTACCCTTGCTTAATGCGTACAATTAGCTAAATTAGCTGTTTATGCTAACACCGATGCATTTCCAAAAAAAAAAACAAAATTGAGAGCACATGTGCCATATACACCTGCACCTATTAAAAGTGAATGGGTAAGCGTTTAGGCTAATTGAAAAATTAAGCGGAGTGGCTTGGAGGGGGAAAAAAAAACAGCATATGTAGACAGCCTTCCGGGAATTGAGCCTGGCACCCTTGGGCTAGTCTATTAAACACGGTCCACCTAGGTGCAGGCCTGAGTCCAGGGGACAGAGCCAATCAGTGAGGAGTCCCGTGTCACATGGAGGCGTCAGTGATTCAGAAAGCGCCTGCTCTCTCAGGACAGCACACAGCAGCAGTGATTCTCAGCTAGTTCACATCTGTGCCCACACCTAGTGTCACTACAGCAAATGCAAAAGGCTACAAAAGATCACTTATGTCCAAACAATCTAAGTCAGTATACGGGTAGATCTTTGCATACACTTTAAATATAAACACACTGCAGTATATTCAGAAGCTATTCCTTACATTTTGGATTGTGCATTGAAACAGACATGACCCTTTTGGTAGGAGTTTGAAATCCACTGCTACCTTTTTAGTTATTTTTTGTGCAACTGGGATTTTCAGCACAGCTTCAGTGCTGTCCAATGTTCTGCCAACTTAATTGGGTCAATAGCTGTTTGATGAGTGGCTTTTTAGCATTAAAAATTCCATTACTGGGACAGGGTTTCTCAGGTACATTACAGAAGCATTCACTTCAGTTCACTTCAGTGTTCGGGACTGTTTGAATTTCATCTGGCAGCAGTGTTGGCTTATGTCTAAAATGAAAAATGGTAAGAAAGGTGGAATTTATTAAATCAAAAAATAAACAACTAAAATATTAAAATAAATTAAACATGATTAATTACAGTTTGTCCAAAAGATATTAAGTGCAATGTCAAACTGAACAAATTTTTCTGCCTCTAGTTCTCCCGCATTGGTTTTAATAATTTTCAGCAGGCTTCACTGCAACAACAGGGACATCAATAACATGACATTTCTATTCCTCACACTACTGATACAGCCCTCCTTTACTCTCCAACATCAGGACTTCCCCTTTTCATCAGAGTTTTCAACTCTGTGTGTGTGTGTGTGTGTGTGTGTGTGTGTGTGTAAACCCGTGCATGAGCATGGGTTTCTCTCTGCAGAACTGGCAGAGGAACAGTCTGCAGGCCATTGAAGTGATGGTGCCTCTTTCTCTGAAACGCGCTTTTATTTCAGTGGCAATGGCCTGTGGATGACAGCTCACTTTTCAGATAGTGAGTTAAACCCAAAACCTTTCTATCTAACGGTGGACGCTTGTCAGTTAGTAATCCCACACAAAATAAAAGGGCCATTTTCCATCTGGGGCAGGAGGCTTGCGGAAGCAGGGCCAGTCTGCTGTGTCTCCTCTGTGTTTTAGCACGCAGCAGGGATGCGACTCCTCTGAAGCTTATGGAGACACACAGTCAGGTGCACCCGTCTGGGCTTTGCCTTTAGAGGAGCAGTCTGAAAGAGGCCTCCAAACATCTGTTGCTTTTCTATGGACCAGAATGGGATAGGTATAACACCAGGAACATAGAGGGAGACTGCGACGTGGTTTTTGGGAGAGAGGCACTCTTAACCGTCTTTCTCGATTCTGCTTTCTCTCGGGAATCCTCCGCGCCATTAATTGTGAGGCGTGTGCCGATACTCCCCGCTGTCACCCCCTCCCACATAGAGGTCTCCGGGGTGCTGTGGGGGGTGGGGAATAAATCAATGCAGACCACGTCCGGCCAACACGCTTCCAGCACAGCCCTGGGGAGAGCTCTAAAATCCATGAATCAAAAGCATGAAACGTCTTGACTGAGAAAGTGTAACACACGGCCAAATTCTCCCCCAACACAGAAACATTAGCAGTCAAGACAATCCCATCAACCACTGCAAAGAGCGAAACAGCATTTTAACCTAAGCTAAACAACCTTCCGTGGCATTCTGCACATCGAGCTCGTTCACGTCACCGCTGCTGGGACAAGCTCTGACTCCCGAGGTCCATCCAAACCCGGACGCGGCCACTGTTCGGAGTCAAGTTTAATGCGTTTCTGCCGCTACAGTGTAAGCCATTCAGGGCGTCTCTATTTGTGAGAATGTTCCAATTTGGCTGCCGTTTCTGATTTATCTAAAAAAGCAATCATTTACTACATATAGAGACAGGGAGGGAGAAAAATGGTTCTGGGAAGCAATCGGTGCAGCAGGGGTAATTGAATTTCAGATTGGAGCTGGTAATTGCACAGCCTGCTGTTTATTCTGCATGCTGCACACACGCCGGTGACTGGAGGTCAAAGACCCTCAGTGAGTCTCTGCTTCTCCCTAAGGACAGATTTTTTTTATTATTTTTTATTCTCCCATTTTTACCTATGGAGATTTGCTCCATTTGTCACAATGAATGCCCTGTGCATTCAGAAGTGATTCACAACGTGAAGGACACCTCAGACCAGATGAGACCAAACTCTTATACTGGAGTGCCTCAGATGGCTTTAGTTTTCATTCAGTCTGAACCCTTAAAGAAATAATCATAAACAATCATTTTGCCAATTTAAATTTCCTCAGTATGTATCTATCTGTATAAATGGACAACATGGAATGTAATGTAGTCTTGCAGGTAAGTGCTATTCAGCCAAGCAAATGAAAGTTCCCCAGCTTGATTCATTCCCTTCAGAAAGGACGGCAGTAGTGATTGAATGGAGGGGTCAGTTTATCGATATGCGGTGCTGGATTAATCTGCGATGGCTGAGGATTTGTTCTTTTTTTGAATTGGATGGCTTTCCCACTTAAAACAGCCTGCCAGATTTGATCAATTCAAGAGGCAAGTGCAAAAGGTCGCCTGTTTTTCTAATTCTGAGATCAACACATTCTACAGGATTGTGGGATCCCAAGAACTGGGATGCACTCCTGCTTCGGGGAGCACAGAACAGAGCTTGGTGGGTCTAATATGGCAGAATTTTCTCCTTCAATCAAACATCAAAAAGAACTTGCTTTCTGCCAGGTCACATGCGTTTGGAAGTAAGCAGCGCTGAGAGTCCACAAGTGGCCTCATATTTAACAAGCAATGAAGTGGAAGTGAAATACGCTCCGGCGGCTAAGAAGCGGGCGCCCTGGGTTTGCAGCGCTCTGGCTGGTTTAGCTTCGCTTATTATGGTTAGCCCAAATATGAATAAAAACATGCAGCACAGTAAGAAAAAAAAAACGGGATTGGAATATGTGCCTCCTATCGTTACTCGGTAATTCGGCTCTACAAAGGCCCCGGCATCTCTTCATTTCTCAGCGGGAACGGCCCCAAGCCCACTGGCGTGCGTCAGAAAGAGGAGGCCATAAAAAAACAGGATCATCGGGTTCCCTGGGATGGCGTCCTCCTTTTCTCTTAACGCACTTCCAACGCCCCCCAGCCATTCCCTCTATCCAGCAGCGTGGGGCATTATCCACTGCGGGGTCTTGTTGACGAATGGGAGGAGTATGTATGTGTGTGGGTGTTTGTGTGTGCAACCGCGTGTGGAAGAGAGTATGTATGTGTGTAACAGAGGGAAAGTGCAGTTTCTGTGAGGATCTGTGTATGAGAGAAAACATGTGGGGGTGTGATAGATAGAGAGATGAAGCAACTGCACAAAGGTGTGTGTGTGTGTGTGTGTGTGTCTGTGACAGTTCCAGAACCATAGTTCACCTGTGACATTTAGTTTGCAATAACCATTTATATTTTGCACATTGTGTGTCTATGCCAAAATCGCAAAAAAAATCAATGTCAGGGCAAGTCAGTGGGATGGTCCATGAGGCTGCTAATAGATTTCCAGCAGGAGTGGTTTGAAGACACCAATGACTATCATGATATAAGACTTTATTTTTCAAACAAAGTGAAAGCTTTGTGCGTGTGTGTGGTTCTGAAGTGTGCTCTCTCTCTCCTTCTCTTTCTCTTTCTCTCTCTCTCTCTCTCTCTCTCTTTCTCTCTCTCAAGAGCCCTGTACTTGTTTGTCACCAAGAGCCTCCCAGCCTCAAGGCCAGAGGTATCAAACATGCCACACATCACGAATCTGCTGCTTCCCAGGAGAGAGCAGTTAGAGCTGCAATTCTGCCCCCTCCCTACCCCACCCCCCACCTCCTCCTGAAGAGGTGGTCTCAGCTCCTTTGACGAAAGACTTTTGGTACAGTTCATTTCATCCCTGTATGTTTAAGAGAAGGTCCTTTTTACCACTCATCCGTGAGCTGTATATAAAGCACATAAAAAGCAGAAGATACAGCTAGCAGCAGCCATTGTCGGTACACTCCACAAAACATTGTCAGCAGCATTAGTAAGAAAACACTTTTTCTGTTTCAAAATTTCATAAACAAGCTCACCCGTTACATAACATTGCCGGGAATCCTAATAACAAATTTGCTAGGCTGGAAGTGCTGTCTCCACATAAGCTGCTGTGAATGTCTGCTGTCCTGTTGAACTTGAAGGGAACACTCACAGTTTGCTTTCATGACTTGCATCAGTTGTTTAGTTTTTCATAAACAAGTACCACAACATGGCCAAGCTTAATGCCCGTAAACCAGCAGTTGCTGACATATTCATGAGCCCCCCTTTAATGGCCAAACTGTTCTCAAGTTGTGCTTATATGGAGTCAGTTTTTACTGTAAGCAGTCCTGTGTACTGAGGTTTTCTGCCAGACTGAAAAGCTTCTGAAACACAATAAATGCTCTAGTGCTGCGATTGTGTGCATAAACCGAGCAAGTGCTGATCACGCCTCAGCGCAAACCCTGTAAGTGAACCAGTGGAACATTTCTTACCACACTTGGTACGTCTATAAGTTTGCAAGTGTGAATGTCCATTAAATTGATACCTTTCAAATGAACTAAACTGAACTAGGTAGTGTGAGTGGGCCCTAATTCAGCTCAACTGTGCGCTTTACCACTGAAAACACACTGACAATCATGTCTGACAACAAGTAATAGGGGAGATTGAGAGTATTTGAGAGTACAGGGCTGACTGTGGTGTTTCCAGTGTGGTCTGCCTAAAGTGAAAGCGTCTTGAAAAGGTTGAGGTGAAGGTGTGGAGGAATTTCTGTTGGCTCCACATACATCGCCACTACACTATAGATTTCCAGGATTCACGGTAGAAGCAAGGACCCTTACAGTGTTGACGACTCGGCTTGACACAATGCTACGGAGACTATAGAGAAAACGATGAAAACAGATGGGCCGAACAACCTGCTCTGCTCATTAAAAATCTTATCTCCCTATGTTTGTTCCCAGGATGGCAAGAACAGGGGTGCCTGCGATCTGTGCCAAAAAGAGTATTAAAGAAAATAAACATCCTGTAGACTGTAAAGTCAATACACAGATGCACGAACTCCGCCAAGCACTCTCACCGGCCCTCTATCAGTTTAATCTCGTTGCATTACGGTTCGGGGTCAGGACTAGGGGTGGGTAAAAGGACCCTGTATTAGCTGTTTGGGAGTTGAGTATTCAGGGCTAAAAAAAGATCCAGGGACCAGGACAATTTCCAAAACAAACAAGGCAATCTCCTCTGTGTGAAAGTTCATTCAGCCCCCCCATCTTATGATTGATCACATGCGACGTGTCCGCTGTACTTGCCTATTAGACACTCTGGATCCAGGGCAAAGGTACTGTGTGTAGGCCGCAGTCGGAGCCTATTCCAATCTACATTTTTCAAAGGATCTTCTAATATAGATGAAAGGATGCGATCCAGTCCTTTGTGGTGATGCAGTTCTGACGCAGGTTTAAATGGGAGCTTGGCTAATCAGAAAGGAGCAAGCTTCTCTGTCTGCCTCCCCTAATTTCCTCTTTCTTTCTTCCCCTCTCTCCAGTCATGCCCTCTCTTTCTCTTTTCCCCTGTCTCTTCACCTCTTCCTCATTCTCTCCCTCACTTCTTTCTCTCTCCCCCTCCCTTTCTATCCTTTCTATTCTCCCTCTCCTCTTTCTTTCTTTCCCTCCTCCCCATGCTTCTCTTTCTCTCTTACCTCTTTCTCTCTCTCCTCCCCCCTTTGTGCCTTTCTTTCTCTCGCCTCTCTCCCCTTCTCTCTCTGTGTCTCCTTTTCTCTGTGTAGAGACAGTGCTCAGTAGACTCCAGTATGAGGAGGGAGAGAGACTGCTTCTATTCTTCTCTCACAGGCACATGGGTATGGGACAGTGCTGATTGCTCCCTATATGACAGTAATAAGGTAATAATGAGTCCCTAATCTCATTTTGTACATATCTTTATCTGTTCTCTATCATTCGTCTGCTTTCTCCTGCCTGAGGCAATACCAAATTACCCAAACCCTACATCACTTATTTTAATATGATTGTGTTATACTTTATTAACAGCACCTCTGGTTATTATTAGTCACTTGGTATACATTTGTTAATAACTGTTGATTGATTCGTTGATTGATTGACAGTCAGCCATGGAGTGGTTATGGGGTGATAAGAGCCTTTGTTTCTCTTCCAAAGACTTCTCTCTCTCTCACACACACACACACACACACACACACACACACACACAACACACCTGATCTGCTTGACCTTGGAGGCTGGCTGAGGAAGTCTCCCTGCTCATTAGAGTCTGCATCAGTAACGAGCTCTTCAATGCCCCTTGAAGTATTTACCCTTCCTCCAGGCAGAGAACTGGGCCGATCCAGATATTATTCACGCTCCTCTCTTTCTTAACAGTGAGTGCATGCTCAGTTCAAACACACTGACCTGAGTTCAGGGGGGCTTGGACTTCATGTGCTTCAGTGAAACATCATTGATTTTTGTGCCTAGCATGTCCATTTGAGCGCGCTTTACAGTCTGCGATGTCATGTGGAGGCAGCTGTCTCTGTCCACAGTTTTCAATACAATGAGCAAAATGACATAACCGATCTTAAATAAATATAATGATACTCAGACAAGTATTCCAAATGAATTTCATGAGGACATCTCCGAATGCAGTCTTTAACAACAAAACATGCAGTAGCCTGCTGAAAATTCCCAAAAACACCACACCCGTGAGAGCTTCCACAGGGACAGCCTAGCTGAGGGGCAGCAGTCCCGCTCCCCATCTTCCTGTCAGACAACCTCGAAAAAAAAAAACCTGGGAGCAAACAGCAGCACTCTTAGGGCCATCAAACAAGCACCAACCTCCATCTAATTCTCATTCACTTCCACTTCAAAAAAAAAAAAAAAAACAAAAGGCACTTAAGCGTGGAATAATTACTTCTGCGATAAGGGGAAGGGATCTTCAGTGTAGCGTCCTCGAGGATTCGCATGCCGTCGGGTTCCGCGAGGTGTTCCTACATGCGCCGTCCTTGTCGAGAAACCACTTTATCGTCTCGAGAACCTCAGAGGGCCTTAATTTTAATCACTGGCAATTATGTTGCAGCTCCAGAGTGACACTGGAGTGCAGCAGATGAAATGCATCCACTCCCCCCCGGGGGCGCCCGGCGAGTCTGTTGTGTATTGCTTAAACTCATACCAGGTGCAATTGTCATCTGGGATTACAGATTATTAAATTGGGAAGATAAAAGCGTCTAATTCAATGCAAGGAGGCAGGCAAATACTGGTAGAAAAACCCTCAAAGGATGAATGATTTTCAAAGGGAAACACGCCCCTGGCCTCGAGCTCCGAGACTGGCGAGAAGTGCTGATATAGCTGTTTGAGCATGACTCCTTAAAGTCACACGTACGCTCGCATACTCATATAAGCACACAGGCACCTAAATTCACACAGACCCACACATTCATACGCACACCTAGAAACACGCACACACACATATGTGCAAACACATCTGTACGAGTGCATGACGACACACATACACACACCTATGCACATGCAAAAAACAGTTGCAAGCACATGCACTTTTGTAAGCCTGCCCACACACACACACACACACACACACACACACACACACACACACACACACACACACACACACAGAAACAGCTGCTCTCAGGGTATGGGACACCTCTCAGACAGAGTACGATGGCTCATTAGCTCACTGTCCTATAAAAAGGATCAAAAGTGTGGTCTGTGTTTCTGCGGAGCGCATCAGAGAGGCTGGGTGCTTACACATAGATTCAATCGCATGTGAGTACCTTGGATCTCTCCACACATATTCAATAAAATGTCAGTACCTTGTATCCCTCCACACATATTCAATCACATGTCTGTGCCTCAGACCCCTCCATGTGCAAACTGCACCCACCCTTTTCTGAGAGCTAACAGTGACCTGGCCTCAAAAAGCTTTCAACTGTCACAGAGGTTTGCCCTGATTCACACCCCCCCACGGGCTCCATCTCTCACCCACTCTGGGTTCAAGGCGCATTGCAACTCCCCCTCTCACAAAAACAAAAACAAAACAAAAAAAGAAACAAGCTTGACCTTCTCGTGGCTGTCTCTATTGAGACAGTAACTAAAATTATAATCAGCTAATTAAGCACATTTATCTCCAGGGCAGAAACCAATTGTCTGTGATGTAAGACTTCTGAGCAGCAGATAGGATTACGCTGGCTACAGATTACTCCGACAGCCAGTCCGCGCCCGGTTCCAGCGTTCTCCCATTGTATTGCATTACGGATTGAACGCTAAAATCATTTCTTGCTCCACAGAGTGACCGCACGGATCCGGCGAATTCCAAAGAGAGAGACAGAGAGAAAGAGAGAGAGAGAAAGAGCCTATTTTTATTTTTAATTAAGCAGGTCACAGACATTAATGCCCGCAAACACAGACACAATTAATCTGGTAGCGTTCCGCTGTGCCAGCGAGCCGGGGAGTCAGAGGTAAACCGGCGTCTCTCTTTCTCAGGCGTGACAGATAAATATGTTGTTTCTAATTGCTTTTGATTGTTTTTCTTTATTAAATTCTTTTATTAATCTCAGCATTGCTAGGCTGGCGGGAGACAAAGGCCGCAGCAAGCAGCAGATGGGACTCGTGCCCAAGGCTAAATGGCTCAGAGACCATTACCCTGCTTTTCACGGTGAGAAAAAGCTTGGTGCGCGAATGTGCCCCTTCCACAAGGGGGCGCCAGTCAATCAAAGGGGTCATTACCCCCGCTGCCTCCTTCCATAATGCAGAGAGTCAAGCAGATGGGATAGGTACCGTTTTTAGATATAAAATAAATCTCATTGTTAAGTCTGAAAAGCCGGTCCATTATCAGTTTAATGGCGAGCTCTCTTTGTAGCTCACCAGCTGCCACCTCAGCTGAGTCATAGCCCGTGTGAATCAGAACACGCAGGCAATCAATGCGTTTCTTTGTGACCTCTTGGGATGCGGCGTGACACTAGCCATACCGCCTCATTACAAGCGATTCCAATGTTCCCATCCCACGATGTGTCACATCGGGGTAATACGCTTGAGTTCTTTCCCTCTTAATCAGACTGGTTTTTTAAATCCATCCGACTCGGTCCGCAAATAAACTTGCGTCAGATCAATCTAACACAAATATTAATTCGCATCGTAAATTATCAGAGAAGATGAATAGCTCGCTGTGCTGTGCAGTGCTTGATGATAAGTAATTATCTCCAAATTGCAAACAGCCCACTCTAACTCCGAGCAGTAAAACAGGATGATACGAAGGTGGGTATCAAAGCATCCCACATAGCTTCAAAAAAGAAGACTCTGCAGGTCTCTCAGCATGGTCCACAAAAGCAACCTGCTGTGAGCCTATGTGGTAATTGCCTCTGGTTTGCAGTGACAAAAGTTGTGGTTTCACCAATATATAGACAGTTAGTGCAGGGGAAGAGGCTAACATGAATGCAATTTTATTGCACAAAATAGCGACCACAAAGATAAACATGGAAATAAATCTCTAACTCTCTAACGAGCAATATCTGCCTTTCCCCCCAGGAGCAACAGACACTGCACTACAGTCACTGGGCTCAATTATATGGCATGTATAATGGTTATTAAATATAATGACTGCAAAATGCTGCACTTCTGAAAGGTCTGTTTAATTCGATATCTAAGTAGCTCATTAACATTCATCAGATTTGCATAAATTGCTCATTTAAAAAAGCCTGACCACCTACTTCTGGTCAGTTCTGGAGGGAAATGAACGATTAAATGTCCTCTGCTCTGGTTGAGAGGAAGTCATTTTAGAGGAAGGAACACAGCCACGGTAAGCCAATAAAAATGCTGATGTTGGCTGTCCTTGCCCTGATTGGTTCAAGCATGTGGCCCTCTCAAAGAAACCCCAGGTCCCCTGGTAACCCCATTTTCTATTGAAATAATCGTCCTCACCAGCAAAGATGGTAGAGTTGCTGAAGTCCACATGTGTCCTCTATGATAAAGAATTTTTTTCCCCAGAGTTGGTTCACTGTCAACTAAATACTTTTAGTTCAATATGTTTAGACAATTTTCACCTGATGCTTCACCTGATGCTTAACTTGGTACAAATAAGATCCAGGCAACAAGATTCACTGTGATAGGGAAGAAAAGAGCACAACCTCCTTCTAAATGGCTCTGTGCAGGTCCTGGATGTAGGTGTAAGTGGGGTCTCTTGTTCCCTTGTCTCTTTGCAATACTGCAGCAAGTGCTGGGGGTTATCCAATCAAACCTCAAGTTGGAGACGCAGCAAAGCAATGAATCTCACATAACCAATCAGAAACAGACCGGTGTGTGTTACAACCTCAGATGTGGTCTTATGTCTCTTACTCTGTCTTTATCTAAATCTCTCATGTCACTTCCCCTCAGTTTTTTTATTTTTGTAGACAGGACTTTAGTGACACTATCCTTGAGTAAGGCAACACATTCTATTTATTGGGTGAGAGTTTCTGAAAATACAAAAGCCATCAGCGATAGACCCACCAATGTGCATGTTCACAGTCAGCAAATGACTGGGTTAATTTCAAATCATTCGTAGATCACTGTCAATGGTCACAACTGAAGAGAATGCTAACGCATCATGGAGTAAGCATCAAATCAGGTAAATACTAAATGGCCCCATATCCTGTGGTCTACTTGTCACAGCAGAACAGCGATACTTCACAGTCCTTCATTAGTTTTGATCTATTCCCAGTCTGTGAGAGAGATCACAATGTATTTAATTGAAGACCAGTGTCCAGCAGTACAAATACTCCACAGGCCAGTGTGCAGGAAGGTCCTGTCAGGTGCCAGCAAATGTGACACCCTAGTTCAGGGTGGAGGGTGCCTGTGTGAGGAGTTGTGGATAGGTGGATGGGTGGTGAGGGGGAGGACTGCGGTGGGGTGAATGTCAGGGAAGGGTGTCAGTTAAAAGAAGCCGGCCTCCCAATCCCCGCCCCCCGTCCCGGAGGAGCTTTCGCTGTGCACGGATAAAGCGGCAGTTTGGAAGCACGCAATACTAAATAAGCGAGAGGCTGCAGCCGGGCCTCAGCGGCGCGGGGCGGTACGAGGAACAAAGCGCACCGCCGGCCTTTCGTTAAAGCCCGCAAAGCCGGAAAAGGTGCAGCGCAGCTGCCTCCGCTGGCAGGGGGACCGCATTCCTGGCGGACAGGGGCCGGGCCCCGTGCAGGATATGGCGTCCCCGGCCTCCAGCGTTAGCGGGATTTAGCCTGGAACGCCGGGCGCTCTGGAGAGGCCTCCGCCGTAGCACGCACCTGACTTTCGAACGGGGCGAGAGAGGAGGGGGAGCGGGAGGGAGGCACCGGGTCAGACGGATAACCGCCAGAGCCCATAATCCCGCCTCCCTCCGGCGGTAGCGGGAGCCACAGATCCAGATGTGGCATCTGTGGCGCGGATATTACCGCCAGACCCGCTGATTTCCTGTCACCTTTCATGTCGGGGGTTGAGGGGCAGACACCGCGCGGCTCGGAGAGCCCTGCACTGGGGAAGGAAGGGCGGGGTGACGGTCACAGGATGCCTGTGGACCACTGTTGACCTCTTATGCCTATAGTCCATACGTCTTACAGAGTAACAGTATCCTCTCCAATGATGTCTTTGCATCATCATATACATGCTTTTATCATACAGTACCAGTCAAAGTTTGGACACACCTCCTCAAAGAAGGGTTTTTCTTTATTTTTACTATTTTATTATGAATTATGAAAATAAGACAAATGGAACTATGCAGCGACCAAAAAAGTGTTGAACAAATCAAAAATATCTTATATTTTAGATTCTTCAAAGTAGTACAAAATATTTTTAAAAAATTTGGAAAGAAATTCATACACAGGCGTCAACTTCAACATTTATATTTGTCTAAGAAACAAATTTCAAGCATTTAAGCAAAGGCTTTAAATCAAATGTCTTTGAATGCATGTTTCCCAATATCTTAATCAGGTTTGTCCAAATTTTTGACAGGTACAGTATGTGCAATATCAGGGAAGAAGCCCAAGATACTGGTAATAAAAAAGAAAGCTTACTCCTGCACGCTTTGGACTTCTATCCAAACGAGAGCATACTGTATGGTCAGCTGTTCCCCTAATTTCTCCAAATGAGCAATCCAACATGATTTTCATCATCAGCATTTTTCTCTCTCTCCTCAGGTGCCTCTAGTCGGTGCTTGATTTCTGGCACATTTACCCACAGGCTTTTTTTTTTTAACGGCACCGCTGCTGCGCTAACGCTAATCACAGTGACGGCGGGAAATCATCGGCCCTTTAAATCGTTTCATTTCCATTCCCTTCCCCTGAAACTCAGCTCCCCAGATCCTTTGTAGGGGTCGTCTGAATGGTAGAGAGAAGCTGCATCTCAGTTCATTGCTTTCAGCCGGGGGAAAAGCGGTTTCCTCTCCAGCTTACAAAACTCCAGACGAACAAAGCTATTAAACCCTCCAGATTTACATCTCAATCAGTTTTAAAAAAAGGTATAAAACTTAGGATATTTCTAATACAGTATTGAAAGCATTAAAAGAGTATTTGTGCAATGGTGGCAAATAGACAGGTGGGAAGGAATGCATTTATGAAAGAAATTACAATGATGAATGACATTAATTTGTAATTCAAGAGAGCTCTGTTGTTATGTCTAATTAATTTATTTAGCTGTCCCACACACTTGCTTATTTGTTGAAAGACCCTTCCCTTTGAGAAGCATTTACCTTTAGATACAATCCTCATTTGTCCTCATCTTTGACTTTCACATAAATTCAAGTGATTTCTTCACACGCACACAGTTCGGTGAGTTCAGTAATCACCAAAATTAATGGGAAAAATGTGCCTCTACTGAAAAAAATGCAGGCGTTTATTTGTAAGTCAAAGTTAAGGACAAATGCTGATTGATTCCAAGGGTTAGTCTCAATTATGAAGTAACCATTCTCTCGGCTCTGAGGAGGCGTTGGTTATGCAGCACATTTGTCTCGGTCCCACCCACCGCTCCAGGCTGAATTAATCAATCCCAGATCATTAAGAGTGAAGTGTAGATGGAGCTGCTCCAAATGACTGTTTTTGTCATCCAGCAACAACACGCCAGACATAAAACAACGGCTCTGAGGCTGATGCACCTGACACTGCAACTGCATCCCTCACACAGCCCCAGATTCTACCACAGCCTCCCCATCGATTCTACCACACCCTCCGAAAAATTCCACCGCACCCTCCTAACATTCCTGGACCAAGCTGCTCTTTCCGGTCAGGCACTACTGACACACTGAGATCACTGTGCAATCTGTTATTATCTCCTCAGAACAAGAGGGGGCTGAAATTGGGTGTATTTTGTCTTTGTTTGTAAAGTCCAGCAGGCCCTGGTGAACGCTGGCTCAGCCAGAGAACAGCACTCTTGATCTGTGCCACAGCTGCTAGGTGACAATGAAGGAGAGGTTCGTCCCATTGACCGTCAGCGGGGGCCACAGCTGTCAGGCAGACAGCCACCAGAGAGCAGGTAGAGACAGTTATTAACACATGACCAACACTGTCAAGGAGAGGAAAAAAAAAAAAAACAGAGGCAGCTCTTAACACAAGCCAGCGCCGTCAGGTGTGAGGCATCAGCTAAGAGGAAACCAGAGGACATCTGACCCGCCTCCACCTCATCCAACAGCGATTCTCCTGTGCAGGTCCCGAGGACGTGTTTCTTGTCGACACACTGCAATTAGGCTGTCGTCAAGAGAGCTGTCATCCGCTGAACGTTCGCTCACCAGCATTTAGTGCGTATGCCGGGGTCTCTGCCACAGTCTCAAAGGAACTGTTTTTACAGACTCCGTGGCTTTCCATTAACGTGTGAGTTTTTTTGTGCATGAGATTTACATGCAGGGAGTCACGCAGTGTATCTTTTTTTGCCGGTCCCAGTATAACGCATTTAACGTTACTGACACTCTGGACGGAGTTCGGTTGCCTTGGAGACAGGCCGCGACTGCATTGGGAGCATCAATCCCGTCCTCCCGCGCGATTCCCGGGGAAGAGTCCCCCCGAGTAGCGTGCCAATGCCGGGCCAGCATTCCTCCCGTAACCCAATTACTTTATAAGCAAAGAAAACATTCCTTCGATATTGAGAAATACATTATGAAAACACAGAGGGCTCAAGATCCGCTTTGGGCAGATCCCTGAACTCATTAAAAAAAAAATCCCTTTGTTTCAGAAAGTCGATTTCCCATAACCGTAGCCTCTCTCTCAGACAGAGCCTCAAACCAGGCGCTCCGCATCAACCAAACAAGTCAGGAACAAAACACATAAACAAGCAAAGGGGAAAACACACTCCCCTTTCACAGATGCACCACTGAAGCACCACACAGACAGAATTACTCTGTAGACAGTGGTGCACAGGCCGTTCTGGAGCCATTTGGCTCTCGGGCAGGAGAGTGGGAAGAATCACCTGTTTTTCAGGCAGCACGTCCTGTTCATTCTAACCACGCTCTGTCAAAACCTTCACCCAGGGCAGCTTAGATATCACATGTTATCCTCTTATTGACCTGGATTCCACAGAAGCAATTCGTGCTGAGGTCACAGCTGCACACCTGTGAATCAAACCTGTTGACTGTGGTTGAATGCCCAGCTGCTTAACAACAGAGGCACAGCGCACATTGCACAAACAGGACCAGGCCTGAGGTTAGCGCATTCAATGGCAATCACCTCCTTTTTCAACAGGGCATACAGGTCAGGTGTTTCTGTCTGTCCCCTCACCCCTCGATGGGTACAGTCCTGATGCTAAACCGTGAGGAACTCAGTCCTGATCCTCACTGACCTCACACCTCCCCCCTTTCCCCGCCCCAGGACTCCCCGATCCCCTGAAAGGAGGGGTAAATCGGCGGCTCTTTCATCTTGCCCCCAGCACGGCATCAGATGCTGCGGTCGGGTCGGGCCATTCCCAGCCCGTGGAACAGAATGTTCCGAAGGCGAATTCCACACCAGCAGCAACAGCGATGCCGGCCCCGCGCCCCGCTCGCCGGTCCAAACGCCAACAGCACGTCAAAACAAACACACTCACACGCACACGCCCCGTTCGCGAGCGAGCACATCAGCTCTCACACAGAGACACTGGGAGACGGATTCTCCCTCCTTGTCTCTCTCCCGCACACGCGAAGCGCTGTTCCTGGTTCAGTTACTGAGGCGGGTTTTCAATGCAGGCCAATACCCAGAGAGTGGTCAAACAGAGAGCTGGGTCTGTCTATCTCTGAGATAATCAGGGCACGCTCCCTGCTCTCCATGCACTGACTGCCATCCTCACAGGACTCTAATGAATCTGTAACTGCTGGAAGGCGGGGGAACAAGGACCTTTGCTGACACCTCATCTTGACACACTTTGTTAAAGCACTCTGCTAAACGATCTCTGAGATGTGAAGATGCTCCTGCATCTCCATTCCAAGGCATCACCAGGGTTTCAGACACATGAGGAGACAGACAGCAGATTCCCTTTGTGTTCTGGGGGAACTCGCTGTGAGTTGAATGAGTGTGTATTCCGGGCTTGGCTCTGGGTTTCGATTAGAGGCAGCTCAGGACACACGCAATGGTAAATGTGAAAGGAAGGCGGAGAAGTCTGTGTCCTTTTGACAATTCATTTTAAAAAGTCCTCTTTGGTGAAGGGGGCGGGGTGCCACGTTGTGCCATTCAGAGGTTAGGGCTTTAAACCAGCCTCATCACACTGCACACTGCAATCCCCAATCCCAGGGTTACTTCTCAACAAGTCAGGCAAATATATCACTCCATACAGAGTTTAGAGAACTTCAGCTGTAGCAGGCATTTTCTTCAACTATGTCAAAAAAATTGTGTGTGAAGAAAGTATCACTGAGTGATAAAAACTGTATTGTTTGACTCAGCTCGGGATCTCTTGCTGTGAGAGTGTATGTTTTAATACTGGTAGGAATGGGAGGTGCCTGGATAAAGCAGCAGGCAGCAACAGCAGAAACTACAGAGCACTAAGAGCTCTTGTGCACTGCTTTTTTTCCCCTCCTCTCTCTCTGAAAAGCGCATCCGAAACAGGGTGCTTTATCAATAAGAGAATGGCATTTCAGACACAAAAAGAGGCCACAGGTTCCTCAAGCTGAGTGCTTTTTACATCTGCGGTGAAGAGATGGAATAGAAAGCGATCCCAATCAGCCATGGCAGAGATGACTTCCCCACTGGCGTCAATAGGGCTTTGACAGCGATCGCCGCCAAAAGCGACGGCAAATATCCTGTCACCGCCGTATCTTTTAGTTAAAAGACGAGCTCGTCATTCAAGCCTTTCTTCCTGTACCTGATTCTTACAGATGAACCGGCAATTCAAATGTGTCTCCCCCGTATCTGAGCATTATGGACGAGCCTGTGGCTGCAATTCAAATCTTTCTGCCCGTGCCTGCTCACTACAGATGAACCCGCAGTTCAATCTCTCCCTGTATCTGCTGCTTATAAATGAACAAGCAATTCAAATCTTTCTTCCTGTGACTGCGGGCTGCGGATAAGCTTGCTTTTCAAATCTTTCTCTTGACTATAGTTGGTTGTTAGTGACAGGAAGGATCCATTGACTCTTTTTTTTTGGCCTGAAAATATGAGCCATGTCTTGATTGGCTGCGACACGCTATTGATTACTTTGCTCTCAGAAGATGAGAGAAATAGCAGTTCAGGCACTTTTCCAGTGATGTGCAAAGAGAGTGCATGCTGTCATCCCCAATTACAGAGACAGAGTGCACAGCAGGTGGGCGATACAGCCCTCAAACCGGTCATGTCGAGGAGCGCTGGCTGAAGACACCTGTACCTGTCTCCCGAAGCCCAAGACAGACAGCGGCAGCCACTCCAATGCGTTTGCCTTTTTATCTCCAGTGACAAGGTACAATGACTGACAGGTGCCACAGCAGCTTGGCTTCAAAGATTAAAAAGACAGAGCCTGCACTGAGGCAGTGTTCGCAGACTGGCATAAAGCACAGTGCTAAGGAGTGCTGAACGAAACGTGCACTGGGAATTACCAGTCTTGTTATATAAACCATGCACGAGTGCTTTACAAAAAAGCTATTGTACAGATGCTCTCCTACTCCTACAGACATCACACAGTTGAGATCCAGCTGGGTAAAGGGCGGAGCTTTTAGCCCAAATATTGAGTAGTCTTAGCACAGCTACTGGGCCTCAGGAGTTGAGGGGAGACGCAGACGTTTACCAGGTTTATAATGGGCAACACCCAGTTCCAGCTCGAAGCTTTGAGAAGAAACTATGCCTGAAGAAGGACATTAATGAATTTGACAGCTGCCTCAAGTCAACGGTCAACGGAAAGGAAGACCCTGCCCATGGTGAGAACAGAACTGGAACAAGGGAAGGATCTCAGGATGATGACTGTAAGCTCTGGCTCCCGGCCCTGCGGTCCCCTCACTCCCCTTAGCCGTCGCACCTCATCTCCAGGCCCGGCAGAACCAGCGCGGACCGAACCGTCACCTTCCCCCTGCTAACACTCTCTCAGCTCTACCCTCTCCCCCTTGAGCAGGGGCACACATTCACTCTTTCGCCACCTTCTCCGCTTCCCACAACTCCTTTCAGCCTGTCGCTGGCACACACTGGCGGCTGTTGCTAAGAGATTCGTGAAATGCATGCCCTCCCAACCCCCCGGTTTCCACTCGCCAGCAGTATTCGTTCCTCTGGGTATTTCTGGTGAGACCCCCGTCCTGTTTTCCCAGCTTGGGCTGCCAGCGGACATGAACTTTAAGGGATAAAACAAAGGGCGCCGGGGAAAAGAGGGGACCAGCCAGCTTCGCAGAGGGGAGGAGAGCAGGCGGCTCTCTGCTATCCATCTTGGGGCCTGTTACTCCATTAGCGTTCGGCACAAACAAAAGGGACACGGGGATTGATGGCTTGTAATGAGGTGTCTGAAATGGCGTCCAACTTCTTCTGGCCCCCAATAAAAAAGTGGGGTTGAATGTGTGAAAGAGATGGAGAACAGAGAGGGAAGTGGACTGATCTGAAGTCATGACAGGTTCACAGCTGTTTGGACCCCTCTGTTTAGCTGTTAGGATTCTGCAACTTGACGAGCGTGCCAGAATCACCTCATTGCGGACTTTAAACTCAACACGGTCATCTGCAATATTCTTTTAAATACAATAGAGATGGCTTTTCATTGCAGCAAACCATTAATACAGTGTACAGTACTGCTGATACAACCATTACAATTGCAAACAATACTGATATTGCTAGTAGTAAAATACTTCTATAGTAGTATTACTATCTACTATCAAATAATACATTTTTTCAGTACACCTCAGACAGTAAGACCTGTCCTACCCACCACCAAAACTGTGTAGCAGCCATCTTTGACCTTTCATTATTCTGGAGAATGGAGAGACCCATGCAATGAGCAGAATAGCAGGGTGTTTCACATTATACTGTGTTGCACACAATGCTTAATGCTTAATGAAGGGCAAATCCACATGGTGACGGAGTCTTGCTCTGTGGCCTGCAATCCCTCCTTATTTATGCCCTCACCCCACACAAACACATATACCCTCCAGCCACAAACGACCGACTTACCTGGCCTGACCCCAACATCAAAGTCCCAGGTCTGCTCATCTCTCTCTCTGTCTCTCTCTCTCTCTCTCTCTCTCTCTCTTTCTCTCTCTCTCACACTCTCTCTCTCACTGTTTCAAACTCTTGGCGGTAAGACAATAACTGGCTCTAATGCACTATATTGAAAACGTTTAATGTTGTCATGGCGTCACTGTGAAGCTGAAGCCAGGTGCTGCTGCAACATTGCGGCCAACTTGTGAGAATGACCAGTGGGAGCTGGGACAAGGTTTTCAAGGCTCTCAAAACACAATCCTGTCCTGTCCTTCCGCCGAACTGCGGCCATTACGAGAAACGGTGCGCTTCTGTGTCGGAACGACACTCGCTTGGCCTGCCTCACCATGGCTCAAAGCGTCTTCATTCCATCATTAAAATTCACACCCTGATTTACACGTCCACCATTACACTTATTCACACCGGCAAAGAAAAGGCTACCAAACGGACATACAGAAAGCCTTACTCAACACAAACCCACAAGCAAAAACGCCTCATAACCAACCAAAGGGGTGTATCTGTCCATTCTGTCATATAAATGGCTCATTTTTCACCCAGCCAGATGGATGGCTAACAGGCCTGATGGGTTTCAGGTCCGAAGGGTAATAGGCCCCATGATACAACCCACAGGAGAGTGTCACAGGAGAGCATCATTTCCCTGCTCTTCATCACCTTTGTTCTGAGCCGGGGCCACACTATGAACAATCCTCTGGCTGCCCTGACTGATTTTGAGGGCTGGCTGCTAAATGTCTGTCTGAGTGGGACCCTAACAGGACCCGTCAATGTGGAATTAAGCAGCAACAAGCAGGGGGCATGTGCACAGACAACTTCCCTCGGACACATGATGCTCATGATTTATCTGCAAACCAGTTTTACCATGAGGTGGGGTGGGGGTGCAGCGATCGGGGAGGGAGGGGTTCAGAGGTGACCCTGTTTAATCAAACGCACCCTCTAGGACGGGTCTGAAAGCGTCATCAAAGGATGCAGCTCATGAATCGTCTCCCGGGGCGACGCCACTACAGGCACGCGCTTCCGAGGTCAAGGGAAAGGCGTGCGATCAAGGGCGTGACCTCCATCGCCAAAAAAAAAACCCCATGAATCGCAAATCAAATGTTTACGACCCCGCAGAGAGAGTTACCGAGCACATGCGCTGGGAATAAAACCCAAAACACTGAGGAATTGTAATACCGTGTGCGTGTCTGTGAGAGAGATGACCTTTATTTCTAGCCCATTAAAAGAATGTGTGATGCAGTGAGATTATAAAGAGCGGCTTCGGGAGTGAAAAAAAAACAGGCTAAGAATCAGTCTGGTTGGTGCCAGATGGGTCTCTTTAGTGCTTGATAGCCCCCAGTGTATTGCAATAGCTGGGGGGGGGGGCACCGTTGAAAGCCAACTGACATCTTATAACAATGTCTTATAATGCAGTTTATTGCAATTACTGTGGTGTGAAGAATCACAAGCACAGACTGTGAATGTAGTAGCAGAGGGCTTCAGCCCCAAACCCCTTCGATCTCCACCATCACTTCATGTTTGTAGATGGGGGGCCAGGATGGTGATAACGTCTGCCTCCTCCCCATCCCTCTACATATTTTACTAAGACAATCCTGAAATCCTGCTTCTCCATGGTTCCCCTTCTGTTCCAGATGCTGGTCCAGAGAAATCACCAGTAATATCTAGTAATTAAGTTGGTATTTAAACAAACTATTTCTGTTTGCCATCTGTCTGATTGAACAATACTGTATTGATACTGTACTTTCTGGACATTTATGGTTTGTATGAGGTGCATCTAAGCAAAGTGCACAAAGGAAGCCCACATTTCAGGAATTGGCCCAAACCCAAAACCAAACTTCCCTGACCATTGTCACAGATTTATATCAGGGTGAGTGCAGGTGTGTGTGTGTGTGTGTGTGTGCACGCATGCATGCATGCATGTATGTGTGTGTGTGTGTTTGTGTGTTTGTGTGTGTGTGTGTGTGTGCGTGTGCATGCATGCATGTATGTGTGTGTGTGTGTGTGTGTGTGATGGCGGGGGACGCGTGTTAAAAATAAATCTTATCAGCGAGGAGCAGGATGAAGACTGTCTGGGAGCAGTTTGGTTCTCAGGCTTCCACAGGTCTGAGGACATCGGTTGAAGTCATCCCGGCAGCACAGGCATGGGCTGGCTCTGGCACCATCTCACAGAGGAAAAACCTGGCTCCGCTGTACGGAGCAGCAGATGCAGTGGTCCCTCTCTCAGATGTTTTCAAAGACAGGCTGTGCGCTTTTATTTTGTTTTTGTTTTGTTTCGTTTTTTATATATGTATATTTTTTTCCGGCCAATGTGAGCCTACTCAGCTTGTCAATCTGTTCTGCAGCCCTGCTGTTGAGTCCTTGGTCCACGGGGTATTACTCATATCCACAACATCTCAGAGGCTGATTGGAGCGCTAATTAGATGGCCTGCATTATTCCGATGTGTACCCAGCTAAAAATCCAGCTTTAACTGTTTGGACGATACTGCTGCTGTGCTGTGGATTCCCTAACTGCAGGACCTCAGACAAAACAATGCACTTTAACCTGACATTTTAAACCTGAGGAAAAAATAATGAGGACAAAATACCCCTGGGTTAATATTATAATGAAGAATTTGGTTCTCCCCTCTGACTGACTGGGTCAGTGTCACTGACCTTGGTACAGGCTGTGAGAGGGCAAGGAGCACAGAGTGAACAAAACTTCTACTGACTGGAGAAACTGCAGTACCTGTTAGCTGTGTGTGTGTGTGTGTGTGTGTGTGTGTGTGTGTGTGTGTCTAGGGGAGAGTATGAGGTGGTGGCTTATGACTGACAGAGAGCAGAGTAGGATCTAAGACGAAAGGAGAAGAAGAAGAGTTACGAAGAGCAGGGTGTGAGGAGTGAGGAAGACGAGTAGAGAGATGCAGAGTGGCGATTCAAGTGAGAACAGAAGGGGTTGTGAGGTGAGGACTGGGCTTGAGGTCTGGCTATATGTTGAGAGTGAACAGTAGATCATGGAGGGAAAGGGGGTAAGGGTGGATGAAGGCAGGTGGTAAAAGAGTGAGGAATAGGGGTGAAGGGGCGTGAAAGAGATGGTTTGAGGGGTGAAGAGTGGCATTGCCAGCAGCAGAGGAGAGCAGTAGACTGGGGGACAGTGCTGAGCACGGAGTGTGAGGAACGGCAGGGATGAACTCACGGGCCTGGACGGTCCCCTCCCCCGATCCCTGGCAGCCGTCCTCATCGTCGCAGTCGGCGCTGGCCTCCACTGTCCCGCTGCCGATGTCCGCCCACGCCCCCCGGGTCCCCCACCCGGGCGAACTGTCCTCCATCTCCTGCAGCACAGACACAGGGCGGCGAGGTTACCCCAAACAGGCAAGGTAGACAGAAACATTACTGCACAGAGCTTACCCCAAACAGGTGAGACCATGACCTCACGGGCTAATTCTGAGATGAAATCCGCACCACAGTGGCGTGTGGTGCAACAGCTGGACAGTTCACTTCTCTCTGGAGTCTAAGCTTTCAACCCCTGAACGGACAGGGCGTTTGTGCCTTAAATTAATGTGCTCTACCTCAAAGGCTTGGGTACAAAAAAATCCAACAGTATAAGTATGTTAAGGAAATTGTAAGAAACAAAATGACAATAGTAACACTTGGGAGTGCTAGAGCATGACGGCTCTGATTTATTAAACGAAAGGTCGAAGCACAAAGATGGGACGTGGAACCCTTCTCTGGCACCTCCAGAAGCGGGAATTCACCAGCACCTCGTGAGGTACCCTGAGGACGTTTCCGTGGAAACCCGCGCTGCTCGAAACGGGCCGACCGCGCCTTTCTGTCCCCGTCACTCCTCATCTGTGAGCCCATCTGTGCGGGGCTAACAGGAGGCTAAGCGAGACGGCGCCTGGGCGCAACCTGCGTTTCGGGCTGAGAGCGGCGGCCGCAGCATCACCCTCGGCATGATGGGCCGCCGCATCCCGACACCTCCCGCGATCGAGACACCGCGGGGAAGCTGGAGCACTTTTTATGTAAAACAACCCGTGGCCATTAAACCCACAGCCCAGCGCCGGGGCGCCCCCATGGTTCACGTCCCTGGCTCCCGGGAAGCACCAATCACGGCAGATGTCAACAAGCGGCTTAAAACCAGGAAGCGGCGCCGAGGGGAAAGTCACGGGCTAGCGGAGCGCGACCGGATAACGAACGTAAGGTCGCGGTAACGAGCAGCAAAGGTCTCCCGAGGATAACGAATTGGGGGGGCTTCTAGCAGTTTGCAGAGGGATAAAACATTGTCTTTCTCCTGCTGTCTCTTGATTTCTATGAAAATGCAGCCTGTTGTTATATGACAGCTTTCTTCTTTCCTGGATGCTCTTGCATATACTGCAATACCACGATCCTGTCATGCTGCATTAGTCTGACTGTTCTACCATAGGATTAGTTTTAAAAACAGATTCTATGCATTTTTTTGTCCATCTGCCAGTTCATTGCTAGCGTGTATCACCAGTGTTAGATTGGCAGTTTCTCTCAGGCTATACTAGGATGTGTAAATGTTATTCACAGACACGGTGGTGAATGTAAAAGCTAGCTCAGAGAATGTCTTCTGCATCCCAAAAATCAATGGGGGCCAGATGCACTTTGCCAGTGTGTTTCTCCTGTTAAGTATAGCCTAATAAAGACCAGTGTGTTTTTCCTCCTGTTAGACGTAGGCCAGTGAAGACCAGTGCGATTATCTAATGTTAAGTCTAACCCAATGAAGACCAGTGTGTTTCTCCTGTTAAGTACAGCCTAATGAAGTGTGTTTCTCCTGTTAGGTCTAACCCAACGAAGACCAGTATGTTTCTCCTAAGTTTATCCTGATGAAGACCAATGTACTTCTCCTCCCTGACTGCAGTAGTGTGAGCACAGAGCTGGCCAAATCAGCCTGGATGGTTTCAGTTTTCAGTTTACTACCCAGCTCAAAAAAAGTACATTACAGTACATTACAGTACATGACCTCATTTATTGTCATTAGGAGATGGTCTTATCAGGGATGGTTTGCCCTGCTCGGTTTTCACAATACCATGTGATGCTCTCAATTTATTGAAGTGACTCATGGTTAAGTGCCTTGCTCAATTGTACAGACCGCAGTGTCCCACATGGGACTCAAACCTGCAACCCTGTAGCCACAGTCCACCCCCTCACCACCAACTTCGAAGAAAGTGACCGCATAGCAGAACCACTAAGCTAATAAATAATGTACAGCAATGTAATAAGTGTACAATGAGGCAGGATTTACACTGTAAATAGTGTCAGCAGATATCGGCATCTCCTAAAGATATTAATCACATAATGTGCTGTAATGGAATAAGAGATGAGGTCTAATGCTGACCTTGACAGGGTTCAATGTTTAAAGACACTGTGTACATTCAGCACTGTGTGTGTGAGTGTGTGAGTGTGTGTGTGTTTGTGTGTGTGTCTATGTGTGTGTGTCCATGTTTTCACCCTGTGGTGTGTACTATTCATAACCAATGCAAGTTCGAATTTATTAAATTATTACTGAAAAACACCTGCATTGCCTCAAGTAGAAAGTGAGTTGGATGTCATCTCATGTGGTGCTAAAACAGATAAACATAGTTGGCAAAGATGCTGAGCTTGCTGAAAAAGGGACTCTGAAAGAAAGGAGGTATAAGATGAGTGGCAGCACTGGTAGGGGCATTCACAGTAGTAGCTGTAGAAGGAAAATGCCTGACTGACAGCTTTGTTTCTTCCAAAGCAAACAAGCTTTGATATGCTGCCCGTTTGTCCCATGGATAAAGCCTTCTCAATATTTATCTGCTTGAGAAGAGATTCTTGATGTAGAATTATAGGGAATCAAAGTTTTTTTCTACAGAAATAAATTAAAGACCTCAAGAACTGATTTAATTTCTTCAATGTGAGGCTTATCACCGAAAGATTTGTTGTGAAATTAATTGAATGGAAAGTGAGTATTTCTTGATATTGAACATGCTCTGCTAGCTTTCTCAACACTTTAAAGCTGGGCAAAGTGAGTGCAAAGAGCATATGAAATCAAGTTCTTACTACATTTCAGTAACGGGTTTTCCAAATGTTGACCACAAGATAACCAAAAAGCTACCTCAGGGTGCACTTTACCAGATACCAGGAGAACCTGTACAGTCACCATCCAAAAGACTTAGCGGAATTTTCTTTTTTAGTAAATTACATTACATTATTGTCATTTAGCAGACACTCTTATCTAGAGCGACTTACATCAATTACAGGTTTTTACAATGTTATCCATTTGTACAGCTGGACATTTACTGGGGAAATTGTCGGTTAAACACCTTGCCCAACGGTACAACAGCAGTGCCCCCATGGGGGATCGAAAAAGCAACCTTTTAGTTACAAGACCTGCTCTTAACCATGCTACACCACCGCCCTAAATACATCATTAGCTGAGATAAGCTCCTTACGAAGAGCCTGACCCTGTACAATGTGTTTTTAACAAATCATATCAAATAAACCCCACCTTTCTACCCTGCCCCTCTCTAATCTAACCATCAGACCATGCAGAAGCTTTAATGCGTCTCTCAGCAAAAAGCAGCACAGGTGAGAACATCACAGCAGGCTGAGAGAGATGAAGTCGCAAGATGGCAGCTCCCTGGCCTTGGGCGAACTGCCTAGGAGAGATTAGGGCTCGTTTTCAAAGTGCATTCTGCTCCTCAGATGTTCCTCAGGTGTGCGAACTCTGCTTTCCATTTCATAATACCTGCCCTCGCTGGTTCTCTCCCACGCCCTATTGGAGGAATGCTTTCTCTGGTTTCTTGGGAGCAGTTTTATGGGTGATTTAGTTCTCTCTCTCTCCCTCTCTCTCTCTTTCATCATTCTGAGCTTCAGCAAACAGTCTGCAATATAACGCTGCTTGTCACGGTTTTCACTGCAATTGCATAAAGTAACAGGATGAAAGAATATTGCGGTTAACTGGAGAGACTCCTCTGCCACGGTCTGGGCTTCACTGCCTCAGATCTTCTCCTACCAGCCCAAAAAAGGTGGTCATAACTAATTAACCCCCTCACCCATCCCATAGCACGTCTCACCTGCAGTCTTAAAGTGACCAAGTCTTGTATCTCTATTTCGTACTGAGACTGAAGACTGCCCGAAATCTCGGAAACGTGCCAGCTCATGTCTGGAGCTTTCAGCTGGTTGAGACAGAGCCATACACCCATAGAGGTTTGAAAAGAGGGATGCCTTCTCCAACTCAGGCACGAGGTTTCCACTGTAAGGGAAAGCCTCAAAGGAGGCGCATGTTGCAGTAAACCCTGCAAACACTGTCAATCACGCGGAGGAGACAAAAGACAGACAGACAGACAGACAGACAGACAGACAGACACAGTACAGACACAAAACGACAGAAACCCGCAGATGAACTAACGACAGATTGACAGATGCACAGACCAAAAGAGTGATTAAAGATGATGAGTGACAAAGGCAGTCTCTCTACACGAGGAGACCGCTCCCCTTCCCCTGATATGCACACAGGCAACAGATGCAGACATATGCACCGATAGCCGCAGGCTAACAGTTTCATTCCGTAGAGCAAATATTGTGCTTTCATGAAGAATTCTGGGATGTCTCGCTTCAGAGGTTTCGCATCAGTAGCATACAAAGGCAGAGTGTACACTTTCTTCATCCTCTTTCCCTCCTCCTCTCTGCCCCAGCTTTCTGAAGAGTGCGCTGGGAGGCTGTCAGTCTAAGCACGGTATTTTTAAAGGACCACTGGACACTCCAATATTCAATAGCATAGTGCTTTTCAGTCAGGGCGTATTTAATTAAATCACTTGATCAATCAGACCCCATGGAATACCCAGTTTAAGGCCCATATGGAGGGGGATGGGGGGAAAGAGATTCGATTAGTACAGTCAATAGGTTAACGGTAGCAAAGACCTCCATGTGTGTTCAGTCCATTCATTTTTTATCAAGAGTGTTTATGGCAACTTGGATGAATGTCTCACAGACGCATGCTTTTTGCAGCACAAGCAGAGGTACCTACAGCGCTAAGGGTTTTTAACAGTGGAATAGGGGGAGCTAATGTGGGCTTTACTCCTGATACTGAAATATGTGGAGCTGTGGTCAATGATGGATACCAATAAAACTCCCAAAGAATAATGGTTCGAATGGGTCGTCCACTGCACAAACTAGAACAGTGAAATATTTACACTGAAAACAGGCATCTCAGGACTCCCAGCGGTTGACTAGCTCATTCATGGATCACTGCTGTTTGGAGATCGCTGTTCCTTTTTTTTCAGTGAAATCCTATGATCCTCAAAAGATCAGTAGGTTCAGAAATGCCATACAACTGGGAAGCAGAGCCCTGAGAAAACATGTTTGTTTTGTGCAGAGCATCAAAAATGAACACAATTAAGCACTTTGGCTGGGAAAAAACTGCCTTTCACTGTGAACTAGGCACTCTGTCAATACTGTGATAAGACCATTAACAATTAATTATGTAAAGCAACCAAATTAAATGTCTTATTTAATAACCACGTTCACGAGTTAATGAATGAAGGGTCGGCTGCAGCTGAACACTGTGCAGCAACATTTACCCAGATTACCAAATGGGTATTAAATAATTACTGAAGGAGCTCAAACGATATTTAATCTCAATGAGTCTGGCCCAATCAAGTTTGGGCTCCTCCGTCAGAGGCCCAATAAAGATTCAATAAGGCGCTGCCTCTGTAGAGACCATGGTATGTTGTTGCAGTCTGACGGCAGGCCTCGGGCAGCTCTCTGTTTTCTCGCCGCCTCTCTTTCAACTTTGCTAATTTGAAAGCGTGGCGGCAGCAGCCGCCGTTTTGAAGCAAAATTGATACTAATCTCCGTCATGGGATGCACGCCGCAAAAATGACAGCAGCGTTCCGACGTGGAGCGCGGGCTGCCAAAAACGGCCTCTGCTGCAGATTGAGTGCTATTTCCGCACGGCGTGGTCATCAAACTTCCGATGCCTCCCAAGGTCACGCCCAGGCTAGCCAGTCTATATCTATGTTTAGCTTTCTCTCTCTCTCTCTCTTTCTCTCTCTCTCTCTCTCCAGGGAAAGTCTGTTGTAAACGGTCTCCAGCCTCTCGTGTCCTTGCTCATCCCCGGCGCCCACACTGTCCATCTGAGGAGGGGATGGGGCCAAATGCGTCCAGCATTATATTTATTACTTATTTGCTTAGCAGATGTCCTTACCCAGGGTGCCTTATATAGCTCACATTGTCACACTGTTCCTATTTATGCAGCAGGAGTGTACTCTACAGTTTGCCAGAGAGCACGGTGACAGTGCTGCACATAGGAATTGAACCTGCGACGTGCCGGTTACAGTCCTAGGAACTTCAACACTGTGTCACATGGTTACCCAATGATGAAGTGGACGATTTGCTGGAGCGATAGGGATGTGGAGCAGACCAGGACGGGGACAGAATTTGGATGGGGAGGTGGTAGGGTCACTGACAGCATACATAAGGAGGCCTCTCCCTCTTCTTTCCAGCTGCTAAGAGCTCACCGCCCGAAGACACTAGGGAAAGGAGGCCAGGTAGAGAAGCTGATTTTCAGTCAGCTCCCCCTCTCTCCTTCTCCCTCTCTCTCACTGGCTCCCCCTCCAGGACGCCAGGGAGCTGCGCTGTGTGCAGATGAGTTCGCTTCTCCAAATCTCCCAGGCGGCAGTGGCTCCGGGGCCCCCTCTCCGCTGAGGCCTAGCCTCGTAACAGAGATCAGAGCGCTCAGGAGGACGGCGGCGATAAGCAGACCCGCCGCTCGCCACCTTGCGCACCACGCATGCTGAACCACACGATAAAGCAGAGTGCAGCATGACTGGCCACCCCATACTACACAGGAACATGAGCTTTCTGAGAGAGAGCGAACAGGGCTTCGGATTCACACTTACTTCAACCAGTTTCTCTGTAAAGAACCAATGCCTGGTTTCTGGGTGCTTTCCTACTCTGGCCCTGGACAGCCACAGTATCTGCAGGGCTACCCTGCTCTGATACTGGGGAGCCACAGTGTCTACAGGGCCACTCTAACCAGACACTGGAGGACCATAGTGTCTGTAGTGCTTTACGATAGCCAGGCAATTAGCATTCAACAAATAATTGTCTTGATCTGGCTACCTCAGCTTCCCGTCTTGAGCTTAAAGAGTGCAGAGAGAGTGTGTAAGATGTGCTGCAGTCCTGCTCCTCAGCTCCCGCCCCTACCGTAACCTGAAACTCATGTACCTTGGAAGGAGAGGCACAGCACAGGTAGGTTCTCACACTCTGAGCCAAGCAGAGCATTGGCAGATGGTGCCCAGACGTGTCCGTCTCTAATCTCTGGCATTCGAGGCAGCTTTCAAATTGTGAGAACCACGGCTGCCGTTCCAGGACTTACACCTTTCTTTGCACTAGGGGGCATGGCCCCGTGGACCCCAGAGGCCCACAGGGCTGCCGTCAGTGGCATTATCCCACATGCCGCACTTTTCTCAGTACTGCACTTTACTACAGCTTATTGTCTCTGGTGCACAGGACATGTGACAACACAAATAAAGATACTTTCACCGCTACACAACTGTTTTCAAAAACTGACTTTGAGTCATATTAGAGCCGTTTGAGTTGCAAAACATACGTACTCCAGTAACCTCAATCCCAGCTGCCAAATACATTCTGAATAAAAAAACCACACGTCTTTTTTATGTGAATGTGGTTGTTTGCTACTGTTGTGCTATTGATTTGCACTGTTAGATTCCAGATGTCTGCTCTGCGCTGTTGTGCTGCACAAGTGTGTTATTCTTTCATGCTGTTATGCTATTCTTTGTACTGACTGACTTTTTTTTAATGATTTTCTGCGGAACTAATATCCTGATTGGAGGACGAATCAGTAATGTAATGCCATTGGCTGGAAGTTGTGATAAGGGTGTGGTTAATCCTCTGGGTGGGATGTCCCCAGGTGTTCCGCAGCATGCTCCCGTCTCATCCAATACGTCCAGCTGTCACGAAGCTCGCCGGTTCCAGCTCCGCCCCCGGCTTAAGAGCCATGCGCCGCACCCGTCACAGGCGGCACGTGGGATGGGAAAGACGTACCGCGCGCTCCCACCCCGCAAATACGGGCTTGCAGAGGGACAGAGAGCCCATTGTGCTCTTCATGGGAACAGGGGCGTGCTCTTGGTGTTGCACAAGGGTGCGAGATGAGATGAGAATCCTCCCTTCATCTCCCTGCCAGCCTCCATGTGGAGGCCTTTGTGGGCTCTGCACCGCAGCGCATGTGACCGTTTTTCTCACAGGGCTGAGGGGTTCCCTGAGCCCAGTTGGACTCCAACCCACCCACCCACTCCTCCTTCAGCACACCGCGACCATGCTGGGGGCAAAAGACAGTCCGCTGGTACGGGTTTTCTAAAAGAAGGGAAGCAGGGATGGGAAAAACAAGCCGTTTTTTTAAAGCAGCAGGCCTTTGGCATCCAATGCCAGATCATGCCATTCTTTCCATAATGTTGTCATTGTGAGGCTGACCCGGCTCACCAAGACTAAAGTGGAACATCTATATCCCCTTTATGGGCCTGAACCGAGGACACCATTCGCTACCAAGGTCGCTGGTATGCGGTACACAGATTTCTCTTCTGTCGTCTTGTGAATCCTATTCACGGCAAATCCCGGTTGCTGGGAGACGCCAAATCGCGCTTCACATTTGTCTGGCCCCCTATCGAGTGGTGTTGGGGGGCAAGAGCGCAGAGGGGCCCTGATTAGCTTAGCGACGGGGTCCCAAACACATTCCTACTTTATTGGAAATGGAGGGGAGAAAAAAAAAAACACAATTTGTCCCTGAACAGCCTGGCGGAGAAGTGCCCAACACTTTGAACAAGGACAAACAGAAAAAAAGGGGCTTCCCACCTCCTGTGCCTGGGAACAGGATCACGACTCCACGCCCTGAGCCAAATCGCACATGAAGACATCCCTGAGTCACCGCTTTTATTGCAACAGCATGGATCTGCGGTTTCTCGCCATGAGTTTTTCATTTCGTTTGCAGCCCCCTCTCTCCCTCGGTCCCCATGCCGTTCTGCCGGACCCATGACGGACCGCTGTGATTCCTTTCCCAGCTGCCAGTCCCGGCGGTGTGAATCGGGGAGAGGAGAACAGAACCTGCGTCTCCCGGGCCCGATCCGAGCCCCGTCTCCGATGATCTCAGCGCCCTCACCTCATCCACAAAGCCCGGGCCGCGTGGGACAGCCGGGGGCGCAGCCAATGACAAAAGCCCACCAAAAATAGAAGCGACAGACAGAAAAAGGAAGGGAAAAAAACGACGACGGTTCAGGGTTTTTTGCTCTCAAAGTCCGAAGAAGCCTGTCACTCCTGTCTTCGCTTCCCGTCTTGGACTCTTTCCTCTGACCTTTGCAGCCCCCCTGACCCGTTAGCCCAATCGGCGGGGAGACCTCGTACCCCTCATGAAAGCAGAAAACATCTAGACTGGAGTCCTGACAATGCGACAGGAGGGGCCTTGTACCCAACACATGGCAGCATATTTTCCACGGGCACAAACCGCGCTTGTTCCCCTAGGGGGGAGCCAGGGAAGCCCACTGCTCTGCCCGTAATTAAATTTCTTGTTTGGCATCTTGGATTAATTTTATATAATGCTCAGGAAGTCAACAAAGGAGTGTTAATACAAGGGAGAAAAAAGCGCACTACCTCCTCTGTCAGATGCTCTGAATAACGTATTGCATTCAGATGTGTCCCACAGCAGTGCCTGGTAATTAATTTCTGCAAGTACGCGATAATTGCTGGCTGAGGAGTTTCTGACAAGCCCAAAGCATTCCTCTGTGTTTGCGTTTGCAAGCGTGTATGGGTGTGCATGTGTGTGTGCTCAGTACCTCCGATCCCAAATCGTCTGGCCCATTTCCGTCAAGACCAGGTCTGCTTGAATGAAAAACACTGAAAACTGCAGTGTCTCTGGCTAAAACCAAGGCAGATTTTCAGTCTTAAAGATCACAGACGGCACAGAAAACACCGGGATCAGACGGCAGCCAAATGCAGCATCAGCTAGGGTCCAGGTGGATGGAGATCTATATTGGCTCCATACTAAAGGGGTTTCACTGACAGATCTGAAGCACACTCACCTCAGGAGCACATTGAATTATTATCATTGTCTTACTACCATCTTGCTTGGTTTCCAAATTTATTGTTCTATTTGCAGCATTTGACCTTACTTCCTTTTCATTTTCCATTTTGATGACCCTCTGGTGGTCTTTATGCCTACTCAGATGCTCACGTTAATGCAGCCATGCAAATAAACTGCTGTCTGACAGTGAGTTAAGCTTTCATTGCAGAACTACGTACCAAGAAAAAAACAGGTAACCCTGGGAAATATGTGCACTTGGCTGATACACAGTGAAACAGGGAGCAGCCTTGAATGTATTTGGAGCTGCTCAGTCTGTCAGTCAGTGAGAGATGCTTCCCTTTCTAAGGCTGTTTTCAGTGGTTGCACCCAGTAATCAATGTTACGTGTCAACCAGTCAATACAAATCAACTGCCCTGTTGGTACAGTACATCCTGCATTTGGGGTTATGAAGTACTGAGCGCCATCGAATAGGATTATAATATCCCAAATTCCTGTGTGTATTGTAATTTAAGATGAAAATAATAAAAAAAGACCTGGAATATTGACTCTTCACCAAGCCATACATCTCACTGATTTGAAACAGTTCAGAGCAAATCCCTTAGCCCGCTGCCCAGTGTGGCCTTTTGATATAGAATACTGTGGGGAGGTCACCGAGGGCCAGCTGTCAGCGCCCTCCTGGGTGTCTTCTATTCACACGTCTGACCATAGCATTGATGGGGGGGTCCTCTGCTGGTCACAGTTCAAGTTCCTCCTGAGGGTGTGAGCTGTCTGCCTGAATCAGCTCAAGCAAGGGAGAGCCACATATATATGTGTGTGTTGTTTTTTTAAATTGTTATTTATAACTAAAACAATGGATAGTGCGAATGTTTTGCTGAAGAAGCACCCATATGAATAGCCTAACTGGGATGACAGACATTAACACCTCTTCCCTTTCTTATGGCTTCACTTCACTCCCTTCCTTAGGGTGGAGGCTGGAGGGGAAGCATCTCCAAGCAAGAGGCACCATCCTCCCTGTTGTGGCAGTTGCTAGGCACGGACATGAAGACATATTCATTCATAAATCAAAGCTGCAGTGACAGGCAGGTATTTGGCTCCTGCTTCTCCAAGGAGGGGACAAACTCGGCATGGCCAGCTTAGTTATAAGATTTGGCCTGTTCATTTACCATTAGATTTGATTTTCTGTTTCAAGTCAAATGGGCCATTTTCGCCAGGTTTCGCTCAGTCGTTGGGTGGGAACTCATTATTCAATGTTTTCAACAGCAGGAATGATTACTCTTAACTGGATCATTCCCCTCGACCAGAAAAATAATCCATACCCACCCAAACCCTGAACCGTCAGCTGGATGAGTGTCATGAGAAACAAATGCAGCTAATGAAACATTTGGCATCACAAATAAAAGGGAAGAGTCCAAAGACTAATGCTAACAAACCATGAGCACAGGCAAGATTATGCTTTTCAACCTGCTACACACATACATTAGGACTACATGAACAGAATGTTTCTTCTGCATGCCTTGCTACTGCTGCTTAACTGGCACCTGTCCAATACACAAATACGTGTACTTGATTTCTGAATGAAAACCAAGTTCCAACAGCAAAGAGCACAGAGACAAAGAGCTGAAAAGTTGTGTTAGCGAATGGGCTTCCCTTTATCAAAAATAATTACTTCCCTGCCTCACAAGCTTATCGGCTTGAAACAGCGCTCAGTGTCATTTAACAGCTAACTGACACAATTTGGACGTTCAGCCAAGTGAAAGAAGCCTGAGCAGACAATGAACTGGCAAGCTATCGTCATATGCTGACTTCCACCAAAAACAAAGCCGCTCACTACAGTTATTTATATAGTTGTGTTTTAATAATGATGACCAGAATACCTTTAAAAACATTTTGTTTTTGCCCTTTATTATCTAAATCTGTCATGCTGTTGTGACTATTGTTTGCCCAATGGCTTTAGATTAAAAAAAAATCACTCTGACTGACTACTGCAACCTAGCATTGTGGCTGGCTACTTTACAATAAAGCAAACTTATGTTACATTACACCGAAGACAATGCATCCTTCTGGGAACCTAATGATATCAATGTAACGCAATGAAATGGATCTTTTAAAATTAAGTTATGCTTAAAGAACTGGACACCACGTCATAGTGAAATAAATCTTATTCGGAGCATACTGTACATCTTAGCATATCACTGGCAGTTATGAAAAGGTGGATTTAGCATTTAGCAGGGCCACAAACAGAGCCAGGGACAATAAATACAGTCAGAAAATTAAATACACATCTCATCATTCGTGGGCTTTGCCCGTCCGATTCTCTGGAATTAATGCAGTCACATCGAATTCAGTTTCCATCCTTTATCTGATAAAAAATCCAGAAGTCAGCTTCTCGCTTGATGGAAAGCAGGCTCGCTACGGCTTCAAAAAAAAAAAGTCTGGTTTTAATGGACAAATAAAAGCTCTCTCTGAAGAACAGATAGGCCTTTGTGCATCTCCACCCAAAAACAGCTGCGAGAATGGCCTGCAATCAAGATTCCTCTTTTTAAATATTTACAATTCACATTAGATGCGTTTATGGCATGCTGAGGGAAAAGGCTGGTGCGAAGCAGCAGTAGTCCACAGAGGCCCATAGATTAACCTTCATTTCACTGCGAAGCACATCTTAAGTTACATTTTATAGTAAATCAATTAGAGGTTTTCGGAATTCAGGATCTTTACTTGCAGCCCTGAACCACACCCACCGCACAGAGCAGTGCTGTACCCAGACCAGTGGATAAGGCTCATTTATATTTCTGGGGCGGCTTTGCTCTTAGAAATTCTATGTAATGTTGCTCACTTGTGGTAACCCCACGCATCCTGCAAGCTGTATTCCGGGGCTGTGGAGTAGAATACAGATTTGTCGGTTGAGGGGATTCGCAGATTTAAGCGATGTGTGTTGAGCGATCACAGTGCCCACGCCCTCAACAATACTGTGAAAATATTCTTGGGAAACAGACAGGTTTTAACTCCTGTGCAACTTCACAGTTAAGGTTATTTAAATCCATTCATTTAAATCTTTTAGTACACAGCTGTGATAGAATATCATTCCCTTTATTTACAGATGTTTGTACATTTGAATATGTATAAGGCCGTGCTTGTGTGTGTGTATGTGTGTGTGAGTGCACGCGCGTGCTCTTGAGACTTCTGCAGAGAAACTAAACTGTTTGACACAGCCATCGAGTCACGCCCTAGCCTTATCTACAGCAAGCACAAAAGCTCTGGGGGGTTTCGCTAAATATTTCATACCTGACGGCAAATAGGGGGAGAACCCTCTCTTAAATGTCAGCAAGATTGCTGCACCCTCCTGGGTTTCCATGACGACAAAACCTCCGACCCCCAACCCCCCCCAAATGTCGTGCAAGGGGGGAGGTAGCAGGTGTCACTCAAACAAGGGAGCGGCGATCTGTCACTGACTGAATGCGAGTGTAGTGCAGAGGAGGGGAGGATGGAGCGAACGAGAGAGAACAAGAGAGGGAGAGGGAGAGAGAGAGAGAGAGAGGAGTGATGGCTGATGATGTTTAGGGATACAGTGAACTGGGCTTGACCAGTTATGTACCATGAAACGACTGCACACAGGTGGTGTTCCATATCGCAGCAGACACGCAAAAAGCAGACCTAGCACAGGAGAGCTGCTTCAGTTCTGAGTGCAACGGAGAGACTGAGAGAGAGAGAGAGATGTGGCCGACACACTGTCTGGGCAGCTGAAGTGAGCGGCAGGAACTTAATCTGTCCCCGTTTGTCTCCAGAACGGGTCTCCAGGGAGTCTGGGAAGTGGCTTTTTTATTCGGGGCCTATTCAGGTTTAATCGCATTTGCATGACAAAAAGTATCACTTTAAAGTAGCTTGTGTCATCTCCATTTTTCTGGCAATCCATTCCTGACCCTGTGGCTTTATGCTATTGATCTTTGATGTGTCTCTCTGAATGGTCAGCTTGGAAAGACTCCAATTAGAGTAAACGATGCTAGGAGGGTATATTAGTTCTGCACATTCACTCCTTATCACTCCGAAGTGCCAGTGCAGCTAAGACCTATCAACGTGGTGAGAAATATCCTTTTGAATAATAAACAGAAAACAACACAAAAATGTCAAACTTCAAATAAGCAAAAATGTAAAAATGAAAGGTGTGGATGAGCTTGGAAGGATCAGCCTCGTTGTTTTTGTGCCAACTGCCTGTGCTGAGTTTGGTGCAGCTTTCAGATTCGGCTTTAAAAAGGTGAATCCAGTCAGGTTTTTTTGCCTGGTTTGAAATGAGAGTGTAGGATATTAACATCCATTGATACCACTTGCTTCCGCTGTCTCTTAGTTAAAACTGTGAGGATGATCAGCATCCACGTCATCTCAGTCAGAACATGCTGACAGTTCTAGCAATCGTGACAGAGACAGAGAGCCAAGCTGTTAACAATACAGGAGCACTGCTGTGTGTGTGTGTGTGTGTGTGTGTGTGTGTGTGTGTGGGTGTGTGTGTGTGCGCACGCGTGTGTGTGGGCGCTATGCTAGAGTGAGCTGACATGACAGCTCTGTCTGGTCCATGATGTTTAGCCTGCACTGAGAAGTTTGTTTGTGTGAGTCTACACGTGTGCCTGTGTATGCGGTGTGTGTGTGTTTGACTGTGGTCGGCGTGGGTGATCTGCTTCTGGCAGTTGACATGCGTAAGATTAACTCCAGCAACTGCATTCCACTGGTCACAGACTCACAATCTCCCCTCATCATTTGCCCGACGGACATCCAGAATGCACAAAACAGTCCCAGACTCTTCCCTGTCCTCTTGAGACCAATCACACCATTTTGCTCCTGAGCTCAAATTGTTTCGCCCCCAGGCCAGATCTGAAGGTGAGCACCCCAAAGTGATTGGTCAGAGAGAATTCGGTTATGTTTGAAATTAGCTACTGTCACGGAAGATTGAAGGTTTTCAAACAGTCACCTTGAGATGACTGGCTCTTTGACAGATGAGGATGGTATTTTATAATGGACTACAGCACACATCAAGGGTGTAATCTTCTGATGTTTCTTTGTCATATCTGGGTACAATACATTTTTGTTCCTATTACTTTCATGTCGATTGTAGAAATCTTTTCTGGTGTAACACTTGCAGACCCAACAGGGGAGTAATACTAAGTTAAAGAGTCTTGTCTGCGGGTATTTTCTGTGCTACTATTTTCTTAAGATGTGGCGGCTGTCTCCCTCTGTTTGACCAGCATTGTGATTCATGTGTTTGTACATGTATGTATGTATGCGTGGGGTGGTGGGTGTCGGGGAAGGGAACACTGTGATTGGGGGGTGGCCAGTGGGTGGAGCAGGATGATGGACAGGCACAGTCCTTAGAGGATGCTCTTCGTCCCTTTTATTGCCGGATAATTCGGTTTTCTCAAGCCCGTAGCCTCGGAGACGGGCAAAAATGGACCAATTTGAAGACGGTAAAAGCAAGAAAGACGGGGAACGGGAGTTAAACAGGACAGGCAGCACTATATCATTCGTTAGCGGGTGCTTTAGCAGAATGCTTGACGGAGTAGTTACACTGTTCTCTGCCGCGGTCTGGGCACCCCCTTTCCCATTATGAGGCGCTGGTTTAGTGTGGAGCTTTGAGCTTTCGGCCCTCGCCGCACATGCTAGCGCTCCGGAGACGGTCGCACCACCCATGCTTCTCCCAAAGCCCCCAGAGAGGGGACTCCGCGGTCATTACGGCCTCCCCCGCCTGTCTCGCAGCACAAAGTGAGGTAATGGACCCACCAGAGACCTGGGGCTACGCTGTACGAGCGAGGAGAGACGGCGCGCCAGGGCCGGTTTTCATCTAAACAAGCCCTCCACTCTGAGCAGCAGCGACTCACTGCTTCTCAGTGTCACCAGAATGTAACAAAAAAAGGGAAAGGGAGAGAAAAAAGGACTGTGTGTCTCTCCGGCGCTGGCCACTGAAAGGGAGGCCGAAACGCTGGAATAGAGACGCACTGTGCTGCTTCTCCAGGGATACTGTTTGCCTCAGCGCTGACTGCATGTAATTGTTTGTGGCTCTGACATCAACAGCATTCCTGTTGGTCTGATGTGACCTCCGACCCCTGACCTCATTCATCCTGCTCTCCTGTCTCTCATGAGGGGCACATGACCGGACATGGTGTATTAAACCCCCCAAACCCCACCCCAAACACAGACTGAGATGACATCACATGATGGCAGGAGAAGAAGTGTAGGAATGTCAGTGTTATCACAGTGGAGCACAGGTGTAGGACTGCAGGTGCAGATTTACCTGATTGAAGCGCTCCAGCTTCTCTTTCACCTCTGCCAACAAGGCGTCCGGACTCCGCACTTTGACCTCTGGGTTCTGCCTCTGTGCCTGAAGGCCGCTGTCAACCACACGGTTTGTGTAACTGAGTGAGAGAAAGAGAGAGAGAGAGACAAGACTGTTAAGGAGAGTGAGTACGAGAGAGAGAAAGAGAGAGAGAAGCACAGAGACAGAACTACACAAAGCAGTAGAGATGACACGGAAGAAGGAGTGAGAAAAAAGGAGAAAGAGGGTGGGAGAGAGAAAGAGAAAGTGGGAAAGAGAAAGAGAGTGATGAACAAAGGGAGAAAGACACCCAAAGATAAAGAGACAGGGGGACAGAGAGGGACAGATTGAGAGAGAAGTGCATAGAGTAAGAATGAGAGAGATACACTTTTCAGTACATACTCATTGGTTACTTAGGAGGAAATGCTAGAGAGCGACATCACACGACTAATATGACAACACTGTATTTTCTCTCCTTTATCCTTGTTCGTCTTGGGTGTTGAAGATTTAATTTTCTATTTGCAGACATTTCACAGAGCTCAAAGACAGGTACCATTTCAGATGTTGCCTATGCCAAGAGTCATCAGAAAAAAGCTGCATACAGTGATATTGACGTGCTGCAACATTGGAAACAGAACATTTCATTCCTGCTCCGAAAGGCGACAGGCTTGGGTGTGTCCCGTTATATAGCCCTTTATGTGAAGCATGCTGACAGCTTTTAACAGTCTTTTCACGATCTTAATCACACCTGAAACTGTTGAGGCACAAAGGGACCTTAAGTAGCACATGCCAAGTGTTCTGCGCGTTTGCGGCACACGCTGACTGACAACGTGCGTGTGCAGCAAGCCAGCAGGTATTGAAACGTGCTCACGCGTGCGTGGCGGATGAGAGTTTAAGTGCATCGGCCTTCTGTCTGCGAAAAGTCCCGGCTCCCCCCCCATTCAGCAGGCTCCACCACGGAATGCTCTCTGGAACATAATGGGCTTTCTGCTGCCGCTCCTGTAAGCGTCGGAATCCAATCGAAATGTCCTTTCAGCCTGCCGCACGGCATGAACCATTTTCGCCAGTGGTGTGGCAGAACGATTGCCGAAATGCCCCCCCCCCCCCCACCCCCACCTGTGCTTGGCTCGCTTGTCCAGCAGGAAACCTGTTTCTCCAAAACAGCCAGTTTAATGCTCGTCTGGTTCTTTTTGTATGTCCTGTATGAAAGGAACTCACACTAATATTTAGAGTTACATTTGATTGATATATATAATACGGGCTTTAAATGGCTTTAAGTGGCTTTAAATCCACGTGATACCTACATCGTAAAATACACACATTAAGAAATTTAAATGTTTTAGTGTTTAAGTATTGTTACGTCAGTGAGGTTACTGAATCATCAATATTATCATCAATATTTCCACTTTGTATGCAATTTTATCAATATTTTGGGGTGAACTGTGAAATTACATATTAAAAGATTTTGTAAAGTATGTGCAATTCCCTATGGACCCACTTAGTCATAGGCACTTATATTGTGAAATCTGCTGTTTCTCTATACAATGACATTTAGATGTTGATATCAGTCCCAATCAGGCTCTCCCCTGATAAAATTGGCTAAAAACTCCCTCTCTCTCCACCTCAGCTGATGTATGGTGAGCATTCTGGTGCAAAATGGCTGTCGTGTGTCACCCAGATGGGTGCTACACATTAGTGGTGATTTAGGTGAGTCTACCCCCTTCACTGCAAAGCAGTTTAAGAAACTTGACAGGCAGAAAGGCACTATATAAACATCATCCATCATCATCATCACCTTCACATTTAGCAATCATTTATCTTGATAAACTACACTGAACAGTACACTGACAGTTTGAACTGAGGTCACAATGTATTTATTATTTTTGTGCTAGTGCATTAGCATGAAAACTGCTAGTTCATCAAAGTTACATTAGCAGTCGAATTTTGCGAAAACACCAGCACCACCCTGACAACAAGCAGAGTTAAACAAAGAAAAGCGTAAAAGCGGTCCCCTCTTCAATTCTGAATTTCTCCAACGGAACGCATTAGTAGCGGTAATCGGCTTGCGCGTGTTGTACCGGGATTGTCTGATGCAGCGGCAAATTAACTACCTTGTTGGAGTCGGAGGGCCGTTTTCTCGGGAGGCGCAATCAATAGCGTTTCGGACTGCCCACTTTACTGACATAAATGATTAATTAAAAAGTCAGAGTGCTGGCTTGCTGTGAAATGAGCGAGCTCGCCTGGACTGCAGATCACAGTATCGACCACATGACTGATGAGCGGGGGAGAGGAGGACCGGCGTTATTAGGGTAATGAAACAAAAAAAAGAGAAGGACTTTGACCATCGCGTCTGATAGCTCATTATTGTAATTTGAAGTGGAAAACATGTCAGTTTGCTTAGCCAAGAGCGGACGGCGCCTTTAATTGATCCTTCGCGCTGATGTACGACGGCCAATTACAAGATCGAAGGCATTGTGATAGAGCAAGCTTGATCAGAAGCAACTCCTCCCTCTCTCTCACCCCTTTCTCTGTCACTGTCTTTCGTCCTCTGTCTCATCTCTCTGTCTTTCTCTGTCTCTCGATCTCCCTCTCCCTCATGTCTCTGTCTTTCTCCTCTTCTTCCCTCCCTCCCTCTTTCTCTCCTGCTCCTTTCCTCTCTTCAAATATTCAAGCCATAACCATGATTAAGGTGGTGTACTGAACAGCTATGAATGCAAACCGCTTGTAAGAAACATCACTGTTGAGCCATGCAAACAGACTGGTCTTCTGTATGTTTACAAGGACAAGACCAGACTCAACTACCTGCTTCGCTGGCATCTTAATTATGTCTGTCTGTCAGACCCATCCTACTGAGGTCCAGTGTCTCTGCACCTTTACGTAGGCACAACATGTGCTATTACTCTCTTCCATACTGGAAACTTTTGGGGGAGGATGACAGAGACAGAAAGAAAACCTTGACTTTTATGGAGCTCTGTCTTTGACCACATCCACATAATGGTAAATTTGGACATACAGTATTGAGCAAGTTCTGATATTAAATTATGAAACCAGTACAGAATCAATGGCAGACTGTGCTGTTGGGAGAGAGAGTATGTACTCTTGTGTTGTGAGGCCAGAGCAATACACACAATCAGGGCTTCTCCTTCCTCTTCCTCTTCTCTCCTTCAATCTTTGGCCAGACAGCACCTGACCCTCTTTTCTCTTCAAAGGGCTCTGTAATACACTGTAGTCGATGGCGCTGTTCAACGGGCCATATTGATTTCTTTTAAAAGGACTCCAGAGCAGATGTGCCAGGCCAACAGAGGAAGGACTGTAAAGAGCAGCCGTACTGTGGACCAACAAGCCCCAGACGAAAGCATTTCGGGTGTAGCTGAGGAGGTCGGTGGAGAAACAAGCCTCTACTCACCAGAAACACCACTTACTTGATCTTACCCAACACCTCACCCTGATGCACAAACACACTACAAGCCAGGGAAAAGCAAACAGCCTCGCGCTCATGAATATTCATGAGCAAACGGGGAGCGCAGAGACAAAATGCCAACCCACCGTCAGTCAGTAATACACCCCTCTGGTTCCTTCCTGTGAGGGAAACAGAACTATTACTCGTCTGGGCACAGGTTTAAAAGCACTCCGAAACAAAGAAGCGGGTTGGTGTGGGACCTGGGGTTACGAGCAACGTTTAAACACGCTGAAACACTCAGCGCCCAAGTGGCACCGCTGTCTGAAAACAAACAAGCTTTTCTCACAGGGGATTTCCTGTCAGAACACACATCAAGAACCCGGACGTCCTCTGACAAATAAATTAATTAACACAAAAAAGGTCACACAGATAAACACTTAATCGGCAAAGAACAGAGCTGCCTGAACACGCTGAGGCAGCCTCGGCCCTCTGAGTTTTTTTATGTTCCATTTCGCCGCGTAAACCGAAAGCAGCCTAACTCGTCTCGCATCGATTTAATAAGGACATCTGACGATAAGGACTCCGAACCATTTTCTGGATTAACACCAGATTCATCCACAGCTCATGCTTAGCCACAGTGCGTCATTATTCTCTCATTGTTAGATTTACAGCGAGCCATTTCCCCAGTTGGCCCCTGGGAGCCCGGGGCAGGCCAAACCCAGCCTCCCTCCCGGCTCCCAGCCAGGACAAATTGGCACCCGGAGAGATTTCTCAAAGGATCTTCCTACGGGCCCAACTTTCTCACAGTGCGAGGGCTGAGGCCGTGCAGACAAGTCGCTCCCAAAAAAAACATGCCCGTCACGTTAGACAGCAACATGAGTGACGAGCTGACAGAGCGTGGAGTTTGCAGTGACAGAGAGGGAATAGAGGGCCATCGATAGCTTTCTCAACTCAGATGGACAAATCATGTTTTTTTTTTTTGTTTAAACAAATAACTTAAAACAGGAAAAAGTCAAAAATCAAGACAAACATAAACCCAGAATGAGCCTCAACGTTCCGACATGTGCATAGATATTTTTGTTGAGCGCAAAGCTGTCCCCCAGAGAACGGGCAGCGGCTATCCGAGCTGACCCGCTGCACCTGAGGTTTCAGATCTTTCAGGCTTTTAAAAATCAGAAATGCAGCGGACTTCCAAAAGGCATCCAACACTCTGACAACATTTACAAGCATTTAGCATGTCAACATAACACAAACACGCCAAGTCCAAGGCACTACTGAGCTACACCTTCCTACAGCCTAGATTCCACAGATATAGAATAACTAGACTGGTTCTTAACACTAATACATCATTCCAAAGGAGTGCAGGCAGGAGCCAGATTTTTTTTGTATAATTCCACACATATGACAGGAGATGCACCAGTTCTAGAACTGCCTGCATGCACATCCATCAGGCGGAAGCATAACAGGTACAGTGGAGGAACGCATGTTGAACAGAACACTGCAACCAATCTAGTACTTTGTATCTACAGTATGATTGGCCTTCTCCAACTGAACAGTGGAAGTGTGGAGGGCAGGCTGATAAAGTGTCATACAGCAGCCATAGGCTGTAATTAAAGGTGGAGGAGAGGCAAAAAAAACCAAATCAAACCACTAGAATGCGCAAATCAAATCTGGGAAATTGTAGGTTCGGCGCATTACACACTGCCACTGAGCACCATGTTAGACAGGCGTAAATTGCTAGGTGGGAGTCCAGTAATTGTCACTGAATTCAGCCCTCCGAGCTCCCGGTCGGAACATAACCATTGTGTTTGACGTCTCCTCCTCTTGACGGGAGGCACAATAGCAGAAAGTGTTTGCGTTTTGTTAGAAAGCAAGCAGTGAAGATGGCGCATTATCGGTCCTATTAGGACTCTGGTAAAAAAAAAAAAAAAAACATGAAGACAGAGAACAAAGCTGTCAGGAAAAAAAGGACCTCTATGTAGCAATACCAACAATCAAAACCTTTCAGTTCCCAGCAGATCTTTGTTTAGATAGTGAGAAAGTTCCTGATTCCAACATGATGACTGTACTGTAAGCTGCAGCTCCAAACAATCGCTGACAACAGATACTGTCTAATAAATCTGACTGAACAAGTTGTCGCTACCTCCCGTTAAAGAACTTCATCGCTGTGCCAACCTGCTGCCGAGCAAGCTCACAATGTGTAATTTGACACTCCGGCCATAAATCAGTTTGAGACTCTGCCGTTTTATTTGCAGCCTTCCCCGCTGGTCGGACGGGCCTGAACTCAGACGCTCCGCCACAGGTGAACGCCGGTCAGGTACTGGCTGAGGGAAGCCATTACAGATAAGAGGTTATCCCAGTTCGATCACATTAACTTTGCTTCAGCTGAAGGGATGGCGGCGCTAAAAAACAGAGCGGGAACGCGAGCGCGTCGTGCTTATTGGAAACGGCCCCTCCGATGAAAAAAGCGCACCGCCTCCGTTGTCGTGCGTTTGCGGCAGAAGAAGTCGGATCAGTCAACAGATGGGACGCGCCGGCGTGACTCAGCGTCTGCGCAGTCACATGACATCACACTGTTTATTTTCCTGAGTGCACACTCTGCTCCAGCTTAAACGACTTACATTCTTATACGTTACGCATCTGCGCATGAGGACGCCCGCTCCAACACGGGGTCATTACCTCAGATGCATCCCCGTGATGCCGGGCTCCGAGGAGAGATACGGGGGGGGCGATGTTTTCCGAGTCTTATAAATGTGCTGTGCTGGATGAATTATGGGATGTGACGACCTTATGGTGACAGAGCTGACTCTGTAATGGCGAGGCCACACTGAATCTGTCAATTTATGTTCCGTAAAGCCGCCACGAAGCGGTCGCATGACCGTCCCCGCTCTGCTGCCGCCGAAGAGTCACGCGGTCTGGTTGGTGAGCGCCGCCACCGTGTCTCGGCGTTGCGTTCGACCGTGGAAGGTGTCCGCTGTGACAGGAAGCTGGACCCCGAGGCGGAACTTCTGGTTTTGATCCGGAGACAACCGTGGGCCAGAGACAGGCTGGAGTGGGGCGGGGGGACAGAGCCCACAGATTTGTAGGGGGTTGAAGAATGGGCGTGATCCTGCGGGCAGGGGCACCCGGCCAAGCCCGCGTCCCAGAGGATTATGGGAAGGATCAGCGTGGCGCTGGAACCCATGTGGCCAGCAGCTGTCTGGCAGAGTGGGAGTGCCGGCCCATTCCTCTCAGGAGAAGCACTCGGAAGTGCCATCGCCCATCAGATAGAGATCTACCCAAGGACACAAACAAGCCATTAATCACATGCACGGGTTACGCTGGCTGACTGATGGAGCGATATTGAAGCAGACTCATTTCTTCTTAATTTGGAAATACCACCAACATAAAGGGATGGTTTCAGTTTTGGTTTTTTCGGTTTTCCCCCTCCTCTCATAATGTCAAAAGGGAGACGATGAGGGGGTTTTCTGAATTAATCATTATCCTTCATGTGTACTGTGCACTGTTCCCACAAACACTGAGATGTGCTGACCTGTGTGTGTGTGTGTGTGTGTGTGTGTGTGTGTGTGTGTGTGTGTGTGTGTGTGTGTGAGAATGTCTGTTAATGCAGATGCATCTGCATGCATGTGTATTCTTCAGCTTCCGTACTCAGAGCTGGAACGTTTGTCTCCATCCATGCACCAAGGGGTTAAACACACACACACATTCACTCTCTTGTAAGGGAGGAGACACAGTTCCCTTACGGCCACACTGCTTAAACACCCCTCATTAGTCATGTTACACGGCATCATTTAACCCCTGTTCTCCGTCTAGGCGTGTTCGCTGGGGGTGAATTCTCATCATTAAGCTGTTACAGCTCAGCCCACACGCTCGACAGTTCCAACATTTCCTCTGCACAAAAGAAATGGCCGGGGGTGGAGCGGGGTTGGGGGGGATCCTACAGGGAATTAATTCGTATTGATTTTCTGGGACTCAGAGACGTGTCAGCAACTGGAAGTCTTTACTGTGTGTAAGCGACATGCTCTTAGCACATTCTCCACTTCAAGGGAATACCTGAACAAAACAGGAAGAATATCCAGAGAGGGAGAGGTGGGGGGGAGGGAGGCACGGTCTGAAAATATCTGTGCCCCCTCGCGCAAGGCCTTATGAAGGTGCCTCTCGGTGTCAAAAGCTCCAGGATGCTTGTAGAAGGCAAAGACAGAACCTGTTAAGGATCAAACTGACCTGCAATAGATACAGTGGCGTGAGCTGAACCCATATTTCTGTGGTTGAGGATGGTTATCATTTGTTCAGCTGCCATACTGATCCATGCTTGATAAAATCCATGGATTTTTATTTTAAACTTCATAAAGAGTCAATTTTTACAGCTGAATTAATCTTTTCACACTTATGTGCTGGTTAGTATGACTTCATCCACACATGCTATTGCACCAGGCCCAGGGTAAGGTAGCTCTGTAGAACTATAGAACACCTTTATTGATGCAGTTTTGCTTTTTAACCTGTGTTAACCATGAATGTGTGTAACACGGCAGTGCACAATACAGCTGAAGATCCACAACACTGAACCGTGCGAAGACACCATGCCAATGAAATAACTTCCATTACGCTGCGCAACCTTGCAGTAACTGCACAAAAGAGGGACATGTAAGCACAGAGTTTGCTGGTAAGCACTGTTAGAAAATAACCGTTAGCAATGTGGCCTGATCACAGTTTAACCTCTGATGGCAACGAGACAAGTGTTGCTATCTGTTTGCGGGCTAAAGGGAACATTCAGCGGAGATGTGAGGGGAATCGAGGCAGAGAGACATTTTCTTTTGGTCACAGTCACACCGTACGACTCTGTCTACCACTGCATGGCGGGCAGAGCATGGAAAACAGGTAGCACATCAGACACGGTAACCACCTGCATGTGTGTGTAAGCGTAACAGAGCCACAGGGAGCGTGTTTTAGGTAAAACGGCATTTGGCCCACAGTGGGCTTTACATAACCAGGCATGTGAAACCCCGCCTTTTTCGCCGCCTGAACATAACGTTCAGTGCGCGCTGTGTACCGTTCTCTTTGCCTTAGCCGCAACACAGAGTAGCCTCCGTGACCCGAGCTGAGGCAAAACAGATAGGGAGGAAATTATTCTGGAATGTCTGGCACAGACGTGGGCCTTTCCAAAAAGGAGGACGGGAAAGCACAGTCTGTTTGTTATTCCCATGTTGACATTGACGTTGTTGTTGCTGCCTGCTACCCACTCCGCCGCCGGTGCCCAAACGCCCCCACGCTCCTATCTAGTGGTTTTAAATACCGTCCCCGGATTAATGGAAATATGCCTAGGAAAACAGTTCCTGGTCATCAGTAAAGCGCAGTTTGACCTCAGCTCCTTGGCTAACTTCGTCAACCAGAAAGACAGGGGAAGAGTTGGGGTTGCGTTAACGTTGTTGCCACACTGCCCTCCAGTGGCGGCAGCTGGTATCACACTTACACGCACGCTCGAGGGAGGAACCAGCTGAGGGAAAAGAGCAGGCGATTCCTGCGGTGTGGGTTTTTAGAAATGACGGCAGGCTCGAGACTTTTCTTTTAGAAACAGCACCGTCATGTAACTACCCGAGTCACTCCTTTGCATTCAACACCAACGGCATGAAGTCACAGACAAGTGCCTTTGGAGGGGTGGACGGCCTCGACGTCGCCACCCGGAGGTCACCGCAGGTCCCTGTCATCAATCACAATAATTGCAGGAGATGCCTGGGGGAAGTGGCGAGCCAGGAATGAGAATCTTTTTATAGAAGCGGAAGATGAGCCCTCCCCCCTCTCCCTTTCAATTACGGATCAAGAGGTACGAAATTTGGATGAATGGGAAGGACAGAACGGTCTAATGTCCCAATGGCTCCTCCCTCGAACCTCAGACGCTGATCTTCACCGGGCGACCGGGGAAATTCCACTCTCAGGCCAAACAGCCTGGCACGGTATTTCCAGTTTTTGCCAAATATATCTGCACACTCCTTAGCCTGGAGCCCAGGAGTGTTCTGCACTTCTCTGGAGAAACAGGGAACCACTACCCACATTGGAGGGATATTTCAAAGGGATATTATGCATTGGAGGGATATTTCAGTGTATAATGCACAAATCTAACCAAACCCCCAATGAAAAAATAGCATATCAAGGAATTCCAATTCCGTCCTTTAAACCCCAACTGTTCTGTTTTTCAGTACTACCGAAAAACACTTTATTCTCACTCAGCTCCTCAACCACAGGCAACCCAAAGAGAGCTCTGACCCCTACAGTTTAACACAACCAGGGAGGCTTAAAACCCTTTGTGGAATGAGTGTGAGAGGACACTTTGTGAAAATTATTCCACAGAATAATAGTGAAATAACCATAGTTCTTTATGTTGACAAAACTGCCAACAGACAGCATATATTATGAGCTCTTGTGTAAATTAGCATTGCGGCCGGTGAAATTCATCATGTGGCTCATCTGAAGGCAGGGGTGAAGGGTTTTTTTTTTTTTTTTTTGCCGCACGCAGCTGTGTTGATTTGCAATTCCCCACACATGAAGATGTTTAGCATGCTAATGAACGAGGTGTTGGGAACACACCGGGAGAGCGGTTCACCGCTCTGACACCTCGCCGTGTACACACCAAAAGCAGGGGGAGGGGGAGGGAACGATGCCAACGCCTCCGAACATCCAGCCGAGGGTGCGTTCATATTCCAAAAAACCCTGGCTGGATATTTGAAACAATCCGTCACACTGTCAGGTAATGGGGTTTAAACCTGAAGCACAATCTGTGCTCATCAAAGCCAGTGCATATGCATAGAAAGATACGTGATCCTTCATCTTAACTCTGGCAGACTGGAAAACCTCTAGCTCTTGCTGTGTGCTCCATAAGCAAAATATCAGTCCATGTGCCCTGTGGCACAGCAATGGATGAAGTTAAAACTCCCAGAAAGCATGAATGCTTAAATCAAAGCAAATGCATTCAAGAAAGCCTCCATCAAGCACTCAGGAATTCTTGATATCCATGGTTGCAGTTGTTCCTATGGTAACAGAGACAAAGGTCAATGAAGTCAGAGGATGATTGCTTGATAGCTTGCTTGAAATATATTAATTATCTGGCTTGTTAAAGAGAGCTACGCTTTGTGCTGTACTGACAAACCACGGACTGGCTCCTTCAAAGCACCAACAGGAAAATCTTGGATCTTTGAAATCTTTGCTCCCAGGCTCCCTCTAGTGGTGGTTGTTCATATTGCAGGAAACTTGCGTTGCGTGCGGGTGGAGGCGTGTGGTGGAAGTTTTCCGCTATCCTCGCTGCTCGTAATCAGCTCGGCTCTTTGATGGAGGCCGCAGTGTGCACCGTGGCGGGAGGAAGGAGGCTGCGCGCCAGCTGAGAGGAGAATAAAGTGCGGCAGGACACGGGAGCTGCACGATCAGTCACTCCAGCACTCCCTCGGGACTCCTGCTGCCACATCAGCTCCTGTTCAGCTTTGACGGGGCCTTGTTGCTGCGTGGACCGCATCACACCACACTCAGGACGACTGATTCAGGACGACTCACAGCCATTGCCTTTTTATATATCCTGTCCCCTTTTCCTCAGAGGGGAGTCAAACACAAAACCCTCCGGTGCCAAAGTCCTGAGTGCTCTCGGTACACCTGTACACCGATCCAGCCAGCCCTCATGCGGTGCTCACACAGTGGAACCGTGGGAAACGTTTGGAGATGCAGACCCCTTGGAACATGGCCACCTGGCCACACGCTACCCCCAACAACCCAAAACGCTGTCATTCATTGGCTGACCTAGTGCACCATTCCTGCACTGGAGTAACACCTTTTACCACTCTCTGCCCTCTTTTATAGGACCTCATTTTCTTGAGTTTCACACAATTCTGTTCTAATGCCTAAATTTTACATTTACATTACATTTACATTTATTCATTTGGCAGACGCTTTTATCCAAAGCGACTTACATACGTTAACATACAAATTTTGGCCAACAAAGGACTGTGGCATGAATCAGATAATAACATGCTTTTGCCCTTGAAGTTATGGTAGATGGGGTAAAATGGCAGTTGAATCTCATTGATGAACTGTTTAAGTAGTACTGAAGCTTCTCTGTCTATGTAAAGCTACCCCAAAATGCACTTTAATTCCCTGCAGCGGCACTACATGAGATTGAGAACACTAATGGCAATCAGAGTGCCTCCAATCTGCAGAAAAAGGAGAACGTGCACAATTACTGCCACGCACCACACGGTACCACAGGTCTGCTCACAGGGAGAGTGTGCTGAGTACCTGAAATGTCTCCTCTTTGATGTTCATCACGCAGTCAGCGGAAAGTTACCTGCGCACGAGGAGCGAGCCTCACATTTCAGCCAAAAGAACAAAAATCTTCAAATCTGCAAAACAGGCCAGAACCGGTCAGAACCGGCCAGAAGGAGGCAGGCGGCCAGCAGGGCAATGGCTGCATTTTCAGCCTGTAAATACTCTGGCTCCCGCCGTGCGGAAAACAGAGGTAAAGGCATGGCCGTTCTAAAGCCCCACGCTCAGAAATTAGCTCAGTGCGTTTCGGGAGAGCAGGGTTCATTGGGCAGAGGAAGCCTGTCGTGGGGTCACATCTCTCCAGGGCCGCCGTCCAGCCCGGGATGGACAGGATTTGGGTCTCTTCGCTCCTTTCAGCCAAATGCGTTATCTCCGCATCAGTTGGGTTGATCCCATGGCACAAAAGCAGATATCCATGTAGGGGAATGTTTAGACCCAAAGCCCAATAATCGCTGAAAAGTTCACCTTGGACTTATTTTCTTTTTTTCTTTTTTTTTCTCAACCAGGAATGGACCAGTGCAGAACAGTGCAGATCCAGGCCAGGTCTGGGTGCGTCCGTGTGCAAGTCGTGCGAGTGTGAACAACTTCTGTGTCAGTCCAGACCACACAAGCACATGGAGAGAACAAGCACATCGGAACCTCACCCCTTCCAAAGCACATCCTCACTGCTGTTCATAATCAGAGTCGGGGGAACAACCGTCTGTAATTAAAAGGGGCGGGAAAAGAAAACACATGGGTCTGTGCTTTTTTTTCCTGAGGCCGGGACTCAGGAAAACAAAGTCAATTGAGTGCAGCTGTTGTGGGCTCCTTTGGTGAAAGTTTGAGCAGGTAGAGTCCTGCAGGACTAAGCACTCATCTATGTCCTGCACTGTGACAGACAGGTAAGAGCACCAGACAGGGACCTCGGCCAGGGAGACAACAGAACACGAATCTCCTTCAGAGATTCCTTCTGGCTCTTCACTGCTGGCTGCTGTTCACTCACAGATGCAGATGGAACAAGGAGGATAGGGCTCATTAAAGCACTTAACCACTCATAACCTGGACAACGGCAGTCATCCTCTGTGAGTTATAAATAATCTGTTTGATGTGTGTGAGCACCATACGCACAGAAGGAGAGGCAGCAAACGTGGAGCCCAGAGCAAAAGGGAATCGCTGAACTGAGAGAACCTTGTTAAAAGCTATTCAATGAACCAGACGCACTCACACACAGATATCCACAAACACCAAAGCACACACATACAAACAGTCACACACACAGACATCCACACGCACCCAGGTGCACGCACACACACACACACACACACACACACACACACACACACACAAATACCATGATACCGTGCAGTGCATTCCCTCAAATCAGGAAGGGGGATTTGGAAAGAGGCGGAAAAAAAGCGCCTCGTCTCCAGTCTGCCTAATTGAGGCTCGAACCCGGAGTCAGACAGTGATAAATGAGTCGAGGAGCTGGCGGATTCGAGGAGCGGACTGCATTCCTCTCCGGGTTGATGGGCTTGGAATGGGAAGCAGGGTTTTAATGCCAGATTCATTTCGGTAATACAGTCAGCACTCCACTGTGAGCGCAGATCCCTGAGGCTACATAACCAACCCCCCCCAAACATGAAGAAATGACTCAGGTGCTAACTTTATATCCACTTTTCCATCCCCGTGTAAAAAAAGCACCTCGTGGTGTTTTCATTTGCCTCTTTTTATTATCGTGATGTATTTTCACTCCTCACACAGAGCGTGCGGCTGTGAAATAATTACGTGTGGAAACCACACCCTCTGCGGCAATCATAATAACGATAATAATTGGCGCTCATTGCTAATTAAAGCATAACAAATTAGGCAATTACACCGATCACCAGGGTGATCATTGCGAGGCACCTGAAGTGAACTTTGGTGAGCGTAATCGTAATGAGTGATTCACTGAGCAGGTTTGTTTGAGGCCAGTTTCCCCCATGTGGAGAAAAAAGACCCACCTGCCTGTGTCAAGCAGGGAGTACAACCTGAAATGTTTGCTGAGCAGATCAGCTGCAGTCTGCTTGCTATTGCGTGTGTCCTGTATGTTGCACAGGCATCCACAAGGTGGCGATGTTGGCCCAGGTGTGGGAGACAGACAGCAGGCCCGGAGACAGGCAGGGAAGGTGACCGGAGCTTCTTTACATAAACAGCCTGCCTGACACTTGCAGGGCCTGAGCATGACTCAAGGCCCAAGGGGAGGAGGGGGTGGTGAGGGAGTGAGTAGGGTGGGGGCTCAGGTCCCCCAAACAACCCACCCCCAGCTTGACTGCATACCGAGCAAGGATTGTTGGGATTGTTGAGGTCTGGGTCAGACAGGGCTGGGAACAAGAGTCTCAGAGAGGCAGTGACCTGTCAGTCAGAGTGCTGGACACACACACACACACACACACACACACACACACACACACGGGGCCTAGGGATCACAGTGCTGAGTGAGGGGGTCAGGCACTTGACCACTGTAAAAAAGCTGGACAGGAAAGCCCTCCCATTTCCGTTCCTGGCCGCGACAATACGTTTAGATATGTTGCATATTCACCCCTGAGGGGAACGCGCATTTATCACAGAGATTTAAAAGACCAGAGGGGAAGAGGAACCTGTCCCCACTCCCACAAAGCACAGTAAGCTGATTTTGGTTCAGTGGGGGGTGCTGCTACATCAGTCCCTGTTCAGCTCTTACAGGGCCTTCTTAACTGCATGAACCACATCAAATCACACTCCATGATTCAGGAAAACTCGCAGCACTTGCCCTTTTACACATGCTGTTCCCTCTTCCCCACAAGGGAATCAAACCCAAAACCCTCCGGTGCCAAAGTCCTGAGTGCTGAATGGCCAGTATGAGTTGATGCACATTGGGGCAGTTTATACTGAATCAATTAGGTAGAATTCGTTAAGAGCCAGAACTACAACTTAGAACCGCAATTCCATTAACAGTCATGGAATGATGATGGTTTGCGCCCTGTAACGCTGAAAGCAGAAGTTTAAAACAGGTTTTTTACAACAGAATTGGGTTTAAAAAACGCATTGACGCTTGTTTGACATCATAAATATTCCTATTTTGAGCATTTACATTGCATTATTGTCATTTAGCAGAAGCTGTTTTCCAGAGTGGCTTACATAGTTTTTTTTTTTTTTACATAGTTTTTACGTTATCTATTTATACAGCTGGATATTATATTACTGAGGCAATTGTGGGTTAAGCACCTTGCCCAAGGGTAGAGAAGCGGTGCCCCAGCAGGAAATCAAACCAGCAACCTTTCAGTTACGAGCCCTGCCCCTTATTACTATGCTAAACTGCCGAGCATTTCCCTTTTGTGTCATAATATGCACTTAATGGGGTCTTCAGCCATGCACTATATGTTTCAGTCCAGGCCTAAAAACTGGTCTATCTGGTCATTCAAGCCATTCAAAAGGCCATCCAGACCTACTGTACAGCAGCATTAGGCAATACTTATAATACAAAACTCTCAATGATGGAGGCTTTGTATAACAGCACAACAGTATCAGTGGCTTTTAACATGCTGTTCTAATCCTCTTAATCCTGGTTTGAAATGGGATAATTTCCACTTTAAGGAAGCTCAGTTCCAGGTTCGTGCTCAGACTCTTGCCAGGATCCAGCACGCCGATCCATTAACACAAAGCATAAACCCCTCTCTGTAAATCAGTCACAACCGGGAGTGCCAGGTAGGTTCTACGGCCTAGAAAAACACGGGCCTACAATTCCCAGTACCCTCGCTGCTGTTACTGGCCGAGCTCCAGGCCCGCGAGCAAACATCCCCGCACGTCCAGGGGACCCAGGTACGAGGGCGCTCGCCTCTCTGAGCCCCGCTCAAACCCATCTCACGGGTGTTTAATTCTCCACCAGGCACGGCAAAGCCCCCCAGAAACCACCGCTTTGATCCGAACACGTGTAGCGCGTGGCTGCGCGGACGCTGGATTAGACCTATAGATCACTTATCTATTCTCGGGGCGTTTGGCTCGAATTCGCCGGTGAATTCCCCTTCCAGCAGAACGCTAAATCACAAAGCGCGGCCACACTCGGGGGGGGGGGCGCTTCGGTTATTTTTGTAGGTTATTCGGGAGGGTGTCAGATTAGCGCCTTACCCGGGGGCTGCTGAAAGGGGTCTTTCATTAAAAGGAATCGAGGAGCGAGCGCCGATGATGTTAACGAAAAAATTGATGTGCGGGAATAGGAAAAAAACATTCCTGAAATTCCAGCCCAGTCCGAACGTGGAGAAGGGAAGGTCCCGGTGAGGTGGTGCAGGAATGCAGGGCCCTGAGCTCAGCTCGGGAATGGCTGTGAGGTCACGTCCTGTTCCCGTGACAACACCCCGTAAATCAGCTTGAGTGATGCGACCGGCGCGGAGCAGGGGTACCCGGGTGGCCAGGCCGAGGGGGGGACGTTTGGAAGCCTGAGCGGAGGGCCGCCGGCCAAAACCATTCATCCGACGGCTCAGTCAAATCTCTGTGTCAAACTGAGCATGACATAACATACGTCATTCTGATTTTATTTTCACTTCTGATTATAAATTATGACACATTATACAGTATTTCTTACTATGAACAGTTAAAGCTCTTTTTGAAATGTGTGGATGCTTCTTGTTCCTAGGCGTTCAAAGTAGCTCTCCCTTAAAGAGGTCAAACGACTAATGGGGACCACAAGCTAAATCTGGCCCCTGGGCTGTAGCCTGGTTATACCTATTGAAAGGTTTTCCTGTTGCATCACCCCTGAGGTAAGCTGCGTGAAGCCGCCGGAATCCATGAAAGTCCATGAAAGATCGGAAACAATCAGAGCACAAGCACTGTAATACTGAGTTCCTCCCTGCAGAACTCCCACACCTTGCAGATGGAGTCCCTCAGTCTCAAGCGTTAGCCCCTTTGTTCTACATTGAAGGTGTGAAAAAAATAAAAATTTTGGCTCACAGGAACATCCATTCATTTTTTTTTAGCATCTGCTCCTCTTTGCTAATGCAGTGGCTAGGCCGGGTACGCTTTATGACGTAACTGGAAATGAAAAATTTGGGAAATTAATGAAAGGAAAACACAGAGGTTCTCATTTGCATAAGTGATGAGCGGTGCTTCGCGAGGTCAGGTATGCGAGTTTCAGTCACGCTTTCGGCGCTCTCTCGGTCCTCCAGCAGGGCAGGGTCATTAACGGTCCGTTATTTATCGCCGCGTTATTTCCCCGCTTAGCGGACGGCCTCATTCGGGATGACTAATGCGCGGCGCGGCTTTTCCATATCGTCTGCAGGAGCAGCGGGGTGTTTGCCGAGGCGGTCCAAATGCTACAGGCCTCACGCCACAGAGCGGCACTCAATCCTGCCGCCTCCGGGAAGCCGGTCCGTTTCTCCCAGCACTAAAACCACAGCGCAGCCCCTGAAATACATCAATGTGGCACCGACATAAAAGTGCAAGATTAATCTGAGGCGTTTTTTTTTCATTTGGAAAGAATTTCAGTCAAAGAGCGTTATGATCTGAAATAAGCCCCCTACCCCCCACCAACCCCGCCCCCCATCTAGGCAGCACAGGTGAGCACCCTTGAAGGAGTTTCCAAGCACCAGATTTTGGGAATGCACCCCCTGAGGGGGTGCGGGGGTTAGGGTTTTGGGTGTGTGGGTGTTGTTCAGACAGCCGGTATAGGCCTCCCTGCGCAGAGTTACTGTCCCCCCCTCCCTCCCTCGTCTTCCGCCCCCGCGCCCCGGTTTAATGGGACGTGCAGTTTGAGTTCCTGGCCACCTGCTGGCGGTGCGTGCCAAGCTGAAATCCCAGGGCAGATGAAACTGCAGTGACAGCATTCCTCCTCCTCGGTCCTAACGTGCCGGAGCAGCGTCCGACACACAGGCCGGACTAACGCAGGGGGTTGGGGGAGTGGGGGGGTGACATACTGAAGGTCAGTTTTGTCCCGAATTCAGAGCACACGAAAACTACTGTCTCTCGGTTTGAGCAGAGAAATCTCTTTAGAGATGCTACACTGCTACCCCCACCCCTTGGATGATACCTCTCCCCCCCCACCCCTCCCTAGCCAGCTCCACAGGCTCCAGCTTCCACTCCTCTATGCTGTTGCCTTATTTATGTTATTCATTTAACCTTTATTTAGGTCGACGGAGAAACCATTTATCTTTTACTGTGATGACACGGGGTCACAAGCCAGGAAGGGAAAGCAGGGGATCAGCTGTAGAGGGGGATGCTTAGGTGGACACACTGAGAGAAACCATAACCAAGACATGGGGGTCGAAAACCCCTTCTCTTTCAGCAGGTGCTGCAGAATCTTTAACAACCACAGTGAGTCAGGAATTCGGTGCAGTGGCTTAGTGTGAAAATGTACACATTACCACACTGGGGCATTGGATTTCTGCACAGTGCAGTGGGAAGAGTGCCCCCTGCTGGCTCACCAGTATCTCTGAGACAAGCAGTTTTCATAGCCTTCTACCTGTGAACCCTTCACATTGTATTATACTGCTGAAATACTATGCTCTACAGCACCCATCTTCCTGCAAAAAAACAGTTGTAACTATCGTTGCAATATCGGTATGGATGTACCTGTGTGAGAAACACAGTGAAAAGAGCATGTGTGAGAGTCATTCAGCCCCCACAGTTCGGTCACTGCACAGACAGGTGCTGCTCAGGCAGAAGAGGGAGGAAGCCTAGCCAGACTCAGCGCTGGAGGTCAGTCAAGGACATGTTACAGAGCGCAGGTTCACACTGTCAGAGGAGAATGAGAGCACTCCTGGCATCCTGCACAAGGGAGGACAAGGCAACAACAAAGGGAGTGATACAGTGATACAGAGAGGGAATAAATATCCTCTGTGTGTGTACGTGTGTGTGTGTGTGTGTGTGTGTGTGTGTGTGTGTGCGCACGCATGCGTGCATACTTTTCCGAGGTGTCCTGACATCTCATTTGCATGACAACAGCTTCTAGCTTTCTGAACTTACTCCCTCCTCAAAAAAAAAAATCTAGGGCCTTGCTCCCAAAATCCATGGAAACCACTGTTCAGACTGAGAGGGCGTTGGTGTTTTTGTGAGACCTTTCTATTGAGGAGGGAGGGAGGATATCACCACGGTGACCAGTGCAAGTGCTCACTTCAACCCTCTTCTCAAGGCCAGCAAAATGGCCATTGTTGTTTCCTGTCCAATAAAAAAAAAGAAACAAAAAAACTTGCTCCCCCTTGTGACTGAACTGTGCCTCCCTCCTTTTATACTCATGGCTGTTGGCAGCACCTCCCCCTGCTCTGTGTCCCCACACCCCCCAACCTTAGCTTTCCTGCTCGCGTCCCGCTGGCAGGCAAGGCCCTGGGGATTTAAACCCGCGACACGCTGGATGAAGGTGAAGGGAGATTTATGTTATGAGGGGGCGGTGGCACGGCCTGTGTTTGTTCCTTGCCGCCGCGACAGCCGGGGGGTGGTCTCCGACATGAATTACGGCGCGTGTCGTTGTCGTCGTCAGCGCTGCAGAGAAAAAAGGGCCGAGTCTATAAATGAAATCGCCCGTCATCGAAATTCTCCCTGGAGCCAGAACCTGGCAACGCCAGTCCTCAGGCTCGCCTGCTCAGTGCAACCTGCGGGAGGTTTCCTTTATGGGGGAGGGAGGAAGGGTGATAAAATTTATCAAAGAGGGACGACAGATTAACGTCCATGCCGGAGCAGAGCGCGGACACTCCCTGCTCTTAAAAACAGCTTCATTAGCATTCTGCAGCTGGTCCTCCTGATCGAGGCCTGTTTGTGACTTTCCGCCACAAAATTATCTGGCTCTTACTTTTTCTTTCCTCAGTCATCGGTCCCCAGTCACCAAGTCAACGTTTCAGTATTGGTCTGTGTTCCATTGGGGTCTGTCTTCATTAAAGGGCATTAGTGGGTGATCCAATGTTTCTCAAAGCCAAAGCATTCACTGTTATTGTTGGTATGTTTTTAACATGCTGTCTAAAAATGTTTCTTTCCATGGCTTTGTTAGAATCTGTGACAGTGTCACTTCAGTCCTGTTTCCCCTGAGAGCGCTCTGCTCTGTGGAACCACAGGACCTAAATCAGAGTCAGGCCTCTGCTGGCTCCGAATTCCTCTGCGTAACGTGTCACATTCCGGGAGAAGAGCAAAGGCCCCATTGTTTTGCGTCTAATTATTTTCCACAGCTTTGGCAAACACCCTTTTTCTCAGGCTTGACGTGTGAGGCTCACTTCCTCTGTGATCTTACCCATTCTGTAACCCATGCACACAGCCAGCTGGGCTGTCACTTGGGCATTTGTGAGTATGGATCTTGCTCAATGATGCTGCTGGGATGCTGCCCCCAGTACTCAAACCTCCTCACCTGTGGAGTCTGAGGCTCGATGTTTTATGCTATGTTAGGTGTTCCATGCTTCAGCTACAGTGGCCTCCACGACTTCTCACTAAGCATCAAATCTTGAGCACCCACCCCTCCGGATACTCTAAACGAATCTCAGCTTTCTTGTGCCGTCCAAACCATTTCTGGAGGGCGACAAGTGTGCCACAAACGGTGTCTTTGTTCCTCGCGAAATCCATCTTTATTTATTTTGCTTCGCTCGTGTTTCTCCCGCTCGGTCGCGCCATTTCATCTGTCCTTTTCATGTGTGCCTAATGAGGTTCAGGCCCTTCTTACATAAGAGGCAGCTCTTCACACTCTCGCTCTCTCTCTCTCTCTGTCCCCCCCTCTCCCCCCTCCCCGTCTCTCTCTCCAGGCCGCACTCCCACAGCCCCCACTCACAGAGAGAACAAAGGGGAGGTGGCGGGGGCGATGTCGGCCACTTGTACCCTTCGCGACTGGCAGCGCGGGGACGGCAGTCTCTGAGAGGGCACTTCAGAACAGCTTCACACAGGCGGTCGCGCCGCATGAGGTACCCGCCGATTACAACAAGAAGGAATCTCAATGGCCCCCGCCTCTCGCCCTCTCTGCTTTGGGTTCCTCCCAGGGCTGTAATGTTGCAGTTATGTTATGCATTGAGGATACACTGAGTGAGTGCATGCCTGTGTCCATCAGTACACATGGAACTGGAAAGACAGCCTTTCTTTGAAATGTCTGTGACGTTTGTATTTACTCTCCAGGTCCAGCAGGCCAGTTTCACACACATGCATGAATTCACACTCTCATGCATGCAAAACACACACACACACACACACACACACACACACACACACACACACACACACACATACACAATCAGTCCATAAGCAGAGAACTCATGTACTTGTCCACCGCTGGCTCCATCTGCCACACAGCACTTGGGAGTGACCCAGGCGGGGCTCCAGTCAAGTGGGCGCGGTCCACGGAAACTAGCTGCAACACAGGTGGAGCTCTCAGGAGGACGCAGTGTGCCGGACGCGGTGCACACCCAATGCCCAGGCACAAGGCAAGGCCTGGCACGCCGCTCACCGCATTACATCACACGGCGCGATGCGGTCATTATTACTAATGTGTTGGATTATTTGGACTTCACTGATCCCTGCGAGACATGCCACTGCAGCAGACCTCACACCCTGGTCTGGGACTGATGGCATCTTTGGCTTATTCATAATGACCGTGTACTGCTGTTACTGACAGAGGACAAAAAGGCGTGGAGGCATAATGGGACACAGAGGACTCTGGGACAAGGACTGGGGGAGCAGTGCTGAAAAGACCGCTGTATGTTTGCAGGTCACCCCAGAGTGACAGAATGGCATGATGACAAAGGAATCGGGGCATGTTTGCAGTAGGGTGTAGGTTTGAATCTTACGTAGGGAACGTGCTTTGTACCCTTGAACCAGATTTCATTACATTGCTGTCATTTAGCAGACGCTCTTATCCAGAGCGACTTCCACGGGTGACAGTTTTTACATGTTATCCACTTATAGAGCTGGATATTTACTGAGGCAATTCTGGGTTAAGTACCTTGCCCAAGCTTACAGCAGCAGTGCCCCAGTGAGGAATCGAACCAGCAACCATTTGGTTACAAGCCCTGCTCCTTATCACTATGATACCCTGCCACCCCTAACCACAGTGTTGAGCTCCTCCTCAGCAGGAATGCACAGCACAGCAGAATGTCATTCATACAGACACAATCACAATGTCAGTTTTAGCAAATTCAATTCATCAACTTGCTCTTCTGTGAGCACTTTAAGCATGTTTAATTCTTGCATGAACTGAGCCAAATGATTCGAAATGATTAAGATGCTTCATATAGCATTGTTTCAGTAAACATTCAGCTGCATAAATGGACCCCCTGTTAAATGAGAGATATGTCAGTCACCCTGGAAGTGCTTGCTGAACAAATCTTAGTAATTTGCGTCCTCTTCTTCCCCACTTTCCTCTCCATTCATACCCTTGCATCCCTGGGAGCTGTGGAGTTCAGTGGCTGCAGGCTGCTCCTCTCTGTAAGGATGAGTGATGATGGGCCTTCTCTGGGTTCCCGGTGACATCCGGGCGTGTCTCTTTCCAGTTCCTGCCCCTCCTCTGCTCAGAGGAGCCTGGCAGTGGAAGCGCTCGGCCACACAGTGAGATCTGGCCCGGGCCCTTCCTCTTAGACGCGCCCTTGCTTATTCTCTTCCTCTCCCCCTCCCACCCTCTCTCTTATACGCAGTCTCACCGTCCTGTGTTCTCCCTCTGTCTGTCTGTCTCTCTGTCTCTCCATTGTCCTCTCCCTCCCTTGCTTCTCTCTCTCACCCCCCCCTCCATTTCTCTCTCTCCCCAATCCCTCTCACTTCAACTCTCTGTCTCTCCTCCCCTTCTACTTCTCTTTGGCTTTCTCTTCCTTTCTCCATTCCTCTCATTCTCCCTCCCTTGCTTCTTCTTCTCATTCTTTTCCCTTCTTGTTCTCTCCCTCTTTCTCTCCTGCACCAGTGAGTTAGGCAAAACTCCAGGAAACTGGTTCCTCTCTCCCAGCTCCAGTCCGCAGCAGGGTTAGTGACCGGGCCTGACACCGCAAGCGTCTCTGTGACCCAGCTTCTCCGGACTCCGAGGTGGGGTGGAAGAGAAGGTGCCAGTGACTACGTCAGGGAGCTGAGCGCGGAGATCGGCAAGGGCTTCACCCCTCCCCCCCGCCACACCCCCCAACCCCAAACCCGAGACGCCAGAATAGATTCCAGATGTCTGTATGATAAACACCCAGACTGCCATAACCTGATAAAGAAAGTGCACTATTCGCAGACTCCTCAGAACTCTTTCCGTTATTACTGGGTGAATTTCGATTCCACGCCCTATAAAAGACTCCTGGGAGTGTGTGTGTGTGTGTGTGCGCGACGTTGTCTCTGTAGAGAGAATAGCTCCGGTAGAATCTTCTCATAAAAAATTCATAAATATCACTGCCGTGGATAGTTAAACGGGCCGGTACAGACCAAAAGTGATTAAACCAAGGATGTGCAAACAGGAACAGAGGCCGCACATGATGAGAAAGCGTCTGATGGCAGTTCCACTGTTTGTTTCTCCTCCAAGTTTACAGGACATGATCATGTGAAGCTGACTGCACAGAAAAGGCACTTAACCAAAACAATCCGATCAACATCACAACCTCCGCGTTCTTGGCTCCAGCTTTGAGAAAGTTTTTCTTTTTCTGAACTAGAAATATACACAAACACCCAAGTAAAGAGATAAAAAAACAAAACTTTTTTTTGTGCTTAACCCCGAAATGTTTTGACATCCAGCAAACTCCCCTCACACACTGGAACAGCGCAGACTTGATTCATGCGACTAAAATCTGCTTCTTTCTCAAGCTGCTCAATATTCGCTCTCCTGTGAGTACAGTGCAATAGGCCAAATGAATTGCTGGTCGTGCTGGGAACACAGGGAATAGCTACAGGATATTGAAGAAGCAGAGGCAGCTTCCTTCATATGTGAGGAATTACATCTGAATCTGAAGGCTTGTGTTCGGGGTGTGTTAAGGGTGTGTGTCTGGTGTGACGTGGCCCTCCTGCTCTAAGTGTACATTTGACCAACACGTTTCTAAAGAGCCATTCTGGCCCTTGTCTCCCCCTACGAGCCCTGGTCCTCATTCTGTTCTTTTTTTCTCTGCCCTGAGGGAGAAAGACTCACACAGCGATCTGACTGTCATTCATAATCACGCACTCACACGTACACACAGACGCACGCATGCACACACGCACACACAAACACACTAGCTCCAAGTCTTCTTGTCACCCGAGGACATTAAGTACTATAATTATTGGGATTAATGAACAACTGATGAGGAGCTTTAAAGAGTGTTTTGAAGTGACTGTGTGTGTGTGTGTGTGTGTGTGTGTGTGTGTGTGTGTGTGTGTGCGCTGTTGGATCACACATGTGCCTATATGTTATCTGGCTGAGTCTCTGCTGCAGTGACACATGTCAGTTATGGAAAATGCTGCGACAGGCTCTTGTTTAATAACCTTCAGTGATGTGTGAAAACATCCCTGGCAGCAGTAGCCCAAAAGCAGTGGCTCATTCAGGTGGAAATGCAGGCACAGCCTACGCTACAAGGATCTCAGATCCTGATAAAGAAACCATGAGCAACAGTGATGTCAAACATCAAGCTCAAGGCAAATCATTAAAGACAGGCAGGCGAACTCTCAAACAAAAGATCTAGCTTGCACTGTTGCCAGAGAGCACTCAGTTAATAAAGAAATGCTCCTATAACATTGCTGCAGGTTGCCACGTTGCACGACGCCTCGGTGATACTAGGAGGACGTTGCACAAATGCTCTGGCCCGGTCTCTCTGCAGGCTGGGCAGGAGAGCGAGGGGCGGGGCGTCGGCAGGCGGGCGTGCGGGCGGGCGAGACCGCGGCCCTCGCGCGCGCACATGCTCGGATCAGCTTTCGGGACGGCGGGCATCCGCTCGCTCTCCCCAGGCTCCCCACTGTTAGAGGGCACATTCCCTGCCTGGGCAGGGCGGAGCCGAGGCTCCTCTCCTCTCCTCACATGCCTGGCTTTGGAGTCTCCAGGGTGGAGTGCTGTCCCACAATGCACCATTCTTTGCACACCCTTCTCTTAGCCACACCTCAACTTCCAAGTATAGGGAAAGGCGAGAGGGGTACCCCACCACAGGGTTCACAAAGGAGAGGGCAACATGGTCGGCCTTCTCTGTCTCTCTCTCTCTCAAACACACACACACACACACACACACACACACACACACACACACACACACACACACACACAAACATGCTCGCACCGCACACACCTATCCTTTAGTTGACCTCCACAGAATGATTAAATAACAGGCATTCATATGCACCAGAGCGGACAGCACCAAGATCCATGAGCACCGACGCCTTCCCAGCGCCTCACCCCAGGAGCGTGTGGATCCTGGAACGGGCCCAGTCCGCACGGCAACACGTCCCTGCCGCCTCCGCAGAGACACCACTCCGGCCAGAACGGCCTTGACATTCTCAGCCATCTGACCCGACGGGCAGCTGATGGTAACTGTCACCCCGGAGACTGACCGAGGACAAAAGGGAAGACACGCCCGTGCCACGTCTATGTCAACTGCTCCGCTGTTGCAGTCAGCGCGGAGCAGGTGTGGTGGTTAAGGAGCCGTATGGCTGCATCCTCAAATCCCAGGTGGCCTTGAGACATTTTACCAGAATCTAAAGTTAGCCACCATGAATAAGTATGTCTGCTGAGAACATTGACAACAACAACAATAAAATAATTATTAATATTATTATTAATATTATTAATATCAATAACATTAATATTAATAAGAATAACATTTCCAGGTTTATATTAAAAGCTAAACAGATATAGGCAGGATGCCACTGAAAGGCAGAGCCAGCGGTTGTGTCAGTAATCCACCCGCCACACTCGTAGGTCAGACTCTACCACAAACCAATGGAAGCCTGGCACACCTAAAGTTACACAGACTGTTGGGTTTATTAAGTGGCTGGCCCGGAGTGGCATGGAATGAGAGCAAACAGAACCACTAGCACCTGGCAGAGCACCCGGCCAGCTCCGCTCTCTCCTCCAGCCTTGCCCGTCCTCTCACCATGGGGAAACCAGCACACCTGTCTCATTTGAATGGTGGATTCATCTCTTTTTCTCCAGCTGTTTCCTAGATCCTTTGCCCTCGTGAGGTCATGATGAAGGGCTCCCCAAGAGTGGTTGTTCTGGACCCATCAAACATTGATTAAAGTATGGACTCGTTCAACCCCCAGCCGGAGAACAGATCATTAACCACATCCAAGGGACATACAGCAAAGAACACGTCTATTCATCTAGCAAATATGACACTTTAATGGCATCTCTCCCAATATCACCCCTATCACCTGTCCTTTCCTTAACAAGCCTTCATCAAAGATGATGATGATGATGATGATGATGTCAGTGATGTACTTGTAGCACAGGACTAATGTGGCCAGGTTTAATGACACCCCTTACAACATCACCTTCCCATCACCTGTCCTCATTGTAAATGATGATGGTGATGATGGCAATGATGATGATGATGACAATGATGATGATGATGAAGACGATATGCTTATAGCTCCGGCCTAATTTGGCCTGGATGTCCCTACAAGCCTGCGTCAGCGGCAGAGGACCAGCAAAAACGTTAAATGCGAGGGGCACTTGCTACGAGCTCATATTTGTAGCACGCTCCCAGAAAGCCTGACATGAAGAGAAAGTGCCCTCCATTAGCAGGGCTCATTCAGACATTGCGATCATTAACCGTCATTACTTTCAAGTCCCCCTTAAACACATCTTCCAAACTTCCTGTTCATTCTTTGCCATTTTTCTTCATTTCACATTAATCTCACTTATTTCATATCTGCTTGTTTCCATCATTTATATTTATTTTTTGAAATCAGTCTGCCCTTTAAACCAATTAGTATTCATCTTTATCAAAATCAAGCACTAAACCAGTTATTAGATTTCATTGAGAGAGCTGGCCCAATTTAAAGGGCAGATACTGAAAGGATGTTAAATAAGCCCATCTACTTGTATTTTTCCAGCTCAGACACCCTCCCCAGCAACACACCTCATTCAAAAGGGATTCACAGAACATTAACCATCAGGAGATGTTAACTGCCGGTCCCTGTTCAGTTAACAGCTCAGACAAAACAAGGTAATTAAGATCTTATTGGAGTTGTTTAGCAGCAGCTGGAACAGAAAAAAAAGCAAATACAGAGTGCACCCAGGACCAGGGTTAGGATATGAGTTTTACCTGCTAGTTTGTACCTTGCCTGGCCAACCATTGAAACCTGGTCATGCGGCGCTTCTAATATTGTTGACTCTGTATGGCTTTTAGCTTGTGTTGTGTTGTACCTTACTTGGAAGTCGCTTTGGTTAAAAGCATCTGTCAAATGAATAAATGTAAATGCAGATGTAAATGAAATGGGGGGATAGAGGCACACTGCACTTAGGTAGCTTTAGATTCAGGTGCAGGCCCAAACCAACAACACCTCATCATTATGGGACATGAGGCGACAGACAGCAAGGCAAGGAATTATTTTAGTTGTCATCTTTAGTCACTGTAGCAAAGGGTGAGAGCAGTCACCCTGCCCGGCCTTGAACCCGGGTCTACGGGGTACCAAACATGCGACTTTGACCGCGACGCCAAAGACCCCGTAGACCCGGGTTCAAGGCCGGGTGGGGTGACTGCTCTCGCCCTTCGCTACATATGGTGCCAGCAGTGGGATGGCTGGCCGCAAGGCCATCGGAGGCGTGCCCAGTGTGTGAGCCGTATGAGGGACCCCCAGGTTAGGTTGATCCTGGTGTGAGGGACCCCAGAGATGGGTGAAGCACAGTGTGAGGGACCCCAGAGATGGGTGAAGCACGAGTGAGTGGGGCACCCTGGGATGGGAGAAGTACGGTGGGGGAATGCGTGAGGGACGCCTGTGTGCGTGAAGCGCATGGGCGCGCTTCCCGAAGGGGAGGGCAGTGTGACGGAGTGCCGTCACTACAGTTGAGTATGTGCTTTGACTGCCATACCAACGAGCCTGGCTCTTTGGCGTCGCTGTCAAAGTCGCATGTTTGGTACCCCGTAGACCCGGGTTCAAGGCCGGGTGGGGTGACTGCTCTCGACCTTCGCTACAGTCACATTCCTGCATACAGTACATAAATATCGGTATACTGTATAGCCACAAAAGAATCAAGACAATAAAACAAACAATCAGCTGGAAATAAAAACAAAATAAAAAGGACAATTATTTGAGATCATTTTCCTTTATCCATCAATCCCACCAGGCCAAGATGTGGGTCGTCATGACAACTAGAGCCTAAATAAAGGAGACCAGTACAGGACAGTGCTGTCACTGTCACATATAAACGCGCATCCGAAAAGGAAAACCCTGCCAGCCGGCATGTGCTCATTGACCTCCCTGAACTGAAGCCTCCTTCATAAATAACTCGCGTTTGAGAGCTTGACTGAGGCTTGCGTGGCACAGGCAGTCATGACTCTTCAGCACGCATCCCCGGCCCCCCCCCGCCTTCCCCGCCCACTTCACTGTGAGATAAATGCCTCGTAACTCAGAGAGAGAAGAGCTATCTTCACTTGACACTTGCCACACATGCAGAGAGACAGAGACAGGGAGAGAGAGCACAACTCAGAAAAAAAATGTAACACTTATTTTTTCCGCATCCGGAGTGGTGCATTTTTTAACCCTTTCCTCATTCATGAACAAACAACGTAACAAATGAACTCAAATTGGGGGTGGTGTGGCGGGGATACGCGACATCCAGGCAGTTAAAACAGCTGCTGATCTTCAAAAGCAGGGAGAGCCCAGCTGTCACACTGTCAATCTTATTCCTTGGTGGGGAATTCTCCAATAATGACAGCAAGACAGGCTTTTAGAGGAGGCATATGCAGGGCCTCTGAAGGCATATGGTGATTTTACTGACACGAGAGCATCTGCACAATCCAGCCTTCTCTGAGAAACGCTCTTTCGCAAAGGAGGCATTGCAGTAATTTATCGACTTGATGACATCGGGAGCAGTTGGGCAATTCCAACTCGAATCGTAAACCCCCTTGGACCCCCCAACCCCCCTGAGAGAGCGGTTTAATGATGTAAATGTACTTCATCGGGATTCCGCTCCATACCCCCCTTTCCATCCCTCCTCTCCAGTCCTCACCTGGATGTCGGCACGACGTCGTCGCCGCTCCAGCAGTTGAAGTCGTCCACCACCGTCTCCCCCTCACACAGCAGGTCGGGCAGCCCGCCGAAGAAGGACTTGTAGTTCCGGATGTACACCATTAGCTCCCTGAAACAGAGCCGGGGGGGCTGCTGTGAGGGGCGGGGTGGAGGGTGTGGGGGGAGGGGCCGGGGTGCGGTCACCGGTCAGGGCAGACACGCCCTCCCTCACATCCCACAGCCTTCACCCCGACTCTCACTATGTGTGCAGGAGCTTTAGGTCAAAGGTCAGCATCATACATCCCTTACAGCAAACTATAGGAGAAGAATTTTCCCTAATTAACATGGCATAAAGAATGTAAACAGTGTATTAAATATTTAATGATCAAGATAGTACTTTGAAAATTATTAGAAGCATAATGCATGGCACGCAAGACAACCACAAATGCACAGAGAGCAAGCACAAATGAGAGAGGCCCAAAAACCAAGAGGATCAATAACCATTCATTTATTAAAACAGAGACTTTACTATATGACATGACGTATGACGCACATGCAATTTCCCATCAATCAGTGACTAATTAATTAAAAACAATATAATATCATAATGTGAAACCAATCATCACTTGTTCAGTCAAGTTTTGCCAATAGGAAAACTGGCACTGTAAATGCATGACTCTTCTATTGGCTGTTACAATAATGTTACTATGGCCAGTGAAGAGCAGGGCCTAAGCATGCAATAGTATCAAAGAGGTTCATCTGGGGTCATAGTTAGCTCCCCTTCAATCAACTCCATCGTGTAAACTTATGTATGTATGTATGTTAAGTCTTCAAAATGGGTAGTAATTAGTACTGTACATTTTACACAAATGGAGAAGGCACACTATAGCCAGACAACACTGAAGATCCTTAAAAGCTTTAGCCTGAACAAAGAAACACACACACACACACACACACACACACACACACACACACACACACACACACACACGGACACACACACACACTAGACAGATTCGTCACACTCTTCCTGTATATGACAATGCTGGTTACAGAGAAAGATAGAGAGGCACTGGGATTCAGAGGATTCATGCTTACCTAGATATCTTTTTCAGACTTTTAGGTTTATCTTTCTTGGAGGGTTTCAGAGGTAAGGAGCTAGGGATGGTCAAACGCCACAGGGGAGCAGAAGGGGGGGGGTCGTTGCAAGCGGGAGGGATGCAGGTGGGGGAATGACGGGAGAAAGAAACAACACAGGACGACAAAAAGAAGGGAACAAAAACAAAACAAAAAAAAACAGTGAAATCACAACCCTGGAAAAAAAAATAGTCAATCATGCGCATGCAAAGACAACA